>JANXHW010000005.1:72360000-72985000 GCA_026170595.1 Plestiodon gilberti rubricaudatus
CCCCCCAAATGAACCTAAAATGAACTTTTGCTGCCCGTCTGCCCAAGAATAAAACAAAAAGCTGGAGAAATAGGGTTATTTGGGAACCCTAGTGAAAAAAGTAATATATTAAACACATAGTTGGACACATACAGGAAATAAAACTGGCATCCTGAATTTCATTAGCATCTATCTGCCTGCATACATTTGAAGGGTGGGGGAATATACCGTATATTTCTGAAAAATGTTATGACATGTGTCAAAAAACCTGTGAAGGGATGCAGTACCATCTCTGCTATCACTGTTGTTTGAATCCAGAAACTGAATGGGATGAAAATAGTTGTAAGTGCTGTTTTGCAAACACTGATTAAAAAAAAAAGTTCATGTTTGCTATTAGTTCCGTTGCAGTTGCTTTCACATGGCCCAGCTCTTGCACAAAGGCATCCTTGGTTCGATTTTCACTTTTTTTTTTTTTTTTGCATGCCCACCGGCACAAGGATGTGAAAACAGCCCTTCCAAGACACCTTCTGCCCTGGATCCACACCTATGTTTGCAACTGCTTTCGCAGGAGTCATCAGTGGTTCTTATCTCTCTGTTCAATCCTCTGAGTTTTGCAAAACCTTTCCCCATATGGCCTGCCTTCTCACCCACTTTTCCTTTTGACGTATCTGTGTTGAAGGGTTGCTTCTCCATTGTGATTGGTTCTTTGGTGCCAGTACCCAAGTTAAATATGCATCAGATATGCAGAACAGACGCATGTAAACACTGTCCCTTTAATGACTGCAAGCAGGAGCCTGATCCTTTCCCACTCACTGATGTGAAAACCAGTGAGCTATGTGTGCATACACACAACCTTTTTCCAGGAGATAGGGTATATGGGTAAAGATGCCATGTAGAAAAAATTTAATAAACGCCAGAAACTTATGTTAAAAAAACACGCTTAAAAACATATGTACCACAAGTTTAAAAACACTTGTGTTTAAAAGCGCGCGAAAGTCGTGTGCGGGTTGATCTTTTAAACACCAGTGTTTTCTCGCTATGTTCAACGCCATCAACACAGCCTTCGCTGTTGTTTACCTGGAAAAAGTCTGCAGAAGAGGACAAAACATCGGTCTTTGTTTTTTAATATCAGTCTTTTAACTTGTTTTTAAACCTATGGTTGCATGTTTTTAATTTGTTTTTAAACTTGTGGTACATATGTTTTAAGCGTGTTTTTTAACGTAAGTTTCTGGCTTTTATTAAATTTTTTCTACATGGTATCTTTACCTATATTATACCCTATCTCCTGGAAAATCGTATCTGGCCATGAAAGTTTTCGCTCTACACACAACCTTTTTCTTGTAGGATAATATGGCAGATCCGTACACAAGCACACCCCTCTGTCTTCTCTCCTATATGGCAACACCCAGGGAATCAAACTTGGGGATACATGCTCAAGTTAGAGCTCTTTGTTATTTTAGGGATCTTTAGCCCGCCTTCCCATACAAAAATATGTCTAAGGGGGCTTCACTTTAAACAAAAAGATCCTGTCAGTCATCTTCCTTAATCCTAAATAATTTTGTTGTTCTTGTTTATCCAGTAAATATGGGGGGGGGGGAATCAACACCTTATTTTTCCATACTGCCCCAGTTGCAATTTCAGTCTGGGACATTGCAGGGGAAAAATGGCTGCAGCTAGAGAGCTGTTTATGTGAGGCTAATCATTTTGCATGATTGCAGCTCATTTGATACCCATGGCCATGTGGGACTACTCAGTCCCAGGGTGTATCTGCAAAGGAGAACTCAAAATAAGGTATCCTGCAAATTCCAGAGTTTTGAAGGCTGAACAAGCATCACTTCTTCTGCTCAGTCGTTTGGAAAAAAAAACCCATTGTCTCTCTGAAGGTAAAAGAAGGCCTTGTTATCATCTTCTGGTTGCATTTTCAGTTTGCCTGCTTTGGGTGGGGCATGGAAAAGGTAATATTTGCCTGCTGTGTGGCTCTATTCTTTTCATGTTTGTTTTTTTGTATTATCTTTTTTCCTTGTGAATTTCCCAGATGTCGCATGAATTTATGCCAGGGTTACACTGCAGTTGTTTGGAGTACGCAGAACTGTTTACGAGATTTTTTTGAGTCACCCATAGTATCTCTCATCCATATTGCTCAGATATGTGTTTGAATGCCATCATGTGATTGACAAATCAAATGGGGGGGGGAGTGCAGGTCTTTTTCTTCCCGTATCCTGTTAGGCCTAGAAGGCCTTGAACAGGGTTGCTGTCCTTATTTGTTCCCTTAGAGAAGAGAGATAGTAGCTCAGTGGTAGAGCATCTCCTTTGTATGTGGAAGCTCCCAGGTTCAATCCTTGGCAGCTGATGGTAAGGTCTGGAGCCCTAGAAAGCCAGTTTGTGTTGGCAATACGAAATGGACCAGTTGTGACCAGGCTTGTTCTGTGTGTGTAGGGATCAAGTGCCGTGGCTTATGGCATGAAGTGAGAAGGGAAAGACAAGGATCCGTGCGAAACAAGATGAACTTTTATTGTGGGATAAACATACAATAAAAGGGATGGGGAGTTGATATGCAGTGCACGTACATGTGTGCGCACACAAGTCGGTCCTAAACAGTAGTGATTGCTAGGTAGACTTAAAAACGGCCCAATCCAATGGGGCACCTGCGCCACCAGAACTTGTGTTCCAGCAGCACAGCGTGCTTTATGGCTGTCACAAAAGGCGACACACTATAGAGTGCAGCTGGGCCTCAGCAGCAAGTGGCCACGGCCACATGGCAGCAGAGCTAGGAACAGCCCCAGTGCCGATAAGCCCCAGAGCATGGGGGTGGGTGGAATGGGATGGGGAGGGGTGGGGACAGGGTGGAAACCAGGGCGGGGGGGGGCGGGATATCACCTGCGCCAGCAAAAGAGCTGGTGCAGGTCCGAGTAGATCCATTCAGGCAGCAGAAGCTTACCCCCGGGCTTACTCCCCCCCCCCCCGCTGCATCGGCAGGGGGTTAGATAGGATTGGGCTGTAAGAGGCAATGAGGAAAACAGGAGATGTGTTCACTTGCAAAAATGGAGGAGGAAAGAGAGGAAGAGGAAATAGATGTTGACGTCCCAGAGGGATCAGGGAATAGGGAACTGGAGTTGTGCAGTAGCTGGAGAGGAGGAAGAGGGGTGGAGGACTGAAAGAGAAGGAGGAAAGAAGCTAGCAAGTGCCGACTTTTCCAGCCACAGCATGAAACTGCAGCTTAGGGCTGTGTTCTCTGTAGCTTGCAACCAAAGCTACAGACAAGGAGTGAGCCCCTAGGACTAGGTCAGACCTGGGCATTGTACGGCCCCAGGGCCACATCCGGCCCTTTGGCTGTCCATGACCAGCCTGCGTGAGGTTTAACGACATGGAGCAGCTAATTAAGGTAAAATAATGCTCCCTGGCCATTCTCTTACCTTTAATTAGCTGCTCCATGTCTTCCTTTTAACAGACGCTATAAGCAGCATGCTGCTTCTTATTATAGATGGGCCCCCATATCCACTGATCCGCTATCCACGGTTTCAGTTATCCACGGATGGTGGGGACCCCCCCAGGCTTTTACTTTTTCCCAGTAAGCTTAGTTTCTTCCTTAAAGAAACAGGAGAAGCAGCCAGAGGCTGCTTATTACAGGCAAGTAGAATGATACTAAGTACTAGAGAGGCTCTGCAAGGTTAACAGAAACCTTGCAGAGCCTCTCTAGGACTTAGTCTCGTTCTACTTGCCTGCAATGGAGGCTGCTTCTCTGTTTTAAGGAAAAAACAAAGCTTGCTGAAAGAAAAATAAGAGCTGGGGGGGGGGGCAAGCATGCCTGCCTGCAGGGGAGGCAGGGTGGGGGGACCCTCAGGAAACCATGGAGGGGGTGTTCGCTCTTATCCACGGTTTCAAGTATCTACGGAGGGGCCTGGAACATATCCCCAGCGGATATGGGGGCCCACCTGTATAGCATTTGTTGCAAGGAAGACGGAGCAGCTAATGAAGGCAAGAGAATGGCTGGGCGGCATGCGGGCGCTGTGGAGGGGGCCACGGAGGGGGTGTTCAGCCTATTGGTCCGGCCCTCCACAACAGTCCCAGTTTCTCAAGTGGCCCCTTAGGAAAATGAATTGCCCACCCCTGCCCTAGGTGGATCATAAAGCACTTCATTCCGATGCGGGGGGGGGGCTTGTCTCTCCCACTCTCCAGTTACTCATAATCACCTAAGTCTTTGAGGTGAGAATCGGCTGGAAGGTGAGAATCAGCTGGAAGCAGGTTTCCTTGGAGTTCCTTGGAGTTCCCTACTGGATCGGTTGGGAACTGTGCACTTGGAGGACAGGGGCTAAGCTCTGGGCCTTCCCCTTAAACAGTAAAAAACTTAAACAGTAAAAAACAGTAAACAATAGAACAATAGAACAAAAAGATTGCTGGGAAAGATTGAAGGCAAAAGGAGAAGGGGAAGGCCAAGGATGAGATGGTTAGACAGCATCACCGATGCAACGAACATGAAAATGAGCGAACTCAGGAAGACAGTGGAGGACAGGAAGGCCTGGCGGGATATGGTTCATGGGATCACGAAGGGTCGGACACGACTTAACGACTGAACAACAACAACAAGAACAAAAATAGAACACTAGAACGAGAAGACTAGGCTCTAGACACACTCACAACATTTGTGCAAAACCAGAGAAGGAAGGGATAAAAAGACTAAGCATGTAGTCAGAATGCACACTATATGCAGACGATGAGGGAATTTGAGGGCCAATGGCCAGGGATGCTAATGGCCAAGGTTACCTATCTATATCTGCAGCTGGGATGAGGCTTGCATTGTTGCAGGGATTGGGGCTCGGTTGCCAAGATCCAGCAATCTCCCAATTCAAAGGAAGGTAAAAAGGCAGAAATTAATTTATAGTAATAAAAAGGCAGAAAAGGATCTGATAAGTAGACCCATGATGGTTAGGCAGCAGCAGCAGCAGCAGCAGCAGCCGGGTTCAAGGAGGGAAGCAAGGCAAGGTAGCCGAGACTGCTTTCTCCTTCGTTTGTGACCACAAAAGGTCTTGTTTACCTCAAAGTCAGGAATCTCTGATGGGGCATTGTTTTGCAGGTCTGAATACGATGACCAAGCAGCGGGCTGTTTGTCGTGGAATTTTCCAAGGCAAGATTTCTCACAAGCCAGTCAGTGAAGGGAAGAGGTTGCTCCAGCAAGCCAACATTTGGCCTTTCATCCAAAGGCATGGATGACCTGGTGATTTCTTGCCATCAGCTCATGCAAAACAACATGTGTCTGCCTGGGTCATGTTTTCCTGGCATGCACCCAGCACCATCTACACACGTGTATAAACGTGTCAGGCAACACAATGGTCAGTCCAATATGTTCCCCCTCCCCTGTGCCTTCAATAGCAGCCTGGCACATGCAAATTAAGCAGCTGACGTTTTACCAATGGCCTTTGCTTCATCCAGGGTCCGCTGGGGCAGTAGCCAAGGGTCCCCCCACCCATCAAAAAGCCCACCTTGCTGTGCTGAGACCACTGAACCCTTAGCACTAATGCCAGTGGTAGTGCCCAGTGTGCCATTAAGGGGCACCATGGGAATGCCCAGTGCAGGGCTTTGCTCCAAAGCTCCCATCTCAGGAACCTGCTTAATTTCTATGCATTGGGATGCTATTAAAAGCATAGGAGGATTAGAAAAATGTTGCAATTCAGGGTACAGAGGAAAAGGTTCTAGAGGGGAATGAAAAAGTGACAGAGAAGTCTCCAAATAATTTCTATTTGAACAACTTCCTAATTAAAAGTTTCTCCCCCCCCCATCTGATTTCCATGGATTACATCACTCAATGGCTAGAGAGGATACTATATATGTATACGTTGTATATGTTAATACGGTAATAATAATATGTTCACTTCAAAGCGTTATGAGTACTGTCTTCTCCATTCCTGTCATTGCAACCACTTTGGAATCTTTGTCAGCTGGTAACAGTGGCACAGGACTAGGGTGAGTCATAATGCCAGCATGAGCTACGTGCCCCACATCTCAGTGTACAGCACATGCTTTGCATGCAGGAAATGTTGGATTCAGTTCCTGGGAAAGGCCAAACCTGAGACCTGAGAGAGAGGGGGCGAGGAAGGCAAATGGATCTAATAGATAAGCTAAGTTCACACTGACAAGACAGTAGTGAGCTTCTAGGAAACTTCCCACATTTATTTGACAAAGTACTAGTTGACTATGGTGCTCGAGAGACCTTGCTCGAAAGCACTATGGATGTTGAGCTGGCATTCATCTCTGAAGCACACAATGTTATCCCCAGCGTATACACCAACTTTCATTCTGATGTCTTCGTTTTCAAGGTAGTTCTTCATGCATTGTCTTTACATCCTTCTGGGATCTGGTTGAAAAAGGGTGCAGGGAGATCACAAACTGTTCACCTGAGAGAAGTTGGTCATCATTTTTGATGCAAGGTCTCAAAGCTTCTCATGAAGAATTACTGCCTCTTCAGCCATTTAAAGACAGAGAGCTTCTTTCGGGGGGGGGGGGGAGATGGCAACCACAGGGATGCTGATGGTGGTGGTGGTGGTGATGATGATGATAAATAAAATATTCAGCATTTTAAAATGTTCAAAGTAGGGTTGCCAGGCTGAAACCTGGACATTAATACCATTCCCAGATGAAGTGGAAGACCCTGCAGCTGAGTGCTCTTCCATCCCTCCATTTGTGATTTGTTTCTCTGCTTTAGCAAGCAGGATTGAAGAAAGATCTGCCGCAGAACAGACTGGAGAGGGGGGTGAGTTGGATTAAAAGGCCAGGGAGACGGAGACCAGTCAGAGGAACCGTGGTTGCATTGGTCAATTTAAATGTCCTATTCTAAAGCATGTGTCAGTAACTGGCCATGCAAAAAAAAATTAATACAGAGCCTACCGCCTCTTTCTTCTTCTGAACACAAAACTGTAAACGGTTTGAGAGGTTGAACACGACATCATGTTTCTTCAAGGAAGAAATGCTAGACCAGAGTTTCCCAACCTGTGGTATGTGTATCATTAGTGGCACGTGGACCACAGCCTGGTGGTATAGCCGTACTCGGGTGCCATTGTGGCCCTGAAACGATGGTAAGTGGTCCCAGGAAGCTAGCAGAACTCGAGTGTACAGGTTTCCTGCACTGGGAAATGCCCTCCAGCCCGCCCTGACCTCCTTACCATCATTTTCAGGGTTCCATTGCAATCAAAACCCTGGAAGTGGTGATGATGTCATTGCCACTTACTTCTGGTGGTACACGGCGCGATGGCGGCCTCGGAGGTGGTATGCCGCGCCGAAAAGTTGGGAACCGCTGTGCTAGCCTGTAGAAGATTGCTCATCACCCCCTTTTCCCCACCCCCTGCTGCCTTCCTCAGAAAAAAAGCTAACGAGAAATTATCAACTTGACTAATGAAGTAGTGACATAACTGTCATTCTGATGAGGTCACTTTCCATCCTTCACATGTCCATTTGGCTCACCACAGTTGTTTGTTTGCATATCCGGGAGAACATAGCCGAAACCCATGATTATTGTATCCACCCTAAAGCAAATAAAATGCAGCAATGATTTTATAAGCAGGTGGAAATGGAGAAAGCTGCACTCACTTAATTTCTTCAAGTCTGGTTGCTGTTAAACGCTCAGGAGAAGGAAAAAGGTGGCAATGCTACAAGAGGGAAATAAAAAAAAGAAAGGGGAGTATTTCCCTATGTACACAAGCCGCTCCTGTTCATTTTTACAGTCATGTTACAAACAAGGCCTTATGGAAAAGTTGACACTCTCCTTTTGAACATGTGACATCATAAGCTACCTCACTATATTTGAGCCTGAAGTAAATCGTGCAGTTCGGGCTGGTGACTCTGGTGAACAGAGGGCCTATTCTTCACGAGGGTGAAAATGGATTAAATGGCTCATTGGCCCGACTCCAGACAATACTAAATCTCTTAAAGGAACAAATGCTTTCTTCTCCTTTTAAAGCATTGTTCTAATGCAGGACTGCAAAAGACTGTAAATAACATTAAGATAAAGAAACCAAACACTTTCCATTCAATTTTTAGGGTGGAAATAGAAACTGTGTTTCACAGAGGCCTCAAAATTAGAGTGCTTTCCCTGACTATGGGTTGCCTTGTGGTCAATGAAGTAGCTTTACAATGGGCTGAAGAAATAATTGCTCTCATTTAAACGCTGTACTCCAAATCACTGAAGACTTGTATTCTCATAAACCACTTGTCACATCTCTCCGTTCCCGTCTGTCAGGGAAATTGATTTCTTTTTTTAAAGGCAATAATGGGGAAAGTATTATAGGCATGAGATACGGATTCTGTTTTCCATATGTTATACATCTTGGTTAAATACTATAGAAAAAGGGAGGACAGAATTGAATGTGGTGTTAGACTGGGAGCAGAACAGTTCAGTGAGTCAATTAAATAAGGGGTTTACCGTATTTTTCGCTCCATAAGACGCACTTTCCCCCCCAAAAAAATAGGAGGAAAAAAGCCTGCGTCTTATGGAGCGAATAAAAAAAAGTTAAGAAAAAATACTTACCGGGGCTTCGGGGAGGCCTGCAGAGGCTCGCGCAGGCCTCCCCAATCTTCATTTAGTAAAAAAACGGCCATTTTCGGCCACTTGTGTACATAGGGAAATGGCTTGTGTACATAGGGAAATGGCCGGAAATGGCCGTTTTTTGACGAAATGAAGACCGGGGAGGCCTGCGCGAGCCTCTGCAGGCCTCCCTGAAGCCCTGTAAGTTTTCTTTACATTTTTTATTATTTTTATTTAAAAAACCTTTTTTTCCCTATTTTTTGCTCCATAGCATGCATGTGTCCTATGGTCCGATGCGTCCTATGGAGCGAAAAATACGGTATATGTTTGGGTTTGTGGGCAGGGCAGATTGACATATGCCAGTAGAGGGTCTCCTATTACTACTCCCTGATTGTGAGTTCAAGTCAGTGTGGAGACTAGGATACTTCCTTTATACCAGTGATTCCCAACTTGTGGTCCGTGGGCCACAAATGCTCCGCGGGACCCTGCCAGGTGATCCATGATGCCTCTTGGTCGTTCCGAGAGGGGGTGGTGACACAAGCGCTGCCCAAGTCTTCAGCCCCCACTGCAGGTTCACTGATGAGACTTGGAGCACAGAGCTGAAAAGGGCCCACCCACCTGCCCACGGACCGTTTGACTGTGAAACCCCAGCAATCTGGAAGCAATCGGCAGTGACACGATGACGTGTGGCGTCATTGCATTACTGCTGAACTACTTCCAGGTTGCCAGGGTGGTCCGTGGCATTTCAGCGTCTTGCCGTCTCCTGAACCACTGCTTTATACACTGTGGAGGCCACAGAGTGACTGAAGTGGGATGGACACCAGCTGGTAGCATCCCCAAGGACCAACATGAGCCTCTTGGGGTGCTTCAGTTGTCAGACAGGGCCCTCTTCTGAATGATTGCCTTGGCCTTTAGGAGGACAGTTAAACCGCTCTAATGGACCGTTGAGCAGAAGTGACTTTTTAATTTTTCATTCCAGTCATGAGAGATTTTATTGGAATCTGCTGATACTGTGACTTTGTTACTCAAGACTATAAAAAATACCTACACCAACTCTATCATTGGTGAGGCATTTTTCTGACATTACGGGCATATCTATTGTCTGAGAGAGGGGGGAGGATATGGCATGTATCAATTCCTAGGCAGGGCCTATCTTACCTGCTTATGTGATAAAGCCCTTGTACGCTGAAAAGTACTATGTAAATGATACTAATAATAGTGATATTGCAATTTAGAATTCCTAAATGCTAATGGTCTTTATCTTGTTTGACATCACAACAGCCCTGTGAGGAAGGCCACTATGATCCCTGCTTCCTGCTACCCCCACCACTTCACTAATGATTTGAGATATTTAGAGCCAGAGATTAAATTCAAAGATGCAGAAAACTGAAGAGCACAGTTTTTGTCCTCTGTGTTGCAAGTCTGATTCGACAGAGTAATATAGGGAAAGAATGTATGCAAAAATCTTCAGTCTGGTTCCCTCTCTGGTTCACCATTTTTCCCAAGCAAGCTGCTCTCCCCCACCACTACCTTCCTTGACTGACCTGTTAGAAATGTTTAATTTGGACGATGAGCTATTGCCAAATCCTGGCATGTTCTGTTTCACTTTTGCTGGGAAGCCATGTTCCTGAATCACCTGTTCACGGCATCTCTGTTGGTGGCTCTGCCATAGCAGAGGCACAGAGTGAGGGGTAGACTGAAGCCAGAGAATTTGGGATTGTTCCACTTCAGCTTGCCCATAGGGGACCATGTTGTTGAATGATATTGCAAATCCCTGCACAGCTACCTCCAGATATGCTATATGCAAGGAGGTTGGTCTCTTATGTGTATTAATTACTGTATTTATTTAAAATATTTATATCCCACCTCTCCTCCTATAATATGTGACTCCCAAGATGGCTGTTGTTGTTCAGTCGTTAAGTCGTGTCAGGGATGAAGATGGCTAACCCAAGATGGCTAACAAGAATTAAAATACAAGAATTACAATAAAATAATTTAAATAAGATTTGAAGTTTTCATGGCCAGCAATAATCATCGTGGACTGAATATTTACAGGATTAAAAGCCATGGCAAAGTTAAAATGCTTTATAAGATTTAAAAAAACTTAAAACATAAGTTAAAAACTTTAAAAATTTTAAAAACAAACAACATTTCGTCCAGATCTGGATGAAATGTTGTTTGTTCTTAAATGTTGTTGTTGTTAAGTCGTGTCCGACCCTTCGTGATCCCATCACCATGGGACATCACCAACATGTTAAAGTTTTTTAAACTTATATTTTAAGTTTTTTATCTTATAAAGCAATTTAACTTTGCCATGGCTTTTAATCCTGTATATATTCAGTCCACAAATAATTTAAAATATGATAAATATACAGTAAAACATGAGATAATCACAAAAACTAAAAGCAACAGAACAACAAATACCAGTAATAATAAAAGTGGTGGATAACAGTGGTACATTATGTGGGAGCCTTCAAAAACCTATTTCCCCACCTGCAGTCTTCAGTGAATGTCCTTCCCCCCCACACACACACACACACATACACACACTTGCTCTTATTCCGTGTAACGTGTAGATCGTGTCTTTTCTTTTCTTTATGGGGCACACAATTCACCAGGATCAAAACAGGAGGTTTTTTTATTATTATTGTAAGCTTTTCAGACTCTAAGCATAAACTCCTGAGAACTTTTCTGTTTGTTTTTACCTTGTATAGTCATTTACTCTCTAAAGATTTTTCCAGTGTGTTACTCTTAAAAATGTCACCTAAACAGTTATCTTTGTCTCCTTTGAAATAACAAATAAAGGCAAAAAGTCCTACATTTTTTCTCCATCCCCCTTGCCTCCATCTAAATATCCTATTTAGTCTGTAGGGAGTTAGGATTATTTTTCCTCCTTCAAAATCCTGATAAGTCTCTTAAAGTCTGTCTCATGATGGTACGGTTTGCAGATCATTAATTCTGTACATTTCACGACATTTTCTTTGCTGCTTGTTCCAGTTTGATGTGGAGCAGATGTTTAAATTTGCAAACATTTGTTTTATGTTGCTGACGCTGTTAAAGATCAATGCTCCACTACCTCCAGTTTTCAGCAGATGGAATTACTGAAGTAAATGAATATTTGTTAGGAAAACTGCAAAGTTGCCTGAACTTCTCTGAAAGTTTGCTGCAGATAATCCAGCTTGGCTTTCTTACCCCAAGCGCAATACTCCGTAACTGTTCCCAGGACTTTTCCCACGGCCCAATTGGAAACATTTTTTGTGAGGCCCCAGGTTCAGCAGACCTCACATTATTATTGTCAAAAGTAAGAAACTTGACTTGTATCATATCATTTGTGTGAGTGCTGGGTATACATCTGTTTGTATTCGTAGGTCCTACGGTAATTATCTAGATTTATGTATATAAAACTTAGATACTTGAGTCTGAATATAGGCCTACAATATATAAACTATAATGTGGTGTTACATGTATGTTGCAATGTGTTGCCATGTGTATTTGACAAGACTAGATTATCCTAGCACGGGGGGCCCTTAGGCGTGGGTCCCAATTGGGAGCAATTGGTCCAATTGGCTTAAAGCAGGCCCTGACTGTTCCACACACTGAACTGACTCTGAGATGTGCAATAATTATGAACAATTATTGTTCCCAAACCCGTCTTGATCCCCCATGGTCTTCTTGTATCGCATTCATCTCTTAGGCATTCTTCAACACCTGGAACTTGGATTCAAAAACACCCACCTAAATATCCTTTTACTTTAGGGCTGACCCTGAAACAGCACCGATGCGCAAGTCAAACCTGTTTCACATGTGCATGTACAACATTGATGACTCAACATGGCTCACAACTGAATGACTCAACATGGCTCACAACTGAATGAACTCTGCCGAAAAGTATTGCTTGGAAGGTGAGGCAGAATGATATGCAAGCTCTGTCTCTGACATTTGGCCTTTCACACATGCAAGGTCAAATAATAAACATGCATGAAAGGGTTCTAGTCCATGTGGGGACTTTTGGGGTGATTGACCCATTTGTGTTTCCTTGTTGATCATATGCAGTTTATTAATCCTGGAGACATCAAGACATATGCCAAACCTATTAACACAATGTCAGCAGCACCAAATGCTCTTTCTGAGAGTACTGATGGATCTCTGGCCCACTTGGGTACCATGTGTCTTAATAAGTGTTTTACTCCAGAGCTACAGAGCTATACATTCTTAATAAGAATTAATCAGTGAAACAGATGATAAATCACACCAATGAATGACCCAAATGTTTTCATCCTTAATTATTGTCCTCTCATTAGCTAACTGGGAACTGATGCGATCATAAGGAAGCAGCAGCTTCCACAAGGTCTCACAGGAAATAAACTACACACCATTACGCTCCTCCTCCACCATGAACTTACTGGCTGGCACTGCTGGTTTTCCCCCTACATAAACTCTTAGGCCCCATTCTGACAATCTGCATGTTGTGATATGTTGACATCAATGTTCCCTGTAATTTTTACAGAGAGTGCATGGAGCCCGCAAGAAGCTGTGCAGGGGCAACTCCGGAGTGCTCGGTGATGATGTCATCACCAAGCTCTGGAGCGCCCTAAATGAAAATTGTGTGGGGCTCCAGTTCGAGCGGTGCGGCAGCACAGCTTAGAGTGAATGCTGGTTGACACCCAAACTTTTCTAATCATTTGCGTTATCAGACGTCACACAGATAAAGGATAACAGAAACACACCAGCCCTGGCATCCCTGTTCTGACAGTATTGATTTGGCGAGTAAGGAATCTTGGATTGAAATATATGGGAAAATACACTGGATCTGTTTGGTGCAAGTTTATTTGTTAATTATATATCATGCCTCTCTTCCATGTTAGAGCTCAGGTGGGGTTCTCAGGTGGGCACCCAGACCTGGACCTGTTTATCTTCAGCACAGTCTCTCTATATATGCCCTCAGACTAGGGTTACCATATTTTGAGGGACCCAAACCAGGACCCGCCCACCCCATTCTTTCCCCGCCAAAAATATTTTTTTACATTTTTTAAATTTTTTCCCCACGCCATTTTCACTTGCCTTTTTTGCTGCTGCTCCTCCCGCGGTGGTGCTGCCGTGCTGTCCACCGCTGCCGCCAGCCAGGGCTCCATGCGCGCTCGCCATGCGAAGCGTCCAGCCGCGTCGTGCACATGCACAGCTCGACGCTTCAGCCTTGCCTGATTACCAACTGGGAACCGGGCAAGGCCAAAGCGTCCAGCCATGCCATGTGCCTGTGCGGCTGGGCGCTTTGGACTCACCCGGTTCCCAGCCGCGACTGGGCCTCTTTGCGACGCTCGTGCTGTGCGCCTCTGTGGCTGGAAGCTTCATTTATTTATTTATTTAAAACATTTTTGTCTCACCCCACTCCTGAAAGACTCGAGGCAGCTCACAAGTTTTAAAACACAATAAATCATAACAGCAATAAAAGAACAATTCAATTCATCATAAACCGACACACAAGGGACAAAGAGACCCAGCCAAAAACTAAACAAAACCTGGAAAGACCGGATTAAATAAATAGGTTTTCAAGGCACAACGAAATTAGAACAGTTTCATCCTCCTAAGATATAGAAATTGGAGACAAGTGGATACCATAGAAAATTGTCTTCTTTTCCATTGACATTCCACCTGTCTCTTATGCACTCTAGGTACCTGATATTGCACATCTCAGGCTGAAATCCTATAATATATTCCTGGGAGTAAGCTCCATTGAAGACAGTGAGATTTACTTCTGAGTAGACATGCCTAGGATTGAGCTGAGAGTCCAACAGCTGTTTTCAGTGTACAATATTATTAAAAAGAGGCTAATGAAAGGCTGCTTCATGCATGGCATTTGGAAGGTGTACACCTACACGTAATGGGTGCAAGCACGTTGTCAGCAGAGTGTGTACAGGTACATGTACACACTAGGGAGCCACTAATAGCTGTGACTCCCCACCACATTATTTATACATGCGTGTTCATCACTTGATGACTGAAATATCAACGGTGACTTGCATATGTGCCGGGACCACCGGCACAGATATGAAAATCCTATCACCATGCATAATTTCAAACACGAAATTACGTATTCAGCTCTCCATCATTAAGTGAATTAGGTGAAAAGATAGTAAGTGAGGCTTTTAAGCCCTCCAACATATATTTTAAATGGTGCTGCTGGCAACAATAGCTGATTCTTTTCCAATCAATATTGTTTTAATACACAGTGTCCTGTGCTGTGACATATGTGACAGTCTCGGATGTTAACAAGATTTCTGTTTTGGTTAATATGTTTTGTGGCTGGGAGCAAACATGAGTCACAAATGGTACAATGCTACACATGGCCACTAATATCTTAAGGCTGCAGTCTTTATATAAGACACATGTACACTTACATGAGAATAAGTCCTATTGAACACAATGGAGCTTATTCCTGGGTAGACATGCATAAGATTGCACTGTAGCAGCCCAATCTTAAGCCGGCCTCCGCTGGCAGTACTGGGTTCCAAGCTGTCGAAAACATACCATAAAGCACGTTGCAATGGCATGGAGGCCAGTCCCACCAGCGTGGAGGCCAGCGCCGTCAGGCCTCTGCCGGCAAAGGAGCAGCACCCGCCGGGGCGGGTAAGCGCTGCACCGGACAGCAGAGGGAGTGCGGAATGGAGGTAGGGGCGTTTGGGGGCAAGGGGAGGTTGGATCAGGCCTGGGAGGGGGCGGGCTGGGTGGAATCCTATCCCCCCATCCTGGGCTTGAAAGCCTGACACAGGGCTGCTCGGCGTTGCGCTGGCCATTTAGCTGCCACGCCTCTGAGTAGCCCCTTCCATCTAGGAGACCTCCAGCCCTGCGCGGAGCCTGTATGTAGTGGAGCCTGCTCCAGTGCCGCTGCATCCCAGCACAGGGCTTTGGATAGGATTGGGCTGTTAGTTTCCTAAACTGTATTCAAGATTTGGGAATTAGAAGGGTTCATAAAACCTTATCTCTCTGTCTTGATCACTATAGTCCAAGAAGGCTGAAGCCAACTGTAACATGACCATCAATGCAACATTAAATGTGAATGGGCCATGGCAGATATAACCTGTGATAATTCTTCTGGATTGCTTCATAGCCCGTGAAATCCAATGCTTTTCATTGGAGTCAGTTCACACATTTAGCAGGTCATCACCAAGTGTACAGTTATTAAATGAAGGTAGCAGGCAGCTCAATCCTGCCTAAAATGCCTAAGCAAGATGTTCCAGTGCGGCCGAGACTTACCTCTGGGGAAGGGAACTTCATCCCCTTCCCCCAGTGTAAGCCCCAGCAACCTTAGTGGGCCTCCTCGGATGCGCACCAGCTATTTAGTTGGTGCACCAGCCGGGAAGCCATGTAAGGCCGGCCTGGCCTGGAATGGGGATATCGGTGGTGCAGCACGCCACCGATAATCCCACCCCCCCTCCCTGGCCTAGCCGACCAATCGCCCCCTGCCCTGCCACCAAGGCCCTCCCTCCCCATGCCCTCCTGCCACCTGGTGCAGCACCTACCTTCGTCCGGCGGTGCGGGAAGCGAAAGATGGCGGTGTGAGCGGTACAGGCCTCCGCGCCAACACCCTTACACCCAAGGTGGCCTTATGACACTTTCACAACACCTTAGGCCGGTGGAGCACTTGCTCCATCAGCCTAAGTTTAGGCTGCATTGTGCCCCCCTCCCCCAAGTGACATACACGCATGTGCGTACCAGGGTCTCGGTGTCCAACAGATTCATGGAGGTAAAATGTAACACATTCTATGTTGGGCTGACTTTCTGAAGAAACCCCTCATGGTCAAATGCCAGGTCTTACTAAAAAATTTAATTACGGTTGATATCCTTTAAAAAAAATTGTAAGCTATTAATAATAATGCAATAGTGGCTCCATAATGAGGATCCAATTGCTGAACTAGAGTAACAGGCTATTCACAGCACCAAAGAACTCTCCATACAGAGTAATGATAAAATACAAAGAACAACTTGGAGACCAACCTGCTGAAATCAGTTGGAAGGAGGCTGAGGGAATGATAATTAATTCTCTGCTGTTTACACAATGACACCACCCTCCTTGGTAATAACACCCCACTCGCTAAAGCCTACAGCTGTTTTCTCACATTCCATCTCCAGGAGGGTGCATGAAGTTAGCCAAGACTAGGATTTCACCTTTGGAATGCAGCTTGACTTGTAGGTGGCAGAAACAACTGCAGAGGGAAAATACTTAGTGTGCAGCATGGCACCTCTGGGTGCTACATTGACTTTTGGCTCAGGAATGCTATGTTTCCCTGACACGCTTTTCTGAATTACAAACTGAAGGCGGGCGTCACTCTTAACAGCTGGGGAAAAGTATCAGAGGTGTGTGCCAGAGTCAGCGTTACCCACGCTTTATGGATGCCACACCCTGTGCTTCTGCAGGAGTCGCTGTGTTGGGCACGCCTCCTGATTGTAGCGCGCCTAGAGCAGCTGGCAGCGTTGGACAAGCAGCCTCCTTGGCGACTTTACTTATTTATTTTATTTTTGTATGTATGTCCCACCTTTCTTTTTGAAACAAAAAACCAAGGCAGCTAACAATCAAGTTTAAAACAATAAAATCACAATATAGAACTACAATCAAAGCAAAAACAGAACAGCAAAAGCAGTTAAAAAAAACCAGTTTTATAAAGAGTGCTATCTAAAATGTAAAAAAAAAAAGTGTTAAGTCTCCCCTGGAAGGCTCAGCATGATCACGGTGCTGCTATATTATTATTATTATTATTATTATTATTATTATTATTATTATTATTATTATTAACAGTATTTATATATCTTACATGTAAAGGATAATACAGGTGAGGATGCCATGTCAGGAAAAGAAGCTCGGAAAAAATAATATCTTGCACCGAACGCGAATCTCTAAAAAGCAGCTGGCAGTTGCGATCAGGATGATAAAATTATTATTTTATTTTCATCTTTAATCCTTTTGGGGATTCCTTTGAAGAGGTTCCGAGTTTCGGAATGAAACGTTGGAGTGTACAGCAATAAACCTTGGATTTTAATTTTATCATCCCGATCACGACTGCCAGCTGCTTTTTGGAGATTCGCGTTCGGTGCAAGATATTTTTTTCCGGGCTTCTTTTCCTGACATGGCATCTTCACCCGTATTACCCTTTACATGTAAGATAATTGCGGGCCATGAGAGCTTCTATTCCTACTTAGTATTTATATACCGCTTTTCAACAAAAAGTTCACAAAGCGGTTTACAGACAAAATCACATGATTAAATGGTTTACAGTTCAGTCTCATAAAGACAGTTCTAAGTGATTGGTACAGCAATGGTGGGATTGTGCTGAACGGCGTTTTATTTAATACAGTTCTAAATGATTATAGAGAAGGACTTTTCTCTTGTTGCCGCCAGTCAAGCCCCAGAAACCAGCAGCAATCTGGAGGAGCCCCCCCCCCCCCGATTACCTCCTATGACATCTCATATCTCCTGGTATGATACCTCCTGGTCCTTGAGATACCTCGGCCCTAAACTGGAAAATGCTTTAAAGAGGCGGAGGAGCAGCCACAAGCAGCAGTGCACTGTGGGAGAAAAGTTAGCCCCCGGGCCTATTTTTATAGGCCTGGAGAATGCAGACAGCCTGCCATTATATTGGACCAGGCTTTGCTTAAAAGCTAAAGCCAGAGCAACCCATTTCATGATGCTTGGAGCAGTGCATACAGGAAAGAGTTCCTGGTATGAAGGGTACAGTGTTAGATGTCCTGAGAAAGAGCAACAGGTGACACTTAGCAATGGGCATGAAAGATTCTGGGGTTAAGATAATTGAGTAATGGGCACTAAGGAACCAATGGTGGGGTTTGATGCTTATGACACCATGATATTAAAATTTAGAGAATATGATTGGTTTGATGTTTTTCCTGCATGCTTGTAGCTAATTGAATATTGAATGCTAATTGAACTAAAGGTGATAACTAGTGAATGATATGCTGAACAGTATATTGAACCTCATGTAACTTCTTGTTTTATTCAGGCTGCAATCTTATGCACACTTACCTGGGAGTAAGCCCCATTGATTATAATGGGACTTACTTTTGAGTAGACATGCATAGGATTGGGCTCAGTCTCTGCTGACCATCTAGCTGTTTGGTAAGCAGGGCTCCCTGTGTAACGTTATCCTGAATAAAAATCTCCCACAGAGATTTTTCTTTAAAGAAACTGGGGTCAAGTCTCTTAAAGATTTCCTCAACAGCACAAACGGATGAAGAGCAGTTCAGCCCAATTCCATCATTGCTGTAGCCGTAACTGCTACTGGTGCTGCTGCTACATGTGATCCGAGATTGGCAGCGAGCCCCAGGGCCACTCAGAGTAATTTTATCAGGGGGGTACAACATTTCTTTTGGGACCCTTCCCTTCATGTAAATTTGGCTCCTGGGCCCCCCCTTTTTTGCTCCTGGGCCCCCTTCTTGACCCATTATTGGCCAGCCCTCCCAAAGGCTGGCTTCTAGCACCACCCGCACAATGCTGACGGTGGGCCTGCCGAGTCCATTCTGGGACTTGGGGTGGGAAACTGCAGCTTCTTCACTTAAGAACTCAAAGCTTTTGAGTTTTTGTTGGCACATTGTGCTTTTCAAAGAAATAACTGTCCTGAGAGCTACTGGAAGAGGCCTGGGTTCTTTTGTTTAATAAAA
The DNA here is from genome assembly GCA_026170595.1 of Plestiodon gilberti rubricaudatus. Taxonomy (NCBI): domain Eukaryota; kingdom Metazoa; phylum Chordata; class Lepidosauria; order Squamata; family Scincidae; genus Plestiodon; species Plestiodon gilberti. The sequence continues at coordinate 72,379,157 of JANXHW010000005.1, forward strand.
ATCACCATGGTGCCCACAAACACACTCTCCAAAAAGCTCCAATCTTGCAACATCTTGGTCCTAAAATAGTTGCTCCATCAGAACAAGTCAAACTCTCAGTGCTGTATTTTTTTCTTTTCCTTTGGAAATGCAACCACATTAGAATCTGTAGGAAGTAAGAACTTGGGAGGTTTTTTTTGTTTCCTGGCCCTAAAAGTGTGGATAGGATTGCAACCTCAGTTAGTAATATAAGGAACAATTCTGTGTGTGTGTGTGTGTGTGTGTGTGTGTGTGTGTGTGTGTGTGTGTGTGTGTGTGTGTGTGTGTGTGTGTGTGTGTGTGTCCCTCTCTCTCTCTTTTGTGTTGTGCGCCCTATATGCATGAGTTCATTTGAGAGCTTATGAGGTGAAGGAGGGGATAATTGTTGTGGTGGTCTATATCTGTTAAAAAAAATAATAAGGAGCCACATCTACAAATGTTACTGGAATGGGAAAGCACATTGAATCTAGGTTGCTACTCTTTCATAAGTATTTATGGATTACTTTGGGAGCTTATCACCATATATAGTGAATTTATTGGACAGCTGGTACAGCATAGTGACTAAGCTCTGAAATGTGTCAGAGCAGGTCCAAAATCTCCTGATCCCTGAAGCGGCATGTCAAATGCTCCCCCCCCCTCTTTATCCGGTGGTGCGCCAGCCTCTGCTCTTCCCACTCTCCAATATTCTCACTCAGCATTCTCCTCCCCTCCACATTTCCTTTTCCTTTCTGTCCCCCTCTTCTTTTTCCAATCCAGAGAGTGGAAGCAGAAGGAGGGGCAGTGAAAATAAGTAGGCAAAGATGGGCACTCCCACCAATCTGCTGCCTGAGGTGACCGCTTCAGTTGGCCTCATAGATGGGCCATCCCTTAGAAGTACTCTGTTCAGATTTCACTTTGCCATGAACTTGCCAGGTGTTATTCAAGAAACCATTTCTTCTCTCATTGCTAGATCCTGTATGACACTTAACAGCGCAATCCTATCCAACTTACACCACCGGTGTAACCAGCAGTGCAGCAAGAACAGGAGGCTCCAGAACGGAAAGGGGATTCAAATTCCCTTTCAATCCCCCTTTGGAGGGGATTTGAATCCCCTTTCCATTCTAGGACCTGCTGTTCTCACTGCACCGCTGTTTACACCGGTGGTGTAAGTTGGATAGGATTGCGGATTGCACTGTAATCATAACAGCCTTCCATTACAGCAGTGGTTCCAAAACTGGGAGGCATGACTGGGAGCTGCAGAAACCAGCCAAGGAAGCCGCAGAGTGCGACAGAAACCTCTCGGGAAAACAGTGCAGTGCCAATTGGCAGGCATCAACATAATGTAATGGGGAACCGCGGCCAATGGTCGCCAGTGGTCAAGGGAGCCGCAGGTCAAAAAAGTTTGGGAAACACTGGGCAGTTGTGAGCTTTACAGCTCACATACTTGAAAGCATGGTAGTATTGATATTATTACCAACTTTGTCCATGGTTTGTTTGGGGACTTTTCTTGCCACCTTGAGCGACTCCTCATGATATCAGTGAATAGTAAATGCATGGATGATGAATCATAGGTAAGGTATTTTCCACTTTCCGAAACCTAGATTGAATTAACTGATAAAGTGCCACTTGCATTGCCATCACCTCATGGCAGATGCAAGCCTTCTTTAGGTATTATGATTGCTTAATCTTGCCTCACCCATTCATTCCTTAGGGAAGCCATGATTCTCGCAGCCTTCCCTCCCCCACCCCAATACGGTGATAACCCTGGCCTGCTTTAAAGTTGCGGGATATGCTAAAGTGCTTTGAATACCTGAAATGGGCTCTATAAATGCTAAACAGTAGCATTTTATGTATTACATTTTCTATCCAGCCTTTCCTCCAAGGAACCTGGAGTGATGTATCTGGTCCTTCCCACTTCGATTTTATCCCTTAAGCCTGTGAGGTAGGTTAAGCTGAGAGATAGCAGCTGGTCCGAGGTCACCTGGTGAACTTCACGGCTGAGTGAGGATTTGAATATCGGTCTCTTCAGTTTTGAGAGCCAGCGGGTGGCGCAGTGGGTTAAACCACTGAACCATGAGCTGTCGATCGAAAGGTCGGCAGTTTGAATCCGTGCGACGGCTCCTGCCAACCTAGCAGTTCGAAAGCAAGAAATTGCAAGTAGATTAATAGGTACCGCGTTAGCGGGACGGTAACAGCGTTCCATGCGCCTTGGTGTTGAGTCGTGCCGGCCACATGACCATGGAAACGTCTTACAGCGCTGGCTCTTCGGCTTTGAAACGGAGATGAGCACCGCTCCCTAGAGTCGGACACGACTGGACTTAATTGTCAAGGGATACCTTTACCTTTACCTCTTCAGTCTTACTCTCACACACATTGCTCTCACACAGTCTAAAGGCGGATCCACACCGCATGCGATTTGGGGCATTGCGTCCAGCCGAGTCCGTGTCCATCCAGTGTGGTTCTATTTGTACGTGACGGCGTTCTCCTGCCGTCTGGTCCCGTCCCGTCCTGTCTCAAGTGGAGTCCGAGGCGACTTTTGGCATGTCGGATGCTCCTGGAACGTGCCGGAACGTGACCAACGCGAATGTGTGCAGTGTGGATCCGCCTTTACTCTCAGTCTTACAGCCCAATCCTGTCTAACTATCCGGCAGGTGGCCCTGGCTGCTCGCCGGATCCTATCCCCATTCCCTGAAGTCTACTCGGGTTACTCGGGGGAAGGGGATGTTCGTCCCCTTCCCCTGGTGTAATGCGGGGAGGCCCCAATGGGCCTCCTCAGATTTCTGCCAGCTATTTAGCTGGCACAAGTCCGAGGAGACCGTGTAATGACAGATCCGGCCCAGGATTGGGATGGGGATATGGAGGCCGCCATACCCCCCCCGGGCCGGATCCGCCAACCCCCAGCCTCCCTCGCCTCCTGGACCGCCCCCGCAGGAGCTGCACTTACCTTCTCCGGTGGCCACAGGGACGATCTGGCAGCGGAGTGAGGGCAGCTGACCTCCACGCAGGCCGTCCTTACTCTAAAGTCATCGCAAAAGTGCTTTACGGCACGTTTGCTACGGCTTCGACCGGCAGAGCGCTCGCTCCACCGGCTGATAGTTTGACAGAATCGCGCTGTCTCTCTCACACACATTTTGTGCTTCCACATGGTGCCATTGAAGCCTGGAGGACAAACAGCTGTCCTAGACTGCCTATGCTTTACTACAGCTTCTCTGCCACAAAGGCATTATATCTCCCACCAACTGGCAGCGAGAGCAAAAGTGGACTGCTGAGGAGAACTGTAGGGTAAGGACAATGGTACCCACCCTCATCCTCTCAGGTCGCAGAGGCTGGGACAGCACTAGTCTCTGTGGCTTGCTCTCATCTTCATCAACTACCAGGAGGCTCCTTGTCTGCCTGCACAGCTGTTATTAGCACGCCTTTGCACAGATAAAGTATTCATCTGGTCCTGAAAGGGATGGAACCAGGCCAGCACCTATCACTGTCAGGCCTCTTACAATAGAAGAGTGTGTGAGAGACGAGCCAAATGGTGAAAGCTCTCTCAGAGCAGTCGGACCGGCTAGGCGTGTTTACATTTTTCTTTCCGGGGTGAAGTTCCAACTGGGCTTCTACCTGCCTCCATGTGACTGTCACATGTGGAAACTAAATTCTCGATTCATAAAACAGAACCCAACGAATCAGACCACACCAGGCCGCCTTAGGGGAAATAGCCCTTGGCTGGAAATTGGCTTGGCATATTCTCCTCACAGACTGTCATTAATCTTCTAGAAATAGCCGATACCTTTTGTGGCTGTCCCTGTCACACCACCCTCAAAATATCCAGCTCTTCAGTTCCAGCTGCTGGATTTATGAGAGCTATCTGAGAGAGATTTTTTAAAATGGTAACAAACCAAAGAGACATCTCCATTTCCCATTTATCTGCCTTTGGGGCTGTTAATGAAAGTTCCTGATAAAAATGACAAGAATGCCTCTATCAAGGCATCACACCTGCAGAAAGTAATAAGATTCAAGAGCAACTGTGTGAGGCAGAAACGGCGCCGCTGGGACAGAATAGGTACTACTACTACGGTGGTTAGGATATGGATACACATTTTCTTGCTTTCAGCCCATAATTCCTTTCCCATCTTTTCCTTCCTCTGCTGTCTACTCTCTCCCATAACAATCTCAATGTAGATTGTAAGCTCCTCAGGGCAGGGGCCTGTCTCTTGCTTATGTTACTCCGTAATGCTCCAGGGAGCTCAGGGCATGTGACAGGGTAGTAATACAGCCTTAGAACACCTCAGGGTGTGCTCCACCCACCTCCCATTCTATTTTTGGAACATGCCCAGAATGAGACATCCTGAGTCAGTTTCAGAAATGTTTCCATCCCAACCAAAACCCCATGGTTCTGGATAAAGTCCCATTTGGGGTAGAAGTACAGTGTTGCTAGTCATTAGGTTATTCCACACTGTAACACTCCTTCTTCCTCTCACAGTACAAATACAGCTGAAGCGATTATCCCCCCTCTCCACCTACACACAAAGCAAGTTCCACATGACTTGCTTCCAGATAAACATGCTTGGCTTTGGAGCACTAGCTTTTGTGACCAGTCTATAGGTTCTATTGGTTTAGTTCTACTGCTTGCTTCAAGAGAAGACGGAAATTAGAGGCATCCCTCCAGGGTTCTAAATTGCATGGAGGAGATGACCTGGGTTCAGTGCTGCCTTCCTGAACCTGGGGAAAGCAGCGGGAGCGGTCAAGTAGCACATTGACGGAATGGCTAGACAGAACTCTTCTGTTCCACCTCAACCTGGGAATAGCATACCCTGTTTTAGAACAACTGCACAGAGTTTTGGTCATGGTCCCTCCACATGTGGGGCCCAGGATCGTCGTCCCCCCGGACACACAAAGGGCCTGTTTTTACATAGATATGTGGTTCCCAGTGGTTGGCCAGTGGTTCCCAACCTTTTCGGCATGGCATACCACCTCCAGGGCCACCATCACACCACATGCCACGCAAGTAAGTGGCAATGATGTCATCGCCACTTCCAGGTTTTTGGTCACAACGGAGCCCTGAAAATGATGGTAAGGAGGTCAAGGTGGGCAGAAGGGCATTTCCCAGTGCAGGAAACCCACGCACTTGAGCTCTGCTGGCTGCCTGGGACCGCTTACCGTCATTTCAGGACTCCATTGTGATGCAGCCACAATGGCGGCTGCCATCTTACTGCTTGAGTGCTGGCGTACCACCAGCCAGCGAGGTGCGTACCACTAGTGGTACATGTACCACAGGTTGGGAAACTTTGACATAGGCAATCTTATCAAGAATCCAGTATTGGCTGTGACGCCTGAGAAGTGTATACTTGATATCACACCTGGGTTTCCTGTAGAACAACTTTTAGAAGAGACCAGAAATTGGTAAAGGGGAACTATAATAGACCAAAAATTATTTTTATGTATTTATTAAAAAAAATTATACCCCGCCTTATCCCATGCCAAAGCAAATGCCCAAGGCGGCTTACAACATCAAAGATAAAAATATACATAATTGAAAACAATAAATGTAAAAACAAAAAATTCCATTACAAAGAAGGAAACTAAAATGCAGTCTTACAAACAGAGTGCTGCTATGGTGGACACTTAGTCTCATTAGGGATGAAAAGGGTAACTTTTAAAGATAATTCCTCTTTGATCCTTACGTCAAACAATGAGTGTGTGCTACTTGATTGTGAAAAGAGCAGGCTGGCTTCATGTAACTGCACATGACCATGAAGCCCCAGTCTGGGGTGTGAATTCCAGAATGCATTCCTGTACAGAAGCAATCTTTCCATAGATTACACTGGACAACACGAAATTGGCCCTGAAATGAAAAGAGCTAATCTTTACTAATTTCGACATGCTGAAAACGAAAATGACAAAATCTGTCGATTGCCTCTAATTTAGGAGAAGCAATCCACATTGCGTACATAGGTGTTGTAAGTGCCGTGGGGCATTTACCAGGACATGTCTATGGAACTATCTATTGTGGATCTCTCACAAATCGTAGCGAATTCTGCATTTTCATTGTCATATTCATGTTCAACACCTCCAAATCTATAAGAAATAACTAATTTAATCTTGGGGGCATGACCTTTGTTAAAATTTGTTGTCCAGTGTTACCTGCAAGGGAAAGAGCAACTTGGTCAACCCTGGAGTTGATCACCAGTCACACTAGTTCTTCCGCCACGACATAGACAGGAAAAGGTCAAATGCCAAAACAACAGCTCCTTGTGACGACAAGAAGTCTGTTCATTCTTGTGCTGAAAAAACATGAACTAGTGTGCACCTAGGGGAAATGCCAAAGCTGGTTTAGCATTTTTTCATTGAGATTTTAACCATGTGACATGGAGAGTATATTATTCAAGAATGAAATGAAAGACTGTAGCTAGTTGTGGGAACTGCCACAGACCGAAATCCATCTATTTTCAAACTAGCCTTATATTACTTTGGTTTTTTTGTAATGTCATATTTTATAGGCTTTTAATGGCATTGCAGAGATGAAATTCATACACTACAAAAGGAAAAGACCAAAGAAGCCTTAAAATGTACGTAACTACCCCAAGCCCTCCACATACTTTGATTGCCCACACATATAAAAATTGGTTCAATTACACCACTGTTTTTGTTGAGATTACTTTTATAAAAAGTCTTTGTCTACATTGTGCTTGGTTTATCCCAGTTCAGGGGCTTAGGCTGCAATCCTATACATACTTACCTGGGAGTATTAAACTTAATGGGACTTACTGTTGAGTAGACATACATAAGATTTGCACTAGTCTTCCATAAAATGATATATTTTACATCTCCCTTGCTTTCAAATTTGTTGTATTAACGTTCCCAGATTTGTTGTGTTAAACTTTTTTTTTAATCCTTGTTTTCATATGGTTTGAAAAATACTGATAAATCTCTCTCTCTCTCTCTCTCTCTCTCTCTCTCTCGCACACGCACACGCACACGCACACACACACGCAACCAATCAAGCAATTTGTCCTCCTTTTGTGCAATTAGGCACATGCAGCATTCCCACAATCATAGAACTGCATGTGCTTAACGGCATGCAAAAAGCCCCATAGAATTTACTGTTTTTCACGATACAATGTCCTATACAAAATACTGATGAAGTACTTCTGAATATTCAACACACTGCTGCCTGGAATTGCAAATATAAAGGATCACAAGCACTTGGCATACTACAATACATGCCTAATGGGATGCATTTGGCTTGGTCAGTCTCAAGACTTGCCTTCCAACAACTCAGCAAGGTAGACCAGTATCATGTTGTCTGCATCACAGATGAGTGGCTGAGGCTGAGAGAACAGTGATTTTTCTTAAGCTGTCCAGGCAGCATAAAACTAAGGTGCCATTTGGACCTGAGACTTCCTGTTCAAACAGCCACTGCAACTAATTGCTGCACATTATGAACATTTATGTAGGACACTTTAAATGGCAGAGAACCTGTGGTGGTGAAGAGAGAACAGAAATATGTTGAATGCACTCTCCTGAAATGGACTTTGGAGGTCAATGTGTACAAATAACATTCATTGTTTTGGACATACAACCTTTTCATGCATGCATTTCTTCGGCAAAGTATTCTTTCTCCGATTTTGTAATGTTCTCTAGGACCAATGCTTTTGCTGGTCAGCAGATGACCTGATGAGTTTGCTGTTTTTTAGAGTTGCTACTTCCACAAACTGCAATATTTAGCCCAAGAGGTCATGATGCAATAATTTCAAGCAGTTGGTATATAGTATTGGCATGTGTCTCTCTGCAGCTTGCCAACAAATATAAGCTTTTTTTCCCTGTATATTTCTTCTTCTGTTACTGGGTGTGCTATTCAGACACGTGCTAACATGCGCACATAGGGGAACTCTGTTCATGTGCTGGGACCTTGTGCAGGGGCCAGGGACACAGTGGTAAACTTAGCTGAAGAGAAACAGAGGGCTTGATCAAATTGGGGACGGTAACTAGTAATGCCCAGCAGGGGCAGCAGCAAAGCTACTTAAGAGAAAGATGCACAAACCCCAATGCATCGCTACACTGGTGACATTCGCAAGGTGGCTTGGAGTGAACAAGCAAAGAAAATGAAATTAATTCCCTAAAAGTGTCTAGCTAGAAATACAATCCCTATTGTTAGCTACTTACGTTGTTCCAGGAATCTTGGCCTTCTGTACTTACTGGAGAGCACATGACTGTGCCTTCTACAAACCAAGCAGCTGGTTCCAATGGTAGACCCCAGCAAAAGACCCCTAAGCACCCTTGTGCTTGATCTTAAGAAATCTAGGTTTGATTATGTCATAGAGTTATCCAACTGGATGAGGAAAAACCACCTGGACTTCCCAACTCTTTTCTTGGACAGGTAGATTTGGCTGCCAAATTGGTGGATACATGCCAATCTCAGTGAGAGGGTTTGCTAGACTTGAACAACCACAAGAAGTTCTTGTTCTTGGGGTGCAAGAGCTAGTGGACTGTGTAACTCACACGTAATACAGGCAAGATGGAAGTAAAGTACTGTTGTTTGGCAGTTCTGGCTATCTTGGAGTTTTGTGTGTGTGTGTGTGTGTGTGTGTGTGTGTGTGTGTGTGTGTGTGTGTGTGTGTGTGTGTGTGTGTGTGTGATAGAGAGAGAGAGAGAGAGAGAGAGAGAGAGAGAGAGAGAGGGAGAGAGAGAGAGATGGAATTGCACCCCCCCCCCCCAAATCAGGTCCACAGTTTGGACAATGCTTCAGATCAGACCCTGCTGCTAGAATGTTCTGTAGCAGCAGTGGCCAGGAGTGGTTTTTTTCACCAGCTTCAGCGAGTGCATCAGAGAAATGCTACATCAGGACTGGACACTTGGTGAATTAAAATTGTGCATGCTTCCAGGTCAAGAATTTAAATGGGGAAGGGAATGAAAGAAGGTCTGAGCATCAATTGTGGGCCCTCAGTACTGTGAGGCAGTAGGCCCTCCGCATTTACTGGAGGGTGAATGTGCTGTGACACATTGGTGAATGTGCTGTGAATGTGAACAACAATGTGCTGTGCCAACACTGGAACTGGGATGGGGGGGGGCACAGCAATCTTCTCTAGACACCCTGCACATTCTTCCTTTTACACTCTTACTTAACATTTTCTGACCACAATAAGAACTGGTGCTATATTGCCTAACTAGCAACCCTAAATATGAATATAGTACTCCCCCCCCCATATCGGCTGGGGATATGTTCCAGGCCCCTCCGTGGATAATTAAAACCTTGGATAGGAGCGAACACCCCCTCCATGGTTTCCTGAGGGCCCCCTGCCCTGCCTCCCCTGCGGGCAGGCGTTCACCCCCCACTCTTATTTTTCTTTCAGCAAGCTTTGTTCCTTAAAACAAACAGAAGCAGCCTCCATTGCAGCCAAGTAGAACGAGACTAAGTCCTAGAGAGTCCTCTCTAGGACTTAGTATCGATCTACTTGCCTGCAATAAGCAGCCAGAGGCTGCTTCTCCTGTTTGTTTAAGGAAGAAATGAAGCTTACTGGGAAAAAAGTAAAAGCCGGGGGGGGGGGAGTCCCCGTGATCTGTGGATAGTGAATCCGTGGATATGGGGGCCCACCTGTATATTCATTGGTGTGGGATAAAGCAATGTGTCTTGTTTATAGACACTTGATTCTTGTACACACATGAGAATTCTCATACCCCTGGCAACATGAGTCATCTGGAAATGGCTGAGGCCAGGCTTATCTTACCCTTTGCTTGTGGAATTCTTGCTGAAAGAATCTTGAGGAAAGGAATGTCTTCCTTCCATATTTTACCCTTATTTTAACGGGGTAGTAGGGAGATGAGCTGTAAATTGTAGGCAGAAATATTTAACACATACATAAGCTTTACTAGATAACTCTGAAATTGTGAAAATGCCTTGAAGCAGTTCTTATCAGCATCATGAAGGTATGTCAAGGAATACTGACAAGATTAAGGTTTTAGGAAATGCTGTAAATAGCCTTATTTTAACAAAAACCTGTTGTGTGTTTTGTGCACATATTTCAGAACTTTATGGTGTTTTAAGTTCAAATAATTCAGCTCAGCATCACTATAGCCAAGCAGTTAACCGCATATTTTACATTCAAGACACATCCTTACTACTGGCTTAAAACTAGTGTAATAGGCACTCCCTCCTTTGCAGGGAACTCCTAGAAACTGTAGTTCTTTGTGAGGAGTCTAGGCAGATCTCTCACACAAAATTCTCAGCACTTCACCAAACCACAATTTCCTTCTTTGGGGAAAGCCATGAAATGTTATAAAAGGGTTAGGTGTAAACATACTCTTTAATTCTTTAAAGAGTTAATTCTGTATTTCTCACAAGGATGTTTTGTTCCAGGCACTGTCCAGGGAAAGCTGAACCCAGTTCAGTAGCCATAGTTTTAACACAGAGGATGAATACAGATGGCCATTTGCCAAGTGCTAATTTATCACAGTGATCATACAGACTACTGGCGCCTCCACATGGTTGTATTAAAGTCATCCTTGGATTAAAGTCAGAGGAGAAATCCAATGACCAAGAAAGGCGGTATATAAATACTGTATATATTTATATATTGTAATGTCTGCTGTTTATGATGATGAGAATTATTCCACACACTTCCAACACAGAAGTTCTACAATTCACACGGCGGCCCTTACTACAGAAATGAGATGTGCTCCTACTCAATACACTATAAAAAAATTGAAGGCGCCGTGGAATTGTTGCACTGTGTGTTCTTGCCGACTGGGACACACAGTAGTTCTCAATTGATGTGTACAGTAATGGTAGCTTTGGAATGGATGAGGGGTAAAAACTGAAACAATCCAAACAAGATGGAAGTACTGTTGGTTGAGGAGTTTGGTGATCTAGGAGTAGGTGTTTAGCCTGTTTGCATGGGTTGCATTCCCCCTTAAAATTTAAGTCAAGTAATTCATCTTAAAAATTAAGATATTCAAGTAACAGGGTGGCTAGGCATGTCATTCATCAGCTTCAAGTAACAGGGTGGCTAGGCATGCCATTCATCAGCTTCAGCTGGGGCAACAAATTCACTCTTTCAAAAACCAGACCTAGCCGTGCCCTCGTCATTTCCAGGTTGGGTTACTACAATGTACTGTACATGAAGCTTGTCTTTTGAGAGAGTTCAGAAACCGCAATCAGTCCAGTTTGGGGCTGTTGACTGTGGCATGCAGCTTGGAGCATATAACACTGATTTTATTTGTTTTATTTATTTATTACAGTATTTATATACCGCCTTTCTCAGACTCAAGGCGGTTTACATAGGCAGGCCAATCATAACCCCATTTTTTTTAAAAAATGGGGTTTTTGTAATGTTATTCTATGAGAGAAACTCATAGGACCCTCCATTTCTCAAGGTGTTTCCCTTCATAGTGCAGTTATCGTTCTGACCACACAGCTCTTCCATTCCAAGCTTCCACAGGCAACAGCATATCAAGCCTCAGATGGGTTAACAAACTGTTATCCATTTCTTGCCAGCAGATACCTCCAGTATACACTCCTCCGCATTCCTTCATGCTCAGCTCCGACACTCCATTAGCGGCATTTGTCACCCTTCCAAAGCGAGACCGGGGCTGACCCTGCTTAGCTTCTTCAGACAAGGTGGCAACTCAACCTTCAGACCACACCTCCTGCCCTGAATTATACCGTCTGCACGGAATACCAGTTTGTTTCTGGGCTCTGATCCAAATACTGGTCTTGACATTTAAAACCCTAAATAACCCATAACTAGCCAGGAAAGGAAAACAGCCTGGAATTGCTTCCATAGAATTAGTCTGCCAGATCCGTAAGATCATCTACCTATTATGTGTTCCTTGCCATCTGAAGTATGGCAGGTGGGCTTGAGGACAAGACCTTCTGTGATAACACCATGATAATGGAATGTCCTACCAAAGGAAGTCCCTGCCATCACTTTTTTAAAAAGTGGTTTCTCTCATTGCTGCTCCTTTTTGCTCAGGTTTTGATTTTTACTGCTGCTTTTGCAACATTAAAAACATTTTTCATAGATTTTATAATAGTTATATACTGTAGTATGTTTTATTATGTTAGCTGCCTTGCATACCTTGTTTAGAAAGGCAGGATAAAAACTTGAAATACAAAAGTTTGATCTTTTTCCCATTTCTTTACATTAACTGATATATAGATTGACAATTTATGGTTCATATAGTGTATGTAATTAGAGTGTCCTTTTTATAGTCCTATGGTGTAACGCTGACTGCGATATATTACTATAGTACAGCAAGTCTTCGCTTACCGTCGTTTCGCTATCCGTTATTTTGCTTTAACGTCGTCCTTGGTGGCTGCAGCTATTTCCAGGTCGTGCCAGGCTCGCGGCCCACTTCCTGGATCTATTCGTGCCCCAGAATGCCTTGCAGGTAGCTTCTGCAAAGCAATCTGAGGTGAGAACAAAGCCAAGGAAGTGGTTGCAGTTCCGTGCAACCCAGAAATGGCTTTGCAGCACGCAGTGAGCCCGCCAGAGAGACCTGGAGCATCACTGAGCCCGCCAGTGAAAAATAGGTTCATTATACGTCATTTTCAGGAACCTATCTACGACGTTAAGTGAGGGCTTCCTGTATATTGAAACTATTCCATATTGTTTACTGGAAAACACCACTGGGAGAAAACACTTTTAGATTGCGAAGTTCATAGTACTGTACTGTAATAGCATCAATATACTGCATTGCCATATTGGCTATACGGAACCTGGATATTGAAGAAATGAAATCTTTAGAGCTATCTGAAGGAGTATCATGTTATAGGTAAGAACACAGTTCTTGTGTTGGCTTAGTCAGATTAGCCTTTCCTTGGGCACTATCTCTTCAGAAGGTGGCGAGGATAATAATCATTGGATTATTTTGCTTCCTGTATCCCCATATATTTTCTGATAATGAGATATGCGGTCAGAAATACTGAGGCTGACCAAACAGGTTGTGAACAATGCATTCTCAGTGCATGTTTTTATGGTATACATTGATGCTTGAAAAGCCTGTCTCGGAAGTATAACCTCCTGAACAAGCATGAGATGCTTCTTTTGGCAAATGGAACATCACCACTGGAAGTGTGACAGGAAGGATAGCAAGAAGAGGTGTTTCCTTGCCTGTGAACGTGGTTATTAAGACCCTATCAATCTGGTGATCCTGCTGGTCTATTCAGACTTGCACTGGTCTCTATTCTAAATTGCTACTAGTTCAATTTGGATGTTATATAATGATGGTCAGTGGGATAAAGGAGAAATTGGTGGAAAAGCACCTGCTTTGCATGCAGATAATCCCAGGCTCAGTCCTTGGTATCTTCCAGCCCAACAATACAAGCAGCTACTGAGGGGTTCCATAGCACACTTGATCCAAGAGCTGTATTTCATGCAGAAGATGCTGAGTGCAATTCTTGCTGCAGCCACTTGCAGCAGCACTGAGCATGTCTGTCCCTTTCAAAAGCACTGTGGTTGCTTGAAACTACCTGGAGGCACCCTATGTAACCAGAACTACAAAATCTCACTCACTCACTCACTCTTTTAAACGATACAGAGAGCTGTTGCCATTTTGAGCCCAGAATATTATAAATAGATGGTGTGAAATACAGTATGTCAGTGTTTCTCAAACTGTGGGTTGGGACTCACTTGGTGGGTCGCGACCTGATTTCTGGTGGGTCGCAGGCAGTAGCGTTACTAGGATGTGCGTCACCCTGGGGCAGGGGGCGCGCGTTACCCTAGTGACGCTACGATATCGCGGTGCGGGGGGCGACCCAGCTCCCCCCCCATGCATCGCCCTCCGGATGCTCTGAGGCCGGCCCGGCTTTTTGCCCTCAAAACGGGTCTGCGCATGCACGAAAATCCGGGAAATACCCGGATGGACGCGCTGCCTGGGCCTTCTTTCAGAAGGCCCTGGAGCGTCCGAAGGGTGGCGCGCGTCACCCGGGGGCGCCCCACCCACCCCACCACGCTCCAGTGACGCCCCTGGTCGCAGGTGATGGAAAGATCAGATAAGTTATTGACATAAACCCTGAAGCTATTTAAAAAATCAGATAGCTACTAATTGCCCTGCAAAGAGCTGAGCTCTTGCAGTTTGCAAGCTAGCTGCTAATTACCCTACAAGCAGCTGAGCTCTTTACTTGTAAATAAATAATTTTTATTTATTTATAGATCACATTTTTTTAAGTCTCATAAAGCTAGGTGGGTCCCGATAGGGTGTCATTTTAAAAAGTGGGTCCCGGTGCTAAAAAGTTTGAGAACCACTGCAGTATGTTATTAGACCAACTACTGGCAGCGTGGGGTTATCTATCCAAGACTTCAGATGTGTGACCAAAAGCACAACCCTCAAGAAAGATGTGCAAAACAAAGTGGATAGCTGTGAACATGTAACACTAAAAGCCGATTGCCTGGCAAGCCTCTCGGTGGCAACAGTGATGCATATCATAACTGTAGTATCATAACTGGGAAACCAGGTGGAGAAAATGTCAAAGGCATAGCACAAGGTCAGCCTAAGGATCAGTTTGAGACAACAGACCTCCACTAAAAAAGGTATAAGTCCTCTTTAACAACTTTTGATTTGTATTTCCCCTGCAACCCCTCACTTCATGTCCAAAGGGTTGACTTTCTCTTGCTGCTGGGAAAAATCCATCCACCACATCCTTGGGCATATACTTCTATTTCCAGATAAATTCTGGAAGTCATTTTTGTTTATTTTAAGTTTGTAGCCATCAGCTCTCCCAACTTACTCAGGATGTTGAACATCAAGCTTCATTTCAATCATCTCCAGAGCGCTATGTATTTTCCCCTATCTTATAGCTCCTTGCTCTTCTCCTCCTCAGTGGAACTTTAAAAATGCAAATAAGGGCAGCTTTCTGTTGTTAATGCAAACTTTGCACCTGAATAGCATCCATCTGATGTGCCTGCTTGTTGTCCCAACCTTGAGCAGCTCACTGCAACATGAGAAACTGAGGAATTCCAATGGCAGCTCAGACCAGAATCTCCAGTAGATTACAATGTAATGTAGTGGGTAAAATTATGAACTTGGAGTTGTGAGATCCAAATCTCTTCTCAATCACAAAGTTCATTGGGTAGCCTTGAGCAAGTTATTATTTCTCATCCAAACATAACACATGGGGTAGCTGTGGGGATAAAATCATCAGTGTACACAGCCCTGAGCCCTTGGAGAATGTGATACATATGTTTAGGGGGGAGAATATGGACACAAAAGAACTTTTGAAATAAGAATATGGACACAAGTGACTGTTTGAAATAAGGTTTGAACTAAAAGGTAATAATGGACGACAGCATCCTCTTTTCCTAAGCTGAAGAGAGCCATGGCCATTATGCTCTCCCATGAAGCCATCTCTTCCCCCCCCCCCATGTGTTTGTATATCATGTCAGTGGGGCTGTTGTATCCAAGATAGTAATGGAACAGACTGTTGAGTGGGGCAGAACTGCCAATCAAATGCCATCAGATTGTTGTCTGCTACCATGACTGTTGCCAGAATGAGTTGCCAAGGATATGAGATGTTGTCCATCCTAGAGGTGAGAACGGCTTTTCCACTAAAAGGTAAAGGTGACCCCTGACAATTAAGTCCAGTCATGTCCAACTCTAGGGTGTGGTGCTCATCCCCATTTCAAAGCCGAAGAGCCAGCGTTGTCTGAAGACGCCTCCGTGGTCATGTGGCCGGCGTGACTCTCCTTGCCGCAGCGCGTAGCATGCAGCTGGAACACGGAGCGCTGTTTACCTTCTCACAAGCAGTACCTATTTATCTACTCGCATTAACATGCTTTGGAACTGCTAGGTTGGCAGGAGCTGGCCAAGCAACGAGAGCTCACCCCGTCGCAGATTCGAACTGCCGACCTTTCGATCAACAGCTCATGGTTCAGTGGTTTAACCCACTGCGCCACCCGCTGGCTTTCCATTACTTTCCATTAAATAATTTCCAAATCTTTCCATTAAAGAGCACAAGCTGAGGCAACACCATAGTTTTTCTACCATTTTTGTGGAGGTGGGAACAAGAAGTTCCACTTACAACATTAGAGAGAAATAGGAACACAATTTGTGGTATCTAGCTCAGGTGACTTTATAAAAAATTATTAGACAAATTCATGAAGAACATACTTAAAGAATGTTTAGTTATAATAAAGAAATGGAACCTTCATGATTGAAGGCAGTATACCTTTGAATATCAGATGATGGTGATAAAAGGAAATAGCCATAATCTTTTATTCATTACTTGCAAGTTGATTGGCTGCTGATGGAAATGGAATGCTGGACAAGATAAAGGCCATTTGATTTACAGTGCAATCCTGTCTAAGACAGGACTGGTGGAACGATCAGGCCTCCCAGATTTGCACTGGCCATTTTGCCAGCGTACATCCGAGGAGACCCATTGGGGCAGCTGGACCATTACTGGAGGTAAAGGGACCTCCCGAGGGGAGGCCTCTGCCTGCGCCAGCACTGGCCGGTACAGCGTGCTTTTGCACACTGTGGTGGTCCTAGACAGGATTGTGCTGTTAGTTGTTACATCCTATGCACTTTGGATATGCTTCCAATGAATACTTTAGGTATGCAACATTGATTCAGATACATGTTTTAAGAAGAAAAACAGCTGACGGAAACAAAAATCATTTCCTGAAGTAAGTGCCTTTAAGGCTTGGGACTGTTCCTATTTTTTATTTTGTCGTTCCCATGCGTGAGGCAAGACTCCTGACAAGCTGATGAGCAAACAGTGACTGAATATGTCCATCTAATAAAAGCAGTCTGAATGGAGTCCAGAGACAAAAGAACATGGGAACAGTTCAGTGGCAACGTCAGCCACTAGGAATACTAGTCAAACAGGCTGTACTGCTGCACAACATTGGTTCACCTCCAAACTGGCTCTGGTTTGCAAGCTCCAGTCATATATTTTTGGAAGACAGCAATGTTGATGACCATCTGGGGCTAGATCGACCACATGCCAACCTCTCCACCAGCAGTCACGCGAGTCAAAATAGACTAGCAGTGTGTGTGTGTTTTTTCATGTGGTGTTGCAGGCAACCCCGAGGTTCTTAGAGAACATCTGAATCAAACTTTCAACGAGAAGATCAACAATGGCAGACAAGCTCATGTCTGGACAGCTTGTCCACCACTACATTTGCCATACAAAGCATCAAGGGAGTGCAGAGTGAATTCTAGGGTACAACCACAATTTGTGTGAGGTGACAGCTAGATCTAATTAAGATTTGATACAAATTTTACTTTTATGTGGAAGGTTTTATTTTTGTGTGTCCGTGTTCGTTCATTCATTCATTCCCCTTGATAAGCTCCCAGAACAATGATAGGCATCCATCCTCCTTGCAGGTGTATTAGCTCAGTTATTACTTCTCACAGCATCCTGCTAGTCACTTTGTCCAGCCTGTCAGAGTTTGGAGATGAGCCAGCGTTAGGTAATGCTGACAGTGTGAGTTTCTCCTGCACCTATCAGGTATAGCGCAGGCAGCATCTGTGAATCTCAGGATGATGTTATGCCCACAAATGGATGCAGACTCCAGTGGGCTACACCCAACATGGTGGCTTAATCTTTTAAGGCACACATCAGTAATGTGCAGCTTGGAAACCCTGCATGTGTGCTCACACTTGGATGTCTCCTAATCAAATGTCACAACTGTCATTTCAGATGCTATTGCTCAGCCAGAAGCTAAAATCATGGCTTCCAACTCTCGCTGATTTATTGGTAAGTAGGTTGTTAAATGATATTTTCTTCTAAATGGCTGCATGAAGACATTGTTTTGTTGCTTGCCTTGCTGAAGTCACAGTTTTATCACCCTGAGGCCGTCGTTTAGTCTGATTGAGGAAGGTCTCTTGCAAGGAGAAGGCCTCTAAAACCACCCTCTAGGGACTGCTTCCTGATTCCCCAACTCTGCTCTGCCACCTAGAAAAGTAACAGCTGAGAATAAAACTCCAAGCACATTGGATATTCACTCCAGCTGAACTCCAAGCATACTCCAACTGGAGTGAATATTGACAAACTTGAGGGAGCAAACACGGCACATCTCTCAAAGGCCAGAACAAACTAGCAGAGATCATACACTAAACGTTCGCCAAAATACAGCTGTGAGAGCAACAGCCTTTTCTCACCCCCTCAGATGCAGAGGAAATTAGATTACAAGGCACCCTCTTCCCTGGGGAGGTAGAATGACTATTAAACCAGTATAAGGGCCTAACTAGATGGTTGCATTAAGTGCGTAGTTTGGCCCTACACATTTGAGTTATTTTTTCCAGTTATATAGCAGCTGAGCATCAGGATTGGGAACACAACACATGGAGAGGGGGTATTTAACCCATTACAGTCTCAGTTAAATTGTATTCCAAAAGCTGTTCTTAGTCATCAATGGAAGCTTCCAGGACCTGCCATTTAGCCTGGGGGCAGGGGAGAGAGAGTGCATGCTTTATTCAGGACCGCAGTACGGTGGGCAAGAGTTAAATGTCCCACACATTGCAGTCCTAATCCTGATCAGTCCCTCTTAGTGCTGCTATTGAACCAGGAAAAACCTTGCAGGGCCAAACTCTTGTCATTTTGCCCCATGCCTGTGGGGTAAATGCCCAGAGGTTCTGTGTTAGAAACTTTGGCCTCACCAGATACAAACACAAACACAGTCCACACCTTAGGGTGGACTCATATCAAGAGAGTAAAATTATGTCTGTGAGAAACAGCAAGCTGAAAAGTGGGAATTTTTTTTTTTATGCGTTACAACAGTAAGTCAGAGGTTATGTTGCAAGAGGGCCGTGACACCATTTACCTTGTTCCATCTTCCGTGGCAAGCTGAGGCAGTACCATGTTTGTTAGCTTTAAGATGAAAAGGAAAATAAAAGGCACAGCAGCTCCAGGAAATGATTAACTTCTAGGCAAACATACAGTTACACAGAAGTCCAGGTATTCACTTTCGAGAAAGGCTTATGAAAACCCAGCATCTTCAACACTCTTTTGTTTTGAGCACCTCACTGGGTTTCTGTATTTACAAATCATTCTCAGGAAGATGTGAAATGGTTTCCAAGTTTGGAACCCTGAAACACCGTGCAAATTTTCCTCTTTTGATGGTTCATTCCTGACAAAGCTACTAAAGAAATGGTACACATTTAACCATATTCTGGGGAGCTACATTTTTAATTCAGGCTTCTCCAAAGTTTGGACTACTCTCTTCCATATTTGCAATGTTCTTTTTTTAATTACTGTTTGAAAAATATAGTTTTAATTGTAAACAGACAATACTGCCACCACATATGGCAAACAAGAACTACAGTAAGTCCTCACTTAAAGTTGTTTTGTTTAAAGTCCTTTCGCTTTAAAGTTGATGGGAAAATGCCATAGGAACGTTTATGTTTCTCAATTAGCCTGTGGTAAAATTGGTTTCATTATAAGTTGTTTTGCTTAAAGTCGCAGTTTCCAAGAAGAACCTATCGACAACTTTAAGTGAGGACTTGCTGTATTTATTAAGCGCAAGTGAATGTTTAATGCATGCTGTGGCAATCTAGTTACCATAAATTGTAATTACAGACGTTTCTCCCTATTCCTCACCCCCACACAGTTCAGGAATGGTTTATATTTAATTTCAAACTTTGGGTTTGAGTGCACAAGATGTTGCTGGTTAGTGTTTAATGAAGGAAATGCACTCAATTTCTAGTTTATCCCATTTTAAGGCAGCAAAACATCACTTTTTATCCACTACTTTAACTTTACAGTGTTTTCCTCCCCCAAACACCCGTTTAACTTATTGACTTTTTCCACTGTATTTCTTATAAAATGCATGTTCCTACTTCCTTCTGTACAATTCTAACAAAAGAAGATGAGGATTCTTGTCCTAGCATCTTGTCAAAATTCCATATGAGGGGAAATAAAGAGGCAGAATCCATTTTCAGACACTATAAAAGAACTGAACTGTGAATCAGAACTCCCCCCTCCCATTCAAAACTCAAGGCTGATTCACACTAGCCCTTTCCGTGCGCGTTTTGGCTTAACGTTTGGTCTTTTCGTGCGTTTTTCATGCTTGTGTCAGACGCAGCCTGAGCTTACGACGCAGCCAGGAGAGATGGTTTCGGTTTATCTTTTTGCTGCGCTCGCGTTTAAGCTAGCGTTTATGCTCCCGGTGCTAGGCAGCTCACCAATCAGAGAAGCGCATTTCTCTTCACCCAATCACAGCTGCGCTTTCTTCAAGAAGGCGGGCAAACGTTCAGAGAACTGCTAGACGCACGTACAGACGCTAGAGTAGAGCAAACGTGCACGGAAGGGCTAGTGTGAATCAGCCTTCACTCTTGCCACAAATCCACTAGGTGGTCTTGGGCAAGCCACTTCCTCTGTGCCTCATCGCCCCAGCTGCAGTATGGGGATAATGCTACTCATTTACCTTACAAGTTTCTTCTAAGGCAGTGTTGTCCAAACTATTTTGCCCACGACCCTAAATGCAGTTTCTCTCTCAGTCCGGCGACCCATGGAGTTGGGTTATGTTGTTATTATGGGTTATTATTAACCCATGTTAATTATAGGAAATGCTCCAAAGTGCTCAGCAATGACATCATCGTCAAACTCCAGAGCACTGAGAGAGAAGCTGTGCAGGGCTTCAGTCTAGCTACACGGCCATGCAGCTTCCCGGGAACGCTGCTTCCCATGACTCTCAGGTCTCGCTTGGGCCACGACCCACTCATTTGGGAACCACTGTTCTAAGGGTTATATCAAGATTATACATGTGCAGTGGTTTGCACACTTGAAAAGTGCTACATACTGTAAATTCTTATTATCAGGTGAAGGCTGTGTTCTCTTGCACCCTTTCCCACAACTTTTATTGATGGTGCTCATATGCTATTGCTTCCTTACACATGTATTCTCGGATACCTTAAAACCTTCTGCGAGATTGTGTTAGCCTACCTTCCCCCCCTCCCCCACCTTACTAAGGCACAAGCACAGGGGGTATAAATGGCGACAAAGGTTGGGAACCCCTGATATAAACTGTTTTTTAGTACAGGCATACCTCATTGTACGGCACTTTGCTTTGCGGTGCTTTTCAATTATATTCATTTTTAGACTTTTTCTGTACTGTATATGCACTAGCGAAGCATTGCAAAGCGCTGTAAAGCGAGATATGCCAGTACTAGAATGTAGGTTCCACTGAGCAAGGGGGTCTTCCTCCAAAGTAACTACTATTAATTCTGCAATGTTTCATGTCATGCACAAATAACCCACTGCTCATATTCACTTTTACCTGCTCTGGCTTTTTTCCCCCCAGATATTAACAAAGAAGAATCCAGATGGGGTGCAGGTGCTGTAAAATGATACAAAGGTACATTTGGGGTAGGACTGGAGGAAAATGGTCAACATTTTAAGTGTCTCTTTTTAAGCTTAAATGTACTATTGCTTTTGCATTATTGCAAAAAAAAATGCTGCAAAAGTTGATAGTCAAAGTAGTGCTGCTGCTGCTATTTCTGAACTAGCATGCAACCAAGACCGGGGGCTTGAGAAATGGGACTGTGTAATGTATTGCCTTTCTAGAATGGGAACACAAAAATCCTAACTCATACTCTCAAACTTTCTCCAGCTACATCTTTGATCCCCAAGAAGTGCAGACATCTGGGTACGTCAATGAAATTAACAACTACAAATCAGATGAGCAGGACGGAAGCAGATTCAACCGCAAGCGCAATAATGACATTCAGGTACATAAAAATGAACTGCAGAACGCTGACTTCCAACCACCCATAAACAAATTAAACAACACTAAGGATGCTGTCTGGAACCACAAAAGCACTGTTCTTCGCGAGGAAGGGCTTGGGAACTGTGTTGAAAAGTCCACCTTCAATATCAATGGCATCCATTCGTATTCCGGTGTAAACCTTAATCCCAATCCCAGCACGAGCCAAAGTAATGATGGCAGCACAGACATCCGCTCTGATCAACTATCTAATTCTTCAGCCAAAGGCCACTCCCAGCCAAAGGAGTGCAATGACGACAAGAGCACTGAAGATCATCCCAAACGACCTTCAGAGACAACAGAGAGTGTCCTATACAAGGAATCTCCGAGTGCCAGACAACATAGTTCTTCTGCTCAGAATGTCATATGTGAGATCCAAGGCAGTGACAGATTCTTGTTGGCTTCAGATGACTCTCAAATTGCCAGCCAAGCTGGGACACAGAGAGATCTTGGAAGTGAATACCATCCAAATAATCACACACATACCCACCAAAGCACAGAAGATGCAACTCTAAGTCAACATGGGGACCTGCCATTGTGCAAGTCTAGGAGTTGTGATTCAGGAGACGAAGCCTGTAGGACAGGCCCTTTAAGCGTGTGCTTCAAGGGCAAAACATCAGATGATATCCCACCTCCAAGGCCCACGACAGAAGCAGCACAAGAAGTTACATATGCTGATCATGAAGAAATGAATGGGGAAGTAGAGGAGGATGCAGAAGTAGCAGAGGCTCTTGCAGCACTAGCGGCTGCTACAGCAGGAGAAGATTTGGAGGAGGAGGAATATTAGATGACAATAACAAAGATGCCGATAAGTGTCTTTTCAGGAGCCAAGTGAAACATTACACATTGGGAGTCTGCCTTTGGGAAAAGCAGTTGTAGGCCATTGCCCAGAACATCCATATCTTGAGAGAGGGAATAATCTAAGTAGGTGAACTAATTCACAAGGACAGCCACTGCCACACTCTGCATTGTACTTTCTCCAGGAGCATGCCAACATGTTACCAATATCATCCAACTTAATGCTTATGCTCCACCCCTCGACAGTGTGAGGTCCCTCCTCCTGCCAGCCAAGGCAGCCCCTCTCTCCTAACTGCCAAGGTGCCAGCTCCAACTTTAATGAATGCATATGCTGCAAAGAACAGTTATTGCCTATGCCTTCGAGAGAGAGAGAACACCAGAACTCTAGCTAGAACTGTGACCTCCAGTCCAGTTCTCTTTCATCTAGAGGACAAGGAGGACATGGTTGGTTAGTGATAGCACCGAGCATCCCTATAGGCCAGTACCCAAGGAGTAACCTCACTCACTTAAGGAAGCCAGTATGTTGATTTTTTTTCCTGCCACAGGATAGCTTTCATAGCATCCTCCAGGGTTTACGTGCTCTAGGGAGTTCCACTTATCTCAAAGCAAAAGTGTAAAATGACAGTTTCAGCTAAACTTAAACTCAGTTTTGAAAGGGGGGGGGGGGTTGGCAGTGCCAGAAATTGCTTCCCCTTTCTGACCCTTTAGGCAACAGGGTTTGCTTGTTCTTTTAGATCAGTGGTTCCCAACCTTTTTAGCACCGGGACCCCCTTTTGTAGAATGACAATCTATCAGAACCCCCTTAAGACCTAGGGCTGGAAGTGATGTCAGTAAGCAGGAAGTGATGTCTTTGTTTAATAAATCACACTTTTAAAAATAAATCACATTTTTAAAGTTGTAATAAGCAGCCCCCAGGGGGGGAGTGACCTAATATTAACAGAGATGCTAAAAGGAAAGCAGCAGAAAGTAACACAAGGTGAGCAAACAAGCCCCAAGCATCAGACAATTCATTCTCTGCAGTGGGGGGGGGCATCTTGGGTGTGGCCATCCAGCCGACATCCCCAGAAACCGCTTTGCGACCCCCTTGAGGATCCTGACCACCAGGTTGGGAACCACGGTTTTAGATTATCCTCAGCAGAAGCAGCATCACATGGCCAAAACTGCTAGAATGTGTAGCATTGTACAATGTCATCCCATTCACTGCTTGATCTCCATCTGAGTGGGATCACTTGTGGTTACACCTAGGAAGGTGGAAGGAGCTGTTGGACAATGTCTAACCAGACTGTGTGTGGGGGGGGGGGGAGAGAATTTCCCTGTTTAGATGTGTTGTGTGGAAAACTTCTACTATGCTTCGTGTCTACCTATAAATCAAAGCTGGAGATTATGTAGCTCAGATGTAGATTAATTTTTGATAAAACCAATTTTAAAATTTGTAGTTAAACCTCTATCACCTGCCCTTGAACAAACCTGACTAAGGGCACTCCCAGATGGGGTGCTTAGTCTGGGATTGTTGCACTTTGTTCACTCACTCTTTACAGGACGTTCACATGAAGTTGACATCCATCTGTTGCTCCCTGTATTTTCCCCCATGCTTAAATACAGGGTTATTCAAAAAGGATGGTGCAAAAAACTGACATACCATAACCGTCATGACATGAAAAGACAGAAAAAATTGTCCAAGTTTCACGTGCACATTACAAATGGTTGATGTGGGCACTTTCGTGGGGCAAGGGGGGCAAATGCCCCAGGTGACAATCGTAGTCTCCATGCAAGGAGATCATGGCTAATTGCGCCCCCCCCCCGCCCCACTGTAGCTACGCAAGTGCCCATATCGAACATTTGTGACGTGCATGTGAAACTTGGACAGTTTTTTCTGTCGTTTCTGGTCATGCCGGTTGTGGTATGTCAGTTTAAGAATAAATCAGCTTTAAAAAGGATCGGAAGCTTTCATGGCCAGCAATTATGTATAATGATTTAAAATTAACGGGATTAAAAGCCATGTCAGAAAAAATATTTTAAATCAGCTTTACTTTTGCATCAGCCTTTTTGAATAACCCTGTATTCACATTTTATTACAGCAGAGCAATGAGTGCACTTATTGGCCCTTTTAGCATGTTTTTTTGGATCTGGCACATGTCCAGATCCAACAGAAGCAGAAAGGGTAAAAGAGGAAGGGGCAGATTACTGTGTACTCAAAACATGGCATATCTACTGCAGTGCAAAGGAACGTTGCAGTTCTGTGCATACTTGCAGGCAGAAAACCAATGCCTGGCTCATGCTTCAAGAACCCCTATCTGGAAGTGCTTTTATATTCCCAATTAGCATCAAAACATCAACCCAGGACATGTCTGTAGTGCAGGGATTTGGCTTAACTACCCCTTTTCTGCTGCTTACTAATGGTGTTTCCCATCCTAATGATGTTGCTGTTTGTATGTGTGGTGACAAGTGTCATTCAGGCACTTAGCTGGGTGCTTCACATTCCTTAGGGCTCATTATGACAAGTGTTAATTTTCAACATTGACTTACCAAAAAAATTGTCATTTGAACTCCCATTCCAGTGAGCACAAGACATTCTTGCCATATATGTGACCAAAGCATTGTCATGTTGCAGTGTATAAATCAGGACAATGACTGGAGGTAATAGGAGACTCCAATGACACACATACGCAAAGGGGTACACCGTTGGGGCTTGTTTGCACATGCATGTACAGAGTTTGATTCCACTTCCACAGCTGAGCGTGTAAAAAGACTCAGATGTGAAAGCGTTGTGTTCAGGGTAATCTGAAAGCTCTGTCTCTAGTATTTGCTCGGTCATTCATACATGTATAATGCCTAATATCAGCAAATAAACTAAGAAAAATTTTGTCAAGTGCCAAAAAAAATCCCTGAACAACAATTGAAATATGCACATGTCTGGTTCTCTTTTCTACATCTATGGATTATTTTATTTTTTACACTTTTGCAGTGCCATCCTTCCCTGAAACAGATATTTTAAGGCCCGTTAAAACTTACAGTTTAAACTGCTTGAGAAAGCAATCTCCTATTAACTCATATTTCTTAAAAGGCATGTCCTTAACAAAGACATTACTACCTTGAACTTCTTGAAGGTTGTAACGTACATTAATCTTAAAACAGAGCAGGTTAAAGTTATCCATACTAAGTTTCCGGCGCCGGAGCAAGCACTCCGGTGCTGGAAGCCATCACAAACATGCCAAAAGGCACGTTTGCGACGACTTGTGAGTAAGGGAGGCCAGAGCAAGGCCGGCCGCCCTCATTCCAGCGCCAGGACATCTATGCGGCCAGCGGCGGAAAGTAGGTTTCCAGCAGTGGCCACATGGGCAGTCCGGGCGGCGAAGGAGGGGGGCCATTGGCCAAGCTGGCCCAGGAGGGGGTGGGGATGACGTCTGCCATATCCCCGTCCCCGCCAGGCCGACTTGGCCGTTACACGGCCGCCTCCTACTTCCGTCAGCTATTTAGCTGGTGGGAATCAGAGGAGGCCAATTGGGCCAGCTCCGGTTTACACCCAGGGAAGGGGACGAACCTCTGGGCCGCAGCAGCCCGGAACAGGGATAGGATCCAGCGGGAGGCCCTGGGCCACCGGCCAGATCTTTAGTCAGGATTTCACCCTAAATTCTTTCCCCACGATATTTTGATACCTTGAAGGGATATCATTTGAGAGAGGCCATAGCTCATGGACAAGTATCTGTTTTGCATGCAGAAGGTCTTAGGTTCAACCCCAGCATCAAGAAAAATTCCTCTCTAAAATCTTGGAGAGCCGCTGCCAGCCTGTGTTGCCAATACTGAGCTAGATGGGCCAATAGTCTGACTCCGCATAAGACATCATCTTCCTGTGTTCCTATGAACTGAGGCAGGGTGGAAGCAGCCATCAAACAGGACAGCGGGGATCCTTGTGGACCTTTATCTCAAGGTTGCAATAAAGATTGTGTGGCTACAAAAAGGATCAGCTACTAGAATGTGGCCAAATCAAATCCATTTTTCACCTAGTTGCTTGATGTGTTGTGAATGAAAAGTATTCCAGTGGTTTTCTAATGACAACTTTGCTTCCAACTTAATTTATCCAGGGCATTTGAGAAATACTTCTTGTAGCTGATTGGAAAAAAAAAAAAGTATCTGGCTATTGCCAGGTGTTCCCTTGGATTTGAAACTCCTCTGACTTCGTTGTGTTAGCTCTGAGAAATCTCTAGACAGGTGAGAAATGAGCACTATACATACTACCTGACATTGGACTCGCGCTTCAGTCACAACCAACCATTCCTTTCTGATTTATTTTGAGAATATCTCTGAAGAATCTACTGTAAACTGATAATAAATTGTTTTAAACATGAAGAAATTCTCAGTTGACTTTTATATTTAACACTTTATAAAAATTACATAAATGCTGTCACAATTAAAACAAAAACAAAATCCATTCAAACACTGAAACATGTTGACGTCTAAATGTTTAAAATGCAGAAAGAGTGAGTACTGGCTGTCTCTGCAAGTGCCCCCATACCCCACCAAGGCTGTGAGCAAAGTTCAAAGACTGTACATGGGGAGGGGGGTATCTGCGGATCCGCCATCTGTGGATTCACTTATCCGTGAATAGCCCCCCCCCCCGACGCCCAGTACCTTAATTAAGATCCAGCGCTGGCGCAAAGCCTGCATGCTCGAGAGGCTCCCAACGTTAAGCAAAAAGCAGGGTGCTTCCTGCTTATCGTTGGGAGCCTCTCTAAGCATGCAGGCTGGTTGCCTGCTCTGTGAAAGAAGCTGGCTTGTCGTTTGCTTAAAACAAAGAGATGTGCTGGTTTCACGCCGGTGCTGGATCTTAGTTAAAGTACTGGGCATAGCGTCTCCCCATCTGTGGATTCCAATATCTGTAGAGGGGGCAGGAACCTATCCCCACGGATACGGGGGGGGGGCTGTATAAGACAATTACCAAGAGCAACTGTACTTTGTATTTATCCATTTATAATGTGCTCTGGGGACAAAGTCCACAAATGAAAATTATTATTTGCATAATGCTATCAGTATGCATGGCACTTTAAAATCATGGATACAATGTAATTTGAAACACAAACTTATGCACAATGTCAAAATCAGGGTAGTTCTAAGACAAAAGCCTATCTGGGAAGTGTGTAAGGCCTTCTTAGAAGGACTGATACAGAAGAGCCAACATGAAGGAATTCCGAAGTCAAGGGGCTGCCACTGAAAAGGCCCTACTGCGAATAGTGACCAATCTCACCTTTGAGGTTGATGGAATCCACAAAAGAGACCTGACCCCCCAGTTTTAAGCACAGAAAAGTATAGAAAAACAAAATTACTACAGTAAAACCTCGATTTAACAGACTAATGAGGGGGGAAGGGGCGTCTAGTAATGCGGAAAGTATTAAATCTGAATGCACTGAAGTCAACGGAGACGCAAAAGTGCAAAACATATGACTCGATTTTCATGAAGCAGGAAACATCCATGGTTTCCGAAGACTGTTACAGAGAGGCCCATTAAATCAAGGGTTCCCTGTGTTACATTTATCGCGTTTTGCATATTAATACATAGATGTGTCAGGATTGGGATAACATTTTCACAAGTCCCTGCACAAAAACAAGCAGTCAAACTTTTGTAAGTACCTCAAATAATTGGTTGACCTGGGGCTTCCGGCGATAGGATCCCAGTTGCCAATACACAGGGCATACTTAATAAAGAAAACTTTCCCTCCCTTTTGGAGTTACATGTATTTACTTTTTACAAAGCTCTGTAGAGAACCATTTTGACAGGGCTGCTTATGTTCTGGAGCTAGAGACGGTTTTCTTTTCACTTTTCACTAACGCTGGGACAAACCACCTCAGAACTTTGGTGCACACTGGGCCAGAATTTAATTTAGGACAATGCAGCCCCAAGGTAAGTGAATAAACATTCCTGCCTTGAGGAGGACTCCATGACTTGCCCCCCCCCACTGCAGGATGCAGCACGTGCCCCACTGGCACAGCTGCATCAGTGCTGGAAAATTGGATAGGATTGGGACCTTTAGTGTAGTAACGTAGCTGGTGCAAGGATACATATGAGAATTCCACATGATCTTATAAGAACTGATTAGTGGGGGGACGGACGGACGGACCACAAACACACTCAACACTTGAACAATTGCCACCACATACAACTTTTGTGAGTCATCTCTTTCCCCCCCCCCCCCAAGTATCTTTTCCTTCATAAGAACTTTCCATAAGAAAGAGTTAAAATAGTTCCTTCCTTTGGGCCTTGATGGACTGTGAGCAGACTCATCCAATGTTGCCCGTTCTTACTCTACAATACTCATAAAAGCCTTCATCACAGGATAGACACCAGCTCTGAAAAATACAACTTGGGCAGGGATTTTCTTAACAACGCTGGGGTAACTGCTCTTAGACTATTCCTGTTTTACGATGCCTATCCAACAAAACTGTCCCGTGGATAATTGCAATTTAGTGGGTTAAACCGCTGAACCATGAGCTGTCGATTGAAAGGTCGGCAGTTCAAATCCGCGACGGGGTGAGCTCTCGTTGCTTGGCCAGCTCCTGCCAACCTAGCAGTTCCAAAGCATGTTAATGTGAGTAGATAAATAGGTACCGCTTGCGAGAAGGTAAACAGCGCTCCGTGCTACGCGCTGCGGCGTAGCAAACAGCTGCATGCTACGCGCTGCGGCAAGGAGAGTCATGCCGGCCACATGACCACGGAGGCGACTTTGGACAACGCTGGCTCTTCGGCTTTGAAATGGGGATGAGCACCACACCCTAGAGTCGGACACAACTGGACTGGGTCACCTTTACCTTTTTTTAAATGTCAACCTAGACACAACATCACACATACACAGAGCTTTGCACTTCCATTTTGATTTCTAAATAATAGCCACAGAAGTGTCCCAGTTCAGATGAGAACCACAGAAAGGGAGGGAAGAACCAGACACTCACTAATGAAATCCCCCTTCTCTTCCACTCTCTCCACCTCTGACAAAATGTAGATTGGCAAGGCCTTGTGCTGAGGAAATTACAGTTTTACTTATTATATTTTTATCCCACCCTTTCTCCAAGATATTCAGGGTATCCATTTTATTGTCACAACAGCTCTTTTAAGCGGGGTGGGGGGGAAGAGTGAGAGAGAGCATGTGTAAACCATTGATTTGTTGTTTTTTAATGCGAGACAAATGCAACTGAAAATAGGGGGGGGAGCATGAGATCACTAAGCTTATCCCCCATTCCTTAAGACAGCGTGTCCATCCAAAATTCCCACTTTCCAGTTTGATCCTACAAAAGTTTTGCATAGACTACACAGGTTAATTCAAAATGACCCAAACCTCTGAACTACTGTACTGTATTTCCCTACCATGCCTCTTCCTTGTGTGAGAGAGAGCCACCTGCTGGACTGAATCATTATTGCAGCTACTCGCATTGTTTTAGCTGCAGAAGCAACAGAAATATGAAGACTACTAACAATGTAGTAACAAATTGTTTGTTAAATCAATACCCATGTCTAACAGCATTTGGGCTTCAGAGAACTTTTACTCGAAGAAGTTCATGCATCTGTACCGATTTTAATTTATGAAACAAAACAGCTGCAATGGATAATTTCACATTAGTTTATTAGAAAAGAAACCTGAATCCTAAACATTCAGACAGCAGAGGGGGCCATTGGAACTTTCAGATTGTATATATCAATGCCAAAAATTATCAACCACTGTCAAATGTAAGCTTCCAGTTTTTAGATGCAAGAGATTCATCAGGCAGATGTAAAAAACCTAATAACCTATCAGGAAGAGAAAATCTTGGTAGCCAATACCTATTGCCATCAATTATTTCTTTTGAATTAAGATTTAACGATGGGCTTTTTCCAGTTTCTCCTTTCAAAGCAGGCTGTAATGTCAGCAAGAGCTAATTTTAGAAAAGAACGCTTACACAAGCCAAACTGAAAAGTCCATACGCAATAGGGGATGCAAAATAGGACGTTGAAAAATGGATCATAGGAGAAAGGAGCAAAAGGACACTGGGGTCTTGTGGGACTCTAACCTTAAGGTCACTATATTTTAAAAATATATAAAAGGTCACAGAAAATCCCCCAGGACTGATACATCCTTCTATGATCCATCTTTAAAGCCCAGTCTGTGTCCAACCATTATGTACACATTTTCTAAGTTTGGTTGTGTAACCTCTGTCTCTTGAACATGCAGCTTGCTTTAGCCGAAACAGGTTATCCCCAATCTTTAAATCTAAATTAAAGAGATACCAGATCAGTGGTTTAGCAGCAAAACCGGGATCAGAAGCGTGTAACTAGGATTCACGAGCAGCTCTAACTGACTTTGCTATGAGTTTTACCATGAACCCCACATACCACTTGACTTTCGCTCTATGTAGACGTAACACTAAACAATGGTTTGTTTTCCGTAGTTCCCAAGCAGGGTATCATAGCAATGGTCATTTCCATGTTATTTGTTCCTAACAGCTGGCTATCTCAGTCTCTGATCACAAAGGCTCCATTTAGGCACTGCATATCGTCCATGAATCTAATGCACTTTAAAAACCGATTAAGCTACCAGATCACCACATAAAAATTACAATTGGATTCATTGTGTTGCTACAAGCCTGCTTCCCTCTCTCCTGAAGCTACTGCCAATCAGCTTCATTCAATATTCATATTCTAGTACCATAAGAAAGGAAACCTCTCCCTTTACACACGGTCTCCATTTCATGTGTAAATTTTATAGATTTCTTTAACATATCAGCATCTCCCAACTTGTTATTCCTTCTGGTTAGTATGTTCTAAACCAGGGGTTCACAACCTGCGGTACTAGTACCGGTACCACCAGTGGTACTTCATCTGACTGCTGGTGGTACTGGGACTGCTGGAACACCACTCTGACGTGGCACTTTTGGTGGCGCGTTTTTGCTCCCCAAAAGCTCCTGCCTTTGACCGAGCCTCTCAGGGATGCTGAGAAGATGCCCTCTCACCCATCCAGAGCCCCCTCCCTGCGTTTTATGGCCTCTGAAAACCTGGAAGTAACGGGTGTTGTCATCGTCATTCACTTCCAGTGGTACTCAGAAGGAGAGTGGCACCGGAGGTGGCACTCGGCCAGGAAGGGGTTAGGAGCCCCTGTTCTAAAATGATACGGTCCTCAAGACAGTACCCCATGGCCATCACGTTCCTTTTGATACGTCCTTACAAATACTGGGAGGGGAGGATCTGAAGTCTATTTTCAGAGTGCTTTGACTATATAAACTTTGCTGCTGGTATACCTGCTCAACCATCAGGATTCAGTCCTCTTTCTGATCATGCGCCTGTGTGTCAGTTATGCAAACTGCATTGTTAAAGACATTGATATATTTACTAAATTGTAAATAAACGTACATTGAAGACAGGTCCTTGCAGAGATCACTCATGACATTTTAATGTCCAATGCAGAAAAAAACAAACTGCACTACTCCCCCTTCGTTCACGGTGATAATTAAAAAACTAAGGCTGTAATCCTAATCATGCTTACGTGGGAATAAGTCCAATTGAATTAAATAGGCTTATGTCCGAGCAGACATACATAGGATTGTGCTGTAAATTACTTGCAATTTGCTGCCTTTTATGGTACCACAAAATCCATCACCCGAGGCAGAATATGTCATCCTGCCTAAAGCTAGTGTCAGCCACGCCTCCCTGGCTGTTAACGCCTAAACATTTTACTGTAAAGAAGTGTAAGGTTCTTGAAAGAAAGCAACATGGGAGATATTAAACAAAGGTTTTTTTATTGTTCAAGTAGTACAAAATTTTTTATACAAAAAATTTTATACAAGTGTTAAAATACTTAATACACACACACGTGAAAAAATAAGCTTTACCTTTTCTATAGCAGTCTACATATTATATGACCATGTAGATAGTATCCTGCTTTGCAAGATGGTTGTAATATACACATTCAAGCAAATACGCACACTACAGTCACATTCCAGAGATTTTTTTTATTAAGGGCAGTAGGCTGCATGTGCGTCAATGTGCATGCAAGGATTTACCCAGTCTGCTCCAATGCAGCTTTTCATACATTTGAAAGGTGCCAAGTGTCTGGAATCAGCCCCTCTTCAATAGGCAACTGACACTAGAGCAGTAATCACAAATCAGATGTTGGAATGCAGTGTTTCCCACACTAGCATCTCTGCATCCTTCTGCACAGGGAGCACAGCAGCCAAAAGCAACATTACACATATGGAAGACTGTTTAGACAGGCTTCATTGAATCGTGGTTCAACTTTTTTGCAACCTTAGGCATTTCATTGGCGAAAGTATGAAAGATAAAACTCTAAAAGATTCTGTGCTTGCAGAAGTTGGGGGGGGGGGATGAAGTGGCTTCCCAAGCCACCCTTCTTCACATTTTCCAACCCTGTTTAAGGACTACCAGATAAGATCAGCAGCAACTTTTTTAAAAAAAATTGCCAAAGACAAGGAATTCCTCATACAGACTATATGATACCCGCCAACCTAGAATCATATAGCCAGCCCAATTTGACAACATCACAAGGTTGTCCAGAGTCGACTACACGATATTAAAAAGCCAATTCAGAATCAATAATGCTTCCTCATTCTGAATGGACAAACATTTTCACCTCTCTTTGCAGCCCCTTTCCAGAACAGTTATTGGGGAGGAGGATACTTTCTCAGGGGACCAAGATGTGTGGATAGGTACTCCCACCCTGTTTTAGGCTTAAACCCTAACTAAATGTACTGTATACATGGCTGGCAAGGGATACATATATATTTTTAAAACATATTTTCAAATACAATGCAACCCACATTTCTGAATTTTAGTTATGTCCATTTTAATGTCTGAGTGATCATGACTGCAAGCAAATCAATATGCCAAATACAGAAATACACTAAAAGAAGCAACTGGTTCTAAACTGAAACTCTTATTTTATTTGGTTTCAAAAGGGCAAAATAATCTTATTTACCCAGCTGCCTGATCTTGGGGGCTCATATGTCATTACAGAGAGCAACCACACAGAGGTTAAAATTCTATCAAGAAGAGTTACTTCTAAAAATATGAATTTATTAGCTCTAATAGTGTTGGCATCTAATAGAGCTGGCATGGGTAATGCCAGCTTAGTGTTTCACACAGAACCTTAGACCCACTCAGCAATATCAATTTCTCTAAAATAAGCCACTGGTAAAGAACTTTAGAATGATGCTGAGCTTCACAATTTAACTAATTAATTAGAACCAAAGAGCACCATCAGCCCAAAAGCAATGATTTAAAATCAAACCACACACGAGACAGTGTCACAAACCCACCCCGACTCACAAGTCTGTGAAGTAGAATAAGGTGCTTTGAGAGTTCTAGATTTACTACAGCATTTATCAAAACATGTGAATTGACTGTATATCTGTTCTTGAGAGAGAACCCAGTACAGGTTGCTAGAGCTTGGTTAAAGCATAAAAAAGTAATTATGGTAAGTACACAGAGAAAATATAATTAAGCAGTACTTAATTTAGCAATCATTGGTATTTAGCAATACATTAAAAATATAGCTCACAAGTTTGGTCCCCTCCCAACAGTTTAATGCTGTTCTCAGAAATGACCACTGTATCAGACTTTATTCCTCTGAAAGTTGAATGCATTAAGATGTCTATTTCTATCACAACACAGCAGCAGACATATTTTGGCAAACTGGATTTTGTTTTGTCCATTCCAAAACGAGATTTAATTTGGTTTTGCTTTATCAGATGTGAAAGACACATAATATTTTTAAATATAAAAAAAAACTGCTGACCATATGTCCCAGCACACTTCAAGTTACTAAAATTTCATTAAGTTTTCAGTGTCTAAAAACAATCTGCATAGATCCGGTCAAAGAAACTACGCAGGACAAGAAATGTGTTTACAAATTTCTCTTTTGAGAAATATTAGTGTCCCAATGTTGAATTTTTCCAGAATGGTTTTTCTGTGTTTGCATATGTTCCATAAAAACCTCCACCTGCAAGAAAAGCAAAACAAATTATGTATCACTAGAAGTGGAAACATTGAAAAAATCAGCAATTCCTCTCTTCAGTCACCTAATAAATTGCGAGTTCAAATGTTCACTCTTTCAAGGGACAACATTCAATGCACACACAAATGAAATGAAAAGACTAGAATAGGATGGAAACAGCCTGACCTGGCTGCTTTTGCTGGCTAACTAGTTAGAGTAGATGCAATATTTTTCATCTTATATACTTTTCTTCTAAAACAAAATCTGACCATCTTTGAAGTCTTTTAAAGGGACTATAAATTCTTTAAAAGCACAATTAAGAACACTAATATACTGACCTCACATTGGGCCTCCACAAGTTTCTATATCCAGCCATTATTCTGTACCAGTTCTCTCTCTCTTTTCTTGCTTGATAGGAGTGTCACACAATTCCTTTGATCCCTGTTTGACAACAGGTGTAACCGGCCCCTCTTTCGAGCCTTCTTTGACAGGGGTAGCTGGCATTTCGCCATTGACACTTTCCACACCACTGACTGACATCAAGGTTTTACGTTCTTTTGAACCAGACTTCTGCTCCACTTTTGTGACTCTAAATCTGAAAAAGAAAAAAAAGGAACTATTAATAGGATACAACTCCCCCCTGCGAACGTTCATCGTCTCAACCAGCACAATGAGTCAAGTCTTATATGAACCGAAGTTTTTACAGTTTTCAAGAGAATGACAAAAAGGAGTTGACTCTTTGAAAGACATAAAGATAGCTTGCTGAGAGACTGAGCAAAAGCCAACAATCCCCCCCTCCCACAAAAAATAGAAATGCTAGCAAACAAAGCAATGTAGAAAGGTTGCCCAGAGAGCGGAAAGTTTGAGAATCACTGTTGTAAAAGATCAAGCTCCAGAAGAGTAACTACATCAATCAATCACTGCAAAAGCAACCAAACTGTGATCCCTTTCTGTATCTTTTTCCTTCCCTAACTTTAACTATAAATAACCAAAAACCAATGTTCGCATTCTTCGCTTTGAAATGGGAAGTCCCTGCTTGACATGAGAGGACATCCAAGAGGCCTCTGCGCTATCACAGATACATCTGGGGCATCCTGTTTATGTTTCCAGAGCTTCCCAAGCACACATTCGGCTCTGCACCCCTCCCTCATCAACAGCGTAATCAGCCAAGAAAGGAATTCTATCCCCTGTGCAGCTTGGGCAACTCCAGGCCCCCTAGGTTACAGTTGTTGGCTGCTGCTGTTTGCTCCCTATTTACAGAGCATTTTAAAACGTGCAAACCGTACTCCCAACGTTGTCAGGCTGCTGCAAGCACTCGTGATAAAGAAATAGAATTTGTCAGCCAAGATGATAGAACAATTTTCAAATATCAGTCATACAGGTGAAATACTTTGCTCCTTAGCTATGTTGACAATTCACAGGTACGTTTGGATAATTTTAAAACCCTTTGGTCGATAGGCTCCCCTCATGGCCAACAGGGTCATTCTATAAACATTGGAAGAGTACAGATCCCTCAATGGATGGAAGACTTATCCTATTTAAACAGACAGCTTGCAGCAGACTTTGGAAAGCTGAAATTAGCATGGAAGTCTGGGAGCCACGTATAGATATGTTTGCCAAGTCCTTTAACCTTCTTTGTGGCCAAGAGAGCCTGAGCTACACTACCTGCTCTCCCCTCACCTTGTCATAATTATTGCCTCCATCTGTGAATCTTCCTGATCACCAATTCCTCCCTTTACTCCTATTGTTGTTATAATTGTAGTGTTATGTTGCATTGGAAAATTAAAACCATGACTTTTTAAAAACTGTGTATTGAACCATAAGCTGTCGATCGAAAGGTCGGCAGTTCGATTCCCGCGACGGGGTGAGCTTTCGTTGCTTGGCCAGCTCCTGCCAACCTAGCAGTTCCAAAGCATGTTAATGCAAGTAGATAAATAGCTACCGCTTGCGGGAAAGTAAACAGCGCTCCGTGTTCCAGCTGCATGCTACGCGCTGCGGCAAGGAGAGTCATGCCGGCCACATGACCACGGAGGCGTCTTCGGACAACGTTGGCTCTTCGACTTTGAAATGGAGATGAATACCACACCCTAGAGTCGGACACGACTGGACTTAATTGTCAGGGGATACCTTTACCTTTTTATTGATTAGGGCCTCTGTGTTAAAAGTTGTGTAGATGACAGAATCTTGGCAGCTGCAATTGCTGATGGTGCTGCTAAAGTAGCTGCACCTGCTGAAATGCCCTCATCTATGCAACCATTAAAGGGCCAGGAGCATTCATGTTGAAAGGTTGGCCACCCCTGGATTAGGATAATAATTTCAGTTGCCAGCTGCAATCTCATCTCTTCTCAGTTACATCCCACACTTTTAGCATTCTAAGACTTTTTAAAAGGTTTTAATGCACTGTTATTTTATGCCACCGGTTTTTATCAGTACTGTTTTTGTATGTGCTTTTTTATTGTTAATAAAATTATTGTATTTTTTTTTTGCTTTTGTAAGCTGCCTTGGGCACCCTGTTACAGGAGGAAAGGTAGGATAAAAATACCTTTTAAAAATAAGTTCAACCAGGCAGAATATATCTGCCTGAAACCTGTATCATTTACAGATGATACTAGAAAACCAGTACAACAGGCTATGGAACATGAAGCTCAACAGACCCACCTTCCCACAGACAAAACTGTGACTTCTCCATGCCGAAATCTCCTTGGTTCTTTAGCTTTTTTAAGGGGACTGAACAGATGCCATCTTTTCTGATTGCAGCGACTACAGCCGCCTGTCCCGGCGACTCCACCAACTGTATGCAAGTGATGACCTCGACAGTGATGCTTTGACTGAGGTCCTCCAGGGGATGAAGGAGAAACTGGACTTGTCGGACTGCCTGGACTAGTTGGGCTTTAAAAAAAAAAAAAAAAGGAAAGAAAGATTATAAGGAATACACAATTAATAAATAACCCTGCAGTTTTTTCACCTGCTGCCTCTTATGTCAGAACACTTACATGGTTCTCTCACTATTC
Organism: Plestiodon gilberti rubricaudatus; assembly: GCA_026170595.1. NCBI lineage: Eukaryota > Metazoa > Chordata > Lepidosauria > Squamata > Scincidae > Plestiodon > Plestiodon gilberti. The sequence continues at coordinate 72,416,627 of JANXHW010000005.1, forward strand.
CTTTAAATCATTCCTCAACTCACCTTTTCCACAAAGCCTTTCACTTAATCCACTATTCCTCATGCCTAAAAAATTAAGAGGGTGTGTGTGTATATATATATATATATGCGCAATATTTAAACAGAAGGCGCAGTGGGGTCTTTCACATTCCCCCCTCCCCACACACACCCCTTCACCCTGGTGAAGGAAGCCTGTCTTCTTCACATTTGCAACATTAGTGAGAAATTTAAATACCAGTTATTGTATGCTATTTCATCAGTCTTTCCATTCTCCTTGCCTCCAATACCTCAGGCAGACAGGCAGTCCAATCCTGGGCAAGATTGGGCCAGTGCTGGCATAGCGGGAGGCCACTTCGAGGAAAGGGACATTTGTCCCTCTCTGCCAGGTAATGCCCCAGCTACCCCTATGCGTCTCCTCGGATGTGTGCCGGCAAAATGGCCAGTGCAAATCCGAGGACTCCGTGTAACATCAGCCAGGCCCAGGACAGGGGATAGGATCAGGCGGAGCGCACCACCAAGGACCACCACCACCCTCCTGAGCCCAGCAGGCCAAACTTCATTATCATAGTATAATCCACTTAGGAAATTCCAAACAAACTGATAACCACAACAGTCTCAAAAAGGGTTAACATGAAGTATGTCTGGATAGCTGCAGAATTAGACAACTTTCTTTGATGCCATTTAGGAGATATAAAGTATTAAAATGAAAAAGTATTTACCTTTCTGGATCATATACAGAGTTGTCTGCCACCATGGCCTTCAGCACATCAGCATTAGCTGCAAGGATCATAGACAAAAATGTTTAACATTTTTGGGATTCAGTGTCTATGTACAAAGTTGGCTTCACTTTAATGTTCTGTTGCCTTGTAAGCGATATGATAACAAAACATAAGCAAGATCAGTTCTAGCTGTTACCCAGAAATTATCTGAATTCCCAGGAAAGAAAAACATGCCTTTGGCTGCAATACTATGGGCATTTAATTGAGAGGAAGTCCCAGTGGACTGGGCTGGAACTAACTGGAAGGCTGGACAAATTTCTATTTCCATTAGACTGTTGCTCCATTACATTTTAATTCAAAGGCCTGCACTTACTGATTGGCAGCTTGAATGCCAAACTTCAAAGCATTAGAAGATTATGTTGTTCGATAATTGTTTAAATGCATGAACCTACCCCACTACAGTAGGCCTTATTGCCACAAGGATGAAAACAATTCCACGTTCCATTCTGGTGCCAAATTAGTTCATGTGAACACAGGAAGGAACTCAGCAAAAACTACGGCTGGAATCCTATACACTTTCCTGAGAGAAAGGCCCATTGAACATCATGGGTCTTACTTCTGAGTAGACATACATAGGATTGTGCTGTAACGTACAGTACTTTAAGTCACACTGATTTTATTCGGACAGAGATAAATATGCACAGCACAGATGCTAAGGCTAAACTATACCATAGGACAGTTCTCAAAGTGGTGGGTCGCAACCCACCATGAGAACCAGATGCAGTCGCTACCCCCTTAAGGGGGGTGGCGAAGTGCAATGACACTGATGATGTCTTGCCATTGCCGCCGCATCAAAAAGGGTCTTTTTAAAAAACTTACTGGGGGTCGCACCGCCCCTCCAGAGGGTGCGGGGGGGGTGTCCTATGGCCCCCTTTGTGGGCCTCCCCGCACTTCAGATTGGCTCTCTGAAGCGATCGAGACCCACTTCCAGTTTCGGATGAAAACAGGAAGTGAGTCTCAGTTGCTTCAGGGAACCGATCCATAGGAGCAAAGTTTGGCCATGTGGGTTTATTTTTTTGCTAGGAGTACTGTGGCATGGGGTGTGTGTGTGACTTTAACCCTTTTTCCTTTGCCACAGTCCCTACCCATATTTCCTCCAAGAGCAAAGCTCCCAATCTGAACATGTGCAAACTTTGTGGAAGAGCCCTACATTTGCAAAGGTACATTTCGGATTTTCTGAACTCATACATACAAAAATGGACAAAAAAGATGCATGCTATCAACATGGATTAAATACTTAATAACTTATAACTTAATGAAAACTCTCAACATCATTATCTAAGGGAACAGTAAGATCTTCTGGTTTTCAAGATTTACGGGTAAACAAGCCATGTGTAGATTTCCAATTCCAGCTGAAGTAAAAATTTATTCAAAACTGTCGTGGTTTTACCAGGTTCCCCACGTACAGACAAGAAATAATTAAAACCTGAAGCTAAAAACACTCTGACGTTTCGCTTCTAAAACAAGAAACATTTTCTAGGAATAAATCCAAAGATTAAAGGTGGTGGCCATACGAGTCGCGCTACAGTTCTTTTATGCCTAGAAAGCGCGGGAACTTCGTTAGTTAGCAGCAGACGGGCTGCGGAAATAACCAATTAACCTTCCGGTGAGGCTCCAACAATCGTGATGCAGTCCTGTCAATCTTAAGTCTTTGCAGCACTTTCACTTACAAGCATTACACTCTCTCGATGTTGTTACAAATTTTACAGTCCAGACAGGAAAGACACTGATAGTTACAGTGTTCTGTGTTGCTATTTTGTATCGTTAGATCAGCTGTAGTTTTAAATCTTTGTAGCGCTTTTACTCCTAGGCACAGCGTTCTCCCGATGCTGTGTTATGTTGTAAGTGCTGTGCTGACTCTCCTACACGGTCGAAACAAATGCGAAGACGCTGTGACAGCTGTGATTTTAAATCCTTACCGCAGTAAGAAATTAAATTTGACAGGTTTGTATGCTCATTAAACAGAAAACATACCTTCATTTTTCATTATGTAATCAACAATGTGTCCTACAGTGTCATTTTCGTTTGTAGTTTCATTCAAGTCTGAAAAAATAACAAAACGTCACCATCTTTTCTGCATTATGTCCTTGGAAAGTCATGAAACAGACAGAAAAGTCAAATGAGGAGAATCCTACAACATTATTATAGGAAGCAAAGATCAAAGCAACACTTTCTTAAATTTTATAGAAGATGTTCTCAAAAGGTAAGAGTTCAGCTTGTATTTTCATATGCAAGCTATTTAAAAATTCTAACATGTAGAGTGAAATATGTTCTAACAAATCCCTTTAGAACAATAGTTGTGATGATGGTCATTTAACCAAACCACTCAATCTGTGCAACACATGGACAACCTGTCAGCCACCATCCAAGCTGCTTTGTAGGTCTAGGTTACCATGCTGGGCACAAAGGTGGCAGCACCTAAATCAGCAGTAAAAGCAACAGAGGACAACAGCTCCAAAAAGATGCAAAAACACAAAAAACTGAAGCTGCTAGAAGGTAACTCACATTAAAATGCATTGGGCTACAGAAAAGTATATACAAATTAAATTCCATTTTTATACCTTTTTTTGGCCTAATCCTATGGTGCCTGACCGCTGGCGGAATATGCATTGCGCTGGCAGTGACAGCAGCTGACAGCGCAAGCTGCCAGGCCACCGGCAAACAGGCCTCCCGGGCAGCAACAGAAGGCCAAAGTTCAACTGTGTATAGTAGGCAGGCAGGAGAGTTGGGGTGGGGTAGGGTGGGCAGAACAGGGCAGTGACGGGGGTGGATCGGGCCCAGGAAGTGTGTGGGTTTAGTGGCAGTGGTGCCCACCAAATCCTAACCCCCTTCCTGGGCTCGATCCACCTGCACAGGTCAACGTGGACTTGCTCCAGCTATTGAGCCAACACATGTCTGAGTTTATTTTATTTATTTTAAAAAATTATACCCCGCTTTATCCTATGCCAAGGCAAATGCCCAAGGCAGCTTAGGTAAAGGTAAAGGTATCCCTTGACAATTAAGTCCAGTCGTGTCCGATTCTAGGGAACTCATCTCCGTTTCAAAGCCGAAGAGCCAGCGCTGTCTGAAGACGTTTCCATGGTCATGTGGCCGGCATGACTCAACACCGAGGCGCATGGAACGCTGTTACCGTCCCGCTGACGCGGCACCTATTAATCTACTTGCAATTTCTTGCTTTCGAACTGCTAGGTTGGCAGGAGCCGTCGCACGGATTCGAACTGCCGACCTTTCGATCGACAGCTCATGGTTCAGTGGTTTAACCCACTGCGGCACCCGCTAGCTCTCAAGGCGGCTTACAACAAGATAAAAATACATAATTTAAAATACATAAAATAAGTTAAAAACAATAAAAACCACCGGGGGATATATAGCAGAGAAGCAATGGAACAACATTGAGTTGACCCAATTGCAGCTGCTGGGGCTTATCCTGGGACAAGGGAACAAAAGTTCCCTGACCCCAAGGAGCCCTCCAGAAGCCAAAACTCCCTGCAGGATATAGTGGTAGCTGCGCTGGCGCCGCTGCATCACTGCACGAGGAGTTGGTTAGGATTGGGCTGTTCCTCATTCTCTTCTACTTTAGGGCTATGAGCAGCCAGCCATTTAAATCCAGACTGGCATTCTGCCCTTATCACTAGTGGGAGTCCATGAGGCACAGGAGAGTGGCGTCGCCTGGCAAGAAGCAGGTAAAACCAGAGTTGCAGAACCTCAGACGGACAGCCTCAAGCAAACAATTTGCTCTAGCAAGAATTGGAGCTCAACTTGGGCCTTACATCCCTTTCAGTGCTTTTTAAGGGGATAGGGTGGAAAGAGTTGTACATTTGGAAGCACACCATCCTCATGCACACCATCCCAACTGCAATGCCCCCTCCAACCAACGTGTTTCGACACTCCTCAGAAGACTAAAAGAAGAAGTAGGAAAGTGCTGCAGTTCCTGGCCTCCCAACTGAGAGTTCAGCCAAGGACAGGGCCAGTTCTTTGCCACTGCTCCCCACTTGGTCCCAGAAGCCTCCTGGGTTCAAGAACAGCAACAATGGATTAAAAAAAAAGAGTTAAAGTAGTAAACAAACAGAGCAGAAGGTAGGCAACTAATATCTAATGCAATTTGCTGCAGGAAAGAGTGACCACATGCCAGCTTCCTCTCCTGCACAAGGAGTGACCTCAGGAGCCCTGTCCTCTTGACATCTGATCCCTTTAGTAATCTATTGTTCGCTTTAAGTGTGCTGGTTTATTTTATTTATTTTTCACATTTTTATACCGCCCTTCCTCCAAGGAGCTCAGAGTGGTGTACATATTTCCTCCCCTCCTTTTTGTCCTCGCAACAACCCTGTGAGGTAGGTGGGGCTGAGATATAGTGACTGGCCCAAGGTCACCCAGGACGCTTCGTGGCTGAGCGGGGATTTGAACCTGGATCTTCCAGTAAGTCCGACTCCCAAACCACTACACCATCCTGGTTTCCCACTCTTCCTGCCCTGACAGTCTCCAGCATGCAAATTTACTCTACACAACACAAGGTAGAGTCGGGCATACAGCCAAGTGGAGGTTTGAAACCCAGACCTTTAAAGTCCAATACAGTCAACACTTCACTACCCACAACCAAGTCAACACATGCGGGTCCTCTTTACATATTACTGTGATAGGGGATTTTAAGACAATGTTTCCCTACCTATCTTCTCACCAAGCACCTCCTCTTCTTGCTCGGCTTCTGTTGTACAGCGGTAGCCTCTTTTCTTTAATATATGGCAGATGAGGACACCCAAGAGCCCCATGAAGAAGAAGAAAGGAATCAGGATATAGGCAATATATCCAGGGTTCGGAGGTAAAGATCCACTTCCAGATGCATTTCCAGATTCACTGTGACTAGCCAAAATAATAGGGTGATCTTGATTGTCTATGAAAACAAAAAAGGGGGGGTTCCCCACATTAGCCAGACAGAGACAATATTTTATACTTTGACAGCCCTACTTCCAGTCTAGAAAGTAAATGCAAGACCTTCAATCAATGAGGATTCTGTTTTAAAAAGTTAATTTTCTTTCAGCCACAAAACACAAACTAACCCACAGAGGTCACCAAGCTTATAGCATGTCCTTCACTAAGTAATGAAGGATGCTGTCGGGTGAAACGTATATGTTCTAATCTAACAAATCCTTCAGAACAATATTTGGTGGTTTTACCGAATCCTCTATGCAGTTGATATACCGTATAAAAATAAACCACGAGGCAGTGAATGAATCCACAGCTGTTTGCGCCAATGCGCTTGATCATTGCTTGATGTTGCAACTCAGCACTTATTCCATTTTATTGGGAAGCTAATGGAATTTGCCAGTAAGAAGTGGGTCTTGCTCACTTAAAATATACAAGCAACCATACTGACTCAATTCAAACATTACACCAAACTATGGTTAGATGCAATATCTGAAACGACAAACTATAATATGCTATTGGCTGGCAAATCAAAAAGCCATGGCCAAACCACAATTACAGCACAACCCTACTCAGCTCCTCCAGTGGTGCAGCAGTGGTGGAGGAAGAATGGGAGGATTTGGGAGGGAAAGGAGATTTCAATCCCTTTAAAGGGGATGTACAGGGGATATAAATCGCTTTTCCCTTCCAAAGCCTCTTGTTCTGCCCTACACCACTGCTGCACCACTGAAGGAGCTGGTTAGGATTGTGCTGTTAGAGTAGTCTCTCTGCCTCCTGAATCCACAGCACTACGGAGATAACAGTGAATTCATGAAGCCAGGAGGAGGCAAAGCAAAACTAGACAAGCAATTCTCAACCATGGTTAGTCTGTGTTGTGTGTAGAACTTCCAAATGTACAATTGGGGTTCTAAAAAACAATGGTTAGCACAAATTACAGTAAGGCACGATGGCTGAACTGTGAGCCTCTGAGCATTCAGGAATGCTGTGTACTACCCAGCATGCAGCTCTTCATTATGCCACTGTGAGCTACGAATTTTATAAGATGCATGGGGCTAAAAGTATGTGTGGTGTAAATGTTTTAAACAGTTGATTCACACCTCCCTTGAATCCACGTGCTTAGCTGTAGTCATCTACCCCATCCACCCCACAGATCCTGTACTGTCCTCTTATTAATATTTGGCATTATTTTTTTGTTTATCACAAAATCCTAACGTTTCAACACAGTTACACAGAGCTTCCAACTACGAATCCACAGCAAATCCATTTCGGCTTCTGGAAAGTCTGCAAGGCTTCAAATCTAAATGCATCCCCAACATCCACCATGGATTGAGCATTCTAGGAGACCAGAATCAAGAATAATCCTGTTCTCACCAGCACAATTCATAGCTAAACGGGTTTTTTTGCCTGCAATGACAACATGCCTGTGGAGGAAAACGCCGCAACTAACTTTAAGATAAGTTTCCCAAAATTTAGAGTGAAAAGGGAAAACTAGGACCTATACACAATACACTTCTGTAAGACTCTGTGTACACACAGCACAGAAGTGATGATCTAACCAATGGGCACTGTTCAATCCAGGACAAACAGGTTTAGAAGAACAGGGAAAACACCAATAAATTATGAATTCTAAACCAGCATGACAAAATATGAACTAACGGTTCATATTAGTTAGGCAGCAATCCTAAACATACAAGGAAATACGGTCCACTGGGAACATTTTACAAGCGCAGTTATGCAAGAGCAGTCAATAAGAAGCTACATTTCACCATAATAAACAACCAAACAAATATTTTGGTTATAATGTTTATTTTGTAAGAAGTGACTAGTTAATACACAGGTTTTTGTTAAAATGCAAGTCAACTCTTGCAATCAGGCTAGTCCCTTAGCACAAGAGACATACCCATGACAGTTTTCAGAACATCATCCCATCATGTCTTTTTCCAGCGGCCGTTTCCTAGAGTCTTTCATGCCTTTTTCTTTTTAAAAACCAAGCCCTTTGTGTGGGGGGCAGGGGAGGAAGGAAACCAGCTTTTCCTTTCATTTGCTATGTAAATCTGTCAGTGAACCTTTGCTGAAATGTGGTACATTTAATTTTACTGCCTTTGCTTTACTGACACCTATGTCTGATGAAGTGAAAGACTCAAAAGCAGATCTGCACTTGTTTACAGCTGCCATGACTTCCAGGTGATCACCTTGCAGCAGAGATCTGTGAGGCAGCTATTTGTGCAGAGCTGGTTTCAGGATTTTGAGATCACTGTGCCCTTTTCATCAGTAAGGAGTAGCGGCCGCAGTCGTGCAAACGGGGTCCTCATGAAAGCAAAGCCAATTCATATGCCAAATCTTTTTCACAAGATTTTTTTCTATAACGTTTAGAGATGTAACCAAAAGACAGCTTATTACCTCCCTATTTTAATATCTTGAACTACTTGCACAAAATCACGACTTTAAGGTCTACATTAAAACAGAATAATGTCCTACGAGAAAACTTGAGATCAACAGAATCCCCAAAATCATCCATCTGTACGCACTGAAATTATGGATCAATAATACAACCCTTTGATCCTCTAACCATGAGCACGAGTACGATGGTGAATAGCCAACTTACTTAAGACCAAAGAAGCAAAGACCATTTGGCAGCTTTTCCTGAAGATTTTGTCCAGTTTCCTCAGATCCTGTCAGCGTGCCCCCCCCAACTTGAGGGCCCTGACATCTGTACTATTGACACCCAAAAGAGCTGGCAATGTCTCAACCCTCAGCTACGCCTTAAAATAAACCTCTAGCGAAAAGATGGTCCAACATTTGTATAACAATAGCCATCTAGAATATTCACCCATCCTGTAGGGTAGGAGTAGAACAAACTAGGACTCTGACCACTGTTTTACATTCATATACCTCTCCCCAGTTCTTATTTATCCTTTCTATTAAATATCTCCTGTAACAGGACCTCCAGGGTGATTACACAGTTTAAAAACATATAATCAAAACAGCACAGAACAAAAGTATATAAAAGCAGCTTATCACAGTAGATAGTTTGAGAGAGAAGAAGGGACAAAATAGATCTGTGTGTCCCGCATGGCCCCCAGGTGCAGACCTTTTATTGAACTAACCTTTTCACATCCATATGGTTCTCTTGTGTGAACGGAGGACTGCTTTCCGACAGAATCCCATCCCACAAGGGGCACATTTGTACCATTTCTCTCCTGTGTGCAACATCACAAGGGTCACTGGCTTCCCTTCTGGCTTGAGCTGTTCCCACACTGAGCAATTGCAAGGGTTTTCTGCCATGAGGATTTGCTTGACTCTCACAAGCTGGAACCTCTTGGGGAAGCTTTTCCCACAGTGAATGCATTCGGATGCATTAATTCATGCACCTTCTAATGTTTCATCAGATAGCGCTTCTGGTTAAAGCTCTTTTCACAGTACAAACTCCAATGCCTTCTCTCTCCCCATACATGTTCCTGTAAGATCAAGCAATGAACAAAGTTCCTGCCACAGTAAGAGCAAGCAAGCTATACTATACGGATGCAGTAAGAACATCTTCTCTCTCCTGTGTATATTTTCTTAGGGAGATTCTAGTTCTAACTGAAGCGGTTTCATGGTATGATGAAATGTACCATTTCCTTCCAGTGCAGATACTCTGTTTTATAAGGTCTGAGTTCTGTCCAACATTTCTATTACTGCCAGACAGTGCATTTAAGCCTCACATCACTGTGCTCTTTGTTGTTCTCTAAATTCTGTCTCCTGGGTCATCTTCTAGAGAAAACAGACACATCCATGTCACTCTCACATTTGATGCCTTGCTTATTCACTGATTCCAAACATCACTCCTCCTTAGAATGCTGGAAATTCTTGTCTTTTTCCAAAGATGTGTTATTTGGTTCCACCTACTGAGGAACTCTCCAATGAGGTCATCCCTCTCATCTCTTAACTCAGTGATTTTGTGGTTGTCCATTCATCCCCATTCCTTTTCGACTTCCCTGCAGAGCTGCCCAATCCAGGTTTCCAGTGACACAATCTGGTCTGTCTCAGAAGAATTCACAGTCATTTCCACAAATGGCCCCTTTTGTTCCAGTTTCTCAGCTCTTCCTACTGAAACACAAACTTCTCTGTGAGGGTTGCCACCTGGACATGCTCTAGTTTATTATTCCTAACCCTGCTCTACATGCTTACCAGGAGGGTGGCTAGGAACTCCTCCAAAATCAGCAGCTCAAACGTCTCATCTTTCATGTGTCTATTTTCAGTCACTAAGGGCACAGTTCCCAGAATTCATGATCAACGCATCTCAGCCCCTCTAGGCTCCAAGTCCTCACAGAAGAACTGCCTGAAATGCTGAAATGTCCCTTGCAAGATGGCTCCCTGTTTAAGACACAGAGGCTGCTGAGGATCTATTCATGCTCTCTGCCGAGGGTCATCAGCATGCCAGTATTATTTACTCAAAGGTGGCAAGAAAAACTTTAGAAGGATTATGTAGTGTGGGCTCCTCAGACACCGAAAAGGAATCTCAGGGCCAGGGTGTCCACTTTGCATGCAGAACAAACCAGAGCCAATTACTGGCACCTCCAGGTAGGACAGAAAATAAAGTCCTGTCAAACCCTGAAGAGCTGCTGTCAGTCACTGCAGACAATACTGAAAGAGCATTAATCCATTTATAAAGCTGCTTCCTACATTCCTATCAGCAAGAATGCATTACAGCGGTTCTCAAAGTTACCGTCGCTGCAACTCACCTTGTCCTGCCGGTCCCACGTCGCAACCCAACTCGTCCTGCTGCTTCTGTGTTGCATCAGGCCTGGGATGGCTTCCGGAAGCCTCAGAAAGGTCTCTGGATGCCTCTGGAGGACATTCCGGGCGCAGCGCAATGCGGGGGCAGCAGGTCAAGGTGGGCTGCAATCCAGAAGTGGCTTCCGGTTGGCTCCAATTTGAAGCCAAACCGAGGCACAGGGAGGCGGGCCCAACTTGCAACCCACCTCAGCATCGAGTCACAACCCACAGTTTGAAAAGCCCTGATGTATTATATAACTGCATTACAATAAGCTATTACAGAAGACTCTACATTTTGCTTAGGAAAATCATAGCATTAAACGGAGGTCTGCAGTGACTGAAGCGTCATGTTAAGGCATTTTCCCCCCAAGGATGTATATACGCAACAGGAGTTAAATGTGCACACCTGTGGAATGGGAGGAAATTTTGCTACTCAAAATGGTGATCCGTGAACCAGTGCCAGTCCGCGAGCCATTGGCTGCTGGTCTGTGGAAAATCTGTGGAAAATCCCAAGGAAAAAAAAACTACTGTATAGTCATTATATGGCACAGATACGGTAACAGTCCCTGGCACATTGGGGGGAAAAATTGCCAGGCCACCACATCAGCTAGTCTGAGAAGCATTGAGGTAAAAGACAGCTGCAAGGCCCAAGGCTCCTGTGAGCATTCCATAGGCACTGTGGAAAAGGAGAGTGGCCTGATCCAAACACAAAATGTATAGATGGACTGATGTGCATTCATTCAAAATTAAAACTTCTCTCAAAGTGGCATTTAGAACAAAAAGGGGAGAGGCGGCAAGTTAGACCACTACAAGGAATTCATATCAAGAGATACTTCAAACAACAAAACACAGTTTTATATAAGAATCACTATGCACTGAAGATTAACTGTTCATCAAAATCATGTTTTTATTGCCATCGTGCCTGTAGAGTTCAATTGTTCCTCCAGAAGAGCTTATACAACATACCAGACAATGTTTTACTGAGAACATCCAATGCTCTAGTAGCGAGCAATATTACTTCCCCAATCCTAAACCCACCTCCCTCCAATGTCTCATTTTCAGGAAGTGCAGAAAACCATTCTTGCTCTGGTTATAAGGCAACTGGAAATTATGACATTTGGATATTTGTATTTATACATTCAGCATCAGTAGTGTAAATGATGCTTTACAACAGAAGACAGGTCTGATCCCAAGAGCTCACAAACTAAAAACAGAAACAAGTGAGATAAAGAAAAAAGGGAGAAGATATAGGGTGTGGCTCTACATTGATGTATATTTTTTATTTAAAAATTAAAAATGAAGCCATGATGATGTATGAATAGCTGTTCCTAAGCCTGGAAAATCCTTACCTAGAAAAAGTAGAAGCATCAAAGACTAGAAAATATTTAACCACCTTCATTGGTTTCAATCATGTGCAGTCACAGAAGGTACTCCTAGATCTTTGGTCTTTCATTAAAATAAAGAACCTTAGGACAAAATTCAGCAGAGTCTCCTAATATCATTAGAGCCAAGTGCCAGGCACATGGTTTTGAATATACCATCACCACTAAAGGGTCAAACTAGAGGAGATTTAATACACACATTGAAGTTGCTCATCTCCCCCCCCCACACACACACACACACACACACCAGCTATGTGATACAATGAGGAAAAATTATTTAAAGAGGTCTCCAGGTTCTGTGCTACTCATCCATGTTGCAATTAGGCATTTAACATGTATTTAGTATTTTGAACATACATGTCCCTGTCCCTCCCCCGTCTAAATAGCAGCCACAGCAAGGTCCAATTCATATGACTGATTGGGGGGGGGCGCTTTAACACTTTGCTCCTGCAAAGGTCCCTCTTCTCCTGTCAGGGAGAAACCACCACCACAGTGGATATTCTGGAGTGGGATTACATCATCCAGAAAAATTAACAATTCAACAATGCTTGATTAAAGTTATCAAAATAAGGCAACTGTAAAGCACTGTGTGCCTCTATTTCGACCAACGTATGAAGAAACTACCCACAACAACCTCAGTCAAATCAACACTAGATGTCTCAACTAGACAGATTACTAATTCCAGCCTGATTTTCACACTGCATACCACTCTAACCATCCACACAGCCCTTGTAAAATGGCTGAAGTTAGTTCCTTCCACATGTAGGTAGTGCCACACTTCGCCCAGGCACAAGGTTTTCCTTGCTTTAAGGACAGTAGCATCAACTTTTTTATTTTCCTAGAGCAGCATATCAGGAAGTTGCAAGTGAGTGCATGCAGAGAATAATGAGGAAGCTGTTTGACAGGACAAACAGCAACCGACACACCATTTCCTCTCAGATTTTTTTTTTAAAGCAATAATCCGGATTAAATACTATCTTGGTTCTATCACAACGTCAACAAGAAAAGTGATTACAGCAGATATGCATTCATGATTGTTTTAGGGCAGCTAACAGATTGAATTTTAATTGCTTCATCACCTCTCTTTTAACTCAATGGTCCCTCAGAAATCTGGGGATCCACTGAGGATGGCAGAGTGGATCAAGAGGAGGAGAGGATCCCGAGGAAGCTGCAATCCTCCTCTTCGCCTCACCAGTCCAGACGTGAGTGGGCTGACAGCCCTCCAGCAAAATAACCTCACTACTGGTTCTCATGGGATTTTATGGGAGGGGCAGACTTCGTGCCAGTTTGCTTCATCGTGTCAGTCTGATTATGGAAGAGCTGCTAGGGTTTCTCTGTAAGCAGATTTCGGAGCCCTGTCAGAGACTTCTTTCTAACATCTGTTGCTTGGAGATATTTGGAGTGGGGCACTAATTGACAGAAGGCTGCCTGCTCACAACTGCATGCAAAGATCTCTGTGGGCGGCTGATGCTGGGGGCAGGGAGGCAAGGCTCAGAACTCAAAGTCTAGAAGTACTCCTCACCTTCGAGAAGTTTGAGAAACCCTGTTTTAATGGATTCATCGAGGACATTTAAAATATTGGCATATCACAAAGTCTTCAATATACAGGTGAAACCATGGATAGGAGCAAATACCCCCTCCATGGTTTCCTAAGGGGCCCCCACCCTGCCTCCTCTGCGGGCAGGCGTGTGCGCCCCCCCAGCTCTTACTTTTCTTTCAGCAAGCTTTGTTTCTTCCTTAATACAAACAGAGAAGCAGCCTCCATTGCAGCCAAGTAGAACGAGACTAAGTCCTAGAGAGGCTCTGCAAGGTTAACAGAAACCTTGCAGAGCCTCTCTAGGACTTAGTCTCGTTCTACTTGGCTGCAATGGAGGCTGCTTCTCTGTTTGTATTAAGGAAGAAACAAAGCTTGCTGAAAGAAAAGTAAGAGCTGGGGGGGCGCACACGCCTGCCCGCAGAGGAGGCAGGGTGGGGGCCCCTTAGGAAACCATGGAGGGGGTATTTGCTCCTATCCATGGTTTCAAGTATCCACGGAAGGGCCTGGAACATATCCCCAGCGGATATGGGGGGAGTACTGTAGGTCTCTTTGAGATTCATTTAACACACAAAAAAAACCTAAGTTATCCTTCACTGTCAGAAGGAAATGCCATCATTACTATATCCTTTTCAGTTGCATAAGAGTAACACCCTAGAACCAAAAGAACCACAAGTACATCTTTAGTGACCACAGCCCTAGCTTGGAAAATTACCACTCCCTCAATCAATTTGCTAATGCTTTCCTGGATGATTACAACTTTCACCTCTAGTCTATGTTATGAAGAAGTTATTTGGTTACTATGAACATTTAATTTTTTTCCAACTCACTTTTCTAATCAGCTGTGTATAGACAGGCTTAGTTTACAGAAAATGAATTCAGATAACACTCAGTTTTAGGCAAATGTCAGATGCTCCGACTCCGAGAAGCCGGTGTAGGGGTAGATTAAAAGGGGGCGGGCGGCTTTGCATATTTTGTTGATACTGGGGCACTTCATTTAGATATGCATCTACAATTTGTGAATTATGGCACAACATGTCCCAAAATTGAAGGTATACACTACATTCTTAAAGTAAACAGATGAAAAGAAATAGAATAAACCAGTTCAAGAATAAACCAGTTACAGGCAGCTTGCAGATTCTATACTACTCTAACCAGCTTCGGTAAACTAGAGTCTCCAAACAATATTTCCCTCCCCTCTGGAAACTCTTCACCAATTCAAAAAACACAGATACACCTAGAAGAAAAATGTGTGCACTGACTAAATATATTTTCCTACCATTCGTTTAAACAAATGTTTCTTGCTACATTCACAGCCCTCCCATAAGTTCTGAGATACAGAATTACTTGTCACTGAGTGCCACAAATTTACAAACAACTTTCTGCAAGGATAGCAAAGGTATGCAATATTTGTCCTTGACTGGCAAGCCACACTAACTAGGACACAAAAAAGTGTCTTGGGGGAATTTTGTTTTGACGCGGTCATTAACACACAGTCTTGGTTATAATTTTTAAGTCCAAATATGGTAGCAGAAGAGCAAATTTTCACCAAAAAATTCTCCTTTACCCCATCAATGCACCTACACTTGGAGCAGTTCCTCAAGTGTTCACCAGGTAGGGCAGAGATGAGATCAGTGCTGGTCTTAGACCTATTGACACCTGAAGCAACAACACATGAAGACACAGACACACACCATGCCAACTAATCTCTACAAAAACAGCCATTTGTGCATACCTCCTTATACTTCACAAATAGAGGTCTTCTTATACCTCTATAGAAATATAGGCCTTCTTATACCTCACAAAAGATATCATTTTAACTTTAAGAACTAGAGACATTTTTATTTACGTTCATTCTTTTGCAGGTCCAACTCCATCCACCCTAGAGGGGCAGGGGCAGCTGTGGCCAGGAGTGCTTCTACACTTCTCCATCTGGGTGCACCACCAGTGGCCCTTTCTGGAGAATGGAGATCTGGTCACAATTACAGGTGGAGTATTAAAAAACACAAACCCTCCAACCCCACCCTGAAGTGTTCTAGTCCATGAAAAGCTTTTCCAATGGCTTCAGCCATTTGTACAAACTGAAGCTGAAGAAGCCCAACTGATGACCACTTGAACGAAGTCTTTAAGGGAAAGTGTCAGCAACATCAATATTGATATCAACAGGGAAGTGGATCAAGTCTCTGACTCCAAGTCTCGAGTCAAGTCCTAAGTCTCTGGGTCCAAGTCTCAAGTCAAGTCCCAAGTCTTTGCCCCCAAGTTCCGAGTCTTCGGTTGCGAGTCCCTATCTATTTAATGGGAAAAACTGGTTTAAACCTGAATAAAATTTGACTTCTTGTAAAAGGTTCCAAGTCTCGAGTCGAGTCAATCACCGATTCATTGGCGCGACTTGAGTCAGACTCAAGTCCGAGTCAATAGACTCAAGTCTACATCACTGGATATCAATAACTTGAAGACAAAGATGCAACTGAAGTGCTCACATTTTCTTCAACAAAATATTTCAAAAATTGGACATTCTAAGACTATCCTCTTTCCCGAAAATGCACACTTCAGCACTACATACATTATCACTGTAAATTAGACACAAGCCCACACCAGGGTCGTGATTTACAGAATCAGCCATCTGTCAGAGAAAGCATCCCTGAGGAAGATTTCACTCCCATGCAAATAGACAGAGAATCACAAATCCCTTTAATTTCAATTTGCATCCCTCATAGCCAACAGAAAGGATTTAGTAATACAAAGCTATGGACAGGAAGGGAGCAGAAAATGGTAAAGGAAAGATGAAACTGAAATAATAGAAGGTAATGTAGCTATCCCCTTCATGGATCATTGCCTTGTCGTGGCGAAGGGGCTTGCGTAACTCAATGAAGCCATGGGCTATGCCGTGCAGGGACACCCAAGACGGACAGGTCGTAGCAGAGAGTTCTGACTAAAAGTGATCCACTGGAGAAGGAAATGGCAACCCACTCCAGTAACCTTGCCAAGAAAATCCCATGAACAGTACCAAAAGGCTAAAAGATATGACGCCGGAAGATGAGACCCTCAGGTCGGAAGGTGTCCAATATGCTACTGAGGAAGAGCGGAAGACTATTCCAAGTAGACCCAGAAAGAATGAAGCGGTTGGGCCAAAGCCAATAGGACGTCCAGCTATGGATGTGTCTGAGGTTGAAAAGAAAATCCAATGCTGCAAGGAGCAATACTGCTTAGGAACATGAAATGTGAGGTCTATGAATCAAGGCAAGCTGGATGTGGTCAAAAATGAGATGATAAGATTGAACATTGAAATCTTGGGAATCAGGGAATCAGCGAACTAAAATGGACGGGCATGGGCGAATTTAAGTCAGGTGACCATCATATCTACTACTGTGGGCATGAATCCCTTAGAAGAAATGGAGTAGCCCTCATAGTCAATAAGAGTGGGAAAGGCAGTACTGGGGTGCAACCTCAAAAACGACAGAATGATTTCAGTTCGAATCCAAGGCAAACGATTCAACATTACAGTAATCCAAGCGTATGCCCCAACCACTGATGCCGAAGAAGATGAAGTTGACCGGTTCTATGAAGACCTACAACACCTTCTAGAACTAGCACCCAAAAAAGATGTCCTTTACATCATAGGAGACTGGAATGCTAAAGTAGGAAATCAAGAAATAAAAGGAACAACAGGCAAGTTTGGCCTTGGAGCGCAAAACGAAGCAGGGCAAAGACTAACGGAGTTCTGTCAAGAGAACACGCTGGTCATAGCAAACACTCTTTTCCAACAACATAAGAGGCGACTCTACATACAGAGGGGTAGCCAGGCGCCCGTGGTACTGGGGCCGAAAAGCCCGCCACCCCAGTATGCAAATTAAATAATTAATTTGCATAATGAGTTTCGGGTTTTTTAAAAGTTTTTTAAAAGGTTTTTAACGCTAACGGGGCTTCTAAAAGGGCTTCTAAAAGGGTACATGTGCTTTGCCAAACTTATCTGTAGTTCTAGGAACCTCCAGCGATGATCAGGGGCGCAGATCGTCCCTCTGCAGCTCTGCTCCCGGTCGCGAACTCTGCAAAGCGTCCAGGAGCGCGCTGCAGAGTTAACGCATGCGCAGAGCGACGATGTTTCCAATCATTGCTCTGCGCATGCGTTAACTCTGCAGCTCTGTTCCTGGGAGATTTGCAAAGCGCCCGGGAGCAGAGCTGCAGAGTTAACGCATGCGCAGAGCGACGATTGGAAACATCGTCACTCTGCGCATGCGTTAACTCTGCAGTGCGCTCCTGGACGCTTTGCAGAGTTCGCGACCGGGAGCAGAGCTGCAGAGGGACGATCTGCGCCCCTGATCATCGCTGGAGGTTCCTAGAACGACAGATAAGTTTGGCAAAGCACACATACCCTTTTAGAAGCCTCATTAGCGTTAAAAACCTTTAAAAAAACATTTTTTAAAAAAACGAAAAAACGAATGTTAAGGAGGCTCCCGCCCCCCACGGAGCCTTTCCGCCCCAACGCCCTGGGGCCCACCGCACCACCGCCCCATATCAGACGACGCCACTGTCTACACATGGACATCACCAGATGGTCAATACCGAAACCAGATAGATTATGTGCTTTGCAGCCAAAGATGGAGAAGCTCTATACAATCAGTAAAAACAAGACCTGGAGCTGACTGTGGCTCAGATCATGAGCTTCTTATTGCAAAATTCAGGCTTAAATTGAAGAATGTAGGGAACACCACTAGACCAGTCAGATATGACCTAAACCATATCCCTTATGAGTATACAGTGGAGGTGAAGAATAGATTTAGGGCATTAGACCTGGTAGACAGAGTGCCTGAAGAACTATGGACGGAAGTTCGTAACATTGTACAGGAGGCAGCAACGAAAACCATCCCAAAGAAAAAGAAATGCAAGAAAGCAAAGTGGCTGTCAGATGAGGCTTTACAAATAGCTGTGGAAAGAAGGAATGCGAAAAGCAAGGGTGAAAGGGAAAGATATAAACAACTGAATGCAGATTTCCAGAGAACAGCAAGGAGAGATAAGAAGGCCTTCTTAAATGAACAATGCAAGGAAAATCGAGGAAAACAACAGAATGGGGCTAGAGATCTCTTCAAGAAAATTGGAGATATCAAGGGAACGTTTTGTGCAAAGATGGGTATGATAAAGGACAAAAAAGGCAGAGACCTAACAGAAGCAGAAGAGATTAAGAAGAGATGGCAAGAATACACAGAAGAACTATACAGGAAAGATCTTAATATTCCTGATGACCACGCTGGTGTGGTCAATGACCCAGAGCCAGACATCCTAGAGAGTGAAGTCAGGTGGGCCTTAGGTAGCATTACTAACAACAAAGCTAGCGGAGAAGATAATATCCCAGTTGAGCTACTTAAAATCCTAAATGATGATGCTGTTAAAGTGCTGCACTCAGTATGCCAACAAATTTGGAAAACTCAGCAGTGGCCAAAGGATTGGAAAAGGTCAGTTTACGTTCCAATTCCAAAGAAGGGCAGTGCCAAAGAGTGCTCAAACTATCGCACAATTGCACTCATTTCACATGCTAGCAAGGTTATGCTCAAAATCCTACAAGCTAGGCTTCAGCAGTACGTGGACCGAGAACTACCGGAAGTACAAGCTGGGTTTCGAAGAGGCAGAGGAACTAGAGATCAAATTGCCAACATGCGCTGGATCATGGAGAAAGCACGAGAGTTAAAAAAAAAACCACCTACTTCTGCTTCATTGACTACGCAAAAGCCTTTGATTGTGTGGATCACAAACAAACTGTGGCAAATTCTTAAAGAGATGGGGGTACCAGACCATCTTACCTGTCTCCTGAGAAACCTGTATGCGGGTCAAGAAGCAACAGTTCGAACGAGCCATGGAACAACTGATTGGTTCAAAATTGGGAAGGGAGTACGGCAAGGCTGTATATTGTCACCCTGCTTATTTAACTTATATGCAGAGTACATTATGAGAAATGCAGGGCTGAATGAATCGCAAGCCGGAATCAAGATTGCTGGGAGAAATAGCAACAACCTCAGATATGCAGACGATACCACCCTAATGGCAGAAAGTGAAGAAGAACTAAAGGGCCTCTTGATGAGAGTGAAAGAGGAGAGTGCCAAAGTTGGCTTGAAACTCAACATTAATAAAACTAAGATCATGGCATCTGGTCCCATCAATTCCTGGCAAATAGAAGGGGCAGAAATGGAAGCAGTAACAGATTTTACTTTTTTGGGTTCCAAGATCACTGCAGACGGAGACAGCAGCCATGAAATTAAAGATGCTTACTCCTTGGAAGGAAAGCTATGGCAAATTTAGATAGCATAATAAAAAGCAGAGATATCACCATACCAACAAAAGTTCGTATAGTCAGGGCGATGGTGTTTCCAGTACCAATGTATGGTTGCGAGAGTTGGACCATAAGGAAGGCTGAGCGCCGAAGAATAGATGCTTTTGAACTGTGGTGCTGGAGAAGACTCCTGAGAGTCCCTTGGACTGCTAGGAGATCAAATCAGTCAATCCTAAATGAAATCAACCCTGACTGTTCCCTGGAAGGACAGGTACTAAGGCTGAATCTCAAATATTTTGGCCACCTAATGCGAAGAGAGGACTCTCTGGAGAAGACCCTGATGCTGGGAAAGATTGAAGGCAAAAGGAGAAGGGGAAGGCAAAGGATGAGATGGTTAGACAGCATCACCGATGCAACGAACATGAAATTGAGCGAACTCAGGAAGATAGTGGAGGATAGGAAGGCCTGGCGGGATATGGTTCATGGGATCACGAAGGGTCGGACATGACTTAACGACTGAACAACAACAACAACAACAATGTAGCTAAATTACTATTAATTGCAACAGAGTGAAAGCAAGTTACAATTCTCATCTTATTTTAAAAAAAATCCCTTGACCCAACCTTCCTTTCACCCTCTGCCTCCAAACTTTGGTGTACTGTTTTAACGGTCTCTCCTCCAACTCATTTCTTGACCTTTGGCAACCTGGTTTCTGTCATCTGTATTCAGCTGAAAAAAAATCACTGACTGTTTTCTAGATGGCAACTCTAGAGGTTTCTACTGATCTCATCCTCCTCATCTCTGTGTCCGTTGATACAGTGGCTAACATCTTCTTGCTCAACTCCCTATATTCCCTAGGTCTCTGTGATTCTATCCTCGGCTGGTTGTCTTATTCCAGGTCCCCAGCTTAAGAGCTAGATACCTGGAGGGCTGTGTCTCCCCATACAAGTCTTCCTGTCATCTAGGAAAGCCCTACTTTAGGGATCATCATCTTTGGAAGTGCAACTGGCGACAGTTCTCAACAGGGCATTTTCTGTTTTGGTGCCCAATCTGTGGAACTCCCCCCTACATTATTAGAATGCCCCCCTTCCTGTTGATGTTTCACAAGGGTTTAATAACTTTTCTGTTTCAACAAGCCTCTCACCGATTGCTACTGATTTGGTATGCTCTCTGCTGGACATTGTTTTGACTTTCCATTTATTCTGGTTGGGTTGGGGCTTAATTTATGTTCTGGTGCTGTTTGATAGTATGTATTTTGTTATATTAATTTGATTTTACTGGTTCTGTTGTATTTTTAATGCTTTTTTGTGGAATGTAAAACATCATGGGCTTCCCCATGTGGGTAAGAAAGGCAATATAAATTTTTAGGAGTTCATTTATCCAAAAAAGAAATAAAAAATGTTGTGTCTTCACCAATGGATTAAATAAGCATCATTTAAAAAGTTCACGTGATTTTTGTACCTTAAAACATCTGTACTGTTCCAATGTAGCACATAAACCTGTCATGTAAGCTTAAGGAACAAAAATGAAGATCAGTCAGGAAGATGATGTTCCACAATGCGTTAAAAAGGGCAGGAGAAAGGAAGGTTCCCAAATGCAAAGAGAATGAAAAGCATGTTTTCTCCCTTCATTTTTCCTTCTGAACGCACTGCTCTCAAGAAACTACCCACACAAAAAGTGAATTAATGAGAACATTGTAGAGAAACATAGAAAGAAACATAAATCAGAAATATTGGCAAGTTCCAGTTTAAATGTAGGTCAAGCAGTTCAGATTTGGCAGCCATCTGGATAACATGCTAAGATTCAAGTGTGAGTGCAACTCTTCTTCGGAAAGATGAATTAAAACCAGGACACAACAACTACTTAAAATACCACAAAAACACATTATAAACTATAATCAGTGACAGAAGATAAAGTCAACAGGCCACACAAAGCCAAATCTCTTGAAACCAAGACAACTCTGGCAGCAAAGATGAAGGCCACAGCAGCATTTTCTCTACCTCAGTCTTCATATGAGAATCAAATCAGAACTCAGTCTGAAAAACCACAGTGTAGACAAGGCTTGAAGTGAGATGCTATCCCTTTCATGAACCTGACATAATAGTCAACTGGACATCACTGACTTCCATTTTAAAAGTGCAAAACGTCTTTGACAATCAGCAAAATAGCTTCAAAGTCATGTAGATATTGTTCATTGCAACAAAGCATAAGTGTCCACCTCTCATCTAGTTAACTGTTGCCCGTTCACCCTTAAACAATGTTGAGTTTAGTAGTTATTTTCCCTCTTACACCCAAGGCAGACTGCTATAGCTAAATAATCACACGAGGCATAGGCTGAGTGAAATTGCAAAAGAGAAATAGTTTACTCACTGTTTCAGTTCATATATACAGCATCTGGTTAAGACCAGAGGTTACTCTAATTTAGGATGGAACACCCCTATAGCTGGTGCCCCTTGCATGAGGTATGCTTGGAAGATGGCCGCTGGGCACCAGAGCCCAGGCATGGCATGTCCTTCCACCTTGGAGTCACGAGAAGAAGAGAGAGAAAAAAGGCTAGGAGAAGGAGGAAATAGAGTCAGGGAGCCACACCCCTTCCTTGGAACACAGAGAGGTCAAGGTAAAAGCTCTTTCAGGTGACCAGATGACACACTGCCCCCCAGTGTCCAGCAGACGAACGCTGCCCATCTCCAACAAACACTCTGGAGGAATATCCAAATTCATGGTCAAACTACTCGAGGTCTACATTCTACTGTCCTTGTTCTAACCAACAGTTTAGCATTCGGCAGTGGTTAATTCAAATCCATTTTTATAAGTATGGGGAATGGAAACACTAAGCTTTCCTAATTGGCTTCCTATAAACCCTGACTCTTGCCAATTTCTCAGACTTGTAAGATAGTGATTGGTTAATGTCACTGGGTTGATGAGCACTTTCTCCCAATCCTGAATAACTTCCCACAATACATATTCTCCTTGAATTCTGCTTTTGGAATATCCAGTCATGGGGTAAAGCTCTTCTGCAACAAATACTCGGGGATAATGTCAGTTATCTGCCTTCTGTGTCCTGGAATATGACTTTGGTAAATTGACTCTTAGGAAACTAACTCAAGCACATAAGTACTATACCCTATGATATAGAGAGTTTTTAAAAGTATCTTTTGTGTTTTGAATTCCAAATTAACCAATTTACTTAATATGCATATCAATTTGAACTGCTGCATCTGCATCTACGTACTTAAATGCTTTGCTATGCAATACGAATAATATTTTGGGTTTCTAGGAAATTGAGCGCCCCCCCTCCACAATTCTCAAAAAGCAAAAAACACATTAAATGCCCATTTAGTGTGGAAACAAGGGACAACTACCATTTCTGAGAGGTTTTTTTTAAATATAATTTAGGATTAGGAAACTGGTAAACATGTATCCTTGGCCAGAGATCTTACACAGTCCTTGTTACAATTATTACTTTCAGTTGCAAATGTAGAGTGGGAAGTCAAGAGACACAACAATGACATTCCAAAAGGGATTTAAGCAATGAAATTTATTTTGAAAAGGAATGTTTTGATTTGAAGTGAAACTATGATATTGCAGGCAAAGATCTATAAGCAAACTTCCACATTTTTGGTCATCATCCCTGCTTGTGGATGAGGAGGCTGTTGTTGCCTTCTTGCATGGGTGATGAAGAGGGCTCAGCCTTCCTCCCCACTTTGGAAATAAGAGAAGCGAGTGGAAATTGTCCCATGGGGCAATTTATGTTTCCTCCTGACTCTGAGGTTGCGAGGAACCTGAGATTGTTTGGACACTGTGTTAGGTGTAACGGTCAGGTGTAACGGTCAAGCATAGTTAAACAGTCAAACTCAACACTTTCCTCCCCTGCTCAACAGCAGGAGAGGGAAACATGCACAAGAGTTGAGCCAATCTATGGCAACGCATGATGGAGGAGAGCTGCCAGCAGCAAAGGGCAAGCAACCACAATTGAGTTTCGCAACCAAAGCCAGTTAACCAATAGTGGAATGTTGCCTAAAACAGGGCTTCTCAGTGTGGGTCATGGCCCGAGGAAGAGGTGGGTCTTCAGTTGGGCCCACCCGCCCGCCCACCCGCACCTCCATTTGGCTCCAAATTGGAGCCAAGGGCAAGCAACCAGAAGCCACTTCTGGGGCCCAACCCACTTTAGCCAGCCGCTCTCACATTGCTCCAGTGCAGGGACAGCCTCTGGAGGCCTCTGTGAGTCTTGGAAGGCCTCTGGAAGTGACCTAGAGGTCACTTTCGGTTTTGCTGATGTGACTTCTGGTCACGTTAGGAGGCCTTTCTGAGACCTTGGGAGGCCTTCCCTGGGTCAGAGCAAAGTGGGAGCGAGTGGCTAAGTTGGGTCGCGACACAGGAGAGGTTGGCCATGGTGGGTGCAGTGGCAGGGATTTTTGGAACTGCTGGCCTAAAAGAATACTACAACTTCTGAAGATCAGTATAATCATCACTCAAAACACAGACCATGCAGAAGCAATTCATGAAGCAATTCAGAAAGAAAAAAGCAATGCAGTTCTTGATTACTGGTTGCATCATTTTTAGGAAGGGCTTTTCACACAAACCACCATTTTCATGGCTATTTGTCTTCTATGGAAATCCAGTACAGTCTGCTTAAAGTTCAGACTACTAAATTTAAGTCTGGCATTGAAAGCATACCGATAGTACTATAAGTGGCACAAGAAAACATTGCAAGACAAATTAAAGATTCCAAACTCATAGGACTCTTGAAGTTTCTTTGCTCAAAATAAGCCCCACCAAGTTTAATTTAATTACACGTACACTCCACCTCTCCCAAGCTCAAGGCAATTTACGATAATAAAAAACCCACAAAAATTAAAGAACCAACATCAGGAACCAAATTTTACTTACAGTACGTGTGTACACACACACACACACACACACACACAGAGAGAGAGAGAGAGAGAGAGAGAGAGAGAGAGAGAGAGCGAGAGAGAGAGAGAGAGTTTCAACAGCAGCTGAACAGAATGACTTAAAGTTGGCAAGCCAGAAGCCTTTGGGAAGACGTTTGCACTCCCTCTAAAAGGCCAAGGAGGAATAGATCTTGAATTTACTGGAACAGATCCAATAGATCCAATCTTCTTTAAAGAAAGAATTCCAAAATCTTAGAGTCACTGTTCCTCACTTCATGTGGTTTAGGCACATGAAGCAAGGCCTGACCCACAAATTTCAAATATCAGAAGACCTTATATGGCAAATTATTGTCTAGTACGTATGCATAGGATTACAGATGTTCTCACTATGGCTGCTTATCTGTACTTAGCCCAGATAAGTGTGCCTTCAGCTGCAGTCCCATGCACCCAAGGCCGGTGCTATCATTAGGCCAACTAGGCAGCTGCCTAGGGCACAGACCTCAGAGGAATGCAGTTACTGACCTTTGAGGGGTGCAGTTTTATACAGATTAGGTTTTTTAACCCATGCAAAAAATGCAACCAACAATTTATATTTACCGTATTATCAGTTGAACATGCCCAAGCTTCAGCACTTGACCTGAAGTAATTGGTGACAAAATTTGCAAAGGAAAAGGCACACAAGTGAGAGATTTTGATGTGCCTGAAATTGAAACTTTTAAGATACCTTACATTTTAACATCACAATTTACAAGATTGTTCAAAATGATTTGTGTGCTATAACATTTTCTTATGTATTTGAGAAAGATAATCAAAAATTGTTGTATTGCTTAATCTTGCAATTTAGAATGTAGCAGTTTCCAGTTTTGTGCTTTTCATTTTGGGGGGGAGGGGGGTGCAAGTAGTTAGCCTGACCTAGGGCGCAAAATAGCCTGGCACTGGTTTCTGGGTAAGGTCCTATGCAGAATCACGCTGTGCAGCTTCTACATTTAGATCCACATACAGTATAATTAATTGCAGCTTCTTACAAAAAGATGTTTCAAATGTATCAGGATTTTACACACACACACACACACACACACACACACACACACACACACACACACACACACACACCTTACCACTGGCGTCACTAGACGCGCGTCACCCTGGTGCGGGGACGCGCGTCACCCCCCCTAGGGGCGCGACGTTATAGGCGCGGGGGGAGGGGGCCACCCGGCTCCCCCCCGCATCGCGTTGCCCCCCTCCGGACGCTCCGAGGCCGGCCCAGGAGCCGGCCTCGGAGCGTCCGACCCCGTCGGCGCTCCAGGGCCTTCTGAAAGAAGGCCCAGGCAGCGCGTCAATCCGGGTATTTTCCGGATTTTCGCGCATGCGCAGACCCTTTTTGAGGGCTTTTTGCCCTCAAAACGGGTCTGGGCATGCGCGAAAATCCGGGAAATACCCGGATTGACGCGCTGCCTGGGGCCGGCTCCCGGGCCGGCCTCGGAGCGTCCGGAGGGCGACGCGCGTCACGGAGGTGACGCGCGAGGGGGTGCGCGCATCACCCCATGACGCGCGTCACCCCCTGGCGGCCCGCCCCCCCGCCATGCCCCAGTGACGCCCCTGCACCTTACTATAAAATACACATGTAGTATACCAAATATGAAGGGTGCATGAATGTATAATTACATGTGTTTTCTTTCAAAATACTGTACTTGAAATTGTCTCATAGCACCACATATTTATATTATGAATCTTATTATGAATAAGATCCAAAAGAAAACAAGTTTACAAATTTCTTGTAGCAAGAGAACACATTTAGTAACTTTTTAAAAGTGTACTAGAGATAGAATAATCTTGACATCACCACTCTGCAAAATTTATTTTGTAAAAAAAATATCCCCAAAACTTACCATTACACAGTTGCAGCCAACATCAGTTGGTAAATTCTCTTTTCAGTGTCTGAGTACAAGTAATGGGACCAGAAAGCTTAAAAATACCCTCTCCTGGTTCAGTGTTAAACCCTTGAGGATCTCCTTTATCTCATGGAAACAAGTTAGCATTATTGGAAATAAGTTGCAAACCATCTCAAGATAAGATACTACACATATCTTTCTTGTAGAAATAAGTAGAAAACCACTTATTGTGAAAGACTGTGCATATCTACTCAGAAAAAAAGATCAATTGAGTTCAGTGGGACTTACTTCCAGTAACTGTGTATATGATTGCAGTCTTGAAAATAACTGTGGGGGAGCAGTATGGGAATTAATAGGATGCTACACATGACACTACTTAACAATATTTTAAAAAGCAACTACTCTAAGGTCAGATTCTGGCTCAGATTCTGGCAGAAGAGTCTGGCTCAGTTGGGAGAGCTGCTGCCTTCAAAGCCCGAAGACCGGTGAACTTGATAAGTTCGAGACACGCCGCTTGCCGGCAAAAAGCTGTGAAAGCCTCCAGGAGGAAAGATAAGAGCTTCCAGCTGCGTCGGTCGAGTGTGGGAGGCGCCAGCCAGCAGAACTGTCAGACTGTAAAAAGGATACCACCTGGAAAGTAGCCGTTCATGAAAGATTGGACATTTATATATATTGTATTAAAAAAACAAAAAAAACAAGGGGGGTTAGGACAGCCTGCCCATGTACACCACCTTGGATTAAAGTCGGAAGAGAAATCCAATAACCAAGAAAGGCAGTATATAAATACTGTATATTATTATTATTTCTTCAGGGTGAAGGGTTGTATTTAAACACACACAAGATATGTCTTCAAACCATAGGATCAGATAGAGACTGGGCCAGCAATTTCCTAAAAATAAAGGGATGCCACCTGCATAGAGCAAAACGACCTGATCATAAATGAATAAGAACAGCAGCGGCAAGCAGGGTGCTCTTTGCACATGCAAAGAAGAGTGCTCTTTGCCCAGGTGCACGCACGTTTGAAGTACTGGTTCATATTTTTTCACAGCAGAGCCTTCTAGTATTCAAAACAGCCTCTGCAGGCAGCGACAACTTTATCCCTTGAAGGAGATGAGAAAGAAAAACGTCTGAACGATAATGCCTGATCTAAGAAGTACAGTACTACTGTATACAAAACAAAGGAGGACAAACGACTAAACTGCAGCAAGACTACAGCAGTATTTTCTTTCCTCTCTCCTCGCCGCCCGTTGAACAGCAGCCTGGTACGCAGCAGGAAGTTCGACGAGGAAGCTTTCCTATCACTTTATTTCCGTGCCAGGAGAAAAAGCTTAATTTCTGCACATCACGCGGCAGCGGCACACACAGGAACCGTCAACGCGGCAAAGGGAGTAAGCGGGGGAGGAAGAGGAATCGGGAGGCCTCTCAAGGCAAGTTCTGTCTGCAGAACGAGAAAAGCAGCGGGAGAGACTGGGAGGAATCGAGGAAGACGGCGGGATGGGGGGGAATAGAAGCCCCACGACAGAGCAAAGGGTCGGGGAAAGCTGCGCCCCGAGCTCCTTGCTTTCCTTTCCCTTCTTTCATCATTTTCCCCCGACAAGCGCCCGCCCGCAAAGAGTCCGCCACGAACCCTTCTTCTCGCCACCCACCGAGGATGTCAGCCCAGGCGGGCGACACTGGGAGCGGAGAGGTGGCAGATGACTGAGCGGGCGTCGTGGCTGATCCGCGAGGAACCATCGTCCCGAGGCTGTCCAGTAGCCCTTGGCGCTCCGGCTGCCTTCGCGCTCCCAGCCCTGCTCGGCTAGATGCGTCTCGCCAAGCCCCGCCCCGCGGCCCACCCATCTGGAGCCGAGGCACCGCCCGCTGCTCTCCACGGAGCATGCCTGGCGGCCACGGACGCCTTTTGCTTTCCGTTTTGCAAAGGGAGGGACGTTCAACTGAGAAAGTAAAGGGGGGGGGGACTTTGAACAGCGGGTCCCTTGGGAAAAGGAGAAGGATCGGAGGGGCGAAAGCAGGCCTTTCTTTGCCATTTTAAAAATGTTGCGCTTTCCCTTCCTGGATCTGGAACAGGTGAGGCGCGGCCGGCCCTCGGACAAGCAGGTTATTGTGACACAGACTTCCGTGCCAGTTTCATCAGAGGCAGGTCAAGAAGCTTTATAATGTCGCTATATGCAGGGGGGCTGGCTGATAGTATTTAATGGGCCATATAAGGCGCTTCCTTGTTTTTGCAACACCTCTAGAAATAAAGTGGAGGGCGAGAGTGAAGTATGCGTTAGGGTACGGCAGAGAAGATCACTGCAGACGGAGACAGCAGCCATGAAATTAAAAGACGCTTACTCCTTGGAAGGAAAGCTATGGCAAACTTAGACAGCATAATAAAAAGCAGAGATATCACCATGCCAACAAAAGTTCGTATAGTCAGGGCGATGGTGTTCCCAGTAGCAATGTATGGTTGCGAGAGTTGGACCATAAGGAAGGCTGAGCGCCGAAGAATAGATGCTTTTGAACTGTGGTGCTGGAGAAGACTCCTGAGAGTCCCTTGGACTGCTAGGAGATCAAATCAGTCAATTCTAAATGAAATCAAGCCTGACTGTTCCCTGGAAGGACAGGTACTAAGGCTGAAACTCAAATATTTTGGCCACCTAATGCGAAGAGAGGACTCTCTGGAGAAGACTCTGATGCTGGGAAAGATTGAAGGCAAAAGGAGAAGGGGAAGGCCAAGGATGAGATGGTTAGACAGCATCACCGATGCAACAAACATGAAAATGAGCGAACTCAGGAAGATAGTGGAGGACAGGAAGGCCTGGCGGGATATGGTTCATGGGATCACGAAGGGTCGGACACGACTTAACGACTGAACAACAACAACAACAACGGCAGAGAAGAGATCCATCTGCAGTCTCTCTTTTTTTGTCCGCTTTAGATCTAGTGGATCCCAACTGTATTCGCTGCAGTCCCCATGGGGAGTTGCCAAGGATGATTATGCAGCCCTTTCTCTCATACTCGGGTACATATGCACACCATGCCTGAGCACTGGTCACCACAGATCTGGCAGCTCAATTCTGCGTGGAGTTAGGCGAGCCTAAGCCCATTGAAATCACAGGGGAAGGTTTACATTATTACCCGACTTCTCCTCAAACACAATGTTTTCCCAGTCAACTGCAAGTCAACAAGAATGGATTGAGATTGAGACAACAAGTTTGTGCTACAGAAGCTCCTTTAAAAACTCCCCACGGGGACTGCAGCCACATGAAGAGCTTGCAGTGTCTGACTGTACCTAAGGCAAGGCAAATTTTACCACATCCCTGCAGCTTCCAGTAGTCAGAAATGTCATGGTCAAGTTCAGCTCACCATACTATCTGCTCCCTGGAACATTTTTAAACAGCTCCTACAGTGCAAATGGTTACCTAAATCCACGCACAGGTATAACTCAGAGAGTGGTGAATCTTAAAGTGCAGTTCAAATCTGAGATCATCATTATTTGATTGCTCTAAACTTGATGGGCAGCTCATTGTCTACACACACTGACAGTCTCCATGATTGAAACACCACAGAGAGAACTTTCCAACCAACCACCTCAGACACAATATGTTTACATGGACTCCATGTAAACATATTGTGTCTGAGGTGGTTGGAAAGTTCTCTCTGTGAGGTTTCAACTGTGATGGCCTTCTTCATGCATGCAAGTCTATCCTTGATCCTGTAGTCATCAAATGATGGGCCATCAAATCATAAAGTGAGGGGAAAGGATGGAACATAAATAATCCAAATCTTAGTGTTTAGAGCAGTTTTTAAAATATACAACATTATGCACTATGGTTTCTCAGCCAAGCCTGAGCTGGGTTACTTGCCCCTAATCAGGAGTGCGGTTACTAGTCCACAGAGATAGGAAGGGTAGAGAACTTTTGTTCTCCTGTTATTTTTTTTCTGCTTACCTATGTTCTGCCAGGTCATAATCTTTAACTGGAAGGAATTCTGTGGCAATGATAGGGGAAAACATTAGCAATCATGTATTTTCAAATGGATGACATGCTTAGAAGCAAACGTTGAATTGGATCACTCCAGTGATCTGTGCTCACGTCCACTTTGGTAGCATCCTATTTTCCCCATTCAGAATTGAGACCAGCAGAACCCCTCGCTTCAAGTGGCAGGCTGGGGGAGTTGGCAAGCTGGCAGAGGGCACCCCATGCCCGTCCGGCAGCTCCCATGGCCCATTAGCCAACCGGCAGCTCTACCCAGCTGCCCTATCTTCTATTCATGCATTGTCCTTGGAGTGCACAAGCAGATGGAGTGCACAAGCTCATCACGTCCTACTCCTTTTGCTCCACCACCATTATGATCATTTACCGGACACTCTAAGGAGAGCACTCAGGAAAAGTGCCAGAGCCACCACCTCCTTTTCTCCCCAGATCCTCTGTATGAAGCAGCCAAGTGGAGACAATGCTGGGGGGTGGAAAGGTTCACTCCCAGGATCCTCCACACCAGCCACTTCACAAAAAGCAGTGGCTGAGGTAGATGAAGATGATGTAGTGTGCCCTGGTGGGGGCAGCAGTTCAGAGCTGTTTGGGGTGCTATTTCGGCTTGGACTGCCCTGCAGTGGCATAGCTACCCCCTGTGACACCCCCCGTAATGTCACTCTCCCTGCCCCCCCAAGTGACATCACATGGCGCAAAAACTTTCCCGGAGGGCAGGGGACTGGGGCAACATTTCACCACGACGACGGCCCGCACAGAGGCTTCTGCAGCCATTTTGCTGCTGGTGTGGAGGCTTTGACACCCCCCCGGTCATGTACCCAGGGTAGTCCGCCCCCCACCACTCCTAGCATGCAGTGTGCATGCCACTGCTGCCCTGTGGCCACTAATGAAAGTGGGGTATGGGGTGCACAGGCCATTATTCTGACACATGCATGTTGCAAGCGACATTGCACATATTCCAACAGCGTTGTTGGGGGGTCAGTGTTTCATGTTTGTCTCCTAACATTGTTCTTAACATTAGAAACCACAAATTATAGCACACGGGAAAAGGAAGAGGAAGGAGAAGGATTATTGTGCTTTTAAAACTATCATTGTCTGTTCTGAAACATCATATAATTACATCCTGTTTTGGTAGTGAGAAAACATGAACAACCCTAAATGTGCACATAAATTACAGTGAAGCCAACAGAGTTTTTCATATGCTGGAATGGAATAAAAGTGCCATCAAAATAGTAAAGCATATGGTATATACAGTATATTAGAAATAAGTTTAAATGTTTGATTTGCATATCCGGGTAGATTTTAAAATATTGATGAAACAGGGCCAATGCACCTTCAAATCACCTTTCAGCAATGGTTCTTATTCAGTGATCTTGGGTCAATTGCTTCTCTTAGCCTAACAGCTCTCATAGGATTGTTATGAAGATAACTGGGTTAAAAGCCCCATCCCATTCTCCCCCCCCCCCAGATGCAGCAGTTCCAAAATGACTGCTGCTGCTGCTGCATCCTGTGGGGTGGGCACTTGTAGAGGTCTCCTCTGGCTCTGGGTAAGGGAACAAAAGGGTGTGATTAGAACTTTATATGCAAAACAGTCACACCCAGTTTATATTTAACTTAAGAGGTATCAGACCAAGAAGACCAATTTATTAATCATCATCGTCATCCTGTTGGATAATGTAGTTCCTTTTTAACAGCGTAATCCTAACCAACTTTCCAGCACTGGTGCAGCCACAATGCATCCCCGAGATAAGGGAACAAATGTTCCCTCACCTTGAAGAGGCCTCCATGACTGCTTCCGCACTGCAAAATGCAGTGTGCACTCTGTTGGCATGGCTGCATTGGCGCTGGAAAGTTAGTTAGGACTGCGCTGTCAGTTGCATTAACAAAGCCATTTCTTCTCCAGGCCATGTTGGAAAGAAACAAAGGTGAGTACTGATCTACAGTACTGTACAAAATAAAAAACATGTCTGACCCTGACGCCTTCCTGCCTCACCAGGCTCAATGTTGTTGGCATCACCATTTGCTTTGCTTACTCATTTTGCAAGTATGAGAAATGGCTGGTAGCCATAGGCATTGAGAACTCTCCATGTAAGGGGTAAAGCTTCCAAAGCAGCATTTTATTGTGGCCCTAGTGCTATTAATTAACTCTAATTTCCAATGCAAAGCAAGCATACAGAGCTTTTACCATAGAGATGTGAAGGGATAGAGCAGTGCCACTCTGCATCCATAGAGAAATAGCCACTTTCAGTTTAATATTGGAAGTTCAGGCTGTGTGTGTGACTCAAGTCTTTTTCTATCCTGTGCCTCCAGGCTCGTACTACCAGCCTCCCTTTCGAAATGATATGGTAAATGAGGAAGAATCATCTTTTGTCCCCAGGCAAGATATTTTCCAGGATATGGTCCTAGATAGTGAACATTTGTTTCAAATGGCATGTTTAACCACAATACCTCCCTCTTACAGTACCACTGCTGAATAGGCAACATGGGAGATGGGCTTTGTCGTTTTGGAGAACATTTCAAATTAACTGTTTATTAGTGTAAACATTAAACAATTACAAATATGTCGGGGCCCTGACTTACCGGCTCTCGCGGTGCATCTTGAGCCTCTGCTGGAGCCTGCTCCGCCGGCCTTTGAGCCTTCCAAGGCGTGCCACGAGCCGCCGCCCACTTCGGTGCCTAATTCTCCTGGCCAGGCGAGCCCAATTTGGGCGACCTCGGTGGGAGCCACACGAGGTGGGCCCGCTCCGACGGCCGTCCTGCTCTCCGGGCCGGGACGGGAGCCTCCGCACTGGCCTGTGCCGGCACCTGCCTCTTCGGAGCAGCCGCACTTGGTCCCAGAGAGCTCGGCAGAAGCTGTCTTTAGGCCCACCGACATGGCGGCCGGCCTGGCATACCTTGGCCAAACAGGGCCACTGTCCGTGCCATCCCCCCTCGCCGTGGCCGCTGGTTTGGCGGGGCCTTCGTGGGAGCGCATATGGGGGAGGGCTCGGAGAAGGGGGCAGGTCCAGCCCCGCCCCCACCTTTGGGCTGCACATCCCAGAGAAGGTGGGGCCACCCAGAAACCAAGGGAGGGCATAAAAGCCCAGAAGGTTGATGAGGAAGGTGACTGACAGTAAGGTGGGGTGAATCCTGAGGAGTGGAACTCCTCTCTTCAGTGAACGCCAACACACCACAGGGTCGGGAAGAGAAGAAGTATGCTGTAAATCCTCTCTCCCAACCTGGGCTGAGGCCATCTCGAGAACCAAATCTTCATAGGGCTGAACCCGCTGACTCTTGGGGGACCTTGCCCCAAGGTACGTCCTGACAGAAGACAACGTTCCAAGAACGGCAGAACATTCCAAGCTGTTGGAATACAACATTCCAAGCATTCCAAACATTAAACAATTAAAAAGAACATTCCAAGCAGTCATAAAACCAACATCTCTTATTCCTCTCCTATCAACCCCACCACCCATAAGACAACTCCTGGTCCCTCTAATTTAACAATGTGATGACCCATTCATCCCACATCCCCTACCAATTTTTTTTTTTAATGTAAGAAAATAGAAGGCGAAAGGCAGGAATGTGAGGAGGGAACATGCAACTGCTCGGCAATGTTTTGGGGGACTTTAAATATTTTATATAAGTGCAAGCTGGGTATGACTCAGCCCTCAAAGTATGAGGCAAGTGTCCCAGAGAGAGACAGACATGAGCAGTTGTTGGGTGTGACATGAGCTTTCCCCTGATCCTTTCCAAATTCCACACAACAAACTGTTTAACTGTCATGGCTTCCCCAAAATAATTCTGGGTATTTTAGTTTGGTGAGGGTGCTGAGAATTCCCTGTTAGAGATACCCATCTCTACTCACAGAAATATAGTCCCCAGAGTTCCTGAAGAGACGGAATGGCTTTAAATCAGTTTTCGTGTCAAGCATTGGGATGTCTTTTGTGTTGGCTAGTTTTGTTGCTAGCCATGCTGAAACATTCCCACTGTTCAGTTAAAAGCTCAAGAACATCACATCAGGGCAGCTCAGCCAGTGATCTGTAAGAAGAGAAGAAACTCACAGAGAAGCAACAACCTGGGCTTAGTCCTTAAAAAGTCCCACTTATGCGCTACTTTTAAGGTGTGGTTTGACCCTGCATGCCTCAGCTTTCACATGTACATAGTGCATGCAGTGGGGAGCTGATCCAAATCAGAACCGATGGTGAATTTGGATTTTTGTTTAATGAATAGAATGTGACTTTGTGGCACTCTTAGGGCGCAATCATATCTGACGCTCTGCTCAGCGATCCTGCTATGCCAGCGCTGGCAATGCTGTATTCTAAACAGAGTAGGCAGGGTTGGAGGTCTCCTTGTAGTAAGGGAACTTTTGTTCCCTTACCCTGTGTAAAGCCCCAGTCCCCGCAATAGGTCTCCTCAGATCTGCGCCTGCCATTTTGGCAGCGCAAAACAAGGAGGCCTGTGTCGGGAGAAACGGGCCTGGGAGGGTGTACGCTGCTGATGCCAATCCTGCCCCCTCCCGGGCCAAATCTACCCACCCCCACCCAGAAATGCCCCCAGAACACCCACCCACCCCTGCGCCACATGGCCCAGCAGCTTACCTGCGCTGCACGCCATCTGGATCTGGCCCGCATGGGCCGGAGTAGGCCACTGCGCCAGCTTGGGGCCAGCACAACTTCTTTATGACAGCTTTTGTGACAGTCCTGGGCCAGCGCAGTCGTCCTACACCGGCCTAGAGGCCAGATAGTATTGGGCAGCCTGGCTGCAGTCCTAAGCATACTTGCCTGGGAGTAAGACCCATTGACTATCTATCATGGGACTTCTGAGTAGACATGCATAGGATTGAGCTCTCAGGAACACATTGCTTGTGGCCAAGTCCTAGGCATGGTCTTACTATAGCTCTCTTGCTGAATGTTATCTTGTGATCCAACAAGCAGGTCATAGAGCTTGATGCAAGATATACACAAAAGTAAATTATTAACTTTTACTCTTTTCTAAACCCATAAAAGCAACCAACACACAGGAGAATATATAAGCCCCCGTTTTAATATGTTTGCCAGTTTGCCTCATGCACAGAAGGAATGCAGTTTGAACAGCCGTCTCTTTGCTTACATTAGCCAATCCTCCAGACATCAGCAATTTGATGAGATTTGAGGCCCTGGGTATTTCCTGGATATAAGTGGGGTTTTGCATGGTGTAATGATGGGATAAAAACTCTTTTAAACAAAGAACAAAAAAAACTTTGTAGGAAATCAAGATTATTCCATTAAGCATTAGAAAGGTAATTCCCTATAAATATGCTAAGTGTGTGCTGGGTCTATAATGCAGTTGCAAAGAGAAGCAGATTGTTGTGCTAGTGCAATAGTTCCCAACCTTTTTAGCACCGGGACCCCCTTCTTGTAGAATGACAATCTGTCGGGACCCCCTTAAGACCTAGGGCTGGAAGTGATGTCAGTAAGCAGGAAGTGATGTCTTTTTTTAATAAATTACACTGTTTAATAAATCACACTTTTAAAAATAAATCACATTTTTAAAGTTGTAATAAGCAGCCCCGGGGGGGGGGGGGAGGTGACCTAATATTAACAGAGATGCTAAAAGGCAAGCAGAAAGTAACACAAGGTGAGCAAACAAGCCCCAAGCATCAGACAATTCTTTCTCTGTAGTTGGGGGGAGGGGTGAGCCGCCATCTTGGGTGTGGCTATCCAGCCGACATCCCACAACCCCCCAGAAACCGCTTTGCGACCTACCTGACCCCCCAGGTTGGGAACCACTGTTTTAGATTATCCTCAGCAGAAGCAGCATCACATGGCCAAAACTGATAGAATGTGTACCATTGTACAATTGTACAAAGTCCTAGGGCCGGACGTGATGTCATTAAGCAGGAAGTGATGTCCTTGTTTTTAATAAATTACACTGTTTAATAAACCACACTTTTAAAAATAAATCACATTGTTAAAAGTTGCACTCATAAGCAGCCCCATTTGGGGGGGGAGGGAAGGAGTGAGCTAATACAGTATTAACAAAGGTGCTAAAAGGCTAGCAGAAAGTAACACAAGGTGAGCAAACAAGCTCCAGTGTTTCAGTGGGGCTTGCTTCTGAGTAGACATGCCTAGGATTGTGCTCTAAGGTCTAACAAGCTACACCTGCTGCCCACATTCCTTCTCCTAAAGGTCTAGCACTCTGTCCCGGTTGGAGATCTGGTAAGCCTAACTCAGATAATCCTTGCTAATGTACCTTTTTAGAAGTACAATATTATCCTTAGTTTGCAGATAGGTGTAGGGAGAATTCTTGTCAACATTTATGGGGATAAAGGGCAATAGAATTCAAGAGTTACAGTAGATATGTGGTATTTCAGGGCAAAGCTCAAATGTATGCAACCTAAGAACAGTAACCCCTTGTAGTTCATGGCTTAACCCACTAGCCTAACCCACTACAGAGAAAAAAACCCTGTAAACAAATAGATTAGCCAATTTGTATGACTGACATAGTAGATCCAAACTATATGTCCATAACACATGTTAATCTTTAGGGTACCAACAATTTTCTGGGCCAACCTGACCACAAGACTGAGACAGTTGTCTCAGACAGCACATGGGTCAGGGTGCCCCCCTGCCTTCATTGCTCCCCCTCCTGCTCCCTGAATTATGAGGAAAATGGAAGGGAAGTGTGGAGGAGACTCTCCTTTCTTCCACACTTCCTCTTCCACTCCATTCTCCTCTTTCTTTTTATTCCAGAGGGCAGGAGGAGGAGGAACGGTCACTAGCGTCTCTCCGGTAGGGGCGGGGCTGTAAGTATCGCTGCGGTCATAGTCTCTTTACCGAGCGAGGAGGAGGCAGCCCCGCCCCCTCACTGTCCGAGCCAGTCCCCTACGGAGAAAGCAGCAGGCAGGGTCTCTTCCCTGCCGGTTTCTCCGTAGGGGACTGGCTCGGACAGTGAGGGGGCGGGGCTGCCTCCTCCTCGCTCGGTAAAGAGACTATGACCGCAGCGATACTTACAGCCCCGCCCCTACCGGAGAGACGCCTCTGGGAACGGTGCAGGTTGGCATGCCACCAGGTAAGGGAGAAGGTGGCATTTGACTCACCTCAAGCACTGGGACGTGTTGGGCCAGCCCTATACGACTCTATATTGTGTTTGCTGCAACAGATAACATGGCTGTCCCTCTGTTATTTTCATTTCGTGCCTGAAGATAAACAGGTATACAAACCATACTAAATTCTGCCTGGAGTTCTGCCATGGTTGCTGAGGTACAGAGTGGGACCATTGGAATGGGAAAAATACTAGCCTGTGCCATTTGCATCCCAATTAGTTTTATTACAGGTACAGCATGGGCAATCTGGAACACTGTTCTAGTACATCTAAATGTACCTTGCATTTCAGGTGCTTTAAAATGCAAGGTTCTGGGCATGTCCTGTTCTACTAGTCCTACACATTGCCACTCCAGTGACCTTTCAGCAGCAACGGATGACATAAAAATAGCTACATATTCTCAGTGAGACAGCAAGAGTTATCACTGGTTTTAGTTTCATTGGAAGTAGTGGAATTCACAAGGGATACATATGTGTCACCAGCTATAATAAATCTCATCAGATGTTGATATTAACTTAGAGCGCTCGCAGCAGGAAAAGAAGAGCACACAGCTCATAATTGTTCATTCCTTCTCATGTATGAACCATCCCTTAACGGTAAAATTTCTGAAAATATTGAAGCCATGAAAAAAATATAGGATTTTCCCATTCTTTTCCAGGAAGAAAATGGGAAATTCTGGGGAGAGGGCAATTGAAATACTGTATATGCAATATTTATTTTCTTATGACAGTGGGTCTAAATTGGCTTCACTACTTTAAGAACCTAAAAGGCATTGTGCACAACTTGGTTAGCACATAACATTGTACTATTTGGTATACATATGAAATATACGGGGCAATCTTGTCTACCTGGTGGAGCACTGCTCCGCCGGTCTCGGGTGTCACAAACATGCCGTAAGGCACATTTGCATCACCCAATGAGGAGGCCATGCTCTCCCTGCTCTAGATGTATCGGAGCGCCCGCCAGGGAAGATAGGTTCCCCGCCAGGTAGTGGAGGGGTAAGCGGAACATGACTTCCGGGGGGAGGAGTGGGATTGTTCAGTTAGGCCCAGGAATGGGGGAGGGATCAGCAGCAGCAGCTGTGCCAGAATCCTATCCCCCTCCCTGGCCTGGCCATCGCTACATGGGCCTCTTCGAATTTGCGTCAGCAAAATAACTGGTGCACATCCGAGTAGCCCCATCAGGGCGGTTGGGGCTTTACTCACAGGAAGGGAACAAATGTTCCCTTCCCCCAAGGTGACCTCCCAGCTGCCTGCTTTGTGCCCTGGATGCGGAGGAGGAGGCTGCACCGGCCTCGCTGCATTGCAGGGCACAAAAGTTAGACAGGATTGGGCTGTTAAAAATATAAATGCCTTCATTTTATTCAGATGATTACAAATCTAGCCATTATTGCAGATGGAGCAGCAAATTGCTGCAGCTAAAGGTACCTATAGCTTCTTAGTTTTTTTGTTGCCAGTTGTAATAACAGGGAAAATATACAAACTGAAAATAGAAACTGTGCCAAAACCTGCAACACCTGCTTATCAGAGGCAAGCATGGGATAAGGAGGGATGTGGATCAAGTCTCTGACTCCAAGACTCGAGTCAAGTCCCAAGTCCCGAGCCTTTGGTTGTGAGTCGCGAGTCCCTATCTATTTAATGGGGAGAGCAGGTTTAAACCTGAATAAAGTTCAACTTGTCGTAAAAGGTTCCAAGTCTCGAGTCAAGTCTTTCAAGTCTTTTACAATCACCGAGTCAAGTCATTGATGTGACTTGAGTCCGAGTCAATAGACTCAAGTCTACATCACTGGGGATAAATAATGTCTGTTTCAAACTGCTTCCAGTTCTCTGTGGGGGAAAAAATCTGCCTCTGGCTTCACAGATCACAGTGTTAAAGACTATTGGTAAATCTTGATATTGAGGGTTAAATGTACATTTCTAAACATAGACCAGCAGGGCCAGCCTGGCTCAGCCATGCAACTGCCTGAAGTAGCCACATCAAGTGGCAGGCTAGAGACAGATGGTGAACTGATGAGCAGGGATGTATCTAAGTAACTAGGTCACGAGTGCGAGTGCAAGTACGAGTCATTTTTGCAAGCGTGCGAGTCCGAGTGCGAGTCAGTGTCAAACCTTTTGGGCAAGTACGAGTCAAGTGCGAGTCATTTTTGCACGAGTGCGAGTCGAGTAGGAGTAAGGCCAGAAACCACGAGTCACGAGTCGAGTCACTTTGGGGAAAATGGCTTTTTCCCCTGAAAATGTGGAAAAATGACCTCTGAGACTTTTAAAGCACCCACTTGGCTCCCCCTATGCCCTTTCCCTCACCTCTCAGTCTTGTCACCACCCAACTGGTTTGGGAAAAACAAGCGTGTCTACATTCAAACCATTTATTATTCCCCCCTGCACCTTCCCCTTGCTGAGCTGAGCATCCTTTGGGCTTGGAGTTTTGGTCAATGAGGAGGGACTGCTGCGGCAGCTTCGCCTTCCCTCACTCCTCCCCACCCCTCGCGCTTGGAGTTGTGGCCAATGGCAAACAGACAGCAAAAAAAGGGGGGAACTCAGAGCCAGGCTTGCTTTCCCACCCCCTTGAAAACCCTTCCTCCCTGCTGCCCTCCACCTCCGAGGTCTCCACTGCGCCTGCCTGCCTGCCTGTGTTGATGCCGGCCATTAAAGGAAAATGACTTGGAAATGGCAAGTCGTTACCCCCACGAGTGCAAGTCAAGTATGAGTCCCGTGGGTCACGAGTGCGAGTGCAAGTGCGAGTCAGTGGGTCACGAATACAAGTACGAGTACGAGTCAGGGAAAAAGTGGCTAAGTCACACTTGCGAGTTGAGTCATTTGACTCGAGTCCCCATCACTGCTGATGAGTGCTCTGCTACCTGTGCCTGCCCATTGCCCCCCTCCAGTCCGCCACCCACCCAGCTTCTTCAATCAATGCTCTGATCCGCTTCTTGCTCCCTGAGAGTGAGGAAGAGACAGATTGGGGTGGCAACAATTCACTTCTTCTCCTCAGTTCTGCTGCCTCAAGCAATCAAAACAAGATCGCTCCACCTTTTTCTCCTTTTTGTCTGCCCAGTAAAAAGGTCAGGAAGGCAAAAAGCAGAAGGAGGCAGAACTTCTCTTTCAGAAATCTAACATGTGGGACAATATTTGACGCTGCCCTTGGCTCCCAGCAGGGCTCCATCAGAAAAAAATATATTGGAGGGACACAGAAGAGGCAAAGTGCGTTTCTGGAGGGAACAAATATTATCCCACATGTTAGAGTTCTGAAAGATAAACAGCAGCATGTTCACCTTAATATTCCCATAATCGTATAAGTACTCCCACATGTTTTCTCTGAAGGGTTATTGATGTTGATGGCACTATAAGTTATTTGACACTTTCAAATAAGCATAATTGGAATTGCAGCCTTACTTTAATTTCCACTGCTTGATTCAGCAACAAGAGGAGGAGGCGACGGCTATGGTCTCCCCTGCGTCTCTCTGAGGCATCCTGGCTTCTGTTCTTGGCCACACTGCAGTATGACATAATTTGGCCTTTTTTTTTTAAAGATACACAAATACGTGCTCTGATGGTTAGCACATGGTATTTGTTGCCCTTTTATTACAGATACTGAGCATTTCCCCAATGCAGGAGAAAAGATACAGATTGCTTTCAAGAATTAGTTTATATAAAAGCAATGAGCTAGAAGTAAGCGGCATAGCATAGATAAATATTTGGTGCACCGCTATATACTTCTGAGGTTCTCCAAATCCTTCCTGGATAATACAGATGACAAGGGTTTACATATGCAAGACAGACTGCACATGGACATTCTGACAAGATTCAGAGGAGCTCTCAGTCTTGATGCAGGAGCACTCCATTTTACACAATCATATATTGGCACAGTTATGGCAAGGAACATAAACAGCCTTGCAGTAGTCTCTGCACATAGTCAGAATAGGTCTGGTAAATGTACAAAAAATGTACAGCTCAGACCTGCCTGGAAACCACACTTATTTGCAAAAGCTCACTGTCAGTCTCAGATATATGGGGCAGTTGATCAGTAGAGAGAGGGGATATGATTCTTGGATAATACATCTGTTCTCCTCCACAGTTGATATGGAAGGACTGAGGTAGCGCATATAGCAGCAGTACCATGATGACCCTTCTCAAACATGCAACTCAATTCCTTGCTAGTTTGTTTGGATGCAAGTCCAGATGCAGAACTAAAGGGGTTAGTTTAATTTCTTTTGTTTAATTGCAACATCTGGTTCATTGAGAAAATCTACAAGCAGAGAATAGTGGACTTCAATAGACAGATGCTAGGCAGCAAAACTGCCAGTCCTGCATCAGAATCCAAGCCAGCAATAGTGTCAACCTCCAAGCCTCAGTTCAGCTAAAAACTCTCAGCTCAGCCTGCTCTGTCTGTTTCTAAATTGAAACTGTCGCTGCCTATAACTGTCTCTTTCTCCCAGTCCTGATG
The DNA here is from genome assembly GCA_026170595.1 of Plestiodon gilberti rubricaudatus. NCBI lineage: Eukaryota > Metazoa > Chordata > Lepidosauria > Squamata > Scincidae > Plestiodon > Plestiodon gilberti. The sequence goes on from JANXHW010000005.1 coordinate 72,458,521, forward strand.
TGTGTCGTGCTACCAAAGCTGGAGAGAAGTTCCAGAAAACTAAACATCATTTAAGCCTTTTTGTTGTTGTTGTTACATTCCTGACCCCGTGTCAAGTTTATTAGGCAAACGTATAGCAGGCCTGGCCCGGCCCTGAAAGAAATGATGCCGTTCAAACCAGGGTGGGTGGTGGGAGGAGCAGCAGATTTGGGGTGACCTTTACCTCGAGTCTGCTGCCATTGCCCACTTCTAACTCACCACAGAGGCGAGCTGCAGTGATCTACTTCTCATTCACTAAAAGTGAACAGGAAGTAGTTCATCCACTTCCTTACCTTCCTCTATTGCATGGTTCTTTTCCCAAGCCAGGAAGTGCAGGACTTTCTGGTTCATTTAAAGGGACCTTGCTCCCTTCTTTGCGTGGTCTCTTTAAATAAACCAGGAAATCCCACACTTCCTGATTTGGAAAGAGAACTGCACTACACAGGACGATAACAGCCTTTTTAACCTTTCCAAGCACAGCAGAGTTGGCATTGGACGGGCAGAATTGTTTGCTCCATCCCTGACCGTAGGATAGGTCCATTCTGGCTAATCCAGCCTGATGGATTTGCTTGGATGAGTGAACCACACCTCTTTTTGAAAAACATTTTGCTCATTGACGTTAAATGTCAGAGATGTTGTTACAGCTGATTTAGGAGGCTTGTGCAGGGTTGAGCAAGAGGTGGCCTGAAGCACCTTCTGCCCCTTCCCCCTGGAGGGAAGAATATGGAACCATGGCTTCAACTGCCAGAGACCAGAAGAAGCTGGCCAGGTCATGAAGGGTATGCTCCTCTCTTCTGGTTTTGGCTATCAGCCAGCCCCAAGTCTAATTGCAGCCTTTTACAACAACAAAAAAACACACGTTATCAGCCAATAACAATTTCCATTTTTACAACGGCACCATACTTTGTAAATTATATATTACCTCTTGCATTTTGTAGTATACTCTCTGGCCTCCCTGACTTCTTTCCTCTGTTGTTTCACTTTACTTAGCGCATGAGGCATTAGATGGATTTGTAGAAAGTTCTATTTTTTTAATTTGATGTAAAACTTTTTACTTGAAGAAGTGCATAATAATGATGATTGACATGAACATCAATTAAGCCTATCTCCTGCACCGAAGAAAAACTCTAGTCCCAAACATTGCTTTTTTTTAATCATATATTTAATTTTTATTAATAAACTACAAAACAAAACAAAACAATAAAACAAAACAATACAACATACTACGAAAGATTACAGCAAGCGCGAAGCAGTAAATCCTACTTGTATACTATTATATATTTTCTACTTATAATATCTAACTAAGACTATATCTCTAATATACTATTCATTAAATTCACACTTCATCACTCCTTCTCTCTCTCTCTCTCTAATCTATAATCTATAAGTGGTGTCCAAATATTCATAAAAAGATTAACTAACTTTTCCTTTATCATCTAAAAATCTTAATTCCCACTTCAAATATTTTAATATATAAAGCCACCCCATTTTTCTCCAAATGTATTAAAATAAAAACCTTCCAAATTTTTCTGTTTTTTTAAAAAAATCTATATCCCCTTTTTATATAAGATTCTTAAAAACAAATCACATCTTACTTAAGTCTTTTCAAATAATAAAACATTATTTTTCTTTTATTCACAAAAGGGTTAACTAACTTTTCCTTTATCATCTAAAAGTCTTAATTTCCACTTCAAATATTTTAAATTTATTAAGTCACCCCATTTTTTGTCTTCAAATTTGTTAATTCATCATCAAAAATTTTCCATCACAATATAAGTTTCTTAAATCAAGTCATATCTTATTTGTTTTTTAATAATAAAACATTTTCTTCTTTTTATATAACATTAACTCCAGTAATATTCCCCACAAAAAAATAAAAACATTATAATCCCTTTTTAATTTTGACAGTTTGCCATTAGCCCTTCCATCCCTCCCCTTCTTCCTCTTCTTCCTCTTCTTCTTCTTTCTCTTCTTCATCCTTAAATCTCTCCCGAAAGTCCCTTGTTTTTTGAATTGTATCCACTTTGCAATTTTTTCCACAGAATCATTCACGTCTTCTATATTCTTCTCCCGAAAGACAATCTTCAGCACCTTTTTTAGTAAAGTACTCTGCTTCTCTATCTCAAGTCTTTGTTTAACTCTTGGTACTTCCTCTACTACAGTCTCTTCCACTAAATCTTTCTCTTTATCATTGTCTTTTTCTTTATCTTCCTGTGCTTCCATCGTAATCTTTATTCCTTGTAATTCATCCTTTTCCTTCACTGCTTGTTTCAGTTCTGCGTTCATGTTCTGAAGATTTCCCTGCAAAATTGCCATTTTTGCATCAAATCTCTGTTCCCATTTTTTAAAACAATACTCCAATTGTGTAGTCATGTTGCAAATTTTTCACCAGGTGCCAATCTCTCTTCTCTTAAAAAAAAAAAAGAGGTAATATAAAAGACTTCTGCGGTCGACGACGTGAAACAGAAAGATTAATTGCCAAGATCCATGAACTCTGACACGGAACGGCTCATATTCTTTTAGCAAAAATGTCAGGAATGTCAACAACAAAAATCCCAAACAATTTTCTCTTGCCAGAATAGTCTATTTAAAAAAACCTTCTTAGTGTTTTAATTTTCCATAAGTACAGAAAAAAGTAAATAAAACTCACCACTTTAAAACTTTAACTTCGTCTTTCCAACTTTCACTTTCGAATGTTCAGTTCGCCTTATCACAACGTATTATTTTTAACGTTAACTCTTATCTCGGCTAATTTCTTCAACTCATAAATCATTTCTACGCCTCTTGCCTAAGTAAAATAAAGCATGTTGGAGGTGGCTTGACTTGGTTTTCATCTGCGGCTCGAGCCGATGGTAATCCTGCTTTCTCACCGAGAATCCAAAACTTCAGAGCCTTTGCCTTGAAGTGTCAGAAGGGGGGCGATTGAAAGCAATGTGGTTTATCTCTTCGTACTCCCTTTTAATCCAGGGGTAGAGTAATTGACAGCCCATTCCAACCCAAGTGCTAAGCAGCCCAAGTCAGACCTAAAGTCAGCCTAAGTAGTTTAGGTTGAAGTTAGGTCTGGAACGCAACCATTTAGGGCGAAGTTAGGTCAAAGTTAGGTTAAAGTTATGACCAACAGACTAAGAACAGCCCATTCCAACCCAAGGGCTAAGCAGCACAAGTCAGACCTAAAGTTGACCTAAAAGTGGGCGGACCATGGGCGGAACGTGGGTGTAATGGGGGCGGCAACCAATTAACGTTGGATTCCAGACCCTGGCAAGCACAGACACGCCCCCTCCAACACAAATGCTGACACAAAATTTAGGTTGACCAAAAAGGTGGACCCAAATTCGAGGAGACCCATAGGAGCCATTTTACCTTACCCAAGCCAGCCCTCTCCTGAAAATTTCTAACACCCTACTCCTGAGTTAGGTCAGAGTTAGGACGGAGTTGGGCCTGCTAGATCTGGAAACCGACAGAGGTATGCCTAAGATAGGGAGCCTATCAGCACCCAGCCCCACCCAGACTCATTCCCACAAAAGCCCAGCCCCAGACCTCCAGTCACTCTCTCTCTCTCTCTCTGAGCATGTGGCGTGGGGTTCTGTCCCCCACAGCCACAAAGTGGGACTTTGTCGGTGGAGGGCAAAATTCACAAGCACCCCACTTCTCTCTTCTCCTCTCTGCCTCCCTCTAGGGCAGAGAGGGCTGTTCTGGCTGTGGCCAACCTGTTTACAGCTGTGCCTGGGCACCTGCCTCCATGCAAGTGTTTGCTAACCCATGTCTTTCTCCCAGCCCCTCTTCCCCCCCCCCACAGGCAACAACACCAGCAGGTAAGAGCAGGTAAGAGCAGGGTTTGTGCTGACATGTGGTCTGACTGCTGCCTCTTTGCATTTAGAAATATAGGAAGGATACATGCCTCTCTACCAAAGTCTTGTCTCATAGCTGTCTGCGTAGCCTGCCATGACATGCCTCTCTACCAATGTCTTGTCTCATAGCTGTCTGCATAGCCTGCCATGATATGCCTCTCTACCAATGTCTTGTCTCATAGCTGCCTGCATAGCCTGCCATGACATGCCTCTCTACCAATGTGTTGTCTCATAGCTGCCTGCATAGCCTGCTATGATATGCCTCTTTACCAGTGTCTTGTCTGATAACTGCCTGCTTTGCCTGCTATGATATAGGATACATGCCTCTTTACCACTGTTGTGTCTGATTGCTGCCTGTAGTCATGTGAGCAGACAATGCCACAAGTGTGGAACTGTTAGCCTTATGTAGACACCACCTGTTCCCCCCCCCCTTTTCTCCACAGGGTCTACTGACAGGTCAGTATTACTAGGTTTGCCATGGTTGTGACCCCCAAGTTGTGTTGTTGTCTCTCTCTTTGACCCTTTCCCCTTACAGGATCATGCTCTCCTTACACCCAGGTAAGCAGCTCAGACCATGCTATGTGTGTCACACCTATCAGCTCTGTTTTATTTCTCTCCCTGCAGGCTTTTGCAACTAACACACTGGCATTTCTTCACTGGCGATTGCTTCCACGCACCAGCTGACATGTAACTCCCCCTTGTTTTTTGTCTCCCCAGGAACGTCCACTACCACCTACCTTCCTGGGAGCACCCCTGGGCCTGCAGTCTGGTTGCCCCACTGTCTTCTGCCTCGATGCTGCCAGAGGTCAGGGAGCCAGCCCTGCAACCCTCCTCAGCTGCCAGCGCTGCTGCTGCTCCACGTCCCTGGCTCCCTACTTGCTGTCCCTCCCCTTTCTATGGAGCAGGCTGTGGTTCCACAGGGGAACAGCCTGCATCTCCAGGTCCATGGGGCATGTGTGCTGCTGCTGCTGCTTTCAGATTGGCTGCTGTGACTACCCCTGGCAGCCTCGCCTGGCCATCTCTGCTAACGTTCCAGAACAATAAAGACGCCCCTCGGGCAGAGCCCCAGTGAAACATATGTGCCCAGTGTTTACACAAGCATTGCCCCCCACACACAGACAGCCCCCAGCACTGAAGCCCCTACATGAGTCCCAGCCAGGGACTGCTACGGCCTTCCCTGGGAGAACCCAGCAGGGGCACTGCCAGACTCCCATGGCACAGAGGGGAAGGGGGGAGTCGGGGGGGCCTCTCAGGCAGGCAAACAGTGACAGCCAGGGCGTCCGCCTGTAATGCAGGCGCCTCCATCGAAGGTCTGCCCATAATGAAGGCGCTTCCGTCGAAGGTCCGCCCGTAATGCAGCCACTTCCACCCAAAGTCTGTCTGCATAAGAGGCGCCTGTTTATGCATCACCTTCATCTGCGGAGCGCCCCCTGTGTCCCTATCGGTCTCTGCAGACCCCTCTCTCGGAATCTGTCTCCCACCAGCCTTGTTGTCTGTCTGTCTGTCTCTGACCCACCCGTGCCCCTCCCCAGCACCCCCTGTCTGCCTGCCTGTGTGTCTGCCTCCCCTCCCACTCCCTGATTATGGCTGCTGGCCACCCCCCACCCTGCCAGAGCACCTGCCGCGAGGCACCATCGTCGCCCCATCTGGGGGTGTGATGAGCTGTGTGAGCCCTTCACGCTCGCAGCAGACAAGCCCAAGGCATCTCTCGGTCTTGGCCGGGGCACAGAGCAGCAGGCATGCCGGGATGCCTTCTTTGTGGGCAGTGCCCCGGCCTTGGAGGCCCAGGGCTTCAGGCAGCGCACGGGCGAGTCATGTCAGAGGCAGTTCCAGTCCTCATGAGACCCCCCTTGTGTGTGACATTCCCACCCCCCTCCCCTTCCCTCCCCCGCTCACCCCCCAGTGCAGCCTCAACGTGGCTTGGGGGTGGCATCGCCTTCTGCAGGAGGGAGGGGACGGCCACTCTCCACTGCAGCAGGTGGCTGATGCACAGGGTGCCCTGTGGCGGCTGGGCTCAGGCACCTTGCTCACCTGTCACCTGCCCTGCGCCCACCACATGACTGGCGCAACCCCCCTGCCTGCGGTCAGCCCCTTTGCGACCGGGCTGCGACAGACCCTGCGGCAGCTGCCGTGGATGGACACTGACACATGCAGACAGAGGCCTGCACATGCCTGAGCCAGACACGGAGCCTGGAGAAGAGCCTGCCTGCCTGGGAGGTAAGTGTTGCCTGGATCCTGGGGTGGTGCTGGGCCACAGAAACTGCAGCCTGCCTAACTCAGGCATAACTCTTACCTACCTCAGGCATAACTTCTGCCTAACTTAGGCTGCACTTAGGCCACACTTATGCCTGACTTGGAGAGGAGTTGGGTTGGAATGGGCTGTCAGTCCATGAGATGTACTCCGTCAATACAGAGCGATCGGCGGAGTTGTCAGCCAGCCATGTCCTCCTAGTCCCAAACATTGCTAACTGTTTTAATAGAAAATAGAGAGTCACAGGCTTAAAAGCACAAGGAGCCATGCCATCTTTATAAACGCAACCCAAGTCTTAAATATTACTTGGTCAGAAGTTCCATTAATCAAATAAAACTTACTTCTGTCAGTGTAATTCATCTTAGAATGAGCTCTCATAGCACTCATAGAATCCTATACATGTTTATTCAGAAGTAAATCCCACTATGTGTAGTGGGGCTTGCTCCCAGGTAAGTGTTTTTAGAATTGCATCCGAACCCTGCAGCAAATTTTGAAAATTTAAAATGCATTTTTAAAAATAAATGAAATGTTCTTCCATTTGATTTTTCACATTTTTTGTTTGTACACCACCCTCTGCATTATTAGTGAAAAGGTACGGTATGTTTGATGATATAGCTGCAGCAGCACAAGGGTCCGGACTAGATCATGGTGTGAAGCCAGTTTCATTCATGAGGCTAATAGTGTCAGGCTTGCTTCACATGGGAAACTACCTGGGAAACACCACGTATACTGTACTGTTATGGGCTCTTTGGAGAAAAGGCAGGGTGTTGTTACAGGGTTGGGAAATGAGTCTTGGGAGTTATTGGTATTTCAATATTAGATCAATTGCTGTTAGTGGTCAGCTCTTTTTACAGTTCTGTGTTAAACTCAGAATTCAGCACACCAGCTTATACTGTAATTCTGATGGCTACCAAAAATAAGAGGATACGTTTTATGGTTTTTTTCTTCATCTGACTTGTATTTAAATTGATCCTAATCTTCTCATCAGAAGGGCCTTGTATCTGGGCTTAATATGTACCTGATGTGGGTTCTGATGAAGTCATAAGTAAGATAAGTGTTTTTGAAGAAAGCAAAGTGCAATTATGAATTTCCAGTCCTGCCACAAAATGGGAAGGGTTGCCAAACTTTTTGTTCTCTCATTTGTTCTGCTTTAATTTTAATGTGGCCGAAAAAGGAAACATACGAAAGCTCTTGCTCATCAACTTTGGTACGTTTCCTCTGGGACGAAAAGTGGAGCAGCAAAATTGTGATGTTAGAAATTATGGCATGTCTCTCTCCTGTGCCAGATGAGTGCTGAAGATGCTGGTTGTAAACAAATGGCCTCTTACTGTCATTTCCATACAAAATGAGAGACACTTAGCAACACAAACAATATCCGTCTGGTATAGTGCATGAATTGGGAATCAAGGCCAAAGTGAGATTTGAACTGGGATCTTTTTGCTGAGGTTAAGTACCCCATTGCCTATGGTTGGGTGAGGAAAAAGATCAAACATATCAGTACTTTATCCAATATTATGAGGTGCACAGTCGCTTCTTTTTAACCAGGCAAATTATGAACAATACCGCCATTTGCTACATCAGCAATGCAAAAAAAAAAGAGAGTAGAATCATTGAATGAAACCCAAACCAGAGGTATGGTTTTATGTTACTTATTTCTGTCAGCGTTTCTATTCTCCCAGAGTAGCCAACAACAGGCTCTTATGGAGGTGAGCATCCATCAATAATATAAAATGCATTCTAAATGCAGACTGAGGAAACCAGCATTTGATCAGGCTGACTGGTTCAATACCTCCATGGTATCTGTGCCGCTGACTCGACACATTCCTTCAGAGCAGCATAATGTCTGGCTTAGGCCCGCTTTTAATTATAAAATGGGATGCGGTCAAAAATCTGCTCCATAAGTGCAGCTGCTAAATACTTCTGAAAGTTTACAGACAGGTAAGATAAAGAGGCTTGAAAAGCATTTCCGATGAAGCAGGGAGTGTTTTGACTGCTGGAAAGGACTGGGAAGCTGCGGAAGCCTGGAAGCCTGCCTCTGCTTGCTTTCTGGCTTAAAGCCATACACCTGACCCACTGTAGACCCAGGACAGGGACGACAGACTGGCACCTCATGGGAAACGTGGTGTCTGCCAGCAATTCATTCAGTACCCACCCCATCAAATGGGCTTTATCTGCCATTTCCTGGTTGGGGGGGGGGCATGGGCCAATGGGAATAAATCTGAGCCTCACAGCTGAATCAGTCAGCCCATTCCTTGAGCTAAGAGAATGACGCCCATCCATTCAAAAGTAGCACATGATGTACAACTTCTTCTCCAGCCTCCTGGAGGAGGAAATTGCATTGGGAAATCTGAGACTGCTGTGGTAATGTCTCAGGGACCAACTCAGAGGCCTCTGGAGCAATCTGCCATTTTGGGATGGCAGGAGCACTTGCTGGTTGAGTGAGAAGTGGTCAGCTGAATTTTTTTATGTATATATAGGTTTTATTTTGTGATGCCAATAGAGGCTTATTTGATTTGATTTGAGAAGTGGTCCTCCAGGTATTTCTGCCTGGGGCTGGTCCGTCCCCAGAAGGATAACATTATTACCAGGGTTGTGCGCCCCAAGTAACTTGCCCTCCCACTGGCTTTAAGCCAGAATAGACTGCTATTCTAATAAACAGAATAGAATTACATTGTTTTCATTTTTTTGAAAAGCTTGACCTTCTGTACAGTTGGGTTTAAAAATTTGGAAGCTGCCTAATAAGTACAATACACACAATGGAATGAGGGAAGCACCACCAACGGCTCGGAAAATGTCCTTTGTTCCTAAATGTTCCTTTTATAAAAGGAACACGACATATTGTTGTTCATCACTGGATCGCTGCAAGGGCAAGTGGGGACTTGCAGGTGTGAAGAAGCCACTACAGATGCAACAGTTCAGACACAAATTGTGTATGAACTCTCATCACATCAGACGCAATGCTTCTCAATGGAATCAGTTCATACGAGTTGTCGCTACGAGTTGTCCCGTTTCGCTACGAGTTGTCCCGTGTTCAGTAACCATGCAATTACACGCATGTATGAAACATCCCGTGGTGTCACTTGAAATCACAAGCCATTGATAATTCACAGTAAGGTCTTCTTCCCTTGGGTTTCCCTATGTGTCTTCCATATGCAGTGGTTACTAACAGCCCATTCCAACCCAAGTGCTAAGCAGCCCAAGTCAGACCTAAAGTCAGCCTAAGTCGTTTAGGTCGAAGTTAGGTCTGGAATGCAACCATTTAGGGCGAAGTTAGGTCAAAGTTAGGTCGAAGTTACGACCAACGGACTAAGAACAGCCCATTCCAACCCAAGGGCTAAGCAGCACAAGTCAGACCTAAAGTTGACCTAAAAGTGGGCGGAACATGGGTGGACCGTGGGTGTAACGGGGGCGGCAACCAATTAACGTTGGATTCCAGACCCTGGCAAGCACAGACACGGCCCCTCCAACACAAATGCTGACACAAAATTTAGGTCGACCAAAAAGGTGGACCCAAATTCGAGGAGACCCATAGGAGCCATTTTACCTTACCTAAGCCAGCCCTCTCCTGAAAATTTCTAACACCCTACTCCTGAGTTAGGTCAGAGTTAGGACGGAGTTGGGCCTGCTAGGTCTGGAAACCGACAGAGTTATGCCTAAGATAGGGAGCCTATCAGCACCCAGCCCCACCCAGCCTCATTCCCACAAAAGCCCAGCCCCCCAGTCACTCTCTCTCTCTCTCTCTGAGCACGTGGCGTGGGGTTCTGTCCCTCACAGCCACAAAGTGGGACTTTGTCGGTGGAGGGCAAAATTCACAAACACCCCACTTCTCTCTTCTCTCTGCCTCCCTCTAGGGCAGAGAGGGCTGTTCTGGCTGTGGCCAACCTGTTTACAGCTGTGCCTGGGCAGCTGCCTCCATGCAAGTGTTTGCTACCCCATGTCTTTCTCCCAGCCCCTCTTCCTCCCCCCACAGGCAATAACACCAGCAGGTAAGAGCAGGGTTTGTGCTGACATGTGGTCTGACTGCTGCCTCTTTGCATTTAGAAATATAGGAAGGATACATGCCTCTTTACCAATGTGTTGTCTCATAGCTGTCTGCATAGCCTGCCATGACATGCCTCTCTACCAATGTCTTGTCTCATAGCTGCCTGCATAGCCTGCCATGATATATAGGATACATGCCTCTTTACCACTGTTGTGTCTGATTGCTGCCTGTAGTAATGTGAGCAGACAATGCCCCAAGTGTGGAACTGTTAGCCTTATGTAGACACCAGCTGTTCCCCCCCCCTTTTCTCCACAGGGTCTACTGACAGGTCAGTATTGCTAGGTTTGCCATGGTTGTGACCCCCAAGTTGTGTTGTTGTCTCTCTCTTTGACCCTTTCCCCTTACAGGATCATGCTCTCCTTACACCCAGGTAAGCAGCTCAGACCATGCTATGTGTGTCACACCTATCAGCTGTGTTTTATTTCTCTCCCTGCAGGCTTTTGCAATCGACACACTGGCTTGTCTTTAATGGTGACTGCTTCCACATACCAGCTGACATGTAACTCCCCCTTGTTTTTTGTCTCCCCAGGAACGTCCACTACCACCTACCTTCCTGGGAGCACCCCTGGGGCTGCAGTCTGGTTGCCCCACTGTCGTCTGCCGCGATGCTGCCAGAGGTCAGGGAGCCAGCCCTGCAACCCTCCTCAGCTGCCGGCGCTGCTGCTGCTCCACCTCCCTGGCTGTTGTTCTTGCTGCCCCTCCCCCTTTCTATGGAGCAGGCTGTGGTTCCACAGGGGAAGAGCCTGCATGTCCAGGTCCATGGGGCAGGTGTGCTGCTGCTGCTTTCAGATTGGCTGCTGTGACTACCCCTGGCAGCCTCGCCTGGCCATCTCTGATAACGTTCCAGAACAATAAAGATGCCTCTCGGGCAGAGCCCCAGTGAAACATATGTGCCTAGTGTTTACACAAGCATTGCCCCACACACACACACACAGACAGCCCCCAGCACTGAAGCCCCTACATGAGTCCCAGCCAGGGACTGCCACGGCCTTCCCTGGGAGAACCCAGCAGGGGCGCTGCGCGACCCCTATGGCACAGAGGGGAGGGGGGAGTCAGGGGGGCCTCTCAGGCAGGCAAACAGTGACAGCCAGGGCGTCTGCCCGTAATGAAGGCGCTTCCGTCGAAGGTCCGTCCGTAATGCAGCCACTTCCGCCCAAAGTCTGTCTGCATAAGAGGCGCCTGTTTATGCATCACCTTCATCTGCGGAGCGCCCCCTGTGTCCCTATCGGTCTCTGCAGACCCCTCTCTTGGAATCTGTCTCCCACCAGCCTTGTTGTCTGTCTGTCTGTCTCTGACCCACCCATGCCCCTCCCCAGCACCCCCTGCCTGCCTGTGTGTGTGTCTGCCTCTCCTCCCACTCCCTGATGATGGCTGCTGGCCACCCCCCACCCTGCCAGAGCGCCTGCCGCGAGGCGCCGTCGTCCCATCTGGGGGTGTGATGAGCTGTGTGAGCCCTTCACGCTCGCAGCAGACAAGCCCACGGCATCTCTCGGTCTTGGCCGGGGCACAGAGCAGAAGGCACGCCGGGATGCCTTCTTTGTGGACATTGCCCCGGCGTTGGAGGCCCAGGGCTTCAGGCAGCGCACGGGTGAGTCATGTTCAGAGGCAGTTCCAGTCCTCATGAGACCCCCCTTGTGTGTGATGTTCCCACCCCCTCCCCTCCCCTTCCCTCCCCCGCTCACCCCCCAGTGCAGCCTCAACGTGGCTTGGGGGTGGCATCGCCTTCTGCAGGAGGGAGGGGACGGCCACTCTCCCCTGCAGCAGGTGGCTGATGCACAGGGTGCCCTGTGGCGGCTGGGCTCAGGCACCTTGCTCACCTGTCACCTGCCCTGCGCCCACCACATGACTGGCGCAACCCCCCTGCCTGCGGTCAGCCCCTTTGCGACCGGGCTGCGACAGACCCTGTGGCAGCTGCCATGGATGGACGCTGACACATGCAGACAGAGGCCTGCACATGCCTGAGCCAGACACGGAGCCTGGAGAAGAGCCTGCCTGCCTGGGAGGTAAGTGTTGCCTGGATCCTGGGGTGGTGCTGGGCCACAGAAACTGCAGCCTGCCTAACTCAGGCATAACTCTGACCTACCTCAGGCATAACTTCTGCCTAACTTAGGCTGCACTTAGGCCACACTTATGCCTGACTTGGAGAGGAGTTGGGTTGGAATGGGCTGTCAATTAGATCTTCATATCCACTCAGCAATCACCACCCATCATCATTTTTTGGATTGTTTTCTCAACTGCGATTCAAACTGAGGAAGCAAATCAAGAGCTTCACTAAATTCCTTGTTCAAATCACCAGGAAGTCCTTGATTTTACACAGGGAGGGAGAACATTTAAGGCAAAGGAAATACTGTATACAGCACTGTTTGGAAAGCATTCGGTTGGGGGGGGAGGGCTTCAGTAAATTGACTGATGAAGAATGAGCAGCCTACGCTGTGGGCTGGAGTCATAATGGGCATTCTTTCCATGAGACAATTGTAGCTTTTCATTCTTTCAGCAAGGCTTTTGGGGTTTTTTGTTTGTTTAAGTTCTACAAAGAAGGGCTGATAGCTGTATGTATTCTGCATGCCCCAAACCACACGTTTATACGAACATGTGCTAAAGATGTGTGCCTCTTCTTCAATGAAAAGTGCCTCTTCTTCAGAAAAAAAAATCTGTGAAAGGGGGGGATCCCAGAGGTTAACCCCCCCTCTCTCTGGCAATTTGCCCCGAAGGAAATAGCCACTTCAGAAACAAATTGTCTCTTCCAAGGAGGAAATTTTCAGCAGGAAAATGATTTGAGGGGACTTAACCCTACCCCCATGAGTTGTGCCCCTAATCGTATCTTCAAAACAACAAAATCTAGCTGTGGTTAAGTTGATTCTTTCTTGATTGACTAAACACAGGTCACCGTTTCCCTTCTGTCACCACCACAGAACATTACACAACCAGATTGTGAGGTTAAATGTTCCAGTAGGACTGCTTGCATTTCTTACATTTGTTTTTTGTTGTTTAAAGACGACCCAACGGTTACTGCCAGTTTATGAACATTCCTGCAATAGATGCCCTTCCCAGCCCAAACCCACCCCCCACGAGTCTCCTGGAACTTATGCCAGCAAAAGAGCTGGCGTAGGGCCAAGAAGACCCATTGGAGACCAGGCTGCCTATGGAGAGGTAAGTTTTTTTGTTTTTTACTTACCTCTCCCAGGCCATCTGGTGACCTCCCATCATAGCATGCAGCGCATGCTCCGTCAGCAGCGCTGCATGCTCTGGGCAGGCGGGGGATAGGGTTGGGCTATAAGGTCGTGATCCTTAGAGTGAAAATAGGAGTGTTTCAAGTACACAGCAGGGTTACCAAGTGACCAGGAAAAAAAAATGAGCCTGGCCTTTAATAGCAGCTTGATCTGTACAGATCAGCATGTGAAGCTTTTCATCATGGCATGGAAAGAAGTGTCATCATCATCATCAACTATTTCCTGCAGCTCAGAGTGCTGTGAAAGACAAGAGACAGGAACAGGGGCTGGTAGAAAATATGGCAGTCAGAGATCCTCTATTTTCCTTAGTGAAGGCTTGGGTGGATCGCAGTAAAATAACTATTATTCCTCTGCCTGCAGTCTCCAAAACCCTGGAGAATCCCAACCCAACAATGGGCTGCTGCATAGGAGATGCTGCTGGAGTGACCCTGAAGTAAGCCATGTCATGGCAAATATGGGCTCTGTTTATTAAGAACCTTTCTGCTTCCAAAAGAGGAGAAACTGTAAGCAAAACCTCAGTAACAGTGTTATCAGGGTGAGGAGGCAGGAAACAGGGCAGTCTGATTTGTGGTTATTTCCTAGCAGAGGACACGGAAGCAGTGAGTCACGGCAGCAGTCCCAAGATAATGGCAGGTCTTTGTTTCTTGGCATGGGCGTTTCAAACCTAGGAGGGGCTTTCGTTGGTTATCTAACAAATGTGCGTCCCAGTATTAAATCAGGCCTTTATTCAATATCTGACGGATTAGTTGAAATTCAGCTTCATTGGGTTACGCGCTACGGTTTTTAGACTTCAGTTTCTTCATTTAAACCCCAAACACTCAAGTAAGAAATGCAACATAAAGGGCTACAGCCTTGTGCATTTTTACTGGAAGGAGCCAGTGCCATTTTGTTTTACTTGGAAAAAAACAATGTGTTTACTTACGTATAAAAAATTAGCTCACTGAATAGCATTTTAAAACTCCACCGCAGGAGACTGTAATAATGATTCAGGCTTAACCTCACCTGGATCGTGCCCTATAAGCTATATGTCTTCTCTAGGGGAAAAAATTCTTCCATTTCTCTTTTTATTGCATATTCTCGTGTGCGTGTGTGCGTAAAAAAAACAGGTCTAAAAACCATTTCTTTTCACTGGTGTTGAGACTGAGCTTTCCCAAAAAAGTCACATGGGAGAGAGAATCCCAACCATGCCCGTTTCAAACCAGCATTGGTCATCCAAAGCATAATATTTCTTAAACCTACCTGCAATTCACAGAGCTTTGAGCACAACTGCATACAAAGGTGAAGGTGGTTGGTGCAGGGGGCCAAAAGTTATATTTTAATGTTCTTGTAGTGAACTGCCAGCCCAATCCTAACTCCCTGTGCTGTGATGCAGTGGCGCCAGTGCGGCAACTGTTGTATCCTCTGGGGGTGTTTTGGCCACTAGAGGCCCCTTTGGGGTAAGGGAATATTAGTTCCCTTGCCCCAGGGTACACCCCAGCAGCTGCTACAGGTCAACTTGGATCTGCGCCAGCTCAATCACTGGCACAAGTCCGACTTGATTCGTGAAGGTGGAAGGGGGGGGTCAGGATTCAGCATGCGCTGCTGCCACCGAACCCATCCCCACCTGGGCCCAATCCACCTTCCTTCCTGCCCCTGTCACCACCCCATTCTGCCCATACCCCTGAACTGGTGGGCGTCCAGCATCCGTCTTCGTGTGGACCTGGCTGCACACCACTTATGGCAGTGGCCAGGCCCCACACACTGGCCTATTCGCATTTGCGATGGCTGCAAAGTTGCAGCCGGAAACAGCGGCATGGCTCCGTACACACAGAACTGTTTCCTGGGCTGTAGGGCGGGTGAGGGAAAGTGCGGGAAACAGCAGTGCAGGCGGTGGAGTGGAGCCTGAGGTGCGCCCCCCCTGGGCTTGCGTCCAAAGCAGCTGCTCCTCAGGTTCCACCCATTTTACACCCCTGTACTGAAGGGTTAGTATTTGCTGGGGGTAGAGCCACGAGACAGCCATCTGACCTGACGTGGCCCACTTCACCCTCCTTCGTGATAGATCAAGCCCTGAGGAGCATACAACAGCTGTCTTTGGATAACTCAACTATTTATTGCTAACAAGTCACGGAGAAGTGCATGATGGGGCAGAAAAGGGAAAACATCAATTTACCTGAGGACTGTCTCTAATTAGTAGTCCATCTAGGCCTAGCACTGACCATCAGGCCCATGAGAAGATTATATAGGACCAACCTTTCACACAGGCTTCTGCTACAAAATTGAAACTGTTCCCCTCGTTACCTCACACGGCCTTCTGGATTTGCCTCTTAAGGACAAGAGACAATACAAAAGAAAGGTCTCTATTACCCCAAAGAAGTGTGTACACAACACACAAACACCTTTTACACCCTGCCTCCTGGCTCTCTTGGGTCTTAGTTCTATTCAATTTGCTTGCAGAGCTTTCTTGCTGGAAAGCGAGATAAAAATTCCCCCAGATAGATAACTACTGTTGAAACGTAGGAGGCAGGGGGCAGGGATAGATGTCAAATAATACCCAGGACAAAAGAACAAGGTTCTGCTAGAAAAACCTAATCAACTCAGCTATTGGTATCTGGGGCAGCGTAAAAGAGAGACACATTTTATTTATTTATTTATTTATTCACATTTTTATACCAGCTGTCCTCCAAGGAGCTCAGAGTGGTGTACATATTTCCTCCCCTCCTTTTTGTCCTCACAACAACCCTGTGAGGTAGGTGGGGCTGAGAGATAGTGACTGGCCCAAGGTCACCCAGGAAGCTTCATGGCTGAGCGGGGATTTGAACCTGGATCTTCCAGGTCTATGTCTGACTCCCAAACCACTACACCATCCTGGCATGCAAGTATGCAGACTAGCTTCCAGAATAATAAATACTATTTTCACCCATCCTGTCTCCCCACTCCAGCCCCATCGTACAGTGTCATGCATTCAAAAGAAAAATATATAGGAAAGTATACTTCATCACCCACACAAGTAAACATTGCTTTCAATAATTTAAGAATAGGTACCCTCAAGTCCCGATGTACTGAAGTCTTTGTTTATTACAATTACAGTCTGGACACTTTGGTATTGTCTATAATTTAGTAATTTAAGACAGGCTTCCAGCAAGTTTGGCATATTATCGACTTCTATGGACTATGGGCACATGTTGAAGCATGTCTAGATGATGCTAGATGTCTTGCCTGCAATCTTAAAACACACACCCACTTTGAAAAATATGCCATTAAATAATTGGAGATAATCTTCTTTCAAATAGATAATCTGGATAAGGATGTAGTTTAAAAAAAAAAGTGTAGTGCAGTGGCTACCCGGTAAGTCAGTGAGTTGTGAACCAGAAAGTCCATACAGGCATACTTTGCTTTTTCAACGTGTTAGGGACCAGAGCATGGATGAAAGTCAAAAATGGATAGCCTAATTTACCTTGCAAATTTATTTTGGCTAGTGAAAAAAATAACTAATTATATATGTGAATGCATGGTAAACCTAAACAAAGAGAAATAAAAGAAAAATAATAAGATCATCAACAAATGTTGTGGAAGGTTGGATGAAATCGGATGAAAGAGGAGAGAAAGGGAGAAAGGCGGGGTATAAACATGTTGAAAGAGAAAAGCTATGAAAATCAAGGTATGCCTGTATTTCAATTTTTGTCTCAGCATGAACTCACTAGGTAGCCTAGGGCAGTAATAATCTTTGACTTGCCAAGAGCTGGGAACCAGCTCAAATCCCAGCCTGCAACACAAGACCCACCCAGCAGGTGAGAGAGGTGGGCAAGAGAGTGGCCATGTCTCCTCTCCCCACCGCCCCCCAGGTCAATTAACAGCACAATCCTGCGCAACAATCCGGTGGTGGAGCAAATGGTCTGCCGCTGGAAGCCGTCGCAAACGTGCCGTAAAGCACGTTTGCAATTACTCGTGAGTAAGGGCCACGAGCGTGAGGCCGGCAGCCCTTACTCAGCCGCCGGATCACCCCTGCGGTCGCCGGAGGTGGTAAGAGATCCCCCGTTGGGCGCGGGGGCAGTCCGGGCAGCGAGGGAGGGGGACCATTGGCTGAGCCAGCCCGGGAGGGGGCGGGGATGGCGGCCGCCATATCCCCATCCCATTCCAGCCAGCGTGGCTGTTACATGGTCTCTGCTTACTTCCACCAGCTAAATAGCTGGCGGAAATCCGCGGAGGTCCATTGGTGTTGGGCCACACTACACCAGGGAAAGGGGACAAACATCCCCTTCCCCTGAGTGGTCCTTCGGGCCGATCTCGGTGGATTGGGCTGTAACTATCTCAGATAAGTTACGGTGCATTGGGCTGTAAGTCAATCAGTATGTCTTGCTAAGACTAGCATGGCAACAGCATGCACTTAGTTTTGAAAGACTATAGTGAGAGAAAATGGAAGTGAAGCAAGGCAAGGCAGAGAGCAGATGGCAGGAAGAGCAGACAGGTGGAAGAGAGACTGAGGGAGCCCACTGAAGATGGAGGGACTTGGCCAAGGCAACCCCTCCAAAGCCAAAGTCTCTGGCAAAACTTTCTCATCAAGTGGCGTACCCAGCCGATTTTGCAGGTGGGGCCCGGTCCATAAAACTAATTAGCATAAATTATGCTAATTTTTTCGGGCGATTTTTCCCGCTTTTTTTGCCTATTTTCGGCGATTTTAACCCTAAAAAAGGGGTATTTTTAAAGTATGTCTGCTTTGCGGCACTTAACTTGTGTATAGGAGCCTCCAGCGAAGCGATCCTCTCTCTCCAGCGACGACGTTCTCTTCCAGGGGCGCAGATCGGCGATCTGAGATCGCTCCTCTGCAGCCCCTGACGCGAACTGCTCATCGTAAGCTCATCGTTTGAGTTCGCGCATGCGCATAGCAAACAGCCATTCACGCATGCGTGAACTCAAACGATGAGCTTACGATGAGCAGTTCGCGTCAGGGGCTGCAGAGGAGCGATCTCAGATCGCCGATCTGCGCCCCTGGAAGAGAACGTCGTCGCTGGAGAGAGAGGATCGCTTCGCTGGAGGCTCCTATACACAAGTTAAGTGCCGCAAAGCAGACATACTTTAAAAATACCCCTTTTTTAGGGTTAAAATCGCCGAAAATCGGCAAAAAAGCGGGAAAAATTCAAATTTTCCTCCGGAGCCTCCCGCCACCCCCGCACCACCTCCCGCCCTTGCGCCCTGGGCCCCTCCGCACCAGGGCCCCCCTCAGCCCACGCCCACGAATGATCTAGGACTACTCACCTTGGCTACTGATCAAACTGTGCAGGCTTGACCCTCAAATACAGTGGTGGAAGCAGAGCTGCCAGAACCCACTTCGGGGTCCCAACTCATCTGTTCATGACGGAGGAGGAGGAGCGGTGGGGACAGCAAGGTAAGTGGCAGCGGCGGCAAAAATGGCCATTTTTTTCGCCATAAATAAATAAACCAGGCGCCCTGCAGGTGGGAAGTAAGTACTTTGTGCCCACAAAGCTCCTTCATTCACACTGTCTCTTTAAATCAAACTGGAGGCCCTGCACTTCTGCATCTGAAGCAACCACACAAGGAGCTTGGTAAGTGGCTGCAATTTTTTTTTTAATTGTGTAGAGGTGGCAGACCCCAGGTGGTATCAGGCAGATGTCCAGGCCATGCCGCCACTGCTGCAGGGAAACTGGCAACCTCAAAGTCCTCTCTCCCACATAACATACAAAGATCACACACAGGTTTTTCTCTCTTGATACTTGACCTGGAAAATTGCACTTGCTAGAGTACATACACAGAACCCCCCCATCCCCCAAACACCACCCACAAATACTGACGTGTGCAAATGTCATACTTTATAATCTATTCATAGGTTACATTTTTATGTATTTAATTAAAGCATTACAGTATATCCCATCTTCCTTATATAAGGGAAAAAATAAAAATATTATATAAATATAATTTATATACATATACATATAGGGCCTCACAGTGGCTTACAATAAGAACAGTTGAAATAATGAAACAGTGAAGCATCAGTAAAGGTAAAGGTGACCCCTGACAATTAAGTCCAGTCGTGTCTGACTCTAGGGTGTGGTGCTCATCCCCATTTCAAAGCCAAAGAGCCAGCGTTGTCCGAAGATGCCTCCGTGGTCATGTGCAGGCATGACTCTCCTTGCCGCAGCGCATAGCATGCGGCTGGAACACGGAGCGCTGTTTACCATCCCGCAAGCAGTACCTATTTATCTACTCACATTAACATGCTTTGGAACTGCTAGGTTGGCAGGAGCTGGCCAAGCAACGAGAGTTCACCCCGTCGCGGATTCGAACTGTCGACCTTTTGATTGACAGCTCATGGTTCAGCGGTTTAACCCACTGCGCCACCCACTGGCCTGAAGCATCAATACAAAGCACCAAAAATTAAAATACAGCATATATATACATATAAATACAAAATAAAAGAAAAATAGATACATGTTCATTCTTACAAGCAGTGCCTTCCATACATATTTTTGTAACTTGTGAGACTGCCCCATGTTGCAGTTAAATCAACAGGTCTCCACGTAAATGTGTTAATAATGTGTTTCAGATGCTAATATTTTAATCATCCAATTTGTTCTCAGCCAGCAGAGGGCACCCTTTCCCACAAAATTACCTTTCAGAAGTTAAAACAGTGAAAGCTGGAAACAATTTTAAGAGCAAATGAATCCCATAACAGAAGAGGGATTAAGCTCATACGAAAATTCTCAATGGGGATTGGAACGGGAGTAAATAAAAGGGCATACTCCCTTCCTCACCACCGCCTTGAACCTGTGGCTTGAAGCAACTGATTAACTAGACGTTGCAGATGTTACACACACCACTCCTAAAGGACACAGAGGTGGTAGAAGCTGGATTTCATCTACTTGCCCCAACACAGTCATACATCCAAAGTTCAAGCAGAGTTTGTACATGTGCAGGGTCTTTCAGAAATTATGCTGAGTATGTGTAGGGAGGGATTGAACAAGGCCAAAGGACACAATCCCTCTCCTTCGCACTTACAAGTAGCAAGGTTTATAACTTCTGCAAAGTCATAACGTTGATGGGAAGAGGTGTGTGTGTGTGTGTGTGTGTGTGTGTGTGTGTGTGTGTGTGTGTGTGTGTGTGTGTGTGTGTCCCTGCATTTGCAATACACCTGCAAGGACAGCATAGGAATAATGTGGCCATCTGGGACTGGAAGAAGCCAGCCCCTTTACAAATGGCCAGGTTCTACAATAAAATCTCCATTGCCTAGCAGGAAAGGTTAACGTTTAACAAAGCACTTAGTTTCGGACGATATGAGTTCATTGACTGATGTGGCTGAATTAATATGTTCCCTAAAAAATCCCATCAATAGGAGATAGGCAGCGAAATACTCATTGCTTTTTTTCCCCTTAAAAGAAAATGAGCAAATGTTTTCATCTATATTAAAATGTAATCAGAGGTGTTGTTAGGGGGCGGGGTCATGTGTTGGGGGGTGCACGAGCCACCAATTCGGCAGCGCAGTGGTGGCGGTGGCAAAATCGGCCGTTTTGCGGGCGGGGTTGCCAACAGGAGTCGCCTGACCGTGCAGCTACTGGCCTGAAAGTGGCTAAAAAACTGCCAAGGGTGCTTTTTTCCTGGCCTCCGGCGTGGGGCTGGGCTTGTGATGTCACACCCCATAGGGGCGGGGCTTGTTGCATCACATGGGTTGTCACGGGGGCCGCCCTCCTGGTGGGTGTAGCTACGCCTCTAAATGTAATGATGCTTTAGGGCTAGAAAAGATGTTTGGGGGGGGGATGACGACAGGGTAAGCCCATGGGCTACCCTGATTTAGAAAAGAGGTGTTTTGTTTTATAATAAAGTAGTAAAGCAATATAAATACCATGAGCCAAAATACACTGGTAGAAACTAGTCTTACAGTCAACTGTCAATGTTGGTTAAGTAAGTATGAATCAATACGACCTTGAACTCACAAGAAACTATGCACAGTGCAGAATAAACTATGAAGCCACTCTTTACTGTCAGGGGTGACATCAGGAGTCGACCTGGTCAGTCACTGGCAGAGGCCCCACACCAATCCAACAGCCCATTTAGCCAGAATGAGGCCCAGACCCAAAGGGCAGTACATCTGTGGGAAATCACATCCATGACTCCAATGTGTGAGTGACAAACCACGTGAGATTTGCAACCACACAGTCATTCCAATCGGGGTTATCTGTTGAAAAAGTTATGCTAGTCCCTCCTACTGCACTATCAATAATCCTTTGGCCGTCTTTCTGTATCTGCATGTATCCCAGGAGCATTTGCCTGCCAAAAAGGGTGGGAACTTCCCCCGGAAGGTTCGCCCTTTGAGCCGCTAAACTTCCTGGTACTGCAAACCCTCCATGGAGATTGTCTAGGATCGCTGTCTCACCTCCTCAGAGGACTCAAAACTCAGGGATATGGGACAACCACATGAGTTCTCCAACCAGACGTTTAAACCCACATGGAAGATTCCAAGCTCACAGTTTAAGAAGTGGAAAAGGTATTTGACATGTTCTGTGGGAAACAAATTCACAGATAACACATGGATAAAGAAACCCCACATGGGTTTTGCATCCAAATACTGGTTACCACGTGGGTTTTTGCACTTTTTTCCTGAGCTTGAGGCTTGAGCCCTTAGGCAGAGGTGGCGATTAGTCAGGCAACCCCAGTTACGCCCTGTTTAATGAATGCACTATTGAGACAGTCGCATCACACAGACCTTTAAGGCAATGGGGGACTCATCCTGGTAGCAGGGCCCCAGCACTTTAGTCTCTGTGCCACCATGAAATTTTGCCTGAAAATTGAGCTGCTAACGCCACGCTAACTGTATGACAACATCAGCACTTCAGATGACAAGGCCTACTGCAGATGTTTAAGGCCTGAATTCAATATCACCTTGGCAAATGTGTGTTCCCAAACTCACATTTACTGAGACAGCAGTTGGGGGAATTCCACTTACAGGGAAGTTTCAGTTATGCTTAATTGACTGCACTCATAAATTCTTTTGTCATATTACAAAAAAAAAAAAAAAGTCAAAATGCGCTGTCATACACAGTGGGTCATCTCTGAGTTGCTATATTGGAGTACTGCTACTGCGCCAACTGACTGGTCTCATGGCTTTTATTGATCCAAGTGCTTTTAGTGAACGTGTGTAGAATTTACAGGTCAAGAAAATTGCTACAGGCTGTAATTTTCTTTTGTATACAATGGCAGGACTGTGAACTCTGAAGGCCACATAGCAGCATCATAAGGTTACAAGGCATTGACTGGTGTTGCAAGCGTTGCTTTACAAAACTGAAAAAAAGCCAATATGGCTTTTTCCAAGATTATAGCTAGCCAAGATGACAGAAGGCAGATTTTGTGATTGTAATAGTGCAGTAGTTCTTTCAATATTCTTGCAATAGTTCTCAGACTGGACTCCTAAATGGGGTATGGAAATCTAGGATCCAGAAAGGAACTCTCCACACCTCTCTAGCAGCAACCAGTGACAATCACTGATCCATGTTGGACTTGGTGCAGTGGAGAGATGTACCCAGGATGGTGTAGTGGTTTGGGAGTCGGACTTAGACCTGGAAGATCCAGGTTCAAATCTCCGCTCAGCCACGAAGTTTCCTGGGTGACCTTGGGCCAGTCACTATCTCTCAGCCCCACCTACCTCACAGGGTTGTTGTGAGGACAAAAAAGGAGAGGAGGAAATATGTACACCACTCTGAGCTCCTTGGAGGAAGGGCGATATAAAAATGTGAAAAAAATAATAAATAATAATATTTCCAATACAGTAATTACAACTTGATTTGGGGAAAAGAGAGGTCAGGAAGAGCTGCTGCTTTGTTCTGATTATTGTCCCGGGGGGGGGGGGGCTCTTGAGGTCACCCATATGGAGAAATGTACTGATTTGTTACATTTAAGAGATCCCAAGAAATGGCATATATTTGTAGTTTACTGGAACTTAATGTATGGACAGATGAAACAGGATCAGATGGTCCTTGGGAACTTTTTTTTAATCTAATATAGTCAGAGCGGCACGACCTGGAATGCTGTTCGATGCCACCCTGGGTCCACTACTCCCCCCTTTACGCATGCATACAAGAAGCCCCTTACCTTGCTCCTGGCATGGTTTCTTCAAATGCAGCAGTACAAGACTTCCAGTTTAATTTAAAAGGGGAGCGCGGTCCCTGCAAATCAAATTGGAAGTCCCATACTTCCAGGTGTCGTTTAAATGAAGTCGGGAGCAATGTAAGGAGGAACCACTTTCTGCTCGCTTTATACTTTTTAACCTGTTTAGGCTGTGCATTAAATTGTTGCCCCCACCCCCACTTTATAGGAATTATAGTTTGACCTGCATTCAAACACACAGAATGTATTGTCATAATTTATAGTTTGCCCTAAGTGTGCAGAACAGCTGAACTGGAGTTGGCCAGATATCAGCAGCTTCTTATCAAGGCTGTTTGTTAGTAAACATTTCCACTGATTTCTCGATAGGACTGGGCTCCTGAGGAATAATCATATGTGATCTGAAACACAGGGAGGCTGCTTATTTGCCTCCCCTAAGTGACACGCCTACACTCTGAATAATTGAGCACATCTTGTTGATCTATCTGTGAATCCTTTCCAGCTCCTCTGTTGAATCCACGGCATTTGTTTGCCGCCCTAGAACATCCTCTCTCTAAGATTCTCTCTTCCATTCACCACTTCCTAGCCTTTGTGTCTTGGATCATATTGCAAAGTATATAGGGATTTGTTGTCCTTTGCCAACAAAGACAACCACCCAGTCCCACTCATCTTTGCAAGATGACACGCATAGTACAGCACTCTGTTGTGTTGCAGTTCAGCATGTCTTGCCCTGCTTGTGGGCTTCCCAAAGGTAGGCTTACCAGATCTCCAACCAGGACAGAGTACTAGACCTTTAGGAGAAGGAATGTGGGCAGGTGTAGCTTGTTAAACCTTAGAGCACAATCCTAGGCATGTCTACTCAGAAGCAAGGCCCATGGCTAGGATTGTGCTCTAGGACTTAACAAGCTACACCTGCCCACATTCCTTCTCCTAAAGGTCTAGCACTCTGTCCCGGTTGGAGATTTGGAAGCCTACCTATACTGTACCTTTAATTATTGTATGGAAAGGGAATTTTGTCAGGTACAGCTTTCTGCACCCTTCCATGATGATCTGCACCTGCCAACATTCCCTCTTCTATACAGTAGTTAAAGGTATAGGCACTTTGTCCTCCATTGTATCTGGTCACCCTGAAAGGCTCTGGTTAGTGCTGGTATTCAGAAAAGAATCATTCATATGTTTCATTGCAGGATGCCCGACCAATTCCACCTCTATCTATAACAGCTCTACAGGTTTCTATTGCAAATTATTGTTCTGATGACTTGAGATGAACTTTGTAGTAAAGGGGATGCCCGGTTCAAGGGAGAGTAGGACAAACATAGTTCTGATATCTTCCAAATCAAAACCACAATTGACTAGATAATTTTTATTATACGTTGCAACTGCAGTATGTTTGGGGATGGGGGGGGGGGGGAGACAGATTGCATGACTGATATTGTGCCAGCTCAAACAGAAGGGAACATTGACTTAGTGGATTTGGGGGCGGGAATCTAACATCAAGGTCTAGCCGCCTCACTCATCACGAGGTTTCTAATACCAGTTTTAAAATTATAGTGAGTGTAAAAAAAGCAAGAAAAGCACCATCCCCAAAGAAGAGGCATGAATATATACAGACAGAATCTTGAACTTTAATTCTATTGATTCACAACCACGATCTACAAGTGCAAAAACAGAAAATTATGTACAAAATAAAATACTAGAAGTACAATGCATCATACATGTATACAGGATCAGACTTGTGAGTAGGTTCTATGATCATCATATTCACAGCGAAATCCTAACTAAATTTCCGGTGCCAGAGCAAGCGCTCCAGCAGCCATCGCAAACGTGCTGTAAGGCACATTTGCGACGACTCAGGAGTAAGGAGGCCAGTGTAAGGCCAACCTCCCTCACTCCGCCGCCGGGATGAGCATGTGGCCGCCGGAGACATGTAAGGCTCCCACCGGCAGCTGCATGGGTCCCGCCGACAGCGAGGGAGAGGGGCCATTGGGCGAGCCCGGTCTGGGAAGGGCAGGGATGGTGTTCGTCATATCCCCATCCCTGCCGACCCGGCTTGGCCATTACACAGCCTCTTCCTACTTCCGCCCAGTGGCGTTGCTGAAAGTGGGGCGGAACACTAAGTTCCGCACCGCGTTGACCCTCAGTTACTCACTGGCACGAGGCGGCCCCGCCCCCTCACCTTTAGATTTATTTTATGTAATTTATTTTCTTCAAAATGTAGCTATGGAGCGACAACATTTGGGTCAGGGCCATGGTGCAAGGTAAAAAGGTTGAACATTCCCATTCCATGCCTGTTATCCAAATCCTCCCACACACCCTGAAAAAATAATGAATTTATTTATTTTTGAAAAAAAATTATAGTTCAACAAATTTATTGTTCCAAGTTCATGCTTATTTCGGAGGATGCTTTTTGCACTTTGAGGCTGGAATCCTATGCTCACTTACCTGGGGAGTAAGTCTCATTGAACTCAGTGGAACTTACTTCTGAGTAGACATACATAGGATTTAGCTGTAAGTCTCTGAAGCCCCACCCTCTTTTGGTTCAGATCTCAGGGCTTCAGCCTTCTTTTCAGGGACTCCTGTCCTGAATGAGCAAACTCTCAGAATTAGGAGGCAGAACCAGGCTATTTTCCGCTGAACCATGAGCTGTCGATCGAAAGGTCGGTAGTTCGAATCCGCGAGAGGGTGAGCTCTCGTTGCTTGGCCAGCTCCTGCCAACCTAGCAGTTCCAAAGCATGTTAATGTGAGTAGATAAATAGGTACCGCTTGCGGGAAGGTAAACAGCGCTCTGTGTTCCAGCTGCATGCTATGCGCTGCGGCAAAGAGAGTCATGCCGGCCACATGATCACAGAGGCATGTTGTCATCAGACAACGCTGGCTCTTCGGCTTTGAAATGGGGATGAGCACCACACCCTAGAGTCGGACATGACTGGACTTAATTGTCAAGGGTCACCTTTACCTTTACCCCTTCTACTAGGCAGCAGACACAGCTAATCTCATTTTCTAACGTGCCAGGTGCCATCTTCCGCCCCCACCACACACCACTAGATCCCTTCTTTACCAGGCTCCTCGCCTGATTTGCCAAGCACGCACAGCCCCAAAGCTCCTCTTTGAGTCTCAATCAGGTTCTGTTCCTTACAAGATCTTACCATATGACAAGCCATGTTGAAATACCCCGGCGTTAGGGTCAAAAACGGCAAATCAGCAGGTGCCTCTCTCTGAGTTTAATTCAAAAAAAGTTTAATTCAAATAATTCAAATATCGTACCTTATTAGAATATAATTTGGGACCATGTGAGCGCCGCTCGAATCGCCACTCACCGGATAACTAATCACTCTGTCACCCTGACCTACCTCACAGGGTTGGTGTGAGGATACAAGGCGGGGACTACGTACACCTCGCTGAGCTTCCCGGAGGAAAGATAGGGTTAAAAATGCGTAGTGATTAAAAATGCGTAGGGAGGGTTTAAAAAGCTGCAGCAGGCGTGATATCGGCAAAGCTGCCTCGTGGTCCCCTCCCCGCCTCCGCGCCCCCTTTTCCTCCCCACCTCCGGCTGTCAGCGTCCCCGCCTTTGGAGGGCGGGGCTGCCGCTTGCTTGGCTCCGGGCGGGGTGTCTTTACGGCGGCCTCTTTCTGCCGGGTCTGTGTGTGGTTCGGAGGGAAGGAATGGCTGCGACAGCAGAGAAGGCTAAGCTCGCCCAGGCGGCTGCTGCTCAGTGGCTGCTGTGGGACAAGGTGAGAGGCAGGCGGGACGCTGCTGCTGCGCGTTGCGTTCTTCGCCTTCCGGTACCAGACTATTCGGGGGCTGTTATAAGGGAGAAGAGATGGATGCGCGCAATGGCCTCTGCTGTGCGTGGTGGGCCAGAAGGTGCCGGGCTGCTCCCTGGCGTGTGCCTCTGCATGTGGTTTGTTTGTTTTTGTTGTTGCATTCTCACCATCCGTTGCAAGCTGCCTTGAAGCGCGTTCGGTTAAACGGCGACGTATGAATGAAGTACTGCAGATTGGATGAGAGCTGAAATTGAAATTGTGTTGTCATTCTTCCTGTTATATTTGCACCCCACGGTTAGGCTAAGAATTGGCCAAGACTGAGTTCATCATGGAAGAAGCAGGATTGACACCAGAAGCTTCTTGCCTCTTATGCTGACTTTTGCCCTTGTAAGGCATGTCCGGGATAGATCCTGAGAGCATTTTCCTTTAATGCGGAATCAGTGTGCATAACCTGGAGTCACTGTACTCTACACTGTTGTATTAGTGTATTGTTTACATCATGTATGTGTTCCTATTTGCTTTGGTTAGAACATCTTTACCCTAGCTTTTCACAGTCGTTCTCAACATTAATAATAAGCAAAACCTACATATTAACCTTTTCTTTAAGGAAGCTGTTTAGCTTCACAACAGCCTTGTGAGATTGGAAGGCTGGCCAGGAAGGTGAGGGGGCTTTTATGTACTTTTTAATATCACTAGAAGAGGGTATTTTGGTAGGTACAGCCTGTTGTCATGCTGGGTCAAGAGATGCGCACCTTCTAAGGGTTTTTCTTTCTCACAAGTTCATGGAGAAACCTTCTCCTTTACGTAGGTTGAGAGGAGAGATTAGGGAGCACTGTAATTATGGGATTGGAATCTGGGTTTCCCATATCCAGTCCAAATACTCTTGTAGTTGCAGTACCATATTAACACACGTGTCACTCTTGAACAGGAATAGCAAAGCCGATGGGTCTTTGTGGCCTGGCTGTGCGATAGTCGGGTTTGCTCTCCTATTTGCCTCTCCTACACTGTAGCCTTCTCTGTGACTCTGTATGCTAGAGAAAAACGAAAGCATGAGAGGCTGCTAGAGTGCGTTATAGCAGGGGTTCTCAACCCCTTCCTGGCCAAGTACCACCTCTGGCGCCACTCACCTGCTGTGTACCACCGGAAGTGACTGGTGATGACATCCTCGCCAGTTACTTCCGGGTTTTCAGAGGTCAGAAAACGCAGCTAGGAGGTTCTGGGCGAGTGGGAGGGCCCTTCTCAGCGTTCCCGAGAGGCTCGGCCAGCGTTCCCGAGAGGCTCGGCCAAAGGCAGGAGCCTCTCAGGAGCAAAAATGTGCTGCCAAAAGTGCCACATTGGCACCGGGTTCCGGTGTCTAGTGGTCAGAGTACCACCAGCAGTCAGCCAAAGTACCACTGGTGGTACTAGTACCACTGGTTGAGAACACCTGCAAGCGGTATAGCGGTGTTAGCTTTTACTGCCATATTTGACTGAAAGTCCAACTTCCTTGGACTAGATGGCTGGTTGGTTTCTAACTACTCTATTTGGAACTTGGGTGAAAGTGACACAAGGAAGCAAAAAAGCATCAACCCCATTTCCAAAGCACCACCTGCACAAAGTGGATTGATAGTGAACGGAATGACCTACAGGCTGCAATTAGTGTCGTTTCTCTCTGCAGAACCCACTTCCTTCCCCATTCTTGTACAGTTCTCCCACATCCAACAGTTCTCCCACATCCAAAGACATAACTGTGCCCCAACACAGGAGGACCCACTGCATGTTAAGCAAAGTTCTGCACAATTAAATATTGGTGCTTTGTCTGCTATGCCTCTCATTGCAATGAGAAGTCTCATTACAATGAAGTTTCCATCACACTGGTCCCTCTTTCCATCTCTGGTGCATAGATGTAGCAGCTGTACCCCTTGTCATCATGAAAGTAGTGAGAAAAGCAGCTTTATTCCTCATGGTACCTTCCCCACAATCTTACCTTGGGGGAAGTCCTTGCACCTTGCGTTTTGGGATTGCCTAATGAGCCCTTGCAAAAACACAGAGAATGGGTTACTAATAATGGTTTGGGCAGGTGAACAGTGCCTAGGTTTTTTAGTCTGGGTTAGAATAAACAAGTGGACCTATAAACACAGATCATGTGCCATTTAGTGGGTTCCTGTCATTCAAACTTCGGAAACCACTGTGCTGCTAACTGTAGTGGCTTCAATAAGAGGTTTGTTTGTTTTTACTCCATGAACACCATGCCTGCCTGCCAGTGTCCAGTGGATCCTTTTTCAGCAGAAAAGTCAGTGACTCTGGATATACAGCACATGCCACGTTTCTGGACCATATACGGAATGTATCTTTTTATGACTATTATGAATAGGTTATATAGTACACACTGTACAGGTGGGCCCCCATATCCGCTGGGGATATGTTCCAGGCCCCTCCGTGGATACTTGAAACCGTGGATAAGAGCGAACACCCCCTCCATGGTTTCCTGAGGGCCCCCCACCCTGCCTCCCCTGCAGGCAGGCATGCTTGCCCCCCCCCAGCTCTTATTTTTCTTTCAGCAAGCTTTGTTTCTTCCTTAAAACAAACAGAGAAGCAGCCTCCGTTGCAGGCAAGTAGAACGAGACTAAGTCCTAGAGAGGCTCTGCAAGGTTTCTGTTAACCTTGCAGAGTCTCTCTAGTACTTAGCCCCGTTCTACTTGCCTGTAATAAGCAGCCAGAGCCTGCTTCTCCTGTTTCTTTAAGGAAGAAACGAAGCTTACAGGGAAAAAAGTAAAAGCCTGGGGGGGGGGGGTCCCCACGATCCGTGGATAACTGAAACCGTGGATAGTGAATCAGTGGATATGGGGGCCCACCTGTACTCTACAAGCATATATGTGGTTGATGACATTAGTGACTATCAAAATGAGATTTTAGAACTCTTTGCCAGCTAGTAGGTTTTACTTTTTTTCAAGCCCCAATAGCAAAATTGGATTTCTTTGCACCACTTATTTTGGCAGTGCAACTTTGAAGACTTTCTATCGCTTTATTTATTTGTTTAGAACACTTGTATCCTACTTTGTAGGAGCTTAAGTGGCTTACATAACAGAATAAACCACACAATGAAATAATCAATACTAATAAAATGTAGCCAGTAAAACAGCAACAACCTTAGATAAAAGCAAGGTGAAATAAAGAAAAAAATTAAGATCCCGTGGAAGGCCAGAAAGGAGGGGGCAGTCCTGAGTTGAAGGGTGAGAGTCTTCCAAAGGCCAAGCACCCATGTAATGTATATTATTCAGTGATGTAGACTTGAGTCTAATGACTCGGACTCGAGTTGAACTCAAGTCGTGTCAATGACTTGACTCGGCGATCGTAAAAGACTCAAAAGACTCGACTCGAGACTTGGAGCCTTTTATGACAAGTTGAATTTTATTCAGGTTTAAACCCGTTTTCCCCATTAAATAAATAGGGACTCGCAACCTGGAACTTGGGGGCAAAGACTTGGGATGTGACTCAAGACTTGGAGTCGGAGACTTGATCCACATCCCTGATATTATTCCCATTGCTTTTATAGTTCAAGGGCATTTCATGTATTCAGTATATACCCTGTCTGTTACATAAATATTAAAGTATGTATTTGTATGCAAGTTATTCACTTGCCTGTATTTTGTATGAAAGTTACCGTATGCAAATAAGTTTTTATTTCCCCAAAATTGTTGGAACCCTTTGCAGTATCTTTCTTCTTGAGGTTTTCTGCTTTGGTGTGGTCAGAGCCCCCTTAAAATTCCAGGTAGTTTTGATCAGTGAATTACACTAAGTTCCCAAGTTTTATCCTGGTTCCAGAGGTTTGTCCAGAAGTCGAACATATATAAGTGGAACAACCAGCTCTTGCTGGCTTAGCGCTATCGTACTTGCGCAAAAGAACCAGAATGAATGAACTGCATCTACACGAAAGCATTGATGCACCTGTCCATATGTTGGGTGCCTGTAACTTGAAGACCTGGTGTATTACTAGTTTTTCACATAATTGAGATTATATTCTGCCTCTCAATGTTGCAAAACAATTCTGCTATAAAATTTGGAATGTCTATGGATTGAGCAATTCCATTCTAAATCTGTGTAAATATGTGTACTAAGATCAGTTCAGGCATAAAATTGGTGTGTCTAAGGGCAGCTATGTACAGTAATCAAACCAGTTACTTCTGAAGTCATAGCTTGTGGGGCTACTGCAGAGTAAGTGACTTGTGCAATGTAACCTTGGTCTAGTATCAGAAGATGGTTACCAAATGTAAAGCAAAAATTTGCTAAGGTCACTGTACTGATAAGCAGTGTAGTGATTTCCTTTATATTGTAAAAACAAGAATTTGCATGCAGGTCTTCAAATTGAAACGAACAAGGTCTTGTGCATACAGGTGCTTCAATTCTTGGATGGCCGGAGTGCACACCTAGAACACATCTGGGAGACTGAGGCTGCAGTTCTATACACACTGACCTGGGAGTAAAGGCTGAGCTACATTACACGCGTCGCGGAGCTTCTGACATCATTTTTGAAGCAAGCAGAGCCGCTGCGACCTCCGCACTGCTGGCACGTACCTCAAGCTGGAATCCTACTTTTGAGGGAGCGGTTCGTGGAGCTACTGCAGCCTACCAATCGTAGGAGAGGGGGGAGAGTGGCTGCATGCCAATCAGAACCACCTCCCATCACCTTCTTAAGAAGGCGGGACAACAGGAGGGACAACAGGCGGGAAGACACTCCCCCGCTCCAAGCGCAGAGGCGGCGGCAGAGCCTCTGCGTGTAATGTAGCTCAGCCTTGAGACCTATTGAACTCAGTGGGCTTTGCTTCTTGAGTAGACGTGCATAGGCTTGTGCTGTGAGAGCAGCTGGCAGCAGGGAAGGTGAGTGTCGGGAGAGATGTTGTCTCTCCCCCTCAGATAATATCTGTCTCGGATAATAGCTAACCCTATACATGTGATTGGGCACACACTTGATTGGGTGCATGCGAACAGACAGAATGAAGATTATCTGTGGGTGGAGGAGGGACATTAAATTAACTTCCTTGTCATGGACAGATCATTCCCATTCAGGGGTAGAAGGCCTGCCCCAGAGACGTATGGATTCCGCACCTCTCTAGGAGAGTTATTGCCATGACCAGTGGTCCTGTTAAATCTTTGGTTGACCACAGCAGTGGGGAAATGACCTGGGCTGTAGATGCAATGGCTCCTAGTCGCCCTCTCCTTTCAAGTAGAGCTAGTGCTCTTTGGTTTCCTGAGGAGCTTGGGACAATGGCTAGAGCAACTTTGGAGGAAGACTCATAACAATTCTTATTTATTTATTGTCGGATCATACCTGAACTAGAACCCATCTTCAAGCCCTAGCAACTCCAAGCAGGACGGAGAAAACCCTTGCCTGTAACCCTGAAGAGCTATTACCACTCTGTTGATGATACTGAGCTAGAGGGACCAATGGGCTGACTCAATGGGAAGGCAGCTTCTTCAGCTCTGTCTTCCTGCTTTGCTTTCTATGTGATTATAAACTGGTTTAAACATGGGTCTGCAGTTTGAGCTTTGGACACAAACTTGCTAGGTAGCCTTGGGCAAGCCACCATTTTTCACTCTCGCCCCCCTTCCCTGAACTGGTATGTGGGGATAATTCTGACCTTTCTGCTTTATAGTGCTGTTATAAGTATTACTGAAATAGAACACATATAAAGCACTTTGGATGCTCTAAGGCAGCGATCTTCAACTTTTTTCATCTCAAGGCACACTGACAAGGCGCTAAAATTGTCAAGGCACACCATCAGTTTTTCTACAATAGGCAAGGCACACTGGCTGCCAGTGGGAGGCTCACATCTCCCAATGGCTCTACTAATAAATGACCCTCCCCCAAACTTCCATGGCACACCAATGTGCTGCAGCACACTGGTTGAAAATCGCTGCTCTAAGACTTCAATTCTGTATAAACGTACCTGAGAGTAAGCTCTATTGAATTTAGTGGAACTTACTTTTGAGTAAGCATGTATAGGTTTGCACTGTAAAGCACTTCAAAGTATAATTATTAATTTGTCCCTCTCTCTCTCCCCACCCCATAGTGAGTGGGTTTATCTGAGTTTCAATCATTGCATATTAAGAATCTGTCTATTTGCTGGAAATAGTCCTTTAACAGGAGCAGCATAGTTGGAAGTCCATACATAACTTTGGAAATTTATATTATGTCTTTATGAAACACTCGAGATAGGGAATTGTATAATTATATTATGTTACTGTAAGCGTGGATGCCCATCATAAGGCTTACTTTGTTTGGAGCCTTGATTCAGAACAGGAAAAGGAAATGAAATTCTCGTGGTATATCTCTCATCACTTCCTTTCCTCTTGCAACATAAGCAAGAAACTTTTTTTTAATTACCAAATATAATGACTTAATTGATAGTGTTCTATGATATGGAAACTCGGCTAAGCTATGGTTACATAGAAATTGAAATAAATAAATAGAATATATCGTGAGCCACAAGGCCATAGCTAGTTTTCATAATGTAGTTAGCTTGTATGGGGTGACAAATGCAGTGGTGCAGTTCTGTAGGTTTGGACTTGCCCTAGAGATGACAGGCTTCAGCCTGCAAATAACACATGCTTCATTGGGTTGAACAAGGTCAGATGGAGCTAGGCATCATAGCCATGTCACTGATACCCTATGGCCAAAGCACAGAAGCTGCTGTAGAATTACCAAAAGATGTTCAGTGGTAGCTAGCTTAAGATCTTTGGGATGTGCAATCTCTGGCTAAACGTTAAAGCCTGAATCAGAGAAATCTTCCCATAACTATCTGATCAGATAGTTAGCACTCTATCCACCTGCCTACGTTGCTTGTGTGCTAATTCCATGCTGCCTGTCTACTCCACCATTCCTGCATTTGTTATCTGTTGTAGATGACAAAACCTCTGATAGTATCTGGCTTTGTACAACACCTAGTACATTTTTAATTGTAAATAATGGTGCAGTAGTGGTGATTAAAAGGGATTGGCGTGTTCAGAACCCTTTTCATCTATGCTTCCTATAAAAATTGATGTGCCCTGTTCTTGAAGGACAGTCGGTGATTAAGGCCACTGATATGGTGTGTTGCTTTTTTTTTTCCTTTTCCTTTTTTTTTTAACCTGCTGATTTTCAGGAAACAGTCTGTGCATTGTTTGAGTGTTTAGGCCCAGGTCTAGAAATAGGTTAGTGAATTAATTTGCTCAGTCAACTATGTGGACTGAGTACTTAACTCTTTCCTTTTTCATATCCGTTTCCTGAATGCCTAACTTCGGCTGTTGTACAAGTCCCATAGCAATATGTTTATTTACCTCCTTCATATTGTGGCATGAAATGTTCTCTCCTCATAGACATCTAAACTTACCCTGCTGACCTTTCAGTATTAGCCTTCAGGGATCAAATATAATGGAAGTTTTGCCTTCAACTGAGATACGGCATGGTGGAGATTATAATACTATAGACCAGATCATCTGTTGTAACTGTGGATCCTTCTTGTGTTTATCTTAGCAGCGTAGGAGCTGTTGCACTGCCTTGGAAGGAATGTCAGCAGACACGTTCTACTCCTTCTCCATGCCAGCATTGTCCTAGTGTACAGAAAGGTGACTGATTCAGAGAGAAGGCGCAATATGTGCTCTTCCCATATGGTCTAGGGTAGCGATGTCATACGTAAGGCCCGTGGACCAGATCCAACCTGCGGAAGCTCTATCTGGCCCACATGATAATTGGGCTCTCCCAGCGCTGCCCTTTCAGCAGTGTTGCTTCTGCTGAGGCTCTGAGAGGGAGAGACGGAAGGAGGCCTCAGAAGTCAAGGAATGCTACCGGGAAGGAGCAGACCAAGAGGGGTGAGAGAGGGAGATGCTGCTGAGGCACTGGTAGAACCCAATTATCACATGGGCTGGGCTTTCAGCAGCGCCACTTTTGCCAAAGTGTCACTTCACAAAGCACCTGAGCTGTGAAGTGATGCCATGGTTGAAAGGGTGGCCCGCATGATAGTTGGGTTCTCCCATATCTTGAAAAAATGATCAAGATTTGCATATTTTCTCTTCTGTCATTTGCAACTAATGAGTTCCTGCCTGACGACAAAGTGCTTATTTCTGGCCATCATCTGCTTACTGATGTCACTTCTGGCCCACAGCAAGTGCCCTGAATACTATTTGGCCCGCTGTATGAAATGGGTTTGACACCCCTGGTCTACGGCTTCTAATGTTGTTTTCATGGTGGAGATAGGAGCTGCTTCGAAGCATCTCCCATGCAACAAAGGTGACAAATAGGGATACTGTGCTGGTAAAGATTCTAATTGTTTTAATAGTAAAACACACAAGCTGCAATCCTATATGCTCTTACCTGGGAGTAAGTCTCATTGAAATAGTAGGGCTTACTCCTGAGTAGACATGCATAGGATTGTGCTGTTAGAGAGCTGTTTTGGCTAAAAGTCAGAGATATACCTGAAGATATACACTTCAGGTATATCTCCCATGCAACAAAGGTGACAAATAGGGATACTGTGCTGGTAAAGATTCTAATTGTTTTAACAGTAAAACACACAAGCTGCAATCCTATATGCTCTTACCTGGGAGTAAGTCTCATTGAAATAGTAGGGCTTACTCCTGAGTAGACATGCATAGGATTGTGCTGTTAGAGAGCTGTTTTGGCTAAAAGTCTGTCTGTAACTCAAGAAATGTGAAATGTAGTTCCGAGTTTAAGAACTGGAACAGTGACTTTCAAATGGTCTGCCTACCTTTCCACATTGCCTTGCCTGCCACTGCATTGTAGAAGCTTTGAAAGTCTGCTCTAGGCTGGCTGCTGGTTTGCCTGGAGAGTTGGCCGTTGGTCATCAGTATTGGCCTGCTTGAACCGACAGCATGACCCAAGAAACACACCTAATGCCCTGCAATGCATAGCTGCAGGAGAGTAAGACTGGTGGCTTGTTGACTGGTGGTCAACAAGCGATCTTTCATGGATGCTTACCGTACTTTCTATGACTGATTTTCTTATGGAAGAACTCCTGGTAAGCTTGCTCATGCTTTCTTGAAAGATGGGGTGAGCCCTAGAAGGAACAGCAAGCATACATGTAAATAAAGTACTTGTTAAATAATAAACTGAAAATAAAACCAGATGACATCTTTTACAGAATCCCAAAACCTCAGAAACGGTGAAGGAACTGGTTGCAAAAGGAAACGCAGACGAACTCCAACAATGTTTTGGTTCGCGGATGGAATTTGGGACTGCAGGACTCAGAGCAGCCATGGGAGCGGGAACGTCTCGAATGAATGATCTGACTATTATCCAGACCACTCAGGTACCAGGTTTAAATGAATGTGGCTCCACTTTACATTAAAGGCAGATCTTTATTTCCCAAGGAATGGGTATAATTGAAAGCACGTTGTATGCAATTAAGTCCTGTTGTCAGTAAAATACAATATGTTCATCTGGATTGCAAACAAAGCCAAGCAGTCTTTTTAACAGACAAATAATTGAATTTAACCCCTGCTAACTGGGCAAGAGGCACTTTTTCAATTGGTGCTCCCCTTATGTTTAGCAGTGGGAGAGTAACTGCCCCCCTTTCACCCCAGCAGAGTCTCTTTTCTGGTGATGGTCTGCATCTTTTTAGATTGTGAGCCCTTTTGGGACAGGGAGCCATTTAATCATTTGATTTTGTCTGTAAACCGCTTTGTGAACTTTTTGTTGAAAAGCGGTATATAAATACTGTTAATTAATAATAATAATAATATTTATTTTTATCTTAATATGAGGCTGTTTGGGCTGCAGCAACTTAACGTTGCTTCTCTTTAACTGGCTGGTAGACATTTAATTGATGCCACTGAAAATAGCATTAAGTATTCAATGGGGGGGATTTCATATGAATCTATTGGATTAAACTGTGTCTCAAAATAACTATAACTTTTAACTCATTTGAGAGCTGGAGGGTGCTCTTGTAATGTGTTCAGCAATAGCCAGAAGCTTCTGCTGTGAAAGTATCCGTGTCAACATTCCTGTGATTATCTCCCTCATGCCATGTGTAAAGGAAGAGAATATTTGACTTCTACCGCCATGATAAACATTTGCATTGGCTCCAGCTCTGATTCTGATGCAGCAATACAAAATTATGTGGCTACTAATGTTGCTTTGACACTATAGTCGGTATACTCCACTCTAAGGCTGCAATTCTATACACACTTCGTGGGAGTAAGCCCCACTGAACACAATGGAACTTACTTCTGAGTAGACATGCATAAGATTTAGCTGTAAATATCTGACTTCCAGAGTCTGCAAGTACAGTATTGGGATCATATTGTTAGACTGCAGTCCTCAGATTTTACTGCAGTAGGAATGCCTTTAAGAAAGTGGTTTGAGGTCTTTAACATAACTTTTTATCATCTCTCCTGATTGAAAGTCTCTTCCTTGTTCTTAGTGTTTCCATTCAGAGAAAAAAAAGCTGCTTTGTAGGAAAGGGGGAGGAATTAAAATATGGTAGGTTTGGTATATGCATTTGAATGGTCAGCAATTTTTTAGTTTTGAAATCTCTGACTGCTTCTTTCCTCCCTCCTTTTAGGAGGGAAGATGATGTGCCACAATTCTATGACAACTTCACATAAGTTATATCTGACTGGTTTGAGTGGTTTTCTTGTTTTGTGTTTCTAGGGATTCTGTAGGTACCTTGAGAAAAACTTCAGTGATCTAAAGAAAAGTGGAGTAGTAATTGGCTTTGATGCTCGGGCCCATCCTTCAAGTGGAGGTAGCAGCAAAAGGTATCGGTAACCATTTTTGCAATGGCTGGGTGCTTATGTGCGTGTTTTCACACTGTTTTATGGTTAGGGAGAACCATGTAAATATATATATATATAAATATATATGCTTCTTCCTACTCTCTATATTGTTGGAATTAGAAGGTTGTGTAGCTCCAGTCTGGGATAAAGAGGGTCACCTTGTTTGTGGCTACGCAGTGTTTATTCCAAACTTTTTTGACCTATGGCTCCCTTGACCATTGGCCGCAGCTCTCCATTACATTATATTGATGCCTGCCAATTGGCATTGCACTGTTTTCCGAGATAATTCCGTGGCATTCCGCGGCTCCCCTGGCTGGTTTCCACAGCTCCCCTGGGAGTCGCGCCTCCCAGTTTGGGAACCACTAGGTGGCTCTCTCCCTCTCTCAGTAATAGGACCAAACAAGAACAGTATGGACGTTTAAGGTTGCAGTCCTTTGCATCCTTATAGGAGTAATTTTTATTGAACACAGTGGGGTATACTTCAAAGTAAACATGCTTAAGATCTCATGTTGTAAGGTTTGTAAGAAGTTGTAAAAACACAGTGGTGATATGAAGAAGGTTGAAACTCCAATAAGAACCACCAATAATAAGGAAGATTTTCCTGGAATTGTTGGATGTGCTTTATGCTGAAGTCCCATTTGGTTTCAGTAAGACCTGAGCATGGTTAATTTTCTCTCGTCTAGACCATGTCCAAAGTTTTGTGACATTCAAAATTTTACAAGTGAAACTGGAGTTAGTGGTGGTTGTGAAAGTGAAATAGTCATCTGCTGCCACCTGGTGGGTAGAGACATTGCTTCTTTCGTTTTTCCCTAATGGAGAAATGGAAGGGACAGAGTTCCCCTTTCATCTGGCAACTAGACGATGCACTTGGTTACAGCTCAGAACTCAGGAACATTCTACAACTCACTGCTTGGTTTAATATTTTAAACAGGAAGCTGCCTTCTACTGGTCCCTCTCACTCAGTACTGTTGACTGGTTTTCCAGGGTTTTAGGCAGGAAACCTTTGCTGCCTTACCTGGAAATACTGAGGGATTGGACGTGGCACCTTCTGTGTGCAAAGCACATACCTTACCACTGAGCTAGGACCCTTTCTCAGGAATGAGAATCTATTGGAGGGGGGGATTGCACAATATATTGAAGCTATACAGCAGTGCTTGGCAACCCTAGCATGTGTAGCTTGTCTAGAATGTGTCTAGCACCCCCCATGCTAGAGTCTAGCATGCCCCCCTTTCACCCCAGCACCGTGTCTTTTCTGGTGGCTGTTGCTGGTGGTGGTCTGCATCTTTTTTTAGACTGTGAGCCCTTTTGGGACAGGGAGCTATTTAATCATTTGATTTTATCTGTAAACCGCTTTGTGAACTTTTTGTTGAAAAGCGGTGTATAGATACTGATAATAATAGTCTCTGTAGCTGCAATGGTTTACATGCTTATTGTACCTTTCATACATTACAAAATAACATGCTTTTTTCAGTCGTGAACAATGTGACCTTACATGAGAACTAAATTGCAGTTAGGTTCATTGTTGTGCTTGCTCATGTTTGAAAAGAGTCCATTTTTATTTCTTTTTTAATTGCTTCCCAACAGATTTGCAAGGCTTGCTGCAACAGCATTCATCAGTCAGGGTGTTCCCGTGTACCTTTTCTCCAGCATAACACCAACTCCTTTTGTGGTAGGTTAATTTTTTTCC
This sequence comes from Plestiodon gilberti rubricaudatus, assembly GCA_026170595.1. Taxonomy (NCBI): domain Eukaryota; kingdom Metazoa; phylum Chordata; class Lepidosauria; order Squamata; family Scincidae; genus Plestiodon; species Plestiodon gilberti. The sequence continues at coordinate 72,498,199 of JANXHW010000005.1, forward strand.
CTTGTTGCATGACTTGTACATCACTTCAGGTATAGCATTGTGTTTTGTATTTATGCAATCAACTCGTGGTGAAAATCTCTGATTTTCTCCTATATTTGGCTAGTTTGGACTTCCGTATCGCCTCAGGAGGCATGTGTGGTGCATCAGCATTCTGAAAGGGTTGCTTTGTCATTCAAATGCAGTAGCTATGTTTTGTCATTGTTTGCCCTTCTTCTTCTTCCCCAATTGACTGGTAAGAAAGACCTTGGCTTTGAGCCCGCTCATTGGACCCTGAAGCCTACCCGATTCCCCAGAATGGAAAATTCAAGGGGTTCAGGTAACCAAGTAACCAATTCCACAGGTAAGCCTATGGTAGTACCCAGAGATTATACAAAGCAGGATCACACACATCCCTTTGTGTATTTGCCCTGTTGTGTCATCCAATACATTGGATGCATGTACAAGGTCACCTGCCTGCCTGGCTGTAAAGGTCAGGATTCTGAGCTAGCATGAATACTTAGGAGGGAGGTCCCCAGTAAGACCTTCTGTGTGCAAAGCACATACCTTACCACTGAGCTAGGCCCCTTTCTCAGGAATGAGTATCTATTGGAGGGGGGGATTGCACAATATATTGAAGCTATACAGCAGTGCTTGGCAACCCTAGCATGTGTAGCCTAGCAACCCTAGCATGTGTAATGTTTCTAACCCTGGTGCCAACCTGCCCCAACCCATTCGACTTATTCCTTTACCTTGCTTAATTCTCAAATGTGCCTTGCATTTGCCTCTTATTCCTTTTTGTGCTGGTGTTTTTACCCCTTCAGTAACCTTTCCAATCTTTATTGCTTAGTCTCTGTTCACTTGGGTGGGAGTTGATCACCTTGTCTTCTTAGTCCGCCCTCCTTCACTACTGCCTAGGTGTTAAGAGGACTTATCCAGGATTTAGGGGGCACCGTGCTAGGAAGGAGGTTTCACCAAGCTGGTCTCCTCCTGTCTGATTTTTTTTCCCAAGTCTGGGGTTGCAGCAATTTACCATACAAACTAAATATTGTCTCTGGTGAGTGGTGCAGAGGGATGATGCTGGTATTAGGTTGAACAACTGGCCCCCCATTCTCAGCCATATCTAATATGAGTCTTTAAAAAATGAACTTGGATCTGCAAACTCTTGGGATTTGTTGGGTCCTTGTTTCCTCTTTTTGCAACCCTGCCTCTGTGCTGCTGTAGAAACCCCCAATTTCTTGAATAGGAGCATTATGGAGTCGGTGCTAGAAGGTGGACAAATGGTAGGGGCTGAGATAGCAGTCTCAGTCTGATCAGGCCTGGTGTAGAAAATAACCTGCAGTTGATCAAGTACTACTAAGTACCAAGTAGTAAACACCTTTTACTAGAGTACCATTGCTAATGGTAATTCCAAAGTTTATGGATTGAATTAATGCCTTGACAGAAGTATTTTCAAGGTCATGGGTTATTGCTCCTGAAGATACTGGCTGGTCCAAATAATGTTGCAAAGAATGAGAGGCAGCCAGTGTAGTAAAGTGGATAGCATGTTAAGGGACTCTTGATTTCAAATCCGTGAAGCTCATAGTGAGGCTGTGGGCAAATCTTTATTGCTCACCCTTACCTACTTGTCATGTTGTGACATGGATGGGTTAGATGAGTAGCCCACTATATCTTGAAGGCTTGAGGCAGGTGCCAGAGGCAAAAATGAGTAAAACAGACAAGATTTCATTTTAAGTCGGTGACATTTTTCATCCTCTTTCAATTTAACTCTGAGGCAAGGCCAGCCCATCCATGAGGCAAGGTGAGGTTGGCATGAGGCTGTCTTGAGGGTGCCTCCTGTACCCATTGGCCACCATTGCAGCTGCCTTGCCTTGCCCCTGCACAACTTCTCCGTGTCTTTTTTTTTTTTTTTTTTTTTGAAGTAGAGCAGTGCATTGCCCAACTTTGGATGCTTTGCTGCTCTGTCTTCAGACAGGGCAACAAAGTGCAGACTCGGAGGAGGGAAGAAGGCAAGAATGGACAGTGGGTGGGGTCTGCCTCGGTGCCACCGCTAAGAATTGTGGCAGCTGCCACTTCTGCTCCCCACCACTGTTTCCTCCTGGCTGAGTATGGGTGGGATCTGAGCAGCTTAGGAGTGGCAGTAGCACTGCCTGTTGCTGGGGAGGGCTCTTGGGTTTGCACAGGGGTGTGCGCATGTACTTGCTGGCAAGGGGCAGGAATGGCAGGACTTCAGAAGTGGGGTGGCGCTTCAGCTACTGTTTCAAGCCGTGAATGAGCTTGGGCCTCCTCTACCCTGAGCCCCAAAGACCAACTCACATGGGAAAGTCTTGCAGTGCTCCAAAAAGTGTTCAGGCTTGAACTTTGATGAATCTACCATTGGAGGGAACGTCTTAATTAAGGGAGGACAGTCAGCAAGAATATCTTCTCGCATGCTCTTGACTTGTATGCTGCCCTGAGCAATTTAGAGGCAGAGCACGATGTTGTTGTTGTTCAGTCGTTAAGTCGTGTCCGACCCTTCGTGATCCCATGAACCATATCCCGCCAGGCCTTCCTGTCCTCCACTATCTTCCTGAGTTCGCTCATTTTCATGTTCGTTGCATCGGTGATGCTGTCTAACCATCTCATCCTTTGCCTTCCCCTTCCGCCTTCAATCTTTCCCAGCATCAGAGTCTTAATTTATTTAATAAAGAGCTTTTTACGTGGTTGAAGGAAACAGGTCAGTTGTTCCCTCGGAGTCTTCTCCTTTCATTTTAAATTATGATTTTTTCTTCTTCTCCTTTTTCATAGCCCTATACAGTGACTCATTTGAAACTTTCTGCTGGAATTATGGTTACTGCCTCCCATAACCCTAAACAAGACAACGGATACAAGGTATTTGCTTACAACTTTTTATTAAGTTTCATCATAGTGGTTCATCATAGTGACTGGGGTGACTGGGTTACAGTTCAAACAGGCTGAAAATTATAACGACTCGTGTCAAATTGTAACTTCTGCTGATGGCACTCAAAGCAATCTCTTTATGTCCACTGTGTTACGTAGGTTTATTGGAAAAATGGCTCTCAGATCATTGCGCCTCATGATAAAGGAATTGCTCAAGCTATTGAAGAAAACCTAGAGCCATGGCCTCAGGCTTGGGACGACAGCCTGGTTGATAAAAGCCCCCTTCTCCAGGACCCTTATGCGTCTATCAACAAAGACTATTTTCAAGATATTCAGAGGCACTGCTTGCACAGGTGAATTGGCAGAAAAGACTCTCCTTCCCCCCCCCCCTTGGGGCTAAACATTTTACTGTATTTTGTCTTATTGCCACAGGATTAAACCTAAAATGGAACAGAAGCCACATTTCTCAAAAAGGAAAGTAGTCTCTTCCATCCAGTGGCAGAAAGCCAAGACTTTTGGTACTGAGAGATGTGGGGGAGAAACAAAGCATTAACTATCCAATGAAGCAAGCAACAAAGAGCAAAGGCCAATAATTTAAAAAGGAGTAGGAGGCCGGGAACAAAGGACATTCTTAGAAAGCTATGTAATGTAGTCGCAGGTCAGAGGTGTTCATTTTCCTAAAATCTGAACCAGTAGACTAATATGAGCTGATTAGCTATTGCGAGGCCAACTCCCTGTCTGTTCATAGGAAGGGAAGTCATGACCAGTCTGGTTTTCCTTTCTGGGCTCTTGGGGTCGCGGAAAGGCATGCATGAAAGCACTGTCCAAAGAATTTGAACTCTCTGCTTTCCTTAGCTTCTCCATTGCTGTTTTTTTATCCCCCTTCCTGTCCCTCAGAACATCTGTGCAGGTACTGTTAGCAGTGCAAGCAGAGAGGGGATGCAACATTGTGTGAGACTGTCTGTGTAATTCCCGTGCACATCCTTGTTTGTCTGTGTTTGTTTCTTGGAGCATCAGAACAAAGTTTGCACAAGACTGCTGGAATGCACACCCTGCCTGCACTAGCAGGGCCCAAAAATAAATAAGTTTAGAGTCATCATTTATTAATACGGTCAAAGACCAACAAGAACAAAGTACAACCAAGTTAAAACAGTGAGCAAACATTACTTGTATTACCAAATATTATCAAAACTAAAATTTAACAAATAAGCACAAATAAAAACAAGGAACAGAGAAGCAGAGGATATGTTAAAACCATTCCTCAATGTCAACAATACCCTTGCGGATCTTGCAAGCAGCTGCCAAGAAGTTTGCACTCCAAATTGTGAGCCGAGAATTAGTTCCCAAGAGAAGTTTTTTGGTCATCAAAAAACATCAGGCAAGTCTGCAGCATCAGGCAAGTCTGGGAATTCCCTAGTCAGGGGAGAAATAAACTTGGAACGGATAGCCTGATAGAATGAACAGTGAAACAGGACATGTTCAGTTGTTTCTACATCTCCTGAGCCACAAGGGCATACCCTTTCAGAAATAGGGATCCTCCTATAGCAACCCTCAACAATTGCCGAGGTGAGCGCTCTCCATCTGGCTAGGAAAAAACCCCTCCTATGCCTCGGGAACTCCAGTAGTGCAAGATAGGTGGTTGGCGCAACTATATATCTAACATCCTCCGCAGCAAGAAAGGTTGGGGTTCTACCAATGTCCCCCTGCCGCTTGATATCTAATACCCTCTGCCTTACCCTTGGTTGGCTTGCAAGCAGCTCCTCAAAAAACAATTGTTTAAAAATGCATGTTTGTTCTTAACAGTAGACAAGCTTATGCCGATTTCAACATCATTGATGTACTTAATTTCAGGAATATAAACAAGGAGACAAAGCTGAAATTTGTTCATACTTCTGTGCACGGTGTAGGGCATGAGTTTGTGCAGTCTGCCTTTAAGGCGTTTGGCTTTAGCCCTCCATTTGCTGTTCCTGAACAGAAGGAGCCTGATCCAGAATTTCCAACAGTAAAATACCCAAATCCCGAGGAGGGTAAAGGCGTTCTGGTAAACTTTATTTAGTAAAAACTTCTTCCTTCTACATTTCTTTTGTGCCACCTCGAACTTTTCCTAATCTATAAACCTATTTTAAAATGCATATAGTTGTTGCTTTTGTACTCATACACCTATATCTCTTCAAAAGCCATCTTGTATCTTTTCTTTATTACTCTTTCCCATCCTGGCAACCCCTGCAGTAGGCCTGGTTCATACATTACTTTAGATGCAGAGAATCGGAAACTTGAGTGCCTCATGTTTCTGCAGGCTGTGCAGATTAAATAAAGTGTGAATCGGCTCTACAAATGTCTGTATGTGCTATATAGTTTCAAGATTCCATCCAAACTTGTTGGTCTCTATGACGAGCATATGGGACGATTTGTATTATAAGCATGCAAGAAGGTAAATATCTCAATTTCTTTTTTTTCTTGTAGTTAACATAATGGAGTTTTGGCACATCACTTTTCCATGTCTTTTTCAGACACTGTCTTTTGCCTTGGCTGAAAAAGAAGGTGCTCAAATTGTTTTAGCCAATGACCCAGACGCTGATCGGCTTGCTGTTGCAGAGAAACAAGAGAGGTATGGAACGGGTCTGCCCATTTCAGTGCTTAGCAACAAGTCTGTTGTAGGCATACCTGAGAGCAAGTGTAGGTAAATGTATTCTGTTCAAGGTGTTGCTTTGTTGTCCTGCCCAAAGACACAGAGTGATGAATGGGCCTTTTGTACGATACTCCTTAGCAGTTGACATTTGCAAAAATGTGCTAAAGTAACTCGCTGACGTCTTTCTCTTTTTTCCTTAACTGCTACCAGTGTTGTAGCTTAATAAGGTTTTAATTAAAACAAACGCCTCATTTAAAAGATTACATTATGCTCACTATGTAGTGGCTGAGAGACTGAGCTACAAATCAGGCCATCCCCACTTCAAATCAACCTACTCACTGGGTGACCTCTCTCTCTCTCTAAACCATAAAACGAATTTCACAACTCCTGGCAGGCACTTAGCCCTTAAGGGATAATATTAATTTTAATTCAGTTGCTTTTCAAGAATATTTATACTTTCAAAATCTGTAGAAAATCAATGAGAGCTGTACCCAATGACAGCTGTACCCATAACATTGTAAATACACATGTAGATTTTCATGGCTTGTTATTATATTCAAAGACACAATATTTATGGGATTTCCAGCCATGTGATTCCAGCTCTTAGAATTGAAGAAATAAAGATTAATCTTACACTTGTCTGTTGAAATTCCTCTTCCTTGGTCCTACCGCGATGCAGAAGTGGGCAACCGGAACGGATTATCCAAAGCAGACAGAGCGATAAAGTCTTAAATCTTCATAACATTGTGTTTCTCTCTCTCTCTCTCTCTGAATGTAGAATGTACACAATTTCCTACTTGCCTTTCCTATTTTTCTTATGTATCAGTTGGCAAAGTATTGTTTCTTAACTATGTCCTAAACTGTTGTGCCTCTCTTTCACAGAGGAGAATGGAAAGTGTTTTCTGGCAATGAACTGGGAGCGCTCTTAGGCTGGTGGATCTTCACTTGTTGGAAAAAACATAATCTAGATCCTGGTGCTGTTAAAGATGTATACATGCTGTCTAGCACTGTGTCTTCCAAAATCTTAAGAGCAATAGCACTGAAGGAAGGGTTCCACTTTGAGGTAAGTTGCTGGCCAGTGGGGGGGGGGCATATTTTCTTTGCATCAGTCTAAGGTATTATCTCACTGAATCTTGTTCTATATAGGAAACATTGACTGGATTCAAATGGATGGGAAATCGAGCCAAGCAGCTTTTAGACCAAGGAAAAACAGTCTTATTTGCATTTGAAGAAGCCATTGGTAATACGTTTACCCCTTGCTTACACAGTAAACATGTGCTTTGAACTTGATCTTCTTAATATACCATATTTTTATGGAGAATAGCTGTTCAGTGTTAACACCTACTCTTAACGTTTTACTGGTGATGCAACTTGTATCACCAGCTGGAGTTGTCAGAAATGTAGTACAATGAGTACCACACATATAATCTACCATTATGTTCAGTGGCGTCACTACATTTGGTGTCGCCCTGTGTGGTAGGGGTGGTGTGCCAGGTGTCACACACGCACACACCGAGCACGGTGTGCCCACGGAGCTCACTAAGTCAGAAGTAATTGCGGTGATGTGATGACGTCATACATGCTATCCCCGCAATTCCGGCTTGGTGAGGCTTTGCCCTCCGAGTTGCTTCTTTGGCCCAGAGTGGGCAAAGAAGCAACTCGGAGCAGTGCCAGAGCCAGCCGATCTGGCAGGGGGGGGGCGGCATCCTCGACGCCCCCAAAACTAATTAGCATAATTTATGCTAATTAGTTTTACCCGCTTTTTTCGCCGATTTTCGGCGATTTTAAGGCTAGAAATGGGTTTTTTAAAGGATTTTTAATAAGTGTGTATGCTTTTACCTGCACTTTAGTGAAATTGGACGGCTCCCACGACGATTTCAAGCCTTCTCCCGGGGGCGCAGCGTCTCCGTTCAGCCGCTCACTTGGTGCGGCACTTGGTGTGCCCCCAGAAGCAATCTCCGTAGTTTGCGCATGCGCAAAACCACGGAGTCTCCAGGGACGCTCCAGGAAGTAGTTTGCGCATGCCCAGAACGTCCCTGGAGACTCCGTGGTTTTGCGCATGCGCAAACTACGGAGATTGCTTCTGGGGGCGCACCAAGTGCCGCACCAAGTGAGCGGCTGAACGGAGACGCTGCGCCCCCGGGAGAAGGCTTGAAATCGTCGTGGGAGCCGTCCAATTTCACTAAAGTGCAGGTAAAAGCATACACACTTATTAAAAATCCTTTAAAATCGGCGAAAAAAAGCGGGAAAAATTCAAATTTTTCCCGCTTTTTTCCGGAGCCTCCCGCCCCCCTGGACAGCCTTCCGCCCTGACGCCCTGGGGCCCACCGCCCCCCGGCCCCCAGTCAGCTAACGCCCCTGACTCGGAGTGGGCAGAAGACGGCTGAGCCTAGGTGGCACTGCGACCATGGTGTTGCCCCTAATTTGCCCCTCACCTAGTGCGCTCCACAGCACACGCACCCATCTTACTATGCCTGTGATAATAGAGAGCTAGCTTGGTTATTGAGAATGAGTATGCTTGGATGGCAAACTTTTTTTTCCCCCAATAGATGTTTGGAGATAACTGAAACTCTGAGTACAATTTTTTTAATTTTAACAAGTGAATATAGGGAACTCAGAATCATGGTGCGATTTCTTCAAAATCAAAACATTACTGACGTGGCTCAGTTACCTTGACATGGCACATTTATCAACTTGCATCTTATGATGTTGCTGTTTTGTGCCAATGTACAAGTCTGAGACTGAAATCTAGGCTACTTCTTCTGAGTCCTGGCACCAAAATAAACCCTTGCCTGATGACTCTGACATTGCAATGAAGTGAATCTCTAAACTAGTACAGTAAAACCTTGGATTGCGAGCATAATTCATTCCAGAAACATGCTTGTAATCCAACGCACTCGTGTATCAAAGCAAATGTCCCCATTAGAAATAATGGAAACTCAGATGATTCGTTATTCTGCAAGAGTGTGTGTCTGCAGAGGAAGAACCGCGTCTCCCAGGCTCAGCGTTAACAAGCTGCTTTCCCTCCCCCCCCCCCATGTCCTTTGTTCTTGCAAACTCTAGCTCATTAACAAGTTCTGCCTCTTGCAAAGTCCGATCTGTAGAACCAGAGCTTTGGTCTAAAGAGTAAACATCTTTGCAGGGACATGGGGAGGGGGAAGGGGGAGAACAACTTGCTAATGAGCTAAAGTTTGCAAGAACAAAGGACATAGGGGGGAGGAGGGAAAGCAGCTTGTTAATGCTGAGCCTGGGAGACGTTGTTCTTCCTTTGCAGACACACACATAGATCTCTTGTAGAACACAATGTACTCGTATTGCAATACCTTGCTCATTTATCAAGTCAAAATTTACAAAACAATTTTGCTCTCACACCAAGTTACTCGCAATCCAAGGTTTTACTATACAGATAATCATTTCAAATGAATCATCTGTTCTAGGATCAAGATTAGAGGGTTCCAATAATATCAATAATAAATTGCCTCGACAGTCATTTCAGTACAGAAATGAAAGCAAGATGGACTTGCACACAAGCTGAACTTATTTTGAGTTGTGATGTTTTATTTGTAAGTATTGTTTAATGGAAGACTTAACAAAGTTTCATGTTTTATCATTCTCTCTTCAGGATATATGTGCAGCCCTGTGGTCTTGGATAAAGATGGAGTCAGTGCTGCAGTCATAGCTGCGGAGATGTCTAGTTTTCTAGCAACGAAGAACCTGTCTTTGTCTCAGCAGTTGAAAGCCATTTACAATGAGTGAGTGTGATTTCACTGTATGCTTAATGCGCTTTCTACATAAAAGGTACCTGGAATTCACAGGTGATTACTTTGGCTTCATAGGTATGGCTACCACGTTACCAAAGCTTCATATTTTATCTGCTATGATCAGAAGACTATTAAAGAGCTGTTTGAGAAGCTTAGGAATTATGATGGGAAGAATAATTATCCAAAGACTTGTGGGAAATTTACGGTTTCTGGAGTAAGAGATCTAACTACTGGCTACGACAGTAACCAGCCTGACAAAAAAGCTGTAAGTAGCTGAGTTTTGCTATTCCTAAATAACCTTTGCTCACTGCTTACTAGACGTGAAAAGTTGTAAGGCTACCTTAGATATTACACACAGACTTAAATGCAGCTATATTTTGCGATTTATTATTTTGTCCTGATTCTAAATACCTTTACTTGGATGAAAGTCTCATTATTCTGGGGAAGTAATTATGTTGGTTGCAGCAACATGTAAAAAAGAGCCCTGTGGCACCATAAATCTTTATTTATTTATTTTAGTTATTTACTTTCATTGGACCTCAGTAAGCGTGTCTGGAATTGTTGCATTTAGCCTTGGTCCAGAAAGAGCTGCTATAGGCTACGTACTACCAGTGGAATTTACTCTTCATTGTTCATATTCCTTTTGGAGTAAATGAAGACCAAGTCATAACTTGTGAATTATGACTCACACATGTGAGTTTGCCACTGTTTTAAGATCAGCTCCGGGGGATAGGATCCTGCTCTCCGACTTGCCATTAACAGAGATCTGTTTGGTGATTATCAGGGACAGGGCTTTTTTGGTGGCAGCTTCTCAGTTACGGAGTTTTCTCCTTCTAGACGTTTAGCAGGTTTTTTCTCTTGCTGTCTTTCAACAGCAGCTGAAGGTATTTTACTCTGTTGGTTGAATGTGTTTTATTCTTTGCTGTGTCTAATTTTCATTTTTTTAAATGGCTGTCACTTATTTTTAGGTTTATATTTTTATGTATGTTAAAAGTTGAATATAAATTACCAGTGGCGTCGACTGATATGGTGCGGTGGGCCCCAGGGCGTGGGGCGGAAAGGCTCCGGGGGGGGGGCGCGAGCCTCCTTAAGTTCCGCGTTTTTTTCACTTTTTTTCTTTTTCCGGCGATTTAAAGTGCAAAAAACGGGGTTTTAACGTGTATGTATGTTTTGCAGGCACTTATCTTGTATAGAGGCTGTTCTCTCGACGATCTTCTTCCTGCTCCCGGGCACAGCTGAGCTTCCTGCTCCCGGGTGCCGACTCTGTAACGCACCCAGCAGCGCTTTCCGGAGCTTGCACATGCCCAGAACGTCCCTGGAGACTCCGTGGGTCTGCGCATGCGCCAACTCTGTGGGTCTGCTGGGAGCGGTACAGAGTCCCGCGCCCGGGAGCAGGAAGCTCAGCTGCGCCCGGGAGCAGGAAGAAGATCGTCGAGGGAACGGCCCCTATACAAGATAAGTGCCTGCAAAGCATACATACACGTTAAAAACCCCAATGTATGCTTTGCAGGCACTTATCTTGTATAGGGACCGTTCCCTCGACGATCTTCTTCCTGCTCCCGGGCGCAGCTGAGCTTCCTGCTCCCGGGCGCGGGACTCTGTACCGCTCCCAGTAGACCCACAGAGTTGGCGCATGCGCAGACCCACGGAGTCTCCAGGGATGTTCTGGGCATGTGCAAGCTCCGGAAAGCGCTGATGGGTGCGTTACAGAGTCGGCACCCGGGAGCAGGAAGAAGATCGTCGAGGGAACAGCCTCTATACAAGATAAGTGCCTGCAAAGCATACATACACGTTAAAACCCCGTTTTTTGCACTTTAAATCGCCGGAAGAAGAAAAAAACACGCCAATAAAACTGTCAAAAATAGCTTTCGAAACCGAAACCTAAATTTTTTGACAGTTTTATTGGGGGCGTTGGAGGGGGGGGCCAGATGCGGGGGCGCCTGGCGACGCCACTGTAAATTACTTTCTCCCTCTCAGTAAAAACCTTGATCTACTGTTGCCTCAAATGTATGTTCCACTTTCAAAACTTAGAGCTTCTATGATGTTTTTGTGCATCTGACATTCAAATTCAAATGGTAGAATTTTAACGAAGTTACTGTCTCTGATGCTAGGTGCTTCCTACCAGTAAAAGCAGCCAAATGATAACATTCACTTTTAGTAACGGAGGCGTAGCTACAATGAGAACCAGTGGAACTGAACCCAAAATCAAGTACTACATAGAGCTCTGTGCACCTCCTGGAAACAGGTATGGTTTGGAAACTTTTATAGCAAATGACTGATTAACATTAGATTCTCCTATAGAGGTTGTCCTGGAGTAGCTGGTTAAGGTGGCCTGTGAGATCCCTTCTAAGGTCATAGCCACAAAACCTATTGTGTTCCATATTTGGAATACCTGCGACCTCTCTATTCTGACCAGCACTGCCACACTTTTGAATTTCACTCTACCCCAGGGGTACTCAACCTTTGGAGGCCCGGTACCCCCTATCACGATCCAATTTCCTGAAGTATCACCTGCTAATTAACTGCTAATTAATTGGATTGATCAATTAGGAAATTAATCTTTAAAAAAATTACTAAAACAATTTTAAATGTAAAAAATGTCTTAACTGTGTGTGAGTGAGTGAGAGATGCAAGGATCTTTTTTTTTTTCCCCTCCAAGTCATACTTCCCAAAATCGGCTCCTCCCTCCCCCACCCCTCCAAAGTACAAAAATAAGCCTAAAACCAAAATCAGAGAGACAGAAGGGCTCCAAAATTAAAATTTAAAATTCATGTTAATTAACACTTAATTAGCTGCTGATGGGGCAGATAAGGGGCAGGGCTTGGCGTACTCCCAGCAAGATGTTTGCATACCCCTAGGGGTACCTGTACCACAGGTTGAGAACCCCTGTTCTACCCCATTAGTGGGGTGGTAGCAAATACACCCTTTCACTGTTTTCATTGGCTTGAAAACCACAACCAATGTGTGTAGTGGCTAGAGTGGTTGACTTACGGCCCGATCCTATCTGGGCCTTGTGCTGCTGGAACTTGCATTCTGGCAGTGCAAGGCCCTTTGCAGCTGTGCAAAAGCTGGGATGCCATCATGTGCTTCCAGGCCGCTGCCACAAATGAACAAAGGCACATGTGGCTCTGCCACTCTAGGTAGGTTGGCAGCAGGGGGCATGTCATGGGCAGGGAGAGTTTGGAGAGTTTCTAGTGTGCACCAGGATCTTATCCCCTCTTTTTGAACCTGCCCTGTCCCTTTTCTCTCCTCAGACTTATGTCGGCTATACAGCTGGCGTAGGTCTGAGGAGACCCATAGGCTACCAGGAGTCCTACACAGAGATAAGTAGAAAATAGTTTTATTTACCACTGGCAGGTAATCGCCCCACCACCACCATTGGATGCAGCACGCATTCGATTGGCATGGCTGCATTGTCCTTAATAGGATTGTTTTCATTCAGCCATCAAGCACACTGGGTGACATTGGACAAATCACTTTTTATCTTGGCCTATAAGGTTATCTCGCAGTGTTGTGGAGATAAGATGATCTCACCTGATCTATGCTGCTTGAAGGGAAGGGTAGAATAAAAATAGTAAATCTGAATTTGAGCTTTAGGATTCTGTGTTGAGCCTTCCTATAAAATGGGGCATACTGACTAGGAAGGTACCTGAGCTCATCAAAAATGGAAAAATGAATAATTCTCAGGCACTAGGAAGATAATTTTTTCCTGTATCTCACAATGACCCATCAGATGTCTGGGAGCACACAAGACAACAAGATACCTTTATCCTGTTGCCACTCCCTTGCATCCATCTGGCATTCAGAGATAGGCTACCTCTAAAACTCAGAGGTTGCTTACAGTCATTATAACTTGTAAACCTGTGATGGTCTTCTGTTTATTGTAGAAGTGAGGTGTTGTTGTTGTGTTTGTAGTGGAATGGGATGAATGAAATGATCTGTTGATTGGTCAAAATGATTTGTTGCCCGAGAGGCAAATTTCAGTTAACTGACTGTTAAAATCCAGATTATAGAAGTACATGGCTAGAAAGCAGCAAGGAGAGATGTGCACATGGGGTGGGTGGGTAAATTGCTGTGCACCCTGAGCTTCCTTATTGTCTTGGGTGCAATAATCCCTATTGTCAAAGAGTGACAGGCCTCTTAAAGCTAAACAATAGCTTGTGTTTCTTCGGTAGCCGGGACTGCTGTGCCCAGAATTGCTAACAAAGCTAAAGCAGGGAAAGCGGTTCTTCTCTTGGCACATATTTCTCCCTTTGGATCTCAGCCTAGTTCTGAAAGGGTCATGGAACTGGAATGCATCTAAAGGTCATTGTGTCCAAGCCCCTGGCCTTAAAGCATGACACAGAGGAATAAGAAACCCCATTGAATTACTTTGAGAGATGGGACTAAAGGGGGGGGGGGTAAAGAGACATGGTAACTGTATGTTTTGCAAACAGATACCTCTTTTAAAATGACTTTCTGCAGCCCTGATCGTGCTTTATAGAATGCAGAAGTCTTTCAAAATGTTGTATTTCCTCCCAACACTATTGGAAAACGTTTGCAAGTGAGAAATGGTCCATTTGTTTTTTCAGACAGCAGTTACCACAATTAATCTCCAAAACAGAATAATGTTAGGCAGATCTAGGACATCAAGTGCACAACTCAATTTTTAACATAAATGAAAACTTTTGCAGGTTGAAATCCAGCTGATGGAAATGTGACCATAGTTTCTCTTTTTGTTTTGGGTTCATTTTTTCAGTGATTTTGAAAAGCTGAAGAAAGAACTGGATGAACTGGCTAATGCTATTGAAAAATATTTCTTTGAGCCAGAGAAGAATAAGCTGCAGACCAAACCAGAGTGATAAAACTGTCCTTGTTTCAGTCACTTTTATATACACATGCGCACACGCACAGAAAAAATACTTGTGGTTAATTAGACAGTATGTATAAAGTTGCTGTTTTATTGAAGAATTATGACTTCACAACTTGTCTATAATTTAGCCCGGTTGAGAAGTATGTTTTCATGTTTCATTTATCATGCATACCGTAATTTTATTTTATGAAGAGAATTATGCCTTCCTTAGGTGAATGTTCAACTATTTCCCAGTGAAATTGAATCTTATTTAAGTAAAAACTTGGTCTTTCATCACATTGGGAGCTTCCCATGCCTTAGTGCAGGAAGCACTCAGGAGGTGGGTGGGAATCCCATGTCATTCCATTGTATGAACTCTGCTAGTTATGCAGATCCTCAAGTGTCCTGGTCTACCCTGCTCGCTACTGCTAGAATTTTTTACCTCCTAGCAGCCTTCCATTGTGTTTAAAGCCTGTGAAAAGGTTACCTCTTCAAACTGTTATCTGCCCTATATCTTTTACTGCTCCACTGCCCTTCCTTTATATGTCTCATCTCTTAGAATCTAAGACTTAGATCAGTGGTGGCCAGCCTTTCAACATTAGTGCTCCTGGCCCTTTAAATGGTTGTATAGGTGAGGGCATTTCAGCAAGTGCAGCTGCCAAGATTCTGTCTTCTACACAACTCTTAAGAATGCAGAGGCCCTAATGGTGGAAGGTTGGCCACCCCTGACTTAGATTGTAAGTATGAGAGCTAAGCTGTATATCTTTTATGTATAGTGCCTCATTACTGTAGGTGTTCCAGAAACACCCCTATATAATTTATTTGCCCAACTTGTAAGAATCCAGATATAGTAAATCAACATATCTAAGATCTGGGACAGTCGCCAGTTCAGGTAATTAATTATCATACCCTCTGCAAAGCACAGGTTGCTTATCACATTTCTGACCCTCGAGATTGTAACAAAATAACTGTAGAGCAGTTATGACGGGTATGACAGCGTACCTGAATGCAAACATATGATTGTCTTGTTTATCTTTGCAAGATGTGCATTCCTCTAATTATGGAACATTGCTATCTTGTATAAGAATTTGAGCAGCATTAGGTGCTTATTAAATCAGTTTTTCCATGTGCTTTGAACCAGTCTTATTTCTTTGGGAATAATTGGCTACGCATGTTGCTCAATTTGCCACTACCCCTTTTCTACTAATTGCTTTCCTTGCAATTCATTTGTATGGATCTTGTTAGATGAGCAACAATTAATTTGTTAGAACGCTGTCTGTAAGAATTGTTTTTTAAAAAATTCAGAAGTCGCTTGCCATGACTGGAACCTTTATCTGGGGGAAAAATGTATTTTCACTTCTGCAAAAATTATTTCACTTTCCTTAATTTAGTGTTCTAATAAAACTGACCATTTGCTCTGCGCATTGGAGGAGAAACCTATGAGATTGCCCAGTGGTTCCCAAACTGGGAGGCATGGCCCCCAGGGGAGCTGCGGATACCAGCCAGGGGAGCTGCAGAGTGCCACGGAATCCTCTCGGAAAACAGTGCAGTGGCAATTGGCAGGCATCAACGTAATGTAATGGGGAGCCACGGCTAATGGTCAAGGAACTTGTTGTGTTACCAAATGTCTTACCAGGTTGAAAAAGTTTGGGAAACACTGATTGGCAGCGAGTGATGATGTTCAAAAGAGATGATCCCTGTGAGTTGAGCTACTTAACTGTCCTGGTTCACTCTGAATGTTCAGCTACCAGGGCCACATCACTTAGTCTTGCTCTTTATAGCAGGCCTGAGTCAGTTATAAAAAATAATTGCTACCAGGGCAAGAGGCACCTTTTCAATTGGTGCTCCTCTTATATTTAACAGGGGGAGAGTAACTGCTCCCCTTTCACCCCAGCACAGTCTCTTTTCTAGTGGCTGTTTGCTGGTGGTGTTCTGCATCTTTTTTTAGATTGTGAGCCCTTTTGGGAAAGGGAGCCATTTACTCATTTGATTTTGTCTGTAAACCGCTTTGTGAACTTTCTGTTGAAAAGTGGCATATAAATACTGTTAATAATAATAATAATAATAATAAAATGCAAATAATAAAATACAATCTTCACAGTAGGTGGGGCCACACAGTTATAATGCCACTAGGCTTAGTGGGCTGAATGAGGCCCACAGGCCATGGTTTGGGACCCCTGCTCTAAAGTGTACTAAGGTTTTTGTTGTACAAAATATCAAAGTATATGAACTACATATTGCTTTAAAGGGGTTATTCATTATGTAAATGCCACTACTTCCTAAAAAGCAGAGTCCTAACTTAATTACAAGAGAGATCTTTTCCCCTGATGCCTGACAAATGAGAGGTGCAGCTTATGCAATTTTTTTGACAGAAGTGAAGATAATGAGAGCCTCTTTTGATAAAGACACTATATGAGTGGCAAGTTAAAAAAAAAAAACCCAAACTTATCCATAATAGGAGTGGCAGCTCTGTGCTTGGTTCACTTGGGCTGCAATCCTGTACACACTTCCTGAGTGAAAGTCCCATTGAACCCAGTGAGACTTCATTCCAAGTAAATATGCACAGAATTGCACTGTAGGTTACATTCCGGAGGAACTATGGATTTGAATCTGAATGGATGACCCCCAAATAAATGTTTCCCATTTAGCTCTCCATAGAAGCTTGAAATCCTGTACAATCTTTCACTTATTAAACACTTTCCAGTGCTTTATATTGACTTTGATGCTGTCACTGTGCTGTTTTTCCCCTCTTTCCAGTGCTTTATATTGACTTTGATGCTGTGCTGTTTTTCCCCTCTTATCTGCAAGATAAACAACCTCCTGCATTCGAGTTGCAGAGATAGCTAAGATGTCTTACCAAAGTTTGCAGGCCAGTGGTTTAGTTACTGCAGCTAAGATACGACTCAACTTTATAATAGGGATGTCAGGAAGGGAGTAACTAGACTAGACAGAAGTGAAAGTTCTGAAACTAAAGCAGTAAGGACAGGTTGAAAACAATTTTAATAATGTCAAAATACTGATTAAAAATATGAACACTTGCTTCCTGCTTGCTCCTCTTCCTTCATTTGGTGTCGGCCTTTAAACTGACATATCTGAAATTAGCTGGCATGGCAATGAATTCACTGATTTTTACAAAACTGGTCCCAAATGGAAGAAGCAGACTGTTGGTGACTCATCTTGTGGAACAACCAAGTAGGAAGCCACTCCTTGTGTTAGATATCTTGCTGAACAGGCTTCATTATTTGAATTGGTAAAAGGAAAGGGTTAAAACTCCTGCCATGTATTTGCATATAGTATCCATCCCCTTCCTTGTCTGTTTTCTGCATCTGATCATGTAGGTTCTTGCCTATGAAAGCTCATGTTACAAGTACACTTACTAGACTTTTTAAGATTTACAGGACTCTTTGTTCTGCTGCAACAGCTATGTCACAACAGTGCTGTGTCACATTGGTGTTGCTGGAAACTAGAAATCCACTGCTGATGTAAATACTAAGAATTGCTGGGCCCATAATTTAAAGTCCTCTGTAGAAATGGATAAACTAATCTCCATATTTCAAACAGTATGTTAGCAGAAAATTCCAACAGCGTGCCCTAGTCCTACAAGGTCAGTTCAGCTCTTATGTCAGCTTTGTTATCTGATCTTTCCCTTAAGACTGTGAATTAATACTGCCCTTATATATTCTTGTAAAGCACACAACATTCGGGTTCTGTATATAGACATAGTTTTTCACAACACAAAAATAGACCTGGGAAAATAAACATGTCATTAGAAAAGAATTTGTCTTGATTCAAAGCCCGCTGAAGGCAAGAGAAAAGCTTCCAATCAAGTTAACTAGAGCTTGAATCGGAGCTTGATTCAAATAGAGCTTGAACTTCATTAAGTGTGTGGGTGTCCCACAACCAATTAGAAATAGCAGTGTAGCACATTATGATTAAAATAGATGCAAACAATGGTCTCATGTTCTTTATGATCTTGCAAGTCTCAAAAGACTACAGTAATTTGTTTCAGCATAAACTTTTCCAGACTACAGTCCATATCATGACATACATGAAGTGAAATCCTCGGTAGACAAGCACGGGTATCTACATGAGTATAGAAAAGAAACAATTGTACAAGCTGGGGTCAAAGGTCTATGGGATGTCTATTTGCAACAATTATGTTGTTTAAGATACTGTAGTATTGTAAACATATGGAGAAACAGCTGGTCCTTCCCTTTGGGCGATGGAGGGGGATGGAGTTGCATCTCTCCTTGGAAGAGATGTGGGGCATGACATCATATAGCAGTGGCGTGCCAACTCTGGGACCAACAAGCTGCTGGGAGGCAATGGAATGGACCTAATTTAGGGCTCCACCTGCTACTGGCAACTATCTCCAGTGTAGCTTGGTACCCACCCCTTCTGCCCTATTTCAATATGGGACTAGCTGGTCTCCTTAGGACCCAGTAGGATTTTTTCCCCCCTACAACTGTTCCTTCTTCTAGTGACTGGTTTTTCACCTACTCTATACTGACCTTTGGCAGGCTGATGCTTAGCGGGTATTGCTTTCATTTATTTATAGTCCCTTGCACATTGGCAGGTGAGTGCAGGTGCTCTGGAATCGTTTTGGATACTGCTGGTGTGCACCTGGAAGCACTATTATGGTGAGGGGGAGAGTTCATGGAACAGTCCCTTAAGGCTTTAGAGCCTGGATGTGTCTAAGAATGAAACCCCTTTGGGGAATGTCTTGCCTCTGAGTTTTGTGGTTTAAGATGGGCCTGATTTAGGCAGTTGTCTCCAGCAAAGTAAACTGGGTTTGAGAAGGCAGGAGACTGCTGCTGATTTCTGAGCCAAGGTGGTTCGCCTAGGCTAGGGGGACAGGCCAGATTTTACAGGCAAGAATAGCATTACCTCAAGGGTTGTACCCACACTATATTTGTCATTGTTGGTCGATATGCTGCAGATCTCTGTTAAGTTGTAGTCCAAGTACTGTATAATCCAGTACAATCGTCTCATCTCTGGTGTAGTAGTTCTGGAGTTGGACTTAAACCACCTCAGAGGGTTGTTGTGAAGACAAAAGTAGGGAAGGAACTATGTATACCACCCTAAGCTCCTTGGAGGAAGGGTAGTTTAAAAATGTGAATACGGTAAATAAATTCTCCTATGTGGGTGCAATGCGTAGTTATCTACCTTTTTAGAAGCATGATCACAGCAATGTCATGTTTAGATTTTTTTTTATATGGCCTCTCCCCCTAGGCGAACCACCTTAGCTCAGAAATCGGCAGCAGTCTCATGACTTCTGCCTTCTCAAACGCACAGTTTACTGTGCTGAAGAAGACAGCTGCCTAAATAGGCTCATCTTAAACTCCAAATCTCAAAGGCAAAAGACATTCCCCAAAGGGGTTTCATAAAAATGAGGGGAGATCACTACTCCATCCAGTAAAGGATACTGCCCTATTCCTTTAATCATGGTATTCATCACTCTCTCCTAGTTTCTTCTTGTACTATTTAGAAAACCATATCACTGTTTCCTGTTGTATATGGCTGTCTTAAAGTGTTAATGTGGTTAGAAACATGGACAACCGCGACTTAGTTACTTGTTTGGGGGTTTCATTTTCTATATGTTTTAACACACACACACACACACACACACACACACACACACCTTTTTAATCTCCTACAGCAATGTAAACTTGCATGGAGTCCACAACAACGATATTCCCCTAAAATTGGCAAGAGTTGGCCCTAAGTTTTGACTGATCTTTGCCAGGTATGAAAAATGACATATTTTTAAAATTACTTCAACAGTGATGTGGATTCAACCAAATGTGGAGATTTGGAATGAACCATTTGGATGATAGCCAAATGCAGCATGTGAACAAATGCAAGCTCTTAATCAGTACATTCTGAGCAACTTTGCTGAGACCCTTCAGTGGAGATTGGATGCTCCCATTCACTCAGTCCTCAGTCCCAACTGGATTTTCCACCTCCCTACTTTTCTGTATAACAGGTGGAAACAATAGTGGATCCAGTATGGGCTGTGATACCCACACAATCCAAGGTGCTATGCCAGTACCTGATTTTGTGGGCATCACTGTCTCTCCCTTTCTAAGGAGACTTCTCCCAAACATCTAGTTTAGCGCTAACAGGGAGAGAAGCTTCCATTTAAATGCATACTTAGTATTGTGGCTTTAGATGTCCTGGCATCTTTCCTAAGCTGATGGTGGGGTTCTTTTTCCCCCCTCATCTTTTCAATACTTGATCATAACGTTAATTTTCACCTAGTTACTGTCAAATCTAAGTTCTGTGGCTGGCTGGGGGGGGGGGTGGAGGCAATATGGCCTAAACGGTGATTAGAAATCTCTTTGGTTACTCTGAAATGGCCATTCTAAAAAAATTAAAACGTTTTCCTCTGTCATTAGAGGAAATGGAAAACTTCCAGGGTTTTTTGTTTTTACTGAGAAGCAAATTGTGCAAAATGAGACTCCTGGCTAGCATTCATAGCAGGTTGTCATTCATTGCTATTCATTTTGTCCAAGAAAGGCCTGTTGTGCCAGGGTCTTGCCCATCTAGCAGACACTTGTGAATTGACCACATGAGCAGGAGACACTGACTGAATTGTCATTTTATTCAGAGGACCATACTGCCCCTGGGAAAGCTCAGTTTGTCCGCAAGTGATGTTGCATAACAGGAACTCCCACGCTTAAATCTGCTCCAGCTAGTAAACGCAACCCCCATTCCAGTGAATGTGGAACTAGAACTTACCTTGTGGTTACAATTGATGTTCCTCCTTGTTCTGCAATACCAGTTGTAGGAATAAAATGCCCACTAATATTTTTGGTTCCTTACCCTCCTATCTCAATCACTGTCTGAAGAGTGTCTAATAAAAATAAAAGTATCCTAAGCCTATTCTTCTTAGCTCAGTCAGCTTTACAGCAGAGGGAGACTCTGGGTCAAACTAGCCTTCACCATGCAGAGAACTGTGACCCTTTCTGTTTTAAGAAAATGATCAGAAATCTATGTGCAACAGCAAGGACCTAGGCAGAAGTAATTTTGAATATGGTTTAAATTGTAAAACACTTTTTTTCCAATATTCACCAAGTTGTTCTCAAGTCAGGAAAGTAAGGGCCAATTGTCCTCAACTTGTGTTCAAGCAAAGCTATTGCTGTCCTTTCAAAAGGCGTACAGAAATCTTGCCCCCCTTTCCAGTCATTGGTCAATAGATGCCACTGAAAGAAATAAAGCAGGATATCATTGCTAACCTTATTTATCAGCTCTATCAATGCTAGAACAGGGCATAGCTCAAGTAACATAAGTCTTAGTGGTCAATGGGATAAATAGAGGTGAGAGAAAATGGCTTTATTTTTTTCGCAGATTTCAGTGTTTAACCAAAATGAAATAGCAGACTGTGATGTGTTTTTATTCCAGTTTTCCCCATTTTTATCTATTGTAACTGCTTTAAAAGTGTACTAGGTAGTATAAGTTGTACAATGTCAGCAGATTAAGTGATGCAAAATTACATGGTTTTATTATTTTATTGCAGATTTTTTTTAGCAGAAAGCAGTGTTATGTGTTTTTATTTTGTTTTCACCTTTTTCTCCTGCCCCTACGGATAGAGTACTGTACGGTACTACTGTCACACTTTTCCATATATCTCAACAGACTTTTGTTTAAAGTGAAAACTGACCTGGGTTATCCTGGTGGGAAGGTTGACCTCTGAAGCAGAGGCAGAAGGATGGAGCGCGCGGAGCAGCTGCTCCAGGCGGCAGGCGCAGGGGTGCAGTCAGCGTTGGGGGGGGTTACTTACCCGCGCGATGTTTCGCCCTTCCCACCCTCCCTGGAGCTCGTTTGGCTCAAACGGTGCCGAAACGGGTGGGTGGGGGCGTGTTCGGAGTCACGCTGGGTGCGATGACATCACTTAGGCCCCGCCCCCTTGGCCCGGGCGCCGGGAGGGCTAGTGGCATTACTGCTTTGAAGGCCATGGCAACTACATCCATGCTCCTCCTTAGAGCTGTCTCTTCATGAATAAAATACACAAAATATTTGCATACTAAATTACATTTGTGTCTTTGTGCCACTGTGTAAGATTGAAAACCAGCAGTAGAATAACCAAGCGTCCATTCTTTGCAGGCTGGAAAAGTTATGATGAGCAGCAGAAGCACTAGTTATATGAGTGCAAATGAATGTTATACTGATCCATTTTAATTAGGTTTTCCTTAGCAGTGTGGTAACTACAAACTCAAAAGTTTAACTGCCACAGACTATTCTGGCAGCAGTGTTGAATTATCAACAGAGACAAATAATTGTTTACTGTTGCCCAGTGTGGCAGAGTTCAAGACTAAATGACTTTCAGACTATAGTTCAAGGTCTGTCTTCACAGGCTATGTCTTGATTTGGTGACCAGTATTTATTTTTTAAGTGTGTTTCTAACAGTGTGTTTCTAACCCTCACAGCTGCTGGGAAACCTTATAACCATGATTTCAGTATGTGACTTAATTCAGCAATTGGCTGTCCAACAAAACCCATTTGTTCCAAATGTCATGATTTTATTATTGGGGACCTGTGTAAGTGGGTTTTCTTAAAAGATTAAAGTGGAACCCCAATTGCTTGGATAGTTGAAACGCCTTGCTTTCACCCAAGTGGAGAAAATTCAAAGATTCTGACCTAGACCTACTGAAAACTACTGTCACATGCACAGCTGGGCAAAGAAAGTCCAGGGATTCACAGTTGGAATCTTGTGGTAGCGGCGACTACTGCTGCTGCAGCATACTGCTGCCTGCATGAGAAAACATAACATGTAAAACAACCTGTTGTGATTCTGAAAACTGTGTTTTAAATCTCATTATGCCAGAGCTACAATACTGGCTTCCATTTTTTTCCACGCATATTTGTACAACCTGCGCAGATAACAGCCACAGAGGATAAACTGGTTTTGTTCAGCTGCATGGAAGAGAGACTCTGATTTGATCATGGAAGAGAAAATCTGATTTGAGCATAGAAACGAGTGTGTTATAATTCAACATGGTAATCCTAATTGGTTGTCATTTTTCACATTTTGGAATACCAGTAGATGCCTAGAGCCATGTCTTGAAACCTATAGGTAGAGACATAGCCCTTGAGACATGTCTCAAAAAAACATTTATTTGCATGTTTTGGTAGTGTTTAGAATGGTAATACTAAAATTTTAAGGATGAACACTGGCAGATTCAAAGGGGGAAATATGCATTAAGAGTTCCAGGAAAACATGCTAGAACCCAAGAGACACCCCCCCCCCCAATAATATTACCCAAAAAGTCTACTTTTTTTTAATGACACTGCAAACATTGATTACAAACAAAAACAGGAAATGGCAGCTGTGCAAAACTTCAAAAAATGATATGGCTGATTCTAATCTTGATGCTACTATGCAAGTACAGTATACTTTATGGCCCAATCCTATCCTTGGGCTGCACCAGCAGAACACAAATTCCACCAGTCCATGCTGTCACAAAAGTGCAGAGAAGAGCTTTGTGATGGTGCTACTTCCAGGTGCACCGGCGGGAAGGCCAGAGCCTTCCCACGCATGCTGGAGAGCACAGGTAAGCCCATGTAGGGGGTGGAAGGGGGAAGGCAGGGAGGAGATGGAATGAGGTGGGAGGGTTAGTGACGGGGAGGGGGGTGGGAGTGGCAGCACCAGTGCGCCACGTATCCTATCGCCCTTCCCAGGTCTGATCGGCTGACACTGATCAACGTGGACTTGTGCCAGCAATATTGCTGGCGCAGTTCCAAATTGACGGCTGCTGGGGCTTACCCTGGGGCAAGGGGACAAATGTCTCTTTACCCCGAGGAGACCTCCAGCAGCTGAAATTCCCTCACAGGATTGAGCATAGCCCACGCTGGCGCTGTTACATTACCACGTGGGAATTTAGTTAGGATTGAGCTGTCAGAATTAAAGTAGATATTTTAGTCCTTCCCCCCTACTTTCTTATTTTTAACAGGTTATGTAAAACATGCAACATTCATATTTAGAGGCCCCTCATAACTCCTGCCAACCTAGCAGTTCCAAAGCATGTCAACGTGAGTAGATAAATAGGTACCACTTGCGGGAAGGTAAACAGTGCTCCGTGTTCCAGCTGCATGCTACGCGCTACGGCAAGGAGAGTCACGCCGGCCACATGACCACGGAGGCGTCTTCGGACAACGCTGGCTCTTCAGCTTTGAAATGGAGATGAGCACCACACCCTAGAGTCGGACACGACTGGACTTAATTGTCAGGGGATACCTTTACCTTTACATAACGTGAGACTCTAAACTGTAGCTTATTTAGCTTGTGTGTAAATCTAACCTGATTCCTGTAGTCCACCAACGCAAGCCAAAGTTGCTCAGGCTGGTTCCTCAGCTGCCTCAACCCAGCCACACTTCAGCTGGGATCAACTGTGGAACCATTGTGGACAATTTTAACTAACTGAAACTTGCGCTGAAGTAAAGGGAACACTTGCTTTGTTCACTCTTACTGTATGTTTTTGTGCCAATTGTTGGACTAATCACTGGAAAAGCTGCAAGATGGTGAAAGCCAGCAGTTGTGGCATAAACTTTAGGGTTCATAAATCTTTAAAGTGTTAAAATAAGTCTAGAACCAACAGTATCTTCCTGTAGTAATTAAGCAGCCAGGTGTGCAGTCATGACACCTGATGTGTGTAACCTAGTTGCATATTTCTTGAGACAAGGAGTTTTGTAGCATGTAGATGATGAAAACAGTTTAAGTTGCTGCTGCATCCAAGAGGTTCTGGCACTGAACTGACTTCGTGCCAGTTCAGTCATGCACATCACTTCATTACTTATTTAATTCTATACCGTATATGTAGAATATTCCTACGCTGCTTTTAAACATACAGTTCTCAAGGCGGTTAAAACAGCAAAGGAA
This sequence comes from Plestiodon gilberti rubricaudatus, assembly GCA_026170595.1. Taxonomy (NCBI): domain Eukaryota; kingdom Metazoa; phylum Chordata; class Lepidosauria; order Squamata; family Scincidae; genus Plestiodon; species Plestiodon gilberti. The sequence continues at coordinate 72,523,155 of JANXHW010000005.1, forward strand.
TATTCCCTGTCCCAGGGAGCCTGAAGTAGCCGAATGTGACACCATTCAAAAGCAGCCCGACTGAGTGTGCGTGCGTGCCTGATGTTTGACCTGGGATGTCCCATTCACACGTCACGTGCAAGTGCTTTCCTGAAGATGTGAACAAAAAGCTCGGTGTGTGCGTGTTATATTTTAATGTCCTCTGCCCTTGCTTGTGTGAACGCCATTCTCGGGACTGCCTGAGCCCTGAGGCGCTTGGCTGCCTTGGTCTTGTTTCTGAGAGCGAGAAGGAAAAACATCCCAGGTTATTTCATGGGCGCCTTTCGTACCCCCTCCCCGTCCCCGCATATACTCAGCCTGGAGAAAACGGCACGCGGCACAGAAGCTTAGCAACGGCCCCTGCACTGCAGCTGTTCTCTGCACAGGACCAGCCAGCAGCACAGGTAGCAGCAGCCCGGCCGGCGGCTCCCTAGCGCTGCACCACAGCCAGGCTGTGCGTGTCTGGCGCCTGAAAGGAAAACCGCCTTTCTGCCACAAGCCTCGCCGGGCTCTGTCTGTGTGCCCCTTCCTTCCTTCCAGGCCCTGGGGAGCTGCTGGGGCTGCTCGTTGGCCCCGTCAGGCGGCCAGCCTGTTGCAGCAGCGTCTATTTTTACAGCTTCTCCCTCCCTTCCTCATAGAAAGAGAGTCTAATGGCCCCTCCGAGACCGCCCCCCGCGGCCTGGCTCTGCCCTTTTGACGACGACGCCTCCTCCCCCTCGGGAGACGCGGAAGCCAGCAGCAGGTGAGGCGGGGGCTGGGCTGGTGGAGCATGTGCCGGCTTGTTGTCGTTGCTGGGCGAGTTTGGGGTGGTGGGTGAGGGCTGCGAGTTCGGGCCCCTCGGGCAGAGGCGGGATGGCCCAGAACCAGAAGGGTGTCTCATCAGTTCCTCCGCGGGCTGACTGACTGACTGGCTGGCTGCCTCTCCGCCTTTGACAATCCCCAGAGGGAGCGAAAGGAGCCGGTCACGTACCAAACGGAGCAACAGGAGGGAGGCGCATCCGTCGCTGCCTGCTGGGTCGCTCCGCTGGTGTGCTGAGCAACTTCTCCGTGCCCGCTTCTAGTCGCTGGGCCAAAGAGGAATATGCTCCAGGAGGCTGGAGAGCCTGCCCCGCACTCTCCCGCCGCTTGTCTCGGGCATCAGCCCTCCCACGACAAGCCACCCACTTTTGCTCTCTCTTTCTTGCTTTCTCTCGTTCTTCAGTGAGACCAAAACCAACACTTCCTTTCAAGGAAGCGCTGCTGCAGCTGCTGCACACACACTCTGTCCTGTTGGGTAAGAGATTTTCTACGCTTTATTTTTAAGTCTTGCCGTGGACCCGTTTGCTACATGGGCTAGCCGACTGAGGTGGGTTGGAAAGAGTCAGTCGGTTTGGGGTACTGATGTGTGGTGCTGGTGGTGGACGCCAGGGGCTTGCATGAAATCCACGTTTCCTTTGCAGTAAAGCACTAATGCTGTGCTGAGTACGTTTGCTGCTCCAAGAAGCCTATAATCTAGGCTAATAAATAATAATAATAATAATATTTATATACTGCTTTTCAACAAAAAGTACACAAAACAGTTTACAAACAAAATAAAATGATTACTGTAAATGGTTCCCTGGCCTGTCCCAAAAGAGCTCACAATCTAAAAAGATGCAGAACACCACCAGCAAACAGGGGCGTCGTCTGATATGGGGCGGTGGTGCGGTGGGCCCCAGGGCGTTGGGGCGGAAAGGCTCCGTGGGGGGCGGGAGCCTCCTTAACTTTTGTTTTTTTTTAAGTGTTTTTAACGCTAACGGGGCTTCTAAAAGGGTATGTGTGCTTTGCGCAAACTTATCTGTAGTTCTAGGACTCTCCAGCGACGATCAAGGGCGCAGATCGGCCCTCTGCAGCTCTACTCCCGGACGCGAACTCTGCAAAGCGCCCAGGAGCGTGCTGCAGAGTTAACGCATGCGCAGAGCGACGATGTTTCCAATCGTCGCTCTGCACAAGCGTTAACTCTGCAGCTCTGCTCCTGGGCGATTTGCAAATCGCCCGGGAGCAGAGCTGCAGAGTTAACGCTTGTGCAGAGTGACGATTGGAAACATCGTCGCTCTGCGCATGCGTTAACTCTGCAGCGCGCTCCTGGACGCTTTGCAGAGTTCGCGACCGGGAGCAGAGCTGCAGAGGGACGATCTGCGCCCCTGATCGTCGCTGGAGGTTCCTAGAACTACAGATAAGTTTGGCAAAGCACACATACCCTTTTAGAAGCCCCGTTAGCGTTAAAAACCTTGAAAAAAACCTTAAAAAAACCCCGAAACTCATTATGCAAATTATTTAATTATGCAAATTATTTAATTTGCATAATGGGGCGGCAGGCTTTTCCGCCACAGTAGCAGGGGCGCCTAGCTACGCCTCTGCCAGCAAACAGCCATCAGAAAAGACACCGTGCTGGGATGAAAGGGGGGCAGTTACTCTCCCCCTGCTAAATATAAGAGGAGCACCAATTGAAAAAGTGCCTTTTGCCCAGTTAGCAGGGGCAATAATCATTAATGCATTTTTAGCCAAGGGTGTATATACGCATCTGGAGTGAAATGCATACACCTGTGGGCTGGGAGGAAATGTGCAATTGACACTTATATAGCAGCAGGTGCAACAGGGAGAACAGTAAGTGTTAATGGAAAAGGTAACGGGATAAATATGTAGAAATGCCAACTCAATTTGTGAATATTGATCCAGAAGCGAAATCCCACTGTGTACCATGGGATTTGCTCCAGGGGGTTAAACCACTGAACCATGAGCTGTCGATCGAAAGGTCGGCAGTTCGAATCCGTGCGACGGCTCCTGCCAACCTAGCAGTTCGAAAGCAAGAAATTGCAAGTAGATTAATACGTACCGCGTCAGCGGGACGGTAACAGCGTTCCATGCGCCTCGGTGTTGAGTCATGCCGGCCACATGACCATGGAAACGTCTTCGGACAGCGCTGGCTTTTCGGCTTTGAAACGGAGATGAGCACCGCTCCCTAGAGTCGGACACGACTGGACTTGTCAAGGGATACCTTTACCTTTACCTTAAGTGTGCACAAGATTGTAGCATTAGACTTTATTTCAGTTGAGGCTGAAGAGTTGGACTTGGCCAAACAGGCTCCCGTGTGGGATACAGTGTTATTGCAGCTACATTTTTGTGCTACTATAATGTTGTCTGCTGCTTTTGCTGTGGTATTGGATCGTATGTGTTGCTTTTATTATTGTTTTGTTCATTTTAGTTGTAAGCCACTTTGGAGGCCTTCGCAGGTAGAAAAATGGCCTAAAAATACTAATGTAATTTTTTTTAAAAAAAAAAAAAAGTTCAGTCTCCTTATGGGAATGTTTTAATGATGGACAATATTAACTGAAACTGGCACCCTGTATTCACAGACCTTTACATCACACAAATGAAGTTAGGAGACTGGTGAAGACTAGCATAGCAATTTTCAAAAATTGATTTTAGGTATGTATATTAAGGATATAACACGTGTCTTTCTACACTGACTACTTTCCTGTCCTGTCACTTTCTCTAAACCACTATTTGTCAGTTGCTATGAGCATCTGGCTACTGATTTTTCAATTCCACTGACATTCCACAGATACTTGGTTAGAACTGGATCCAAGCTGATTAAAGAAATCTTAGTGCCCAATCCTATCCAACTTTCCAACGCTGATGCAGTCGTACCAATGAGGCGTGTGCTGCATCCTGCGGTGGGAGGGGGCAGTCATGAAGGCCTCCTCAAGGTAAGGGAACGTTTACCTCGGGGTAAACAAGGTTCCCTTACCTCGGGGGCTGCATTGCGGCTGTGTTGGCGCTGTAAAATTGGATAGGATTGGGCCCTTAGTTGATAAATGGATAAATTTGCAACATTGTCATTGAAAAAACAGTATTCAAAGAAAAAAAGTGTACAGTTGGCTCTCTGTCCACGGGGGGGGGGGGTCTGTTCCGGGGGGGGCCCCTGCGGATAGTGAGAATCCACGAGTACCGGGTTATTCTTAATTTTTTTCCTTTTCTTGGGGGCAGAAGCATAGATTTAGTTGGCAGGCTTTTGTTGAGTTTCTAACAGCCAAATCCTATCCTCCCCTCCCCCTCCCGCCGGTGCAGTCGCACCGAAAAGGTACGCGCTGTATCCAGCCGGGAGGGGGGAGTGGGAGGCTTTGGAAAGGAAAGGGGATTTAAATCCCCTTTCCCCTCTGTAAGCCTCCTGCCCTGCAATGGGTCTCCTCAGACCTGGGCTAGCCCAATAGGATTGGGCTGAAAAGCTGCATCAAGTTAACTTTATTCTAGGTTCTAACTTGCACCGATAACAATACTGAGAGTGCTAGCAGGCTGCACCTGCCTCATGTTTATGTGTGGTGATCCCTTCTGTCCAGGATCCAGAACACTGTGTCACTCTGCCATTCAGCACTGCAGAGCTAAGGATAAAATTTCAGCCTGGGACTTTGCTTCAATTTAGAAGTGATGATGGAAGCCAAAAGATCTAGACAGACACACACACAAAATATCCATAATAACCACTGTCACTTTGATGATTGACCTTCCCTCAATCTTCAATTCCCTCAATCATCATTTTCCCTTATTTTTTTCCCACCTGATTCCCTAAGGAAAGCCTCAGCATAAGGTTCAATAGAGGCTTCCCTAAGACACTTGCAAAATCAGTGCCATTGCAGAAAGGTCACATGGCCAAGCAAACTGGTGGTTTTGTGGATTCACTGTGTGGTGGGTCCAGCCAGGTCTTAGCCAACCCATCTGCCAACCCAATAAGATTTACAGCGCAATCCGACTTAACTTTTGTGCCAGTTTAACCAGCGGCGCAGCGAGAACGGGAGGTCCCAGAATGGAAAAGGGATTCAAATCCCCTCCAAAAGAGGAATTCAAAGGGGATTTGATTCCCTTTTCCGTTCTGGGGCCTCCCGTTCTTGCTGTGCCGCTCGTTAAACCGGCACAAAAGTTAAGTCGGATTGCGCTGTTAGACATGTTGAAATGTTTTTGCTGTTAAGTTTGCCTGTTTGTCTGCTTGTATTTTTGCTATGATCCACAGCTGGGCACTTCTCAACATCTAAGCCATTTTCTGAGTCTGCTTGTTTTGTTCTTTCCTCCTTGTATTATCCCCTTTTTGTACTGTATTTTATTGTTATTCTTTACCTGCTTGTGGTTGGTTGAACTCAGTCAGACCATTACTCCAGTTCTCCTTTAACCCAGGGTTACATACTGTTGGTTAGGTTTGGGGGGAATTCTCCATTTACCTGGAAGGGAGGCTTCTGAGGATGCTCACTCTCTACCTGACTCTGTCCTTGTGGTGGCAGCAGAGTCTTATCAGTTTTGGCCCTGGGGAAGGGGCACACTAGAGAAAAGGAGGGAAACACTGGCACCAGGGCTTCCCCCCCCCCTCCTCCCAATCACTACAGTCAGCAATACAAGTGTCCTATTTAAATAGGTGTGATATTTTCTGATAATCCTCCACAATTAAGTAGATCATGCTTAGCCATTTTTTTCCTTTTGACATTTTTAATACACGGGCATTTGAGGAGTAAAGTTGTATTATTTTGCATAAGTGCATGGTGTCACAGCAATAAACTCCAATCTGTGCTTAGAGTAACTCACGAACATTAGTTTGATACTTTTTCACTATCTACTCTGGTTTCAAGAGTAATGTTTCGAAGAGTTTGGGATTTATTTATTTTTTTCCATGGATTGGAATGATGGGGACAAAAAAGATGAAAGAGAAAGTGGTCCTGGAGATGCATCATTGATGGGTATTTTGGGTAATAGCGTCCATGGAGGAAGACTTGAGAGCTGTTTAGGACAGTTGAGTATCGCACCAAGTTAGTAGAAGACATGCCAAAACCATTTGGAATCTGGCCTGTAGTGGATACAGAAAAGAGGTTTTCAAATATTCTTCTATAATTATAACATGATCAAGGAATCAGCCTGAAGTTGAAGAGAGTTAAAAATATGGAAGCGAAAGCACCACTTTTTTTTTTTATTAATGAACTCTTCGTTATGTCATTGATGTTTCACCACAGGAATAACTAAAGAACCTGTCTTCTGGCCAGGACTTTGAGTAGTAGACAAATCAGATGTTTGCAACCATCTCTGAGAGTAACCTGAGTTCATAAATAAGGTGATTCACTGCACATATGTATAAGGCAAGGTTGTTGATTCCTAAATGACACTGTCACTAACCGCGCAATCCAGTGTAGTCTAGTGCCAGGGGAGTGCGCACTCCCCCAGTGCAGGGTGTTGTAAATGCGCCATAAAGCACTTTACGGCACCCAGTGAGTAAGGACCACTGGTGCGGCGGCCGGTGGCCCTTGCCCGGCCCTCTGCCCGGCCCTGCGCCCACCGGAGCAGGTACGTCCTACCCTGGCCAGGGCGGGGGGAGGGCAGCCATTGGCCGTCCCGGGGCCTTGAGAGGGCAGGGATATCGGCTGTGAGATACGTCATATCCTAGGCCCGGCGCGGCTTTACACGGCTGGCATGAATGTACCCGAGTTCTGGAGCTCACGTACATTCAAGGAGGCGCATTGGGCCTCCCACCGCTTACACCTGGGGAAGGGGACGATCGTCCCCTCAAGGTGCACCAGGGCTGTCCCAGGGCAGCCCTGAACCTGCATAGGATACGACGGCCGGCCGCCGTATCTTACACAGGATTGGGCTGCCCATCTGTGGTGACAATTTATCGAACCCCAAGGTCTGCACTGAGAGTCAGAATGCAGTGGCTGACTTGCATGTAATTAACATAATATTGATGGGCATGCCCTTTTTTTCTGCAATATTACCGGTATCTTTTCTTTTAATTCTTAATATGAAATGCAAGGGGAAACAACCACCAGAATACTATGAAACTGTATAAAAGAGGAAGTCCCATGGCTTGTTTCATCTTCAGATTTCCTTTTCTAGCTGCCATTGCAAATCCCACCACCCCAGAACTGGGGATTATTAGGAACATCCACACCCAAATTCGATCCAGGCTTTACTTTGGATTGCACTGGTCTGGCTGCTGTTATGAACCAGACTCTATGTCCGGACTCCATGTCCAGACTCTTATGTCCAAGGTTTTGAGGGATAATATACATTTTCAGACTTTTCAAGTCAATCGGGTGTGTTACAGGTTCACCAACTTTCAGCTTCCTGTCTACTCTGGGAACATTTCAATAATGTTTTACTGTCTGAGTGAGCAAATCAGTGGATTGAAATGTGTTTAGAAAGAAAATATTCCAATGCCATATAGAACATCAAGCCTCTCTTAATTCTAGACCCTAAAATTTTACTCTAGCTCAGGTACTTAATTTTAACAGGCGTTTTAACATGAGAACCTTTTTCTTTTATAAGCTGCTGCATGCAAATTTGAACTCGTGTGTCCTATTTTAGCTCAGTTTTAAGAGATTGCCTGTGCTGTATGTTATTTACGAAAGAGGCTAATACGTCTGAGGCTATTACTTGAGGGGCCCATTGCAGTACAGATGGTGGGATTTGTGATTGTAGCTAAGCTCAGAGATTGAAAGGAACATTACTGTGCAAAATGAATAAAGGCACTCTTGCTATCAGAGTTCAAAAGGCCATGAACTGATGATGGTGATTCTCAGTAGTATTTAATATGCTCATGGCTTCTGTGTACAGTATTAAATGAGAGAAAAAAATCAAAGTCCACAAACTGTCATTAAGTCACAAACAAGCTTTATGACACCAAACCTGGGTGAAACAGTAGACCAGAATAGTAACTTGTTCCTTGTGGAATTGTACACAATGATGTCTCTTTTGCACCTCCTAGATAGACAGAATTGAGCATCTCCAGACAAGGCAAAGGTCTAGGTCCCACAAAACATTTTCCATAGCCCCCAACCCACATGGAAAACATTATGTTGAATAGCCTCCCAGTACCCACATATTTTTTTATCACCCATCTGCACCTGATATGTGATAAAATCATCATTAGGTAAAAGGTAAAGGTGACCCCTGATAATTAAGTCCAGTCGTGTCCGACTCTAGGGTGTGGTGCTCATCCCCATTTCAAAGCCGAAGAGCCAGCGTTGTCCGAAGACGCCTCCATGGTCATGTGGCTGGTATGACTCTCCTTGCCGCAGCACGTAGCATGCAGCTGGAACACAGAGCGCTGTTTACCTTGCCGCAAGCGGTACCTATTTATCATTACCACTTGGCAAAATAATGCAGATGATCAAGCTACGCTATCCCAGGGTGCCTTGGCTGTCTGAAAGAATTAGTAAAGGATCTATCTATTCCTATTGTTAAAAAATCTTGTTCTAAGTCCCTTTATTTCCTCCAGCTTATGTCCCTCTCCTTCTTTTCATTCACCTTTGAACTTCTGGGCTGTGTAGTCTATACCTGCTGCCTTCATCTCCTGTCATCCAGCTCTTTTCTTTCCCTTCTGTTATGATTACTGACTGTTCCATTGTATTTAAATCTCGGTTACCCATGGTAGACAACCTGCTGTAAGAGTTTCTGCCCCTTTTTTTACTGCCTTGAAGCTTGCAGATGTTTTAGAGTAGGAATAAAGCACTCAGCCCAAGCTTATTTAGCAATTTAAGCTGCTAGCAAGGACTGTTGCCATCAAGCTGTCAGAGCTGCACAAACACCCCAAAGTAAACACAAGCTGTGAGGAAGAACTATTTTAAAGGCCTGTTCTGGGTTCCTGTTCTAATTCAGGCATGAAGCACTTATCAAGAAAATGTGTAACAAGCTGGTCTGGCTGTTTTGTGGAATGTAAGCTCAAAATTAGATACAACATTATTTCTCTTGTAGAGCACCATCCTTTCTGGCTTTTTCTCCAGTCACCTCTTTCCTCATCAGTCAGTTCAGCCTTCATTACAATATGCAGCTTGAGCTTCCACTATTGATCATGTCATGTTAAGACGGTGGTGTGACCTGGAACACCACCTGATGCCGCCTTGGTTGTCTCTGCACAGTTACAAAAAACAAAAGTGGCCACTTGCCATGCTCTTTGCACAGTTTCTTCAGTTACAGGATTTTGGATTTGATTAAAGGGATTGTGTGAATGAAGGAGCTGCTTTGTTTGCCTAGTCCCTGTAAATCAAACTGGAAAGCCTGCACTTCTGTGTTTGAAGAAACTGCGCCTGGAGCAATGTAAGGTGGTGAGTGACCCGCTTGCTTTTAGCGGGTGGATAGCAGGTCAGGGCGGGTTGCATTTGCGGCAGACTGGAGGTGGTGGTGGTGGTGGCAGGCGCAGACAAAGGGTACCCTGAACCCACCACCATCTTGCCCCCCTGCAATCTGCCGCTGAAGCAACATGCATCACCTCGCCTAATGGATAGTCTTCCTCATGTTATGTCTCTTCTGTCTTTCACAGCTGCTTTGTATTCATGGTCTTTAATTTGAGGCCTTCCATCTCCAGCCCAAACATATTGCCTCCCTTCCATTCTCTTCTGCCTCTTTGCATTCCCTTCCTCAAACCTGTGTCTCCACTTTGATGGTTGTCTTTTTTGGTAGTGCCTGGAAAATAAAGCTTGTACGAAAGTGTCATGGTTCGTGCTGCTGTTTTTCTGAGGTGCTAGCTACTTATGAAGCATTTACATGCTAATATAATGAAAGGTTTTATCATGCTATCATAATTCAACCCATACAGAATAACTTTAAAACAAAATTACGGTAAACTCTATGAAATTGAATATAGGATCATTGGGACTTTAACATTGCACTATTTTAGTATGACTTAACTCTTATCATACATTTGTCTCAAGAGCTACTCACTGTTGTTAATACTGGATTTCTGTGGTTGCTGCTTCAATATTTTGAAATGCTGAAATCAAACACCATGGCAGCAGTAGAAACTTACAGCGCAATCCGACTTAACTTTTTTGCCGTTGTAACCAGCGGCACAGTGAGAACGGGAGGCCCCAGAATGGAAAAGGGATTAAAATCCCCTTTGAATTCCTCTTTTGGAGGGGATTTGAATCCCTTTTCCGTTCTGGGGCCTCCCGTTCTCGCTGCGCCGCTGGTTACACAGGCAAAAAAAAGTCATATTGCGCTGTTAGTTGAAATTACCAATTGCTACACTATCCTGTTATCCCTTCTTTGTTTATGTATTTTAAAGACTCAGTGTGGTTTACAGCACATTATACGTAGGTCTCTGTTAACATTCATTAAGGCTTTGAAAACAATGCTAATTCTGCTTCATCCTGGTTTGAATAGCTGTAGGGTACATCCAAATCTCCTATTCTTTGTTCTTCATGTATTGTATTGTTCAGATCTGTACTTGGCCTTTGGAAAAATGCTAAATAAGGGGTGGCCAACCTTCGACCATTAGGGCTTCTGCGTTCTTGAAGCCCCAGCTACACTATACCCATGCGGCCAGCGTGCGTCCAACGTGCGGCACGCACGGGCACGCACGTCAAGTGGAGCCTGCCGACGGCAGCCGGCGCTGGTCCGTCGGCAGCCGATGCCCCCGCAGGGAAAGTCGAGCTCGGCTCGACTTTTGCCCATTCGGTTGCGCTCCGGCTGCGTCAGGATGCAGACGTAGCGTGGCCATGGACAATGTAGCTCAGCCTTAAGAGTTGTGTAGAAGACAGAATCTTGGCAGCTGCAAGTGCTGCTGGTGCTGCTAAAGCAGCTGCACCTGCTGAAATGCCTTCACCTATGCAACCATTAAAGGGCCAGGAGCATTCATGTTGAAAGGTTGGCCACCCCTGTGCTAAATGCTGTTTTATGTGGTTTGCTAGGCAGTGTTGAAGCCTTGATTGCATGTCTACATCCTCATTGCACATGTGGACATTTGTCACAGATTTCAGCAGTTCCAGAAGGACATGCTGCCATCCTAAGGTGTTTTTTTCTTCTGCTTGTACAATATTCATAGAAACACATTACTTCAGTGGTTCTCTGAAAAAACAGTTGTAACGTTTTTTTTTTGTTCCTTGTCAATTATTTATTTCCAGGAAACGAAAACAATAAAATACTGTACAGTTTTTAAAAAGGAACGGATTTTATGGGGAATGTATATGGATGAAGATTTCCATAACCACTGACATTTTTTAAAGAGACAGCTTACTAAATTATTATATTTACAGAATACATACATCTTTCGTTTTCAGAATTTCAAGTCTCCGTAATTAATCTGACTTAGTCCCACTTGATGACTCAGAAATGGATCCCATCTCATTCAGCGTTAAAAATCCTGAACCATGCATTGATGACTCGGTGGACTTCAGTCTTCAGCTAGTAGGTTCCCTGCCAGTACATTCCCTAACTACCATGCCAGTGCTTCCTTGGATTGTGGCAGAGATCCGGCGGCTCAACTCACAGTCCTTGAAGGGAGAGCCTCTCGCCAGCCAAGTCCGGCTTTATGTCTCGCCGTCCAGGCTGCGATGTGAAGCAGACACAGGGAAAATCCAGCAGTGGGATCCTCTGATATGTTCCAGCCTCTTTGAATATCGGCCCCAGCAGGTCCACAAACTGATTCACAACAGTCATGATCCAAGCTACTTTGCGTGCTTAATAAAAGAGGGAGCGGTAAATCAGCGGAGTATCTGTTACGTATTCAAAGCTGACGATCAAACAAAAGTAAGTGGAAGGGGTTTTTTTGTTTATAATCTTTGTGTTCAAACCAGGAAATACGAATAACCATTCGAGAGGATGTGCTACAAATTTAGAGGCCACCTACATGTTACGTTAAATGCATTTTCAGAGTAACCTGTTTAGGACTGGCCCATTCTTTTTCCAATGAAAATGAAGCCATGGGGTGGGGTGGGGGGGAACCATCCTGATCCAGGCTGGGACTATGGAACACAGAGAGGGTGAAGTGAACGCTTTCACCTTGTACTGTTTTCCTGTCAAAGCTGTCCTGTTTTCTCTGAAGCTGCTCTTTACTACAATAGTTAGGGTATTTGTTGCAAATGGCTGCTTGGGGAGCAAACAGCAGTTTCAGGGGGAATTTTCAGTAGAAAAATGATGCATGGGAAAGTGTTACCCTCCCCCTCCCCCTTCATTTCATATCCCAACCTGGATTGGGGCCTTACCGTTGCATTATTTTCTGGGGGGAGAAGAGTGCAGGCCAGTCCTAAGCACGTTACTTTATAGCACATGTACAGTAATAATGTGTAGTTTGGCCCGATGAGAGCATGTACTGTATATAAATCATATTGTAGAAAAACCCTAGCTTTCAAAGTGTTTGGATATAGTTTTGACTACCTAGCTAGTAAATTCTAGTCCTGAACAGATTATTGTATTTAGTAGTAGTTCTTCATTGACGTCCATGCCATTTGTTTGTAATGCCAGAATGTAAAACCAGCTACCCATGTGTAGATCCAGAGCTTCCCCTCCTTCAAGAATAGAAGAATCAAATCCTTTTAGTACTCTGTGATGCTTGGTATTTTGTCTGTGATGACACCCAGAACCAAATGTTCCAACAAAAGTGGTGCAAATAGGACAATTATAGAGTGATCCTTCCATGGTCTTTCACTTCCCGCTTCCATCGTCCAGTGAACAGCTGCAGATAGTGCCATCATCCATGAATATGGCTAATGTATTTTGGGAATGATTTACACTATTGGCCTTTCAGTATCCTGTTCGTTCTCTCTCTCTCTCCAGGGAACTGTAGTTTGAGTGAGGTATGGGGACAAATCTCTAACAGAAAATTCTTAGCACCCTTGTTAAATTACATGTCTCAGGACGGGGAAGTCGTGTCTGGTTAAGGTGATAAAAAAAATGAATATAACTTTGTAACATAGATCCAAGGGAATTCAAGGAAACGTTGTTCATGTCACAGGGCAGGTCAGTGGTGGCAGCAGGTTATTCTTAAGAATAAGAATATTTATATACTACTTTTCATCACTGAAAATGAGCGAACTCAGGAAGATAGTGGAGGACAGGAAGGCCTGGCGGGATATGGTTAATGGAATCACGAAGGGTCGGACACGACTTAACGACTCAACAACAACAACAACACTTTTCATCAAAAAGTAGTTCACAAAGCAGTTTACATAGCAGGATAAATCAATAAATGGTCCCCAAAGGACTCACAATCTTAAAAAAAAAAAAGATGTAGAAGAGACACAAGCAACAGCCACTAGAAAAAAACACCTAGCTGGGGTGATAAAAGGTCCATTGCTCTGCCCCTACTAAATATACGAGGATACCACTTTAAATGGTGCCTCTTCACCTAGATTGTAGGTGTTACTGGGGATCGTTGGATAAAGCCCTGCACGGGGCACCCTTGGTTCCGATGGTGTTCTGATGGCAGAACGTGCTTTACAGCTGTTGCAATGGCCTGCCAGCAGTACACAGAGCCACATGTTACCAGCCCGCCAGTGGTGAGGCTGGAGCAACCCTGTGTACACCACACAGAACACCCACCGAACCAGGTAGGGTGGCGAGAGGGGATGGAATGGAGGGAGGGCGGGGGCATGATGGAGGCAGGAGTGGGTGGCACCCAGCGTGGGTGACTTCCACTGGATATTATCCCCTCCAATAGCAGCCAGCATGCCCCCTTTCTCTCCTCAGACATGGACCAGCCAAGGAGCTGGTGCAGGTCTGAGGAGGACCATTTCCAGTGGAGGAGCCTATAGGGAGGTAAGGGGAAATACTTTCCCTTACCTCTCCCAATCTGCGTTGCCCACTTTGCAGGATGCAGCACAAGCCTTTTTGACATAGCTGCATCGGTGGGTGGGTGGGTGGGTAGGATAGGATTGAGCTGTTAGTGTACCTTCTAATGGGCATGGCCCCTTGGCCAGTGCCTGACTGGCCTACCACTGACACTACCCCAGGGTAGGTACGAGAATAGAATAGTTTGGACATTTTTAGTGCAGTTTGTAAGTTGTTTGAATGTTTGACTTGTATAGATTGTGAGGCTTCATTGTAGCATTGCATATAATAGGTATTTGAACAGGAACTTCTTCACCAGACAAATGATCTTAAAAAGTTGTGATTATTTCACTGAAGGGCCTAGCTATGCTACACATTTAAACTGATGTCATATCTTCAAGAGAATTATCTTCTACTGACTCCTAGCTTTCCTCACAGAACCATAGTTTCTAGGATTCTGTGGGATGAGGGAATGGCTGGTAATCTAATTTTAAGTCTGCAGTGTGCATATATCTTTATCGTTGGGACCACAGGTTAGATGTGGTTAGTTTTGGCTTCTCCATGATGATTGCATTGTGACAGCTGTCTTACAGACTTGCTTCAGAGAGCCAGACACTTAACAGACCAAACCTGTACATGTCTACTCAGAAGTAAGGCTGATTAAATTCAGTGGGATTTACTCCCAGGAAAGTGTGTGTAGGATTTCTGCCTAAGAACTACAGAAACGAATCCTTTTCCAGCTGTTTTTCTTCCTCTGACTCTGATTTGCTTTCAGTTTTATGTATTGAGGCTGTATGAAACCATGCTTTGTAGAATTTTAATCTCCATCAGTGATGTCATAGTATGGAGGAAGCTGCTTGACTTGCATTATGAGGTGGCGATGCCGAACCCCCCCAAACTAGATGTGCTAGGGCAAAACCGATGCCATTTTTTTTAATCTGTGCCCCCAAATTCATATAAAAACACCATACATTTTGAAAAGTGTTTTTGACTCTCAAATTTGCAGGCCTGTGTTATTAAGCAGAAGAACTTAAATAATTGTAGCCCTTGTTATACCAAGTGAAACAAATACCCAAAACATTGCTTTGCTGCCAAATATGTGCTGAGCCTATAGACGTTCTGGTACACGTTATCTGAAGGACAAATATATCCTTAAAATATCTTTTGTCTCCCCAAAAGAAAAATACTTTCCAGCAATATTTTATACTTGGGGAACAATTTTGACTTTGGTCATTAGGTGAACCTTTAATCATGTGGAGGGTCTTGAAGCCGAGTGGCTGTTTCTTTACAAGGTACGTACTGCAGCTTAAACACAATGCAGCACTTTATGTGGAAATTATTCACTGAGTTTCTGTGAACGACATTGTGCAGGAACAGTGCTTGTGTCCAAAACTGAGAACTGGTGAATGGAATGGTGTGTGTATGTATGTATGATTTCTTTGTGCTTGAGAATGACTACCTTCCACTATTATAAAAGCTTGATTGGTTCTCTTGGGGCATTGCCAAAAGGGACCCCTCTAGATTGGTAGCAGATGGGGTCCCAGGATCCAAAGAACTGTGCTCTTTGCTCCTCAAGCCTTTGGGATATAAGGGAAGGTTCAGAAGCAGTTCACAATATGCCTTGGAGTCTGCTATTCAAAGAGGAAGAGAGACAACCATCCCATAAGACAAGTGCACACCTAAAGGAGCATCCTTTTTGAATCCTCACCATAGTGTTGAATATATAACTTGTAAGCACTGAACATGTGTTTTTTCTTCTTGGTTTAACACACTCAGAACAGGAAGGTGGTACTTAAAGACAGAACACTAGCAGAAACAATTAAGAAAATAAAAGAAACAAAAAGAGGCCTATCAGAATGCAACAGTGTGGTGCTGCTTATGCATAATTGCCAAACTCTCATATGGCCCTCAGGATCCATCTTGGGCTTATGTGCCCCTCCCTCACATGTTCTGATTCCTTAAGAACATAAGAGTTCTGCTGGATCAGGCCAGAGGCCCATCTAGTCCAGCTTCCTGTATCTCGCAGTGGCCCACCAGATGCCCCAGGGGGAGCTCACAAGACAGCAAGATACTACCTGTATGCTGTCGCCACTCCCTTGCATTTGGCATTAATAGAGAGCCTACTACTGAAACCAGGAGGTTGCTTATATCCCCGTCATTCCTTTCCTCATTAAACCATCATTATTTTGTTTGCCTCATTCAGAGGGTTTGCAAACCATTCAGATGGTTTGCCAGATGCAATATCCATTGCATCTAAATCTAGCAAACAATAGCTTGCCTCAAAACTAAACTTAAAAGCACAGTTCCAACTGTATTTCCTGATTCTGCTTTGTGCAAACTATACTGTAGTTTGTCCAATTTGAGACACAATAGCAAACTGTGGTTTGTCTGAACGCAGGATGTGAGGGAGCTAATTGGAGTGTGTGGGGGAAGGAAGAGGAAAGATAGAGTGCATCAGCCCAATGCGTGCTCCCAGCAGCAACCAAACTGTGATTTGGCTATTATGTGTGAATATAAGCAATCTTTGGCTTGGATACTGTCAAACCAGGGCATAACTATGAAGTTCAAATTAGGGTGTGTTTTTTTGTGACGACATTGTGTTCTTTAGCCCATGTCATTATTTCCAGAAGCAGGTTAAACAGTTCCAGCATCAGCCCTTCTTACTTCAACCAGAAAAAACAAGTCTTATCTTTAGAATGCCATTGAAGTGTTCCTTTTTGATATTTAATTCCTAGAACATATACAGGAAATACCTTTAGAGATGAAATGGGGTGGCCTGGCTGAACAATAGGCACATGTACAGACCTATTAATGGTTGATCAGCAGGCCTTTCCGCAAAATGTACATGCGTTCACTCAACATCTAAAGTTCAGATTGTGGGAAAATATTTTAAATTTTTCCTTACTCCAACTCAGCTTAGAAACACGAGTAAAGGGGTGCCAGTGGTGACTGTGGTGAAAGTAAGGGGAAAGAAAGAGAGCCACTACACAGATGGAAGCAGAGTGCATCTTTATTAAACATTCAAGTGGGGTGAATGGTAGCACCCACCCAGGCTGCCATTCCAACTTT
This sequence comes from Plestiodon gilberti rubricaudatus, assembly GCA_026170595.1. Classification (NCBI taxonomy): domain Eukaryota; kingdom Metazoa; phylum Chordata; class Lepidosauria; order Squamata; family Scincidae; genus Plestiodon; species Plestiodon gilberti. The sequence goes on from JANXHW010000005.1 coordinate 72,539,781, forward strand.
GTCAACCCACATTCAATCCACAACCTGGAATCATGAGACATTCTTATAAATAATTGAGGGGGAAAATCAATCTTTTGAGGTTGCATTGATTTCATTCTGATTTCTTCTGCATGGTTTAATCACAATTTCAACCATGAGGACCACCAACAAGAGTCTACTCACATGAGCAGAGTTTCTGTGAAAGTCGCTGCTGGGGTATCATTGGAAATAGCTCTGAACTTTGACAGAGGGAGGAATGGGAGAGAGGCGAGGGAATGTAAGCAGGTGCAGTGACATATACTAAAGCAGTTTAACTACAGTTGGAGCTGTTGATTGATCACCATTCAGATAGTGTCATTGCTACAATTGGTCTTGTGAGATCTGTTAATAGTTTCCTCTTGTTATGTATGGCAGTTGCCCACTTACCCCAATAATACCCAAGGAAAAGCTTTTGAAATATAAATGAGCCACGATTTACTAATACTGTACTGTACATATAACAACTTGCAGTGGGTCCAGACTATTCTGTCACTGTTTGCTGAGGCTTTCATGGCCCATGTGTACTTCTGAAATAGTTCTTTTGGGAATCATGGCCATGTTAAAAACGTTTTCAAAAAAGCTGTTAAAATAAACTTTCTTTTGGCAAGCATCAAGTTGTTATTAGCTTGCTAAGTCCTACGTTTAGTTGACTGTGTAGCCAACTTCCTCAGGGACAATTCCAGGGACCCACCTTGGTGTTGCCTGGAGTTTCTCCAACAATGGGAAAGGAGAGTAGCTCTGCAGTTTTTAAGCTTGGATAATTAGACACATCAGGTTTTACTCTTAATCAGCGGTTATCTTCACAGCTCAAATTTAAAGGGCTATCGTTATTTTCTGTCTTTCTAGATGTTTAAATGACTTAATTTTTGTTTTTGCCAGTGCTGGAGTCCAGCTATTACTAAACGCCTTTATTTCTTCCTTTTTGTTGAAATTGTGGTGATGCTTGTATATCTCTATTGCCCAGTGATGTAGACTTGAGTGAGTCTATTGAGTTGGACTTGAGTCGGACTCAAGTCGCATCAATGACTTGACTCGGCGATTGTAAAATACTTAGCCTTTTACAACAAGTTGAATTTCATTCAGGTTTAAACCCGTTTTCCCCATTAAATAGATAGGAACTTGCAACCAAAGACTCGGGGGCAAAAACTTAGGACTTGACTTGAGTCTTGGACCCAGAGACTTAGGATTTGACTCAAGACTTGGAGTCAGAGACTTGATCCACATCCCTGTTATTGCCTCTCTAATAATCCTTGGAAGGAAGGAACTTGCAACCAAAGACTCGGGCAAAAACTTAGGACTTGACTTAAGTCTTGGACCCAGAGACTTAGGATTTGACTCAAGACTTGGAGTCAGAGACTTGATCCACATCCCTGTTATTGCCTCTCTAATAATCCTTGGAAGGAAGGAACTATCTTTGGATAAGGCCTGCGTGTTCTCGTTCTGTTGCTCCTCCCCCTTTTAGTGCTGTTCTGTAACTTGGGGGAGACAGTCAGAATACTGTCTACTCCCCCTTTCAAGCATTACCACCTTGACTTCAAGCCATACATTATCCTGTGACAAACCCAACTTATTTATGATAACCCACAGAAGGGGTTGATGCCATTCTAGGTTGCATTATCCTCCCCAAGCAAAGCAGCTTTTGAGTGTGACTTTACAAACCTTGCCCAAGCAAGTCGTTGGCTATCATGCCTGAGCCAAATAGCCTCTGAAGATCGGTTTTGCCTTGACCAGGGGTGCATGCCAATCCTTAGTCTTATCCCTCGTACCACTGTACACCTGCCAGCACCCTCCACCATGTAATAATCAGGTCAGAAGCAAAAAATCCTACTTGGATCCCACAAGGAGTAGCCAATTAATCACATACTACTTTCATATGTGGGAAAGAGGGGTTGGTTCTGATTGCCAGCACACACTGAGGAGCGACACTGAGCTACACCCCTAATAGCTTCCCTAAACCCCACCTCCATGGTGACCCTCAACCAATGGGCTAGCTCCATTTTCCCGCCTTGCCGAATACAAGTGGGAGGAGTAAAATTGCCCCGGTCTCAAGGTCTTGGGGAATGGCCATTTTTGTGATGTTGGAACTAAAATATCACAATAGTTCCATGATTTGCTGTAAATGTTGTTATTAATTATTATTATTATTATTATTATTATTAGTTCTTAGTACTGTTCTTAGTAATGTTCTTAGTACTGCTCACGGAAGTGGGCTTGTCACCTGAGTAGTTTGGTTTCTCTTAGTTTCTTCCATTTCAGCTGCTCTGTTGGTGTTTATAGACCAAAGACTGTTTGGAAACTGCAACTAGTGCAGAATGCGGCAGCTCGGGTGGTTGCCGGGGCCTGTCGGTTCGACTCAGTCGGACTGTTGCTTCGACGGCTACACGGGCTGCTGGTTTGTTTCCGGGCACAATTCATAGTGCTGGTTTTGACTTTTAAAGCCCTTAATGGCTTGGGTCCAGGGTATTTGAGGGACCGCCTCTTTCCCTATAATCCGACCCATACTCTGAGGTCATCAGGGGGGGCCCTGTTAACTGTGCCGCCATTGACGGAGGTGAGGGGGATGGCGGCACGGAATAGGGCCTTCTCGGCAGTGGCGCCCCAATTATGGAATTCCCTCCCCCTGGAATTAAGAACGGCTCCCTCTTTAGAGACCTTTCGGCAGGGCCTTAAGACGTTTTTATTTAGGTTAGCATTCGATGCCTGACATGGTGGGCTGGCTTTTTAACAAATGGCTTTTAACAAATGTAAATATAGGTGATCCACTGGGGTTGTTTGTTTTAATTGTTTTAATTATTTGTTTTTAATTATTTTAATGTATATACGTATTTTAATGTTTTATTGTAAGCCGCCTTGAGTGCCCTTGATGGGAGAAAGGCGGGGTATAAATTATTTAAATAAATAAATAAATAAATAAATATACGTAAGGTATAGTCAGATATGGGAGAATGATGAACTTTGTCTGCATTTGTTTCCAGCAGTGTTTCTTTTAGGATTTAGCATGCTAGTTTTAGCCTTTTGTTTTGAGGTCTGATTATGTATTTTTATTGGAAAGGCAGTTGGTAAACCCTGTAAAAAAATAACAATTTGCTTGACATTCCACAATTAATGTCATTGTACTGTACTCCCCCCCCCCTTTTATTTGTCATGTAGTCATACTACTTTGCACACACGGATGCATATTCTCACTTATTACATCCATGTTGTTGAAAACCTATTTGGAGTGTCTGGCATTTTGATCAGTGACTCATAATTTTACAGATGCAGCTGAGTAGGCTCAGGTGTCAATTGCCAGACTGCGCAGCCAATCAGGTCTGAGAATTGGTGACGCTTTCATTACTCAGCTATAAAACATAATTAAGAGTGAGACCCAGTGAACTGTAGGGTTGTTGCCAGGTTTAGCTTCATGATTGAGGTTTATATAAAATAATAAGTTTATATTATTGAGAAACCATTGATTGATTTATTATATAAACCACTTTGTGAACTACTTTGGTTGAAAAGCGGTATACAGTGTTAGTATTCTTAATAATAATAATAATAATTATTATTATGTAATTTAAAGACGATAAAATGTGTATACAGGGTTTTGAAGCCATGATTTAGATTTGTTTATTACATTAAAGGATGTTGCGGAATGTAATAGGATTAACAATACAGAGACGACATTTCGATCATCTTTTGAAGATCATCATCGGGTTCAGAGCCCAATGATGATCTTCAAAAGATGATCGAAACGTCGTCTCTGTATTGTTAATCCTATTACATTCTGCAACATCCTTTAATGTAATAAACAAATCTAAGTCATGGTTTCTAAACCCTGTATACACATTTTATCGTCTTTAATTATCGCTGGCCATGAAAGTCTAACCTCTTATCTAATTATGTAATATTAATGATGCCAAGTCTGAGGCCTTTGTAAGCATCTTTTTATTCAAATACTCAGCCTAGCTATTGAGTTTTATGTTTAAACGAGGGGTGGCCATCCTTTCAACATGAATGCTCCTGGACCTTTAATGGTTGTATAGGTGAGGGTATTTCAGCAGCACCATCAGCAATTGCAGCTGCCAAGATTCTGTCTTCTACACAACACTTAAGAACACAGAGGCCCGAATGGTGGAAGGTTGGCCACCCCTGGTTTAAACTTACAATTGTTTATAGCATTTACAGATTATGTGAACATTTGTAAAACAGATTTGTGAGTTATGCTTAGGGAAAAATAATTCCCTGGAGTCATTGCAGATTTATACTAGTGGTGCCGGCCAAAACTAGTTTGATGCCCTTTTCCCTCTTCCATCGAACGTTGGAGACACAATTTCTTTTCCCTGTAGGGTTGCTCATAATTTTACAGATGCAGCTGATTTTTATTTGAAAGGGTAGAAATAAGCAGAACTAGTATGCCCCTTGAGTGAAATTGATTTTTTCACAGTGTTCTTTGCTAAATACCCCAAATTTTCTTTTACCTAAAGATTAATTAATTGTAATCCTAATCCCATCCCACTGGTCGTTCTATCAGTTTTGGATTGCTAAGGTAAAAAAATAACATTAGATAATTGGAAAATGGAACCCAAACTATTCCTTTCCTGTAGTTGGGATGAGAGAAGTTTGAAAATGGAGCAAAAAACGCTGGACTACACTTATTTAAGCAATACATGTTCAGCCATCTGGGAGCTCTTTGTATAAGTTTAATAATAAAATTTACTTATGCTGCTGTCACTGACAAACTGGTGTGTTTTTCCCTAGATGTTTATAGTATATTAAGAGGTGCCCGCTACTGTGTACTCAATAAATCAACTTTATTAAGTACACAGTTATTTTACACTTTAAAATAAATCAATTTTATTGATTTACAGCGCAATCCAGCGCACAGGAACGGCGGCGGAATGAACGTTTCGTCGCTAAAAGCTGTTGCAAACATGCCGTAAGGCAGGGGTGCACAACTTGGCAGTAGGTAGGGGCCAAAATGAATACACTAAACGTCTTTGGGGGCCGCAGATAGGTGTCACGGGGGGCGTATCAAAGAACCGTGATGTCACTTCCTCCGGAAGTGACATCACACAGGGGGGCGTGTCCATGAAATAAATAAATAAATAAATAAATAAATTAAATAAAGATATTTACTGTTGTTGATTGTTCTGTTCCTGGGTCCTGACCTGACCTGGGAGTCTCTGAAGAAGGGGATTCTTGAAGTCCTCCTGCGAGGGGTGGGGTGGGCTGCTCTCTCTTTTTCTGCAGTGAACCAGCCTGCTGCCCCGTGCCATCTATACTTAGACAGGGATCGAGGAGTTGAAGAGAGGGCAGTTTTCTATTCCCAGAGTGAGTGGGAAAGGCGGGCTTTCTGCCTGTGCTCGCTGCTGCTGCACGGTGAGGTACTAGGGGGGAAGCGAGGACGAGCTCTGCCTTGACTGCAAAGCCTGCTCCTGCTCCATTGACCCTTAGCAGTGGAGAGCTTTAGACTACTTTTCCCGTGAGACCTTTCAGTTCGTCTCCACCCGGCACTTCTTCCTTTCTGCGGGAATTAAAGAACTTCTGTCGCAAATTGCACGAAAGGTTAATTAAAGGGACTGTATTTTAACAGCCACTTAATCGCTTGTAAAACATTTGTTTTACTGCTGTGGCACCTCCTTGATTGAGGCATTTGGACTACGTTGCCCGCAAAGCATTGCGACGACAGATACCGCCACCGGTGGCTAAGGGGCTTGTGCCTCTCCTGGGAATATTTTCTTTCTTGCACAGTTAGTCTCCAAACGTGATTGGTTCACAAGTTTGTCGTCGATTGCGTTCTAGCGCGCCTTGTTAATGGGAGTTGTAGCCGTTTTCGTATCGTTTCCCATTATGGAAGACTGGAGGGAGGACTACACTTCCCAGAAGGCATAGCGCCGAAGAGGCTGGTCCAGCCGAACAGACTGAACGGGGAGTGGGGAACACAGAAATGGCCGCGAAGAGATCGAAGATCCCTCGCACTCTCGTCGTGACGCACACCGAGGGATCCCCGATTTCTTCGCGGGCCATGGGAAATCCTTGGGGGGGGCCGCATGCGGCCCGCAGGCTGTATGTTGTGCACCCCTGCCGTAAGGCATGTTTGAGATTACTCGTGAGTAAGGGAGGCTTGTGACTCGCGAGTACGGATTGCGCTGTTTTTGAGGGTACATATCAGCTTGTACCCTCTCTTTGATGGTGCTTACAAAACTCAAATGTGTGCAGCAGCAGGTTGTGGTTCCAAGAGAAGGAATACAACCAAATACCAATGTTGTATAAGTGTAATACCCACTAAATAAAAGTTAGGCTGTATTGGCCCAAATCAAATCCTATTAACTGCAGCCTTCACATTGAATAGTAAATGTCACTCTATTGTATTAATAATAAACTTTTGAGACTTGGGACCAAACTACATGATTTATTAATAGTGTTGCTTTTGTTTTAACATGTATTGTTGCCTGTGTGTGTGTGTGAGAGAGAGAGAGAGAGAGAGAGAGAGAGAGAGAGGAGTGAGTGAATATGTAAATAACTGCATGGGACCTTGATCCAGACTTGACTGTGGCAAGAAGAAGGGGACTTTTCCCATGTTGTAGTCATGAACCAGATTATGACTACCACCACTGTTTGCCCAAGAAGAAAGCTGCTTGATGGGCGTTTCCCTCCCGGGGGTTAATGTCTGCTTTGAGGGCATGATTTTTGTTGGAAGCATGGCAAAGCAAGAAAAACATGCCTCTTCCCTGTGTGCCATGATCTTGGTCTCCCCAAAAAGCTGCTGTTTGAGTAAATAGCAATCTAGGGCCAAACAATGTGTTTAATTTAATGTGTAGTTTTGAGTTCAAGGAGTCTGAAACTTCAGATAAAGTGCCGCCGCTGATATCCCCTCCCTGACCTAGCCAGCCAATCACCGCCGCCTCCTCCCACCCTCCGCATGCCCAGCACAGGGCTTACCTGCATCTGGTGGTGCGGGTGTTCTTCGGTGGCAGTGTGAGCAGCGCTGACCTCAGCGCCAGCGCTGCTTACTCTGCAGGACGTGCGAATGTGCTTTACGGCACTTTTGCGACACCATAGGCCGGCGAAGCGCTCAATCTGCCGGCCTTAACTTGCGCAGGATTGTGCAGTAAATTTGGGATCTTTTATATACAAAGAATGTAGAATTGGAGAGCACACGGGGGTTAAACAACCTTCCATCCTTCTGCTGATTCTTTTAATGCCCCAAGCCCATTTTTTTCTTAGCTCATCAAATGTGGGTTGGGATCACACATTTGCCAAGGTAGGCTAAAAAACCAGATGAGCAAAGTGTGACTGCCAGTGTTGTTCTTATGCTGTAATTTCTTGTGATCTCCACACTGTGGAGCTGTAGCATTTTAAAAACTTCAGCAATTTAGCTCCTTGAATGTGTAGTGGATATAGAGATTACAGTATTGTGTATTATCACTAAATGTCACTATCCTAAGGATTACATTGTGTTAGACTTACAGTATTTCATTGTGCATTTATTTTGTTGTGCCGACTTAAAGTTCATTTGTCATAAATATTTTAATAGATGGATCTCCACCTTAATATTGGGTGCAGTTTCCTTCAGTGTGTGGTTGCCACAAACTCCATTCTGGCTCTTCTCACCTAATTTCCCCAGAAAACTGGCATGGAAAAGATGGTGGTGGGCACCAAACATTTGTATCTCCTCACAGTATATGCTAAACTGTAGATGTGGAGCTTGCCTGCCAACTATCGTTGTCTTGGGTGGGCTATAAAGTAACATGACTGCCCTTGCCTGTTGGGTTTTAAATTAGCATACATAAACACCTCAAGATGCATCAATAACTGCTAGTTTCATGAGCTGCAAAACAAGTTGTTGCAAGATTACAGAAATCAGATCTATCTTTGCAGTTAGACTAATAAAGATCCGGGTTCTCATGATAATGGAAAAACTCTCTCGGCAGTTAAGTCACAAGAGGTCAGACAGTCAAATGAATTTCTCATGACCTGAAATGAGAGAGTCTCCTCCATCATCTCCTCTGATGTGAACAGCAACCCGGACATAAGACTGGAAAAAAAAATCAGAATACTGATTCTGAGTAATACTGAGCAAGCGGGGCTCTGAGGTTTCCCGCCCTTTTTTCCTATGTAAGTGCACTCAGCTGGCTTTCTATGGTAACACCTTGCAGCCTGTTTTGCTGTTCACCTGAAGATGTCTGCAGATTGCGGATGAAAAGTAGTGATTGTAAGGAATATGTGACTTGTTTTTAAATACTGTTTTTAAAAATGTTTTTAATCTTTTAAATCATTTTTTAAACATTGTTTTTTAGACTTATTTTGACGTGTTTTTATCATTTTTACATGGCTTTTAAACCCGGATATCCGAGATCTCTTTACATAATACAAATCATAAATATATTATACAAAACAATCAGCAAACAATGAAGCAGCCAAAAAATAAACAAAATACCGATCATAATCAAAGTGGAGCAAAACCAATTTAAAATAAAAAGGTTTTAAGTCCGCAGTCCACCCCCGAAGGCGGATACAGGGGTTCAGTTCTCAACTCAATACAGAGGGAATTCTGTAACTGTGGTGCAGCTACAAAGAAGGCCCTCCCTCTTGTTGCTGTCAATCGTGCCTTAAAAATTGGCAGCACATGCAGGAGCCCCCCCCCCCCAGCTGATCTCGGGTCTAGCCAATTTCTTGTGGAAGAAGGTGATGCTTATTGCCCTAAGTTGTGAAGGGCTCAAAACCAGCTCTTTCAAAAGATCAAAACCTGATGTTTCAACTAGCAGCCAGTCACAGCTGGGGCATCAGCCAAAGTTGGGCAAAGGCTCTTCTGGCCATGGCTGCTAATTGGGCATGCAGGATCTGTGAGGAACCAGAAGCTGCAGACAACCTGTTCTAGCAGAAAGAGTGCTGCCCCATTCAGAACAGGTTGCTGGTCCAATACCCTCGTAGGTCTCCTAACCAAGAGGTTCATTGCTCTGTTTGAATTTAATGTCAGCTTGTTGAAATTTAATGTCAGCTTGTTCAAAGTAGCTGCACATTGGATTACAACTTCAACTTTCTACCTTAATTGAAAACGCAAGTACAGGTGTAACATCGTCTTTTAAGCCGTGCGATCGAAGATCTGAAGCGTTTCGATCCATTCATCATTTTTACTTCTCTGTTGATTGCTCTAGCATGCCTCTGCCAGTACAAACAGTGCTGACGTCTGCATGGGTCTCCAGTTGCAATTAAACTCCAAGGCATTTCCAAAAGTCATGGCAAGAAATCAGATCCTCTTCAGTTTGCCTTCACAAAAATAACTGCAAGACTGTGGGACACTTTTTGCTGTAGTTTGTATTTCAAAATAGTTAATCACTTTGGAATTAATGTATATGGACCCCTTGACTACAATTAGAGACGTTTGAGCTATTTAAAAAACACCTCTTCTCCCCAATGACTCCTATGAATTTTATTTTAATGGTTGTTACCCAGTAACATGTTTTATACACATTAGGAGTTAATTTCTATAAACGCTCATTGTAAAGAACATTGCACAAAACTTATATTTCCCAGAGGATAGTACTTCATACTTTTAAGCATGCCTAGACATATGAGGAAACTAGTGTTGCTTAGTGGTTACCGAGAACAAATGCGGGAAGCAGAGTATGGATAGGAATTGAAATAAGTCCTGTAATTTATTGGATCAAATTCTAGACATAATAATATAATAATATACAGCATTTATATACTGCCTTTCTTGGTCATTGGATTTCTTCTCCAACTTTAATCCAAGGGGTTTACATGGGCAGGCTTTCTCAAACCCTCTAACGAGAATTTTTACAATTATATAAAAATGTTCAATCTTGCATTAATAACTTAATTCTAGATGGTTTCCTTCGTAGTCTGGCCTTTCACTGGCCACCTCCCACGCTTGGCCGATGGCACTCTGCCTCCCACACAGTTGCAGCTGGAAGCTTTATCTCTCCTCACAAAGGGTTTCACAGCTTTTTGTCAGCAGCGTGTCTCGAACTGCCGTTCTCAGATCTTCAGGCTTACGAGGCAGCAACTCTACCGACTGAGCCAGAACTCCTGCCCTGAGCCAGACCTCCAGACATATCTACACTACTGACTTAAACCAGGTTAATGGTCATTCTCTCAACCCAGAGAATCCTGGAAGAAATTGGTTACCAGTGTTACGCACCATATGTGTTCAAGGAATCTATTTCTGTGTACTTTAATATCTATACTTCTCTCTGACCAATGGATTCACCACCTTTTATAGTTAAGTGGGTTAAACCACTGAACCATGAGCTGTCGATCGAAAGGTCGGCAGTTTGAATCCGTGCGACGGCTCCTGCCAACCTAGCAGTTCGAAAGCAAGAAATTGCAAGTAGATTAATACGTACCGCGTCAGTGGGACAGTAACAGCATTCCATGCCCCTTGGTGTTGAGTCACGCCGGCCACATGACCATGGAAACGTCTTCGGACAGCACTGGCTCTTCGGCTTTGAAACGGAGATGAGCACCGTTCCCTAGAGTCGGACACGACTGGACTTAATTGTCAAGGGATACCTTTACCTTTAAAACTGCTAACAGATCAATCCTATCCTTTCCCTCTCTCGCTGGTGCAGCTGCGCCAAAAAGGCACTCACTTTATCCAGCGGGGGTGAATCAGGAGGCTTCGGAAGGGAAAGGGGATTTAAATCCTCTTACCCCTCTGTAAGCCTCCCACTCCACAATGGGTCTTCTCGGACCTGCGCCAGCGATTTAGATTTAGATTTCGCTGGCGCAGGTCCAAGGAGAGAAGGGGTGGGGAGGCTGCTGCCAGAGGACATAGGAGAACATATGTTGGAGCAGGCTCTTTGAAGACTGCATCTTTTTTGCTCCAGGCTCTTTTTCAGTTTCTCTGTCATCCTCGGGGACAAACAAAAAACGATTTTTTTTCCTGCAGAAATCTGCCAGAGAGCCATCCTGATAGGGTGACAGACAATATAAAGGGAAGGTCAATACAATTCATAACTGGGGTCCATTACGGCATTTTTACCCAAGGGTGTATATACGCAACTGGAGTTAAATGCGTACACCTGTGGACTGGGGAGGAAATGGTTAAAGTAGCTCCTTGGCAAACTAATTATCTTGAGTTGAGAGCATGCAGATGGGCAATTGACCTGTGGACTCTCAGACCAGTGATTGATGCAGCTGTTCTTAGCCAGATGCATCTGCAGGCCTCTCATTTGCTTTACCTGCTCTTGTTCCATTTCTTTTCCTCTTACTGCATTGTGGCAAGGGCAGGGAGAGAGATTTAAAGCACAATCCTGCAGGGTGAACAGACTAGCACAAGTATTTCATGTGGAGTAGTAGGCAATGGTGCAATCAGTGATGTTGCTGGTAACTGAAATAAATATTAAAGATACTGGGGGAAAGCTGCAGTGCTGGTGCTGGCAATCCAAATGTGGATGGGGAACAAGAAATCTGGGGAAGAGAAGGGGGGTTGATGCATTTTTATTTCTTCAGTTACAAAACCATGTCATCTGTTCTTTCCCCTCTCATGCAAGGGAAATACCCACACACAGAGTAAGGTAAAGGTATCCCTTGACAATTAAGTCCAGTCGTGTCCGACTCTAGGGAGCGGTGCTCATCTCCGTTTCAAAGCCGAAGAGCCAGTGCTGTCCGAAGACATTTCCATGGTCATGACTCAACACCGAGGTGCATGGAACGCTGTTACCGTCCCGCTGACGTGGCTCCTATTAATCTACTTGCAATTTCTTGCTTTCGAACTGCTAGGTTGGCAGGAGCCGTCGCACGGATTCGAACTGCCGACCTTTCGATCGACAGCTCATGGTTCAGTGGTTTAACCCACTGCGCCACCCGCTGGCTCGATACACAGAGTAGCAGAAGCCAAAGGTCAATTTCCCCTCCCCTGCCTGGCAGTCTGTGCCTTCAAGACTGGGTCCCTCTGATATCATGGTCACCTGCAGGGGCAATGGTTGTTAAGCTTGTGTGCCTTCCTTTCTGCTTTTGCCAGGCACCTCCATTGGCAGAACAGTCTTTGGACTCGCCCTGCAAGTACCGGTAGGGTGACCATTAAAGAAAACATCCTCTGCCATTAACTCCCATGTCCTGTTGGGGAAATGTCCTGTAATCACCTCTGACTATTAGCAGGCATGGTCAGTTGCCTAGCAGCCATAACAGTATTATGTTGTTGCAGGGGCATTTTTGCTCTTTTCCACATTTGCCTGATGCCACTGTGATTCCTGTGTAGGAGATGGGGCTAATGTAGCATCCTTGTGTTGTATGTGTGTGATGTCTTTGGGGTATCTCCCCATGGTTGAGTTGGTGCTTGTGGCTGTGTAATTCATTCCTAGTGGCCAGTTGTCTGTGTGTGTCCTTTGCTCATTGGGTCTGCCCTTGCTCAGTTCACCCTGGAGGCGCTTCTCTGGCTGCCAGTGTTTGGGCTGATTGGATGCAGCGATTGACTTCTTGGACATCCCATTTATGACACACAATGTCACAAGGATGATGTGCCAATGTTACACTGATAATGCATTGCCATCAGGACACTGCTGTATGAATTAACAGGCTGTGTCAGTGTTTCCATGGACGCTGGAGAGCTGTGGCAGCATTGCTTTGCCAAGACAGGCTTGGCATTCGGTCCTTGTTGCACCAGCATTGATGCACCTTTGGCATTGTCAGGATGGGCTTAGGAAATGACTGGTGTTGCACTGGTGTCTATGTTGGCGTGGCATCAGAATATGATTGGGCCATTACTGATCAAGAGAGGAGCAAAATGAAGTTCAAATGAATATATTAAATGTAACTAGTAAACATCAGGCTTTTTGACGATTAAAGCTGAATGCACAATGTGTAGCATAGGAAATAATTTTACAATATGTTTTCACTGCGATGCCAGGAAGTTATCAGTGATGCTCTGAATGCTTTGTCATGCAGGAAATAGTGTGTCTGGTAAAGGAATATGTTGCAATTCCAAATGAAATGAAAGATACAAGTTTGGCGATTTCTGATGTGGGCTAGATGGAATCGTCATATTGAAGTTCTCCCACTGCTTCATGTAGAAGAGGAAGTGATTTTTGATATGGGGATGTCATGAAAAGTTTGCTTTTCTGCACATGCATTTAAGGAAAGTCCAAATATGCATGGTATTTTCCCTGTTACTGTCTTACCTTTAAAGCTCACCATGAGCGCTAGATGGGTGTATGGTGGAGACATGTTATACTGTCATTATCTGGGAGGAAGTGCACATTCCTTAAGTGGTGACTCCCATACATCCATTTCAGGTCATGCTGGAGCTGATCATGCAGAGACACTGCTGGTGAATCTTCACTCCACTGTTTTTTGCTGTTTGATGGTTTTATATTTTCATTAAAACCAACAAACATCTTAATAAGAATTTGTGCTTCCCTGTGGAAGATGTACACACAGCTGCCGTGATTTGCAAGATTTCTTGGTTTTGTGGCTTGTTTTCCAAAATCTACAGTTACTTACTTTACTTAGAAATGAACCTATGGAAACTGCCACGGTCTAGACACAGGCAGGTGGCATATTAGTGGAAGGGTGCACTGGTACTCCCTTCCAATACCTGACTCCCTGACTGAATCCAGACTCCTCTTTTGATCTCTTCGGCTCTAGGATGGTCCTGCTCATTAGCCTTTAAGGTTGCAGAGTTGTTCCTTCAAACGCGCTTGGTGCAACTATTCATGTGAAGGGATTTGAACCAATAACCATGTAAATTGGATCACGTACCTTGCTTCGGTTCTCAAGACGTATGGCAGATTTTCCTAAAGCGATGTGGATAGGAAATGCTGATTCAGCTGTGGGTCCTGGCAGAACAGCAGAGCAATGACTGACCTTGCCCCCATTTGATCCGTACAGCATAGGTGCCTGAGAACCTTTGCATCACTTGTTCATCTTCCTCACTGGCATGATCAGTCAGTTCAGCTGATTCAGCTGTGGGTCCTGGCATGGCAGTCCTCAAGCCCTGCAGTTAGGGCGGCTATTGAGATGAGGTAGGAGAGAGCTTCTGGGGAAATGCAAATAGGTTTCCTCTTTATTTTGGGAAGACTCATTAGTGCACGTTCAGAGAGAGCCCTAAAAGCGTTGATATGAAATGCAAAGGTATCCTTCAGTGCTGGAGCATAGGGTACAACTTTGAATAAAACTCATGACTCAGATAGGGTTGCCAACTCTTCAGATAAGTGATTCTCTACTGCACAGCATCCGATTTAGCGCTGAAGGCACAACCCAGCAGTTTCTAATGTTTTAGGAACTATATATTCACCTAAACCAGGGGTTCCCAACCTGTGGTACTAGTACCACCACTGGTACTTTGGCCGACTGCTGGTGGTACTCAGACCACTGGAACCCCACTCCAACGCGGCACTTTTGGTGGCATGTTTTTGCTCCCAAGAAGCTCCTGCCTTTGGCCAGGCCTCTCGAGAACGCTGAGAAAGGCCCTCCCACCTGCCCAGAGCCTCCTCCCTGCATTTTCTGGCCTCTGCAAACCTGGAAGTAACTGGCGATGATGTCATCGCCAGTCACTTCCGGTGGTACTCAGAAGAAGAATGGCGCCGGAGGTGGTACTCGGCCGGGAAGGGGTTGGGAACCCCTTACCTAAACCATACAGCTAGAATTTGAATGGCTGAGGTGCGGGTTGGGGAACATCCTGGTCCCTTGCTTTTTGGATAATTGGCTCCAAAGTAAAAACAACTAGCCAAAGCATTTCTTTTTTTAGTTTTGCATACCATTTACGTTGACATAAGTTACATAAGTTACGCAGGTCGACCACCCTAGGCTTAGCATTTCTCCCTAGTGGCGTCAGAAGCCAGCCAGATCATGTAGTGGTCTAGGACCCACAGACTCTCAGGACCCAAGCGACGGACTCCTGAAGCTTTCCCATGCAGGCAGGTAGCATGAATTGCCCAGTCTCAGTGGGGGCCATCTCTCCTGCGGTATTCTGGCAGCTCTGCTGGGGGAAGAGTGTGCATGTGTACAAGTGCCCAGGGATGCAAGCTCAGAATTGGGCTTGGGCCAAGGGCTCCTCAGATCCTGGTGCCAGCACTCCCCACCTGTAAGAGCAATGGAATTGGGCTTGGGCCAAGGGTTCCCCAGATCCTGGTGCCAGCACTCCCCACCTGTAAGAGCAACTAATGTTCAAGCTAGTAAATTTCCAGTTTGAGCAGAGTTGCTCCTGCAGTCACCATAACTTGTACCTAGAGGCAATTTTTCAGAGGGATCTGCCTCACAAGCATCCCCATTCAAGCCAGAAATTATGTGCAATGTGAGCAGGTTGCTGCTGTGGTAGTGACCACAGCAGCAACATTGCTTCCTCTAGGAACTGTCTTCAGGGCAGTGGGCTGATTGAGACCATGGTTTCACAATACATGAACATGGCACATAACTTTCCCAAACCTGTGCACTGTCTCTTCCCCACAGCTCATGCAAAGCCAGTAGCTGTGTGGTTTAACTGGCTTCCAAACCAGGATGTGAAATCAGACGTTGAAGTTGGCTTCACATCCTGGTTTGGAAGCCAGAGTTAAACCACAGTTGCTGCCTTCACATGAGCCATGAATTAAAGAAACCAAGGTGTTGATGTCATGGATCTGATGGAGGAATGGGGGAAGTGTATTCACTTTCACTGGGAGAGTTAGAAGCCGTATGCATGTAGCAGGAAATCATGGTTTCCTGTTATTTGTGAACTGACCCAGTGACTCTCACAGGTGGATTAAGGTGTCATCCCTTTTTTTCTCCCATCCTGCTTTGCCCACCTATACCAGATTATCACAGCTCCCCGTTTATAAAATGCTGTTTTCAAGGCATTTCCAAAACATTACATAATACACATGGTACAGTTTGGTATTTTTATAGTTCTGGATAGCATGTTCCTGATTTTTCCATTTGTTTAAAATGAATATACAATACTCTTGGAACAGAGTTGTTTAATCTTTTCTCAAGCTGCAATAAACATTAAAAGATGAGGTTCTATTTTTGGGATGTCTGTTCTGCTAAACGTAGCCCCCCCCCCTTTTTTGGTGGTGGTAGGGAATAAATGGGTGAATAAATGAAAATGTATTCTCTAATATCTGAAAACCTTTCTACTGTCTCTCACAATAACCCCTTTTTAACTTGCTGACTTCACTTTTACTGTGCAACTGGGGGACATAAATACATTTGTCTAAGGGCAGTTTCATAACTGTGGCTGGAGTTCCTAGTCTTATGGCCACACGCCTGTCTTTGCTGGCCACCTACTCAATTAACATTACATCATTTTAAAATGCTATGTAAACATTGCTATTACGGTGAAGAATTTTGAAAGGAAACTAATCCAAGGTATTAGTGCTTCTCGCATTACTTTTAGAACTAGAAACCTGCAGCCAGAGAATTGGTTTCTTCCCTCAAATCAGTTTGTGGCAGTATAATATAGACATATCATTCAGGCATTTTTGAACAAGGTCAGTAGTAGCTGCTGAGTTTTCTGTGGTAATAGTGCTTGGCAAGGTAAAAGGCGAATGAGTAGTAGGTTTTAAAGTCTGAAAGCTGGAGTAGCATAATGGCTAAGACAGAGCCTGAAATGGGAGCTGGAAGTTCTCAGTTCAAATGTTACTTCTACAATGAATGCATTAGATGGCCTTAGGCAAAACCCTGATTCTCTGCTTTAGCCCCATCTCCAATATGAAAGTAATAGTACTGACCCTCCCTTACAGGGCTGTTGATCACCAAAGGTAATGTAGTGAAGGGCTTTGAATCCTCTAAAGCAGGGCTTCTCAAGGTACTTCCCCCAACGTACCACCTCCCAAGGCTCCATGCTGCCGGCGTACCATCAGAAATAACTGGCGATGACGTCAGCATCACCAGTTACTTCTGGGTTGGGCGGCCAGACGCCTGGCCCGAGAGCCCCAACAGAGAGTGGTAAGAGGCTCAGGACAGGCGGGAGCGCTTTTTAAAGAGCACGAAAATCGTGTGCTGGAGTTCTGCCCACTGAGGTGAGCCTCCAACCGCTGTTTGTTGGGGCTCGCTTTCAGGCAGCGTGTGGTGCCGCGCATACCACCAGTGGTACAAGTACCACCGGTTGAGAACCACCGCTCTAAAGTGCTTTATAAATGCAGGAGTGACGGCGGTTGTTATTGGAATGCTCTCTAACTTTGCTGCCTGTATTGGCCACCAGAGAGTCTTTCACCTGTATCTTAGAGGACAGTACATGCGGAGGAAACTTTGATTACAAGAGAATCATGTAGGATAATTGGTCCTAAGAAGTATCCCACATTCAAACACTTCTTCATTAAGTTGGGGGCAGGATTGGCCCTCAGAAACATACACACTCCTAGAAGAGTCTCCAATTCTTTATACACCTTTAGGGAAATGAGATTATCTGCATGTGTGGCGGCTTATCTGATGTTTTCTCAGTGCTATAGCAGTCCATCTGCCTGATACCCTCTGACCCGACTTGCTGTCGGAAATTGTAGGGAAGTAGTCAGGTGGCTTATGGAAGGGAATGTGATGGTAGCGGCATCCCTTGTTTTTGTGACAGGTGAGGCGAGTAAAGATCTACCACTATCGCCACATATCGCTCAAGGTACGAGTTGTTCCTAATGAACACTGCATCAGTTTCCATGATTATTGATTATTACCTTTTTACATAATGCAGTTAAATTGTAACGTCTCAATCCCCCCCCCCAATTTCTGTTGTTTACATTTCTATACCACCCCTCCTCCAAGGAGCTCAAGGTGGAGTACAGAGTTCTCCTTCCCCCAACAATCCAATGAGGTAGGTTGGGCTGAGAGATTGTGACTGGCTCAAAGCCATCTAGCAAGCTTTTGTGGCTTAGTGAGTATTTGAACCTGGGTCTCCCTGGTCCCAATCAGACACACTACCCACTACAAGACACTGGATCTCTTTTTAGTGTATTTCACTGAAAGCTTGTTAATACAACTGGCCATCCAAAATACACCATAACTTCAAATATGTGCCAATATTCACAATGGGGACATGGGCTTTTTTGCTAAAAGAGTGGTATCTACAGCAAACCCAAATCCAGACACTTATTTTCAATGAACATTGTTAATATTATATTATGAATGTTACTGCCTTACCCTGTTGCAGATAATAATATCGTCCTTACTTTGAAAATGGAAGTTTAAACATACTGGGTGTATTGAAGATGCTTGCATATAATGTGCAGTGCTTGAACAAACTCAGAGAAACACGTGACTATTAATCTAGGAAATTCTAGATTAATTCTCCACCATACAAATTCTCCACCATACAACAGTGTTATTTTGACAACTATCACTTTTCCAATTGTTTTGGGAGGATAATGAACCATTTGGAGTACAGGGGGAAAAGGTGTGCAAATCCTAGCATTTCACACAAAGTAAAGAAACATTTGTATTGCTGGTGCTGCTAGATAACATGTTCTGACATGTTTCTCTTTACTTTTACCCTACGGTTATACACATTTAGGAGCAGGAGGTATTCCAGTAGTTTAATAAAGAATTATTTGTGCTTGCCATTTCTAGTAAAAAAAAAAAATCTAAAGCAACCTCAAAACCACCAAAATTAATTACAGATATTTTTTCAATATGTGTTTTGAAATCAATCGACAGGAATTACAAAATGCCTATCTTGTATTTCATTACTGTATTACAAAAAACATTATACACTTTACACTTTTAACAGAGAGATAAAAACTGTCTCATGGAATTTTGGATTTTGTTTTTATTTTCAATTAGCAGTGACATTATTTATTTGAATGTTGGGGAAGAGTTATTTCTAGAAAGCTGTATTAACGGCTAGATATTTTTTTAAGTAGTGCTTATGAATACCGGCTTTTATACAGAACTCCTTAAAAGTAGTCAGTGTATGTTCACAATCCCCCCCCCCTTGGCATGTTATTGCAGCGCTCTTGAACACAAACTGCTGCATTTCACAACTTCCTGAGCGATCTACAGAGCAACACTTTGTTGCTAGTTTCTTCTCCCCCACTCTCCCTGGGAGTAGGTGGAGTCGTCGTTTGAAAGCAGCCTATGGAAGAGTCGCTTCTCCTTCTCCTAACCCACCCAGGCTTTTCCTTTTTTGCACTGAATCTCTGATAGACGGCGGAATTGTATGAGACTGGTGACCTCATAGCTACTTGCAGACCTGGAAACGAGCATGTTTCTTTGCAGCATGGGAGCGAGTTCGTTGAAAGAGGTGCTTTCACGTCTCTCGCTCAATGAGTTTACTGCTTAGGGCAGATGTAAGAGAGGGCGATTTTATGAGAGAGCAAACACTGAAAAAGAAGAGGAGAAAGTGGCTGGGATTAGGACTTGCCAAACGCTGCTGTATCTCTCTTCGTTAGGATGTCACCATTGTTCAGCTGGGTGGCAAAGGTAGGCGGAGTTCTTTACTGATTTATTTCTTTATTCGTCTCTCCAAAAGATGTGACTAGCAGCAGCTAATAAACTCTGATCTGGGGAATTGGAAAAGAAAGGTACAGGGGGAACTTGGAAGAGAACAAAGTTTAGTTGGATTAAAAATGTATAAAATGCATAAAAGTTAAGTTATCGTTCTTGCCTCCCAGGAAATTTGCAGAAGTGGGGGGGGGGATATCATTTTACATGGCATTGTATAGTAGGTGGAGACTAACCATTCATTTAAGTGTAACAATTCTTGTTGGTTCTGAGCGGTACAACATAATGTTCTCTGCTTTGTTTGGTCCAGAATTGTAGAGAGACGTTTGCAGCCCCCGCCCTGGGAGCATGAAACCGGGTATCTACTCGGGCAGCCCTCAAATAGAAGTTTCAGAGGTTGTTTATATGTTCTATCAGTCTGTATCTATAGCGGGACGCTTGGCTGCGGCTTCCTCTGCAACCCTGTTTTCTTCCAAGTGAGTGCATAGGTAGCATAGGGAGTTGAATGAGATAAGATAATTGTGCTGCTGTAGGGTGTGTGTGTGTGTGTGTGTGTGTGTGTGTGTGTGTGTGTGTGTGTGTGTGTGTGTGATTTTTTTTTTACTAAGAAACAAAAGACTAGTTCTGGTTTGTGATTCAAAGTGGGCACATTTTAATTCTACATGAGAGAATTCAGAATAGTTTTGTGCTCTCTCTTCGAAAGAATTGAACTGCAGGGACGGAAATCCCCTGAATAAGTTATTTGACATTTGCAGAATTTATCCCATAGTCCACATGCGTGTTACAATGAAACAATACCTCCCACTTACTTTTTCCCAAAAGTGTTTGTAGGGGTGTGTGTTCTCATTTCCTTGAGTGCCTCCAAGTAAACAAAGCCAATGCTGCTTATTAAAATGCAATGCATTCCCTTACACTGTATGCACTAGAACCCCTTTGCAGAAAAAAAGGATAGCCCCCCTCTCCCATAAATGTCTCTGACTGGCTGGCTGCTGCTGCTGCTTGCTGTTCACCTCTGTACATTACTCATTGGGTATGATATTATAAGAGGAGTGCCCTGTACTTGGGGTAAGCAGTAGCTGCTGCTTCTTTCTGTTCTTTATTCTCTATTTAAATTTTCAGTCCTGAGTGGAACTGAAAGCCCTTCTCCTTGCTACTGCCCCAGGATTTTCCTTGTTTCCAACTACACAGTGACACATCTGCCCATTTGCATCTTCTCTGACAGTCACATGAATATACTTAGTTAGCTCTGGTTGTCCTGGAAAGGGCAGGAGTCCTAGTCTTAGAAGTGTTCCTCTAGCCAGAAATCCATTGTACAATTTATACATTTGCACAACATTTTGAAATGATAGCCCTTAGAAGAACTGAGTGTATCTCTCCACATTCAAAGTATTATAATGTTTAGCAGCAATTTGTCTCAATAAATTTTGAAGTGTATGTTCCAAGACCTTTTGACACATGATCAAGCTGAGTTTGAAAGGAGTTAGCTACAGAAGACAAGCAATGGTTTGTGTTCTTGCATCAGGTAATTCTTAATTATCCTGTTTTGTTGTGTTTATGCATTTGCAAAAACATGCTTTGCAGTGTTGTTAGTAGTTCAGTCTGAAAAGGAAGAAGATTATGTATCTGGTTCTATTTGTCTTCTGATCACCCTTATCCTTCCTTGAAATACTTGCTCTGCAAACATTTGCAAGACTTTTCTTTTTTAATCTTTCAAAGGAATTTGCTGTTTATTGAGGAGAGATTCCTCCTCCACCATTAATAGCTTATGTGCAGAAGCCAAGAAAATGGTAAGATCTTGCCTTTGGTTTGCAACAATCCATGTTTCCATCACCCTGTATCAACCTGCATACTGCTTAATTCCCATAATAATTGCTGAAGAGGTTAATTAGTAAAGGGTAATATGTCAATCTGCAGAATATTTGCAAGATCTGAAGTTAATAAACTCTAGTTGGTAGAGCAAATATACCTTTGAAATTATTAGGAGTGATAATATGAGCTGAACTGACCTTTTGAGTGACATTTCATAATAATGCTTAAAAATGATCATTTTACAATTCCAATATGTGGTTACCAAGTGCTTTCCTGCCTAAGCTCTCCTACAAAATTCTGAGAATTTTTTTCCATAGGTTGCTTCATCTTACTTTTCCAGAGGTAACAGGCCACAGTCTGCAGGAGCTTTTTCCAGATCTCTCTCTTTTCTCCTAGCCACCTCTACAGCCTGCTGTTAAAAATATAATGCTGTAGCTGCTCTATGTTGAATCTTTAACAAGTCAATGGCCCTATTTTTTTGCCACTGAGTTGCTCCAAACAGATTTTGCTTAATCAAATGTTTCCACATGAGCTACAAGATCCATCTGTGTGTATTCGTCCTTTTCATGCATTACCACCCCATGTTGTCAGCAAATTTGTGAGGAGTGAGTGGGATGTACTGGCCATGTGTTTGACATTTGTTTGCAAGGGACAGAGCTGAACATTTGGAAGGTTCCTACATGCAATTTGGAACCCTGGTTGATCGAGGATTGAAACTGTGTGTTGTGTGAAAATAGCTACTGTGATATGAGCATACGTTTTAGTCTGATTCCTATAGGCTAGAACAGGGGTTCTCAACCAGTGGTACTAGTACCACCAGAGGAACTTCAGCTGACTGCTGGTGGTACTCAAAAACCCAAAAGTAATTGGCGATATCATCGCCAGTTACTTCCAACACTACACAGCAGGAGAGTAGCACTGGAGGTGGTACTCAGTCAGGAAGGGGGAACCCCTGGGCTATATGCTCAAAATCTTACAAGCTAGGCTTCAGCAGTACGTGAACCGAGAACTACCGGAAGTACAAGCTGGGTTTCGAAGAGGCAGAGGAACTAGAGATCAAATTGCCAATATGCGCTGGATCATGGAGAAAGCCCGAGAGTTCCAAAAAACACCTACTTCTGCTTCATTGACTACGCAAAAGCCTTTGATTGTGTGGATCACAACAAACTGTGGCAAATTCTTAAAGAGATGGGGGGTACCAGACCACCTTACCTGTCTCCTGAGAAACCTGTATGCGGGTCAAGAAGCAACATGCGGGTCAAGAAGCAACAGTTCGAACCGGCCATGGAACAACCGATTGGTTCAAAATTGGGAAGGGAGTACAGCAAGGCTGTATATTGTCACTCTGCTTATTTAACTTATATGCAGAGTACATTATGAGAAATGCAGGGCTGAATGAATCGCAAGCCGGAATCAAGATTGCCGGGAGAAATATCAACAACCTCAGATATGCAGACGATACCACCCTAATGGCAGAAAGTGAAGAAGAACTAAAGAGCCTCTTGATGAGAATGAAAGAGGAGAGTGCAAAAGTTGGCTTGAAACTCAACATTAATACAACTAAGATCATGGCATCTGGGCCCATCAATTCCTGGCAAATAGAAGGGGCAGAAATGGAAGCAGTAACAGATTTTACTTTTTTGGGTTCCAAGATCACTGCAGACGGAGACAGCAGCCATGAAATTAAAAGACGCTTACTCCTTGGAAGGAAAGCTATGGCAAATTTAGACAGCATAATAAAAGGCAGAGATATCACCATGCCAACAAAAGTTCGTATAGTCAGGGCGATGGTGTTCCCAGTAGCAATGTATGGGTGCGAGAGTTGGACCATAAGGAAGGCTGAGCGCCGAAGAATAGATGCTTTCGAACTGTGGTGCTGGAGAAGACTCCTGAGAGTCCCTTGGACTGCTAGGAGATCAAATCAGTCAATCCTAAATGAAATCAAGCCTGACTGTTCCCTGGAAGGACAGGTACTGAGGCTGAAGCTCCAATATTTTGGCCACCTAATGCGAAGAGAGGACTCTCTGGAGAAGACTCTGATGCTGAGAAAGATTGAAGGCAAAAGGAGAAGGGGAAGGCAAAGGATGAGATGGTTAGACAGCATCACCGATGCAACGAACATGAAAATGAGTGAACTCAGGAAGATAGTGGAGGACATGAAGGCCTGGCGGGATATGGTTTATGGGATCACGAAGGGTTGGACACGACTTAACGACTGAACAACAACAACAAGTCAATTTGAACACAAAAGTAGCTGCTTAAATGTAGCACTACATTTAAATGGCTTAGATGAAGGCCATTGAAAACAAGAATATGAATTATTGACGTAGTCACTCTTAAAAGGTCCCTAATTAGAACTTTAAAGATAAGAAGCAATCGATATGATGAGGGAGTTGTAGGCAAGAGATGTACTACTAGACTACCCTTGAAGATAATATCTTTAAATTCAACAAATGGTTTCCAGTTAAACAGAAGGCTTGAAATACTTGTTAGCATTTGTTTTATTCAAATTATTAGACTGCTGCCATTGAATCTGATGGTTTTGATTAATATGATGGAAATGGGCAACTGCTAGCCATGCACACTTTAAAACTCTCAGGTGAAAGCTGATAGCTTTTGAAACAATAACCAGAAAAGACAAAAATATATGGCATCTACAGTATCTTGGAGAGAGAACATGATACAGCCATTGGGGAGAGTTGCAGCCCAGTCGTAACTAACTTTCCAACACTGATGCAGCCATGCCAACAGGGTGCACATGCATCCTCTGGTGGGGGGGGGCAGTCATGGAGATCTTCCCAAGGTAAGGGAATGTTTGTTTCCCTTAGTGCTGCATTGTGGCTGCATCGGTCCTGGAACGTTGGTTAGGATTGGGCTGTTGGGCAAGTACCTGCTGTTGTTGGAGCACTGAGAGGACAGATGGGACCAGGAAGTAATGATGAGGTCTAACTTCTGTGATGATATGCCAGAATCTGAGTTCTAAACATGCCAACTGTTCTAAGCATGCCAATGATACTGAAAATTGGAATGGGCTGGCTTTTTATCATGGCTATCGCAGGCTAAAACGATTGTGTGGACTCGGATGCCCTTATTTTCACTTATGTCAACCCATTACATTTTAAGAAGTTGCATCAGCATCCCTAGAAGCTGATGATACACTGCTGGCAGATAGTCCTCCCGTTTGCTATTAAGAACATTCCACAGAGAGGCATGTTTGCGCAAACATCTCTAAGCAGGGAGAGCGAGAACTGAATATAGAACCACACTTTTACCCCCAACAACTTCATTTCTGTCATGTTCTCATGCAGCTTTTTATGTCTAAGCAATTAGTACTGTTGTCTTCTGTGTGTCACTCCCACACCATATGTTGAGAAGTTGCTTGTGCTGGCAGGATAGCTGGGTTGATATTTGTCATCTGGCTGTTCAGAAGGTGAACAGCTCTTGCCTTTCTGCAGGAGAAAATCAGGGGTCTGTACCTTTTTAAAAGGTCACGTGCTTTGTGTATGTAAGGTGTACAATGGTTTAATACCTGGCATCTTCACCTAAAGGATCTCAGTTAACAGGTTTAGGAAAGCCCTGCTTAAGACTCTAGACTAGAGAGTACCTGCTCTTCAGAATGCTTTATTTGTTGGTTGTTTAGGTCAGTGGTTTTCAAAGTGGTGGGTCGCAACCCACCATGAAAAACAAAAGCAGTCGCTACCCCCTTAAGGGGTGTGGTGACATCAGTGACAGCACTTTGGGAGTCCAGCCGCCGCGGAAAAAGGTTTTTTTTTTAAAACTTAACAGGGGTCGCACCAGCCCTCTGGGGGCTGTGTCTATCCCCCCCTGTGCCTCAGAAGAGCTTTCAATCACATTTGGGAGCTATTTCTGGGTTTTGGTGAAAACCGGAGTAGCTTCTGAGCACAGTTGGAAGGGGCTGTGGGCCTCCCGCAGCCCCCAGAGGGCAGGCGCACCACCCATTAACTGAAAAAATCTTTTCCCCACTGGCGGCATGATTCCAGGACCACCACCGCCAACTCAGCCACCCTGCAAGAACTTACAGCTTCCCCTACTCATGGGAAGAACTTTGAGAACCACTAGTTTAGGTGATTAAGTGATCTGGCCATGACAAGGGAGTAAAAAGAATTCCCCACATATCCTCCTGCCCCAATGAGAGAACACCAAATCTGGAATGTGACCTGTGACATGCGTTGAGTTGATTGGGACAGCCCTGTGGTTGTCATAATAGTCATGAGTCATCCTTGCTAAGGCAAGGACCACCCTAGGACCACCATTCTGGGGATTCTCAACGCCAGGTCTGAGACCGCTTCTGTCAGCTCAGAGAGGAAGGCTACTGGGTAGCAGGGTAGTCGTTGCACCAGCAGAATCCCTACTTGTCCCAATTGTCCAACTCCAGGGATAAAAATACTCAAAACAGGCAGCTGTTTTTACAGGAAGCCCAGCAAAGGAGATAGAATCAGTGCAGGATTAGATGAAGAGATGGTCTGACTCAGTACAAGGCATCTCCGTATGTCATGACTTCTGTGTAACCTTTTTCTTTGTGTGGAATCTCTAGCCTGTGGGGGGGGGGGGACAGTCTGGCAATTATTTTCTAGTGAGGTAAGCCAACCCACTTTGATCCTTGTGAAACTATCCTTTAATAGAAGTGCTGCAGAGGACACCTGTTAACATTTAGAATGGGACATGTGCATCCTCCCCAACACCAGGGTTGTTTCCTGTTCTAATTATAGGACTAAACTACAGAAGAGGCTGCATGCTTAGTGCACACTGAATATTAAAAAATTGCTTCCAGTAAATGGAAAAGTAAGGTTAGTCGTGCTGTGTATCCCTAAGATGCTTGTAGTGTAAACCAGAGGTTCTCAACCTGTGGTACGGGTACCCCAGGGCAGTGTTTCCCAAACTTTTTTGCCCCGCGGCTCCCTTGACCATTGTTGATTCTTGGCTGCGGCTCCCCATTACATGATGTTGATGCCTGCCAATTGGCAGTGCACTGTATTCCGAGAGGATTCCGTGGCACTCCGCTGCTCCCCTGACTGGTATCCGTGGCTCCCCTGGGAGCCATGCCTCCCACTTTGGGAACCACTGCCCTAGGGGTATGCGGCACTCTTGCTGGGGGTATGCCAAGCCCTGCCCCTTATCTGCCCCATCAGCAGGTAATTAAGTGTTAATTAAAATGGATTTTTATTTTTTATTTTTGGAGCCATTCTGTCTCTGATTTTGGTTTTGGGCACATTTTTGTACTTTGGAAAATGTACTTTGGTGGGGGAGGGAGGAGCTGATTTTGGGAAGTGTGACTTGGGGAGAAAAAAAACTTTCTCTCTCACACACACACAGTTAAATAAGACATTTTCACTTTTAAAATTGTTTTAGTACTTTTTTATTTAACGATTAATGATCTAATTAATTGATACAATTAATTAGCAGTTAATTAGCAGGAGGTACTTCAGAAAATTGGACCGTGATAGGGGGTACCCGGACCTCCAAAGGTTGAGAACCCCTGGTTTAGACCACTGGGTGGGTACCGCTGCTTGCTGTAGCACCCAGGTGTAGGTGGGGAATCGCATGAATTCTCTCATATTAAAAAAATGTCCTGCCTGTGAAAAGCTGGAATGCCAGGGAGAAAAGTTCTGGTACCTTCTCCCTTACATGCATCTTTTCTGTGTGACTTTAAAAAAAAAATTGGGGAAGTACTCAAATATGCACTCTTTGTAGTTTGGCTCTTTTGAAACTATGTTTATGCAGTTGAGGGCGGGGGAAGGCAGAGAGGAAGAAACAAGAAGGCAGTTTGTATTGAACAAAAGCAAATCTCATTCTAACCTCAGCCCAGCAAGCAAACCTGATTGCAAAGTGTGTATGGAACGCATTCTGTCATGTTTGTGCAAGAAACCTTTGATTCATGCTGATGTGTCTGATCTCCCTGCCATTCCCATGTTTGACCAGAGATGGGTGGTGATGCACAGGTTGAATTGCTGCCTGTTACCCCCCTCAGGTCACCAGTTGAGTTCTGACAGGCTACCAGTGCCAGAACTGGGAAGTTCTTAGGATCAAGCCTGGTTCTCCAGGTGATTTAATAATGCATTGTGCACAGATGCATTGCCAGTAAATAGCAAGCACTTAGCAAGGACCAGTAAACCTGTAGTGGCCCTATGAGAACTACAGCCCTCATCCCATCCTTTTAAATATAAACAAATGTAGTTCTCTAGAGGGGAAATGACCTGTGACGTACACGACTCCTCAACTACGACAGCAGGTCTCTCATAAAAATGTTCCTATAAAATTTAATATCACAAGGAAATATATTTTGAGACATCTGGATCTCAGTAAATTTCACACAACAATTCTCCATGATTTTCAAATTCATTAAAAAAAACTTTTTCAAGAAGCAAGCAAAATGCCCAAATGGACAAGGCATTTAGTTATAGAAAAGGCCAAGTGTATTAAATAACTTTTGGATAAAGGGGATTTAGGCATATTACATGTGTAAATGGAGAAATGTGGCTATACCTTTAAACAGTGTTTTAAACATAAAAGAAGGATTGATCACAACAACTTGAGAATTTTTTAAAGCAAATATCAAGTTGTGCTCATTTAATGGAACATAGAGTACTGTTTTGTGCTATTCCTGTTCTGTTTACAGTAGGCTATAAAGTGTAACATAAGAACACAAAGTATTTTACAAAGGAATGGAAACAAATTTTAAAGAACTTAAAAATGATGGGGTGCATTCTGCCCACATGACTAATTACAAAGGATTTATTTTCCTAGCATAAGTATTACTAGTAATATGGAATATCTGGAACTTGTAGATGGTCAATATTATTGTGCCTGTTTGAGCAATTTTATTAAGATATAATTTATAATTGCCCAGAAATAGGCAGCACTTTATGACTGTACAGTATATAGCAATAAAATATTCTGGGTTTTATGCCGAAGTATGAATGATTTCTCTCTGACTTCTTCACACTTTGTTTTAAGTGTACACCTACAGTATGAAGTGTCAAACAGGTATTTGAAAACTCATATTTTGTATTGGTTCACTTGCCTGAGAACCAGTATTGGCTGTATCTTCCATTTACGTGCAGTCTTGATGGCAAACCCAGTTTTGTTATTGCATTGTGTGCAACTAGAAGAAGATTGTTTCACACACCTGAGACATAGCCGTCAGCCCAATCCTATCCATTCCCCCCCCCCATTGGCACCAAAATGGTGACTGCTGCATCCTATGGTGGGGCGAGGAGTGGATCAGAAGACTTCAGCAGGGAAAGGAAAAATAAATACCCTCACCCCTGCGTAAGCCTCCCGACCCGCAGTGGGTCCCCTCGGACCTGCGCTAGCAATTTTGCAAGTACAGGTCTGTGAAAAGGGGGCGAGGAGGCTGCTGCCAGAGGGGATAGGATCTGGTGCGCGCCTTTGGCACCAGATCCCCCCTCCTGCAGCCTCCCACCCCTGTCACGCCCCTCCCCCTCCTGCCTCTCCCACTGACTTACCTTCATCAGTGAGCATCAGGAGAAATGCTGGAGTGGGTGGGAAGGCACAGGCCTTCCCGCTGGCGCTGTCAGCAGCATGGTGAGTGGCATGCTGCCACAGCGCCTTTTACAACTGGTGCTGACTGCTTTACAGACGTTAGAGCCAGCGGAACTCCAGGAACAACAACGGCAGGTGGGATTGGGCCCCAAGTGTGTTTTAGTGTACGGTTGTCTGTCTACTTCCTTTTCTCTTTATTACAGAAGTGTTCACTGCAGTGCTCCCAGTGTAAAGATTGTATACCTGAGAGCAAGCTTTAAGGCCAGACTACATCTACATCACAGAGGTCCCCTTAAAACCAGATGGTAACTGAAGGTGGGTTGCCTGAGAAATAGGGCAACCAGCTCCCTCTGAGTGAATTGAGACTAGGCAGGTAAAATGGTACCATAAGGAGTTTATTACAAAGAAGATCAAAATATACCCAAAGGTGGGGGAGAGAGAAACAGTAAATGAGCAGAAAACAAGGCACGCATGATAGCTAGGTGTCTGCACCACTGTAACCAGGAGAAAGGGGTTGACAAGGAGATTAAAATGCAGGCTGAAAGAAAGCACAACACTAACGTGTCTCTGTGTACTTTTCCTACCCTAAGTAGTCCAGGATACTTATACCAGGCCAGGAGGCAGGCAACGTTCATCAGTGCATCCAACACTTTGGATGCTAGACTGGGGCAAATGTTCAATTGCGGTTTCATTACTCCTGTTTTTATTACCTCAGTGCCTTACCTTGATTTTATCTGTTGGATAAAGATGACTTGGAGGGTCATCTGTGCCCCTTGACTTCTTCCATGCTGAGGAATCAGGTGGGCTTCATTCTCCAATCAGCTGGCTCATGGCCAAGTGTTTTGTTTATCAATCATTTGGGGAAGGAGGGGGGAGACCCACAACAACAAAGGAAAAATGGCTGTTACTCCGAAATGACTCAACAACCCTTCAGGATACTGGTCCAATACAGGAACCTCCTTAGATAAGAAAGTGGGGAAAAATAGGGAAAATCAGGGATTTTCACACCTAAACATTTTTATGTGATTTTTAAATCCCTTTTTGTATGATTGGGACAGATCCAACTTTAAAGATATGGCTTTGTTGGGCTTCAGCATCGTGCATAATCATCAGCATGTATATGTGTATGTTTCTACTTATGTATGTCATTTTTTTGTGTGGCAGACTGTGACATTTATGGGGCAGTGGAATCGGATTGGTCACCAGACTCCATAAGCCAGGAGGACCTTGGCTGTGGTTGCATAAATGTCCTAGCTCAGGGTTTGTCAACCAGTGGTACTAGTACCACCAGTGGTACTTGGACTGACTGCTGGTGGTACTTGGACCACCAGACCACCAGAACCCAGCTCTGATGCGGCACTTTTGGTGGCATGTTTTCATTCCTGAGAGGCTCCTGCCTTTGGCCGAGCCTCTCGGAAACACTGAGAAGGGCCCTCCCACCCACCTGCCCAGAGCCTCCTTCCTGTGTTTTCTGGCCTCCGAAAACCTGATAACCCAGAAGTAACTGACGATGATGTTATTGCCAGTCACTTTTGGTGGTACACAGCAGGAGAGTGGCGTTGGAAGGTGGTACTTGTCCGGGAAGGGGACCTAGCTTGAACAGCCTATAGTGGCAAAACAGGAAAGCAACAGATCCTAGACCACAGGGCTCCCTGCAGCACCTATCACGTTTCCGATTTTTTCTCTCTCTTTACAAACTAATCACAAAACTAATTCTGTTTTGTGATGGGGAGGAACGGTTTTTAATGTTCAGTTAAAAGTGTTTTTCTGCTTCTAAAAATACTCTACCCAACAAACTATATATTTAAATAGAACTAACCGGAGAAAAAGTGTCAGAATTCGAGTGTCCCAGGAGGCACATATGACTCCTACATGCATGAACTCATCCTTCTCTTTTCACACCCACAGGTCTTTGAGTATACATGTTCAAACCATTATTGGCATACCCAAATTGAAGCAATTATGGGTCTTTTAACTACTTTAACTGCCCACATGGCATGGTCAATTGTGTATTTAGACTTACCTAAACCCACAGTTATTTGCAGAAGCAAAAATAAAGGTGTAAAAATAGCAATAGAATTTCATCTCCTAATTTGTTTTGCAGGGAGAGGGACATTTCCTCTCAAAGAAAACAAGCATTCTAATTTTGGACGTGGATCATAGATAAAATATTGATGAGTGGAATCATAGGTAGATTTTGTCATTTTGTATGCATTTTATGACAAGACAATTTTATTATCCTGAATAGTCAACAGACGTGGATATGTGTGTTCCCCAGAAATCATAATACAGTATAGGTTAAAGTATCCATTAAAAGACAGATGTATATACTGAGTCTTTTGCAGTCAAGAAACCAAGACTAGTTTTCGTGGGTAGCTCTTGCTCATTCTAAAGAATGCAATACTATTCTCACACTATGCTTTGTCAGATAAATTAGGCACTAATTTTCAAAATAGTTGGTTGTGCTCATGAAAACACTTAACATGGATAAAGACATTATTCATGTCATGTTAATAGCGCCCTAAGTAGCTTGCATTGCTCAGAGGCTCTGTTCTGTTAGTCTGCTACTCTAATTCCTGAGTATTAGTTCAAAGTGCAGCCAAACTGTATGTTGGCGATCTGAGTCATGCACCATGCTCAGAGAATGAAGTAATTCTTCCTGTCTCATTTTTAGATCATTTACATTTCCTTATTGCAGCCCTCTGACTAATGCTATCAAGATATGACTGTTATCCATAAAATGACCTTAAGACCTTTGGCAAATCCTGAGGTAGATCCTTTTTATTCATTACAGATAAATTTTGCATCTGTTTTTGCATTAAGCAAATAAATGCAGGTACAAAAGCATAGTTGTCCTAAAGAGGTTCCTTTGATGGTTTCTGGGATATCATTTCTCTACTTCTGCAGATTCTCTAGAGTGGAAGCCTTACTTTCTACTCTTGTGCTGCTTGCTTCAACACGAACTACAGTATTACATATTTGTTCATTTTAAAGTTTGAGTAAACCTAAGAACATAAGAAGAGCTCTGCTGGATCAGGCCAAAGGCCCATCTAGTCCAGCTTCCTGTATCACACAGTTGCCCCATCAGATGCCTCAGGGAGTACACAGCCAACAAGATAACCTGTTTCCTGCTGCCACTCCCCTGCACCTGGCACAGAGAAAACCTACTTCTAAAACCAGGAGGTTGCTTATGGCTTGTAAGCTGTGATGGTCTTTTTCTCCATGAATCTGTCCAAACCCCTTTTAAAGGCATCTAGGCCAGGTGCCATCATCACATCCTGTGGCAAGGAGTTCCACAGATGAATTACACGCTGGGTAAAGAAATATTTTCTTTTATCCGTTCTAACTCTCTCTCCACTCAATTTTAGTGCATGTCCACTGGTTCTGGTGTGCGAGAGGGAGAAGAATTTCCCTGTATCCACTCTCTCCATCCCATGCATAATTTTATACGTCTCAATCATGTCCCCCCTCAGGCGCCTTTTTCTAATCTGAAAAGCCCCAAACGCTGTAGCCTTTCCTCATAAGGGAGGTGTTCCAGCCCACGAATCATTCTGGTCGCTCTTTTCTGCACCTTTTCCAATTCAACTATGGGAATTGGGAACTGTGTGGCAATGAGGTCCTTTTTGAGGTGTGGTGACCAGAACTGGACACAATACTCCAGATGTGGCCTTACCATTGATTTGTACAAAGGCATAATGATATTGGCCGTTTTATTCTCAATCCCTTTTTTAATGATCCCGAGCATGGAATTGGCCTTCTTCACAGCCGCCGCACACTGGGTCGACACTCATCGACCTGTCCACCAGCACCCCAAGATCTCTCTCTTGATCCATCACAGACAACTCAGAACCCATTAGCGAATATGTGAAATTTTGGTTTCTTGCCCCAATGTGCATCACTTTGCACTTACTTACATTGAAGCGCATCTGCCATTTTGCTGCCCATTCTCCCAGTTTAGAGAGATCCTTCTGGAGCTCTTCACAATCCCTGCTGGTCTTCACCACCCGGAAAAGTTTAGTGTCATCCGCAAACTTGGCCACCTCGCTGCTTAACCGCTGCTTATCCCCAACTCCAGGTCATTTATGAATAAGTTGAAAAGCACCGGTCCCAAGACCGATCCTTGGGACACACCGCTTTTCACCTCTCGCCATTGTGAAAATTGCCCATTGACTCCCACTCGCTCTTATCCTGCCCTTCGTTATCCTGCCCTTTCATGTGGCTTTTTTTAACGTATGGGACTAGAGTACATAGTAGTGACTCCTATGCTGCAAACGTAAGGTCTGAATTTCCCCTACATATGGCAAAAGCAAAAGGAAAAGGGAAAAAGAATTTCCCCTACATATTTCATTTGACCAGCTACTTGACCAGCTACATTTATTTTCCCTCTAAAGTTGATAGTCTCTGCTAATGACCAACTGAAGCTCCTTTTGCTCCAGCATTCCTACTTGTGCATAAACCTGTACTATTAGGTCAGGCTTAAAACAGTTTATTCCTTGGGCATACCTAAGTCTCCTGAGAATACACAGAGGGCTTTCTGATTTCCTGATGTGTCACCAACCACTCGAACCACATTGAGTGGTGTTTTAAGGGGGCGCCTCAGTTTTCATGAGCAGCTTTTGGGAGAGGGGCCTGCAATGAGGTGTGAAAAGAGCTGGGGGAATATGGAATACCATGTATTCCTTTAGATCCTGGTCTCTGTATTCCAGGTCTAGTTCATTCTGCATGTGTGTATCTCTTTTGGTTGCTTACACACACAAGTTGTGTAAGCCTGGTATACAAGCAGTTCTTGAATATTCAGGAAGAGTTTGCAAAATGCTGATTGGCATTACAGTATATAAATAGGAATTAAATAGATGACTGATAGCTGAATGTGTGAACTGATTTTACTGAAAAGCATTAAGTTGGATGTGATATGCAACTACAGGGTGCCCCGTATCCACGGGGGAAACGTTCCAGGCCCCCTGTGGATACATGAAAACTGTGGATAGGGGCGAACACCCTTTCACGTTTTTCTGAACCTCCCAGCTTCCCCCCCCATGCACGCACACTCGCGCAACCACCACCCCCCACTCATTTTGTGAAGCAACTTCGTTTCTTCATTGAACCAACAGGATAAGCAGCCTCTGGCAGAGGGAGACAGAGTTGCTAGATAGGCTCTGAGAGCCTGCTCTCAAGAGCCTATCTAGCAACTTTGTCTCACTCTGCCGGAGGTGGCTTTTCTCGTTCGTTCAATGAAGGAACAAAGTTGTTTCAGTAAAAGTAAGAACGGGGGTGGTGTGTGTTTGGGAATGGGGGGCCACCCGCTATCTGCGGATAAGTGAATCCGCGGAGGGACCCCCTGTATTTTTGTTCTGTTAGATCTGTGATGGCCCATTTACACACGTCATCCCTTGATGTTATAATAATCAAGAGGTGAACATGCTTGTACAAACTAGCCCCTTAAGTTCATTTGTAAATGGACTGCTCATAATTAGAACCAATTTACACATAACTTTCTGTTACTTTTTACATCCCTTTTCCCTCCTCTTGTATGAGTGACTGATATTATGTTATCATTTTCTTGCAGGTGCCTGAGATTATAAGCACCATCAGACAAGCTGGAAAAATTGCACGTCAAGAAGAGTTTCAGAATAACCTTTCAGATGTTGAAGATCCTTTTAGCAAAAAATTTGAGGTGCTATTCTGTGGTCGAATGACAGTAGCACACAAAAATGCACCTCCAGCACTCATAGATGAATGTATTGAAAAATTTAACGATGTTAGCTATACCAAAAACTTGGACTCTGGTTCATTCTCCCAACAACATGAAACTACCAGCCAGTCTGGAGGATTTTCTATAAGTGATAAATTCCGATCAGTCTTCCAGCCCTTGGTTAATGAAGAACAGGAGAAAAAGCCAATGAGGAAATCTTACTCTCAGCCTGGACTGCGTTCTTTGTCTTTCAAGAAAGATTTGCATGCCAGAAACATGAGGAGTAACAGCTTTGTCAGATCGTTTGATGAAGATGATGTTTCTCTGAACTTAAAAAGTCGATTTATCCATGGGCAAAATGTTGTGCAGCCAACAGATATTGCAGGGAACCGGATTATGTTGTTCACGGTAAAATGTAGCTGTATCATTTGCTAGAATCTCTGAAACTGGATAACAAGTTTATAGAAACAGATATCAAAAGCTTTTGAGTGCTACTGCAATTAAGTTTGGTTGTGTATATGTGCAGAGAGCATGGTCAAGTCTTCTACTTAGTATAAAATTGATCTGCCCAGCTTGTGCTCCTGTTGGCCATATATTGTGCCCAGCCAGCTACTTGACAACACCCCTGTTTATTACATCCCAAGCAGCAAAAACAGGAGGCTTACTAAGCCCTTAATAAGTCATGATACACTGCTGCAGGGCTGCATTCTCCTTAGTGGACCACAAGTGGCACAGACCTGATGTAGAATGAGATTTTGAATATTCAAAATCTCATTCTACAAGATGCAAGTTGGCACTTCAATATATAAATTGGAATTAAATAAAATGTTAGGTTTCCAAAGCATTTCTTCCCCCAAAAATAACAGTACTGTACTGTAATATGATGTGATCAGTGAAGGCTGGAACTGACAATCAAAGCTGGTGTAACACAATTGTGTTAGAGCATGACCATAAATAGGCAAATGATAACTATTATCAGAGCACCATTTGATCCGTACATGTTAGCAGTGCAACTGGATGATAGTGTTTGTAGTTGCCATTGGTGAATATACAGTTCATCTCAAGAAAATGTACACACTTCTTGACACACTTCAAATTTGTTATGCTATAATTCACATGTATACATATGGTGTACACAGAAGTAGGTGTGCGACTCAATTAATTAGTTACTGAATTAAACCAAGTGCTCAAAATGTTCCCCGTTGGCATCTGAGATCGTTGACTAAGATCTAATGACTGCAGACAACCACCAATGTGTTGCTGGGATGGTTCCACACATCTCTTCAATGGCTTCCGTTGGATATCTGAGTGTTGCACGTTTTCTACAATGAAGTATGGATGAATTAAAGCTCATTAAAATGTGTGTACACCCTGTACTTCTGTTACTTTACAACCACTCATTTCATTATATGGCAAAATGTATGCCTTGCGTAATACTGTTAATATGTGGCTAAGAACAGGGTTCTGCAAGAGACTGGTGCACTTAATGATAGCTTCACCTTCATTTTTGGTGAACGATCAGCATCAAACTGATGCTGTAGTAGTAGTAGTAGTAGTAGTAGTAGTAGTAGTAGTAGTAGTTAATAATCTGTATTCATATACTGCCTTTCTGGCCGTCAGATTTCGCCTCAGACTTTATTCAAGGCAGTTTACACAGACAGGCTTTTCTAATACCCCATAGGGCTTTTTACAATAATGTTCTATTTGCATAGAACCCTTTTTTTATTCTCCAGATGTTTCCTTTCAACGGTGTGGTTATCTCTGACTGTACAACACACGCCTTCCGAGCTTGCCCGACAGCGACTCCTCTCTCACAAAGAGGGTTAACACAGATTGTCTCAGTTTGTTGGCAACTTCCAATCATCTCTGATCCAGGGCACGACTGAGCTGGTCTCGTCTATCTTCAGGCAGGCGGCAGCTCAATCACCAGATCACACTTCCTGCCCAAATATCAACCTTCCTGACCAGGAGGTTGATATTTGCTCAGTTTACCTTTTAAAACAGAGTCTGATAAAAAAATACATGAATATTTTCATAGGCTAAGACAAATGTAAACATTCTCAAAGTGTACGTATAGATTTACAGTGCAGTTTTGCATCCAGTTAGTCTCACCAGTCCAATTTTATTTCAAAGGCCCTGGTGTATACAAACTATTTTTTGTGGTGATACCTGGTTAAAATGCCACCAACTGGTCAACTTACTTCATTTGACAAGCTGCTTGTGGACTGCTGCTTGTCAAACATTTCCTCACCTGTAGTAATGGCATGGAGAATTACATCCATACTACTGTTCATGCTTCATGAACTTCCAGTAACATGAGAGATCCATGATTGGCTCTACCAATTTTTTAAAGAACTGAGAAGCAATCCCAGTTTGGATCCAGGGTAACATCACCAGGAGAGAAGGTTGAACTTTTCCCACTGTGCCACTTCCCTGATTGAAATAGCCCATACACCCTGGCTGTTTACCCACTAGAAAACCAATCCTGTGTATGTTTACTTTGGAGTTAGCCCCACTGAATTCACATGAGACTTATTACCTACCACGTGTGTTTAGAATTGCAGCTGAAGTATCTTATATGTTTGTCTTGATCTTGTAACTCCACCCCCTCAACCCTCAACCAATTTAGCACCACTCCTTCCCATTTTTTACATGTTCCTTTTTCTTTAAAGAAACGGATATGAAGCAATAAAGAAAAGTACTTCTGAGCATGTACTTCCCTCACCAGTATGCAACTCCTGTCTGCCCCAGACACTTGAACTGCAAGCTCATGTGTCTAAAAAATAGAACAGTCTCATTTAAACAGTGAATAATGTTCATAACAAATTAAAATATTCATATGCACAGTCCATGACAGAGTTACTAAGGCCTTTTGGTATATAGCTAATTACTGCTCTCCATGTTTTACAATAAACATGATAACATTTGTCATCACCTCCACCGCTAAACTTTATTCCATGGCCAGAACCTGGTTGTGCCCCTTTATATTAGCTGCCTGGGCTGTTGTAGTGTCTGAGAGACGTAGCTCTGAATTGGGACTTCCTTAGTTGAATCTTACCTTTGCCATGAACTCGCTAGGTGGCCTGGGGCAAGGTCACCTCTCTAATCCTCAGCTCTCACGTGCCTTATCAGAATAATACTTTTTTATAGGATTGTTGTAAGGACAGTATTAAGCAAATGCATGTGAGGCACTTTGCACACTCAAAAAGTGCTATACAAGTGACCAGCATGATTGGGCCACTGCATACGTAATATGCATATTTGCCGTGTGGAGCAGCTTTTTTGCCATAACTTTTAAGCAGTTGCTGTTTTGTGACTTGTATTTGTGACCTGAAATATGTGTTTAATGTGTGCAGGATTGAAGTGATAACGTATTTAATTCTGATTCAGATCTTGTAATTGAGAATGGGCAGAACAGCAGGTTGACTGGACTTCCTCTACAAAGTTCTGCTTTATTTATAGACTGTGAGATCATAACGAAGGCTTAAACAGCCTTAAATGGCCTTCTCAGGACAACTTTCCTCAGCAGTAGCTTGGCTTTGTTTGGGATATCCTGAAGTAAGTGATTTCAGGACAGTGGCCTAAGAGTGCAGCCTCAAGCCACAACCAGGCCTAGCTCCTGAATGAATTTACCGTTGTATTGCTTGTACTTGCAAACATGTTAAGATCATAAGCAAAACCCTGCTGGATCAAAGGCCTATCTAGTCCAGCACCCTATTTCCCATCAGCTGCCTCTGGGAAGCCCATAATCAAGAAAGAAAAGCATCCTTCTCTCACACCATTGCTCCCCTGCAACTGGTATTCAGAGCATACTGTCACTGAACCTGAAGGTAGCACATAGCCATCATGACTAGTAGCCATTGATAGGCCTGTCCTCCATGAATTTGTCCAGTCCCTTTTTAAAGCCATCCAAGCTAGTGTCTATTACCATATCTTGTGGCAACAAATCACAGGGACTGTGTTGTATGAAGAGTTGCTATGCTTTTGTCCATGTTTTCAATCACACTTGTACACCTGAAAAGTGTGTACATACAAGTCATGTTCAGTCATAAAACTTCCCAGTAACATATTGACAAGTGTTCAGCCTGTTTTACGTTTTATGCACACATAAGATAGCTCCAGTATACCAAGTGACTTGAGGAAAGAAATGTGAATGCTGAGTTTGTGAAACATACTGAGTATGTATTTTTTTAGCTTATTTTAAATATTTATGGCTTCAGTTCACAGCTCTGCAAGTATTCTGTGTGCATGTGGAGATTCCCCATTCCCTTCAGTGTTCTCCTCCTTTGGAGGGAAGGAGGAATGGAATGATTTGTGGGATCTGGATGTGTACACTGGATCTTCCATGTATGAACATATGAAGTTGCCTTCATAATGTCAGACCACTGTTCCATTTAGCTCAGTATTGTCTACATGACTGATTGTAGCTCTCCAAGAGTTCAGACGGAGAAGGGTCCCAGCCCTTCCTGGAGATACCAGGAATGGAACTGGGAGCTACTACACACAAAACTTGCACAGTCCCATTGACCTGTGGCCCCTCTTATGTATGCAGGTAGCTGCAGGGTTGGGCTAAGCTCCTAAAGCGTCATAATTATGTTGCCAAGTTAATTTAATGACTGCTTAAATATAATCATTTAATTCTGTAGACAAGGAAACCTGGTTCATTTTTTCACAGTGCAGTAATATCAGTAGTAAAATGCAAAACAAGGCTTATGTTGTGGGTTTTTTCTTATGCAAAATGCACAGTGGGTGCTGCTGTTCTAGTGTTAAATTGAGTCTCAATATATGAAGCACCATTATTACTCATATTTTTGTCTATCCATTATTTTGAAGAGTGACTGATGAATATTCTTTGTTTTTTCCCTCAGATTGGCCAGTCTGAAGTTTACATCATAAGTCCTGACACCAAAAAAGTAGCTATTGAGAAAAGCTTTAAGGAAATTTCTTTTTGCTCTCAGGTACCTAAATTTTGGTTCCTTCTTAGCTCATTGTTAGTGGTTGGTTGATATTTACTGCTTTCCATACTAATTTCTGTGTTTAGAGGTACTGTATGCTTCAAAATTCAACCAATATTTGGGCAATTGGCAGTGCAAGCCTGTGCATGTCTACTCAGAAGTAAGTTCCATTGAGTTTAAAATGAACTTACTCCTCGGTAACTGTGTATAGGACTGAAGCTTAGTCATGTATTTTATTTATTATAACTTTCATTTCTTTTCAAAATATTAATGAACAAGTACTGTACTTTATATTCAGAAATTTCATCCAGCTTTTTCACAGAGGAAGATTATGACAACATGGCTAATATCACAAAATAACAACACTTTAAGAGTGTTGTTTTGCTGATACACACTTACTTGGAAGTAAGTCCCATGGATGCCAATGGGGCTTACTTCTGAGTAGACATGCCTAGACTTGCACTGTCACAGTGTTACCCTCTGAAGTTGAAGAGTTACGGTATTGCATTAAACAACTAAAAACATTATTTCACTTGATGAAAATATTTAGATTTGGTTTAACACTGTATTCTCTGACGTTCAAGATTCT
Source organism: Plestiodon gilberti rubricaudatus (assembly GCA_026170595.1). Classification (NCBI taxonomy): domain Eukaryota; kingdom Metazoa; phylum Chordata; class Lepidosauria; order Squamata; family Scincidae; genus Plestiodon; species Plestiodon gilberti. The sequence continues at coordinate 72,579,718 of JANXHW010000005.1, forward strand.
TTGTGTAGTAAAATGAGTCTACAAAACAAGTCTACAAAAGTTGCTAGCTTTCAAAAGAAATCTGCCTACACATGTTTGTAACACATTGGTGCCCTAAAAAGGGGGGAAAATGATAATACACCTTCCTTCCATTGCACAAGAACTTCCTCACCTGTTCTCCACTTACTGTTAGTGATCAGCAGAATAGCTATTTACAAGCTTGATCTGCTGTATGTATTAAAAGTATAGGAGATCATTTGTTATTAAAGGTTAGGGTACTCTTTTTCATATGGGAGTAGTGTTTTGGTACTGACAAATTCTATTACATTTACAAATACAAGTTGTCTTTAATTTAAAATATATATGTATTTATTAGGCATGCAACTGACATCTGTGATTTTCTATTTCTTCTAATCAAATAATTATTAAAACTGAAGGAGCCCTATTTGAAGGGGAAGGTTTGGGAAGAGAAACATGGAGTGTGCTAATTGGAGCACATCTCTGCCCTCAATCTAAAATTCTGAGAGGAGGAAAATAACTGAAATCTCAGCAGAAGTTAAGATCAATAGTGTTTGAGCAGCTAACATATTTTCTTTTTTAAAAGAATCCTTTTAGAATTTACTTTCTAGTCAAAGTAAAATCATTTTCTTATCACTGAAACATGTGCAGGTTCCAACAGCCAAACTTTCCCCATACCTTGGTGAGTTCTACAACCAATTTATGGTGGGATGTCTGTACAAATAGAGTTTAAGTGAAAGATCCAGTGTGCAATGCACACCATGAATATATTCATTAAGCAAACTAGATCTTTTTAAAATGTCTATTTTTATTGGCAGCTTATCCAAAAGAGTAGAGGCAACTTTTTCCACTGAATTTAGAATTCTTTCAGGCATCTAAGTTTCATAGAAATCCTTATTATGTATGGAAATCTGTTGTTGTTGTTGTTTTTTGCAGTGCACCTTAAGTTATAAAAATAAGCTTGAAGAGATAAGTGATTTATCATGAATCCCAGAAATTTCCTTTCTGAAGGAACTCTGTCAGGCAGTAGAAGAGCCTTCCTTGAGGCCACTTCCTTTGTCAACAGAAAACCCTGACTCAGCACTTAGCAACGTGCCCTCAAGGTCAAATTTTGTCTTTCCCAGACCAACAGGAAATAAATTCCAAATTTAATGACCCAGCTCCTTCTCCCAGTCAGTGTAATTGGTAAGCTAGTGGCATCCAATGGGGGAAAATGCTGTACATGTTCGCTGTCTCTGGAGATAGAAGGGAATATGCCAACACCCTCTGCATCCTTCCTTGGAGGCTTGCCACAGACCGTTTCCGTGGTGACTGTTGACATTGACTCCTTACTCAGCTTAAGTCTGCAGCTTGGGGGGGTGGGAATCATTGTTTTGTTTTCTTCTTCTGTTTCAAAGAGCTATGAGCTTTAAACCAGTTCTCCCAGGAACAGTATTCCTGTTCAAAATACATTTGTGTGTTTTGTAAAACTGTGGCACTCCAGATGAAAATGAAGCTCCTTGAAAAGCACCATCATTATTGAACTAGAGAGAGAGAGAGAGCGAGAGAGCGAGAGAGAATTTATTTATCGTATGGCACATTCATATCGCATTCCAATTTTTTTAAAAACATAAACGCAATAAATATATGATATAAAATACTCAATATATATAGGAAGTTACAAGCATATACTGTATCTAAATTGCAAATGTAATTTTTTGCTTCAGTTGTCACATCCAGGAAATCAGCAAAATCTCCCTTATAGGTAGGCTTACCATTCGTCCTGGAATTTCCGGGACTGTCAGGGATTTTGGGGGGCCTGTCCGGATTTGTCCCGCCCCCCCTGCCCCCCGTTACCCCCCTGGTCCATTTAAAATTAATTTTGATTTTTTCCGATTTTGTTTTGGTAAAAAATGGCCGCCGGAATTTCCCCTAAACAAAATGGCCGCCTAGGAAGCTTCAGTGGCTCTGATCATGTGATTAGGAGCAGCCCAGAGCTTTACAGTTCAGCTCCGCCTCAGCAGCATGACCTCACAGCCCTTAGGTTCTTTGGCAGCAGCAGGAGAGCAGAGGGGTCTTTGCAACATGATAATGAGGTTTGCCTGCTTAATTCTTTGCACTTGAGAAAATGCAATGTTTGTTGCTTCAAGGAAAGCAGTTTGCCCTGCTAGCTGTGGGGTGGGGAGGAAGTGGGGTTAAGTGTGCTGGCTGATCTCAGTTTGTCCTGCTGGGGGAGGGAATGGGCTGATCCAGGGGTGTAGGCTGATATGGGGCGGTGGTGCGGCGGGCCCCGGGGCGTAGGGCCTCTGGGGGGGTGCGAGCCTCCTGAAACTCGCATATTTTTTTGGCTTTTTTTTTCTTTTTCCGGCAATTTAAAGTGCAAAAAACGGGGACGTTAAAGTGAATGTTTGCTTTGCAGGCACTTAACTTGTAAATGGGGCGCTCCAGGACGTTCCAGCGATGATCTTCTTCCTGCGCCCAGGCGCGGCTTCTCCCTGCACCCGGGCGCGGACTCCGTACCGCCCCCAGCAGCTGTTTCCGGAGTTTGCGCATGCGCAAACCGTCCCTGGAAACTCCGTGGGTTTGCGCATGCACAAACTCCAGAAAGCGCTGGTAGGGGCATTACGGAGTCCGGAACACGCTGCTAGGGCGCAGGAAGAAGATCATCGCTGGAACGTCCTGGAGCGCCCCATTTACAAGTTAAGTGCCTGCAAAGCAAACATTCACTTTATGTCCCCGTTTTTTGCACTTTAAATCGCCGGAAAACCCCCAATAAAGCTGTCAAAAATAGGTTTTGAAAACGAAACCTAAAAATTTTGACAGTTTTATTGGTGGGCTCGGGGGGGCGCCCCCAGGTCGGGGGGCGCCTGGCGACGCCACTGGGCTGATCTGCAAATAAACTTTGTGATGTCCATTTTGTCCTGCTAGGTCCATTTGGGGGCTGGGCTGATCTGCAAAGAAATTTTGTGATGTCCTGCTAGCTTCGTTTGTTCTGTGTGTTTTGCTTCACAGAAAGTGCACTTTTGGTGGGGTGCACTTTTGCAAGAAAAAAGCACTTTTGGTGGGATGTACTTGCAAGAAAAATGCACTTGGTGGAGTGCACTTTAAAGAAAAATGCACTTTTGGTGGGGTGCACTTTTGCAAGAGGTGTATTGTATTGTAAGGGTCTGAGGTGTCTTCAGCTCCTTGAGGGTGTTTTGTTGTCCAGTACTTCAAATTTGTGTGCTGTGCTGTGTGTTGTTTAGGGTTTTTTTTAGTATGTAGTGGCAGTAGGTGGAGTGAGTGTTGTTGTGGAGGCTGATTGAGCATTTCATGAAAACTAAAGGAACTTTGTGCATGCCCAGATCTCTATATTTGCCTGTCTTGGCCTGGCCTGTACTACGTGATGTGGTGGCACACTGTCCTTTTATTATTGTACTGTTCTGGGACAGGCAAGTCAATTTATTTAATTAATTGGCTGGCTAAACATAAATAAATAATTAAAAATTTCGAGCTGCACTTTGGGCGGCAAAAGGCACTTTGCACCCAATTTTTTTAATAACATTGATTTTAATTAATTTAATTTAATTAATTTGATTAATTGTGTGTGTGGGGGGGGTGTCCCGGTTTGCAACTAGGAAAATCTGGTAAGCCTACTTATAGGCTTGATTGCGGCATTTCCTCACTACATGTTGGATAGTTTGTTTTTCAGCCCCACAATCACAGTTCGGTGATGGTATTTTGCCCCATTTGTAAAGAGCATCTGCACATCTACCATACCCCGTGCGGATTCGATTCAAAGTTGTCCATATTACGTGGGACTGGTCAAATCCAGGCAGTTTTTCCATAATACAGGGCAAACTACGGCATTGTGAGGGACAGTTTCCTACCCAGCATTGTTTCCACATATTATGAATGTCAAAATCCTCTTCTAAAAGGGCCTTAGCAGTGGAAATAGCTGGATGTCTCGATTTTTTTTTTCTCCAAAAAAAAGCGACATCATTTAATATTGGCAACTGGGAATTATCAATGAGGGTGGTGGTGGAAATTAAAATGGAGAAACCTGAGAAATTAAGGTTCATAAAACTGTCTTACTAACTTTTTGTCTCATTCATTCCTAAACCATTCTGTTACATTTCCTATAATATAATGACTGTAAATTAAACTTGCACGAACAAAATTTTATCTTATTTCTGATTCTTTAAAAACTGTCTTTCTATTGGACAATTATAGAAATTATATTTAAAACTAAGATTTTTAAAAAAAAAGGTTTTTAGGCTCTCTGAAATTTTTTACTTGCATTTCTCATTCCCACCCTATGGTCTCTTACTCTGCTATGAAAAGGTTGCCCAGTTTTTGTATATAAAAACTTAAGGCACTCTGGGCAAGGAAAGAGGGCCAGAACTCGAGTGGATCAGAACAGTAGGAAAAGCTTTCTGTTCACCTAAGGGGCCTGAGCTAGCGGTACACGTGGTGAGTCCCCTTTTATCTCTATGAACACCTATGTCAGCGGCTCTCATATCCTCATAAAACAATCCAGGCCAGAATGCCCAGATGACTAAGCTAATTCATACACTTCAGGGCAAGACAGAAACAGGATACAACTACTGTACATGTTGTATATTGTTAAAGAATATATTGATAGTAGTGAATGCTGGTAAAAAAAATCAGTTCAGAACGTCAATCATGCAAATACTTTCACAGTACGTACAGATAAAATTAGAAATAATTGTTTTTCTTTCACAAAAGCTCAAGTTTTCTTTGGGAGCTTCCATATTATCTTACTGATAAGCCTTCATATTTATGCCAGATGTGCATGTATAAGGTGTTGGCTGTAGTGTTTATTGGACAGAAAAATCTGTGTTATGGTTAGAGATACTCTAGTATAAGCTATTTTAAGTCCTAGTCAGATAATTGAAGTCCTGGTAAATCCTGGTTTAAATTAAGCCACCCACCCACCCACCCACCCTCATTTTTCTTCTGCATCTTGTTACTTTCCTCAGCAACCCTCATCCTGTGTTGAGGTTCCTATTTTTTATTATGTTATTCCTTTAGAAGCATGAGCAAAAGCCTAATTCTCACTTAGGTGGTAAACCTGTGCCTACAGAAATGTTTGTGGTTGTTTGGAAGAACATTTAATCACATGAGCCCCCAACCACAGTCTGAAGTGGAACAGGTTTATCACTTCAGTGAAAATTAAAGGCTTATACCTACAAAGGTTTTGGTGCAACTCTAGACTGTTGGGCAAGATCCTACCGCTTTAAAAGTTGTATTGAAAGGAGAGGGCACTGTGCCAGTCATCACTTTTCACACTGTTACTGTCCAGAGCTGTTCTTTCTTTCTGCAGTTTCTTCCCAAATGGTCTGAATAAGCCTTGAAAGGCATCCTGTAAGACTTATCATTGCCATGGTACCACTGTATGCTAATTCTCCGTTCCATTGCTGTTGCTCAGGTTGTTGCTGGGTAGCATCAGCTGTAACTGCTCTGCACATACCTTACTATAAACGCACATAAACGATGCCACAAAGCCACTGAAGCCTTGCCCTCCTAGGAAGTATGCAGTCTTTCCTACAGTATAGCAAGAGCAGAAAAACTGTCTGACTCTTTAAATTTCTGGCTTCGGGGACTCCTTTTCTGGCAGCTGTCCAGCTTTTCGTTTGTCCTGTCCTCTAGATACCGTGTCAAATTGTGAGAAATTTGGCTTTCTTTATCAACATTCCTTGTGTTTATCTGTGTTCACTGAAAGGTAGCTTGTGAATTCTGATAACGATGAGACCAAGCACTTAACATTCCTTTGGAATGACTTGCTATATCTTTTGAAAATATTTTCTTATAGTCCGCTTAATCAGTTATGCTTGTTCAATGTATTACAGTGCAGTTTAATCTCACCATAGGGTAACTAACCAGGACCTAATAAGTTCTTTACAGGTGCCCAGAATATGTTTTCCATACACTAAATGGTTACAGCTGTGAGCAATATTACAGATTTTTACTACAAACAATTCAAACCTTTTTCGTGAACCGAAATTGTAATAATTAGGTGCCTCAGGGTTTTTCTTTGGAGATTATGATCGCTATAATGAGGGTATTATAATGAGTACAGTACAATGTTATTTCTTCTGGATATCTTCCTAATCAGATTATTAGACATCTGAATAAGAGCAACTCTGCTGTGTATTTGTAATTTATAACTATAGCTTTGTAATGTGCTGTGTTTTTAAAAAAATGTGTATAGTATTTGTAAAAATTGTTGTTAGCCACCTTGGGGCCATAATGGTGATAAGGCAGCCCACACGATTCCAAGGTAAACAAACAACCAACGTCTGTGAACATGGTTAATTTGATCTTTTTCTTGCAGGGAATTAGACATGTGGATCACTTTGGTTTTATCTGCAGGGAGTCTTCAGAAACTGGAGGCTTCCATTTTGTCTGCTATGTGTTTCAGTGTACAGATGAAGCCCTGGTAAGAGATCTTAGTTTTTGAATTATTATTTCAAGGAGATGCTGGAGAAAGGATGTCATACAGCTTTGCAGATGATTACAAAATACCTCATGTGATACAAAATCACGTGTACAAAATACATATGCCAGAAGGCAGCTTAAGTGATGGGGTCTGGCAAGTTAATCAAAAGCAGTTCTTACAATAACTAAGAAAATCTTGTTAAGTACTTCCTGCATTCTGACTCTTATTGTTATAAAGAATAATTGTTCCTAATGTTGAAAAAGCTGCTTGCTGTTACCATTTTTGCAGTGTGTATGGTGATGTGGTAAACAGATGACTGCAGATTTAGCACTCATCATTGAATCAAGTATATCATACGCACATTATACTTACACAAATTCAAGTACTGTATATGTTATGTGCTTGGCAACAACTAATTCGAGAAAAACAACAGTTTCCATAGTGTTCCACCATTTCACTCACCAAATATATGCCCTGGAGTTAGCATGAGACAGGAGAATGAATCTGCTGCTCCCTCTGTCTTCTCAGTTCCCATGTGTCTCTTACACTGTGATTTTAGCTTTTAAAGAGACAGTACATATTTTTCAGATTGAAGGCCATTTAAATAAGGGTAGTTTATACTATAAGAGATTTTCCCCTTATGTGCTGACTTCAGAATGTAACCATCACATAAGATGAGACCTGACTGTACACATTTTTAAAGCAGAACTCTGATGTAAGGCAAATATTCTCTAGTGGTTTTAATGTGATGCACTACAGGAATTTTTGGAACTGGTTTTCAATATATTTTGCTCACTTAAGCAGAACAGAAGCGACTATATAATAGAAATGATATTCTGATTTTCTCTAAAACTTGATGGTTTCTGTTAGGCTCATAGAGTTTAGCGATTTACTAAAACTTGCACTAGCATTTTCTAAGATTTGCTCTGTAATCTTAAAATGATGTGAAATTGCCATTCTTCAACCCTGATTTCCTTTATTCTAGGTAGATGAGATCATGATGACTTTGAAACAGGCTTTCACAGTAGCTGCTGTGCAACAAACCTCCAAAGCACAATTCCAACACTGTGAAGGATGTCCCATGCAGAGCCTGCACAAACTCTGTGAAAAAATAGAAGGTAGGAATTACGCAGCATAGCATATGTCTATTCTTTTAAACTGTTTTGTTTCTGACTTATTGCTCAGTATTCGGGGATGAAGTACTTTGTTTAACTTATCTTTTAAAATACTTATGCTGCTTGGACGGTACTTGGGAAGTTTATTTTATTTTATTTATTTATTTACACTATTTTTACCCCGCCTTTCTCCCCGAAGGGACCCAAGGCGGCTTACAACATGGGATACAAATAATCACATTTAAAACAGTAAAAAACAATCCACAAAAGCTGGTAAAAACATCATCTAAAATTAATAAAAATACATCAAATTACAATTAAAACAGAAGCATAAAAAAGCATTAAAAAGCAGCAGCACCCCACCTGTGCAGGATGTTAAAAAAGGCAAGGACTCAGAAGGCCTCCTTAAACAGGAAAGTTTTCAGGCCTCGCCGGAAGGTCTCCAGGGAGGGAGCAGTGCAAGTTTGAAGAGAAGTCCTTGTCAGACAAATGTCAGCGGGTTATAAGATCAAAACACAATGAAGAAGAAAAATTGCAATTTTTCCTGCGCTGGGTGGGGAAAGGACAGACCAGGACTAGGTGCTTTTTTTTAAAAAAAGCCACAGACACACATCCTCCAAGACCAACTTTCAGCCCCTTTAAATTGCAAGGGGACTGCCCTCTTGCAATGTAAAGTATTGTGCTTGCTATTTGCTTTACGGCGCAATCCTATTCTAAACTAGGGCGGTGAAACGAGCGCTCCACCGCCTTAAGCCATCACAAAAGTGCCGTAAAGCACTTTTGTGATGACTCGCGAGCAGGGAAGGCCGGCGCAAGGCCAGCCTTCCCTGCTCTACCGCCTGGACTGTCTCTCGCCCGCCGCCACACCCAGGTAAGGATCCAGTGGAGGGGGGCGGTTCAGGAGCAAACGGTGGGGGCTGATAGGCCCAGCCGATCGGGGAGGGGGCGGGGATCGGCCTCGGTCGAATCCTGACCCCCTCCGATCGGCTGAGCCATTACACGGCCTCCTCCGATTTCCGCCAACAAAATGGCTGGCAGAATTCTGAGGAGGTTGATCGGCCCCAGCCGTGGTTACACTCGGGGAAGGGAATGAGCGTCCCCTTCCCCGAGTAGACTTTATGCCTCAGGGAGCCTGCTGCAGGCTGCCCACAGCGGATCTTTACAACAGGATTGGGCTGTGAGCTTCTGCCAACATGGCCTCACTGGGTCCTCCTGCCTAACTTTTCTGCAGAGCAGTAGGGCAGAAGGCATCTCTGCTATACAGCAGCTGCCTATCATGCTCCCAAGACATGGCTGCCACCTTGGTCTTCTTGCCTGCTGGCCCAACCAATTCTTACCCACACCACTTCTTCCCGTTACCTGTGAAGTCAAATCATTTGAGTAGAGTAGGCCATGGTTATTACTGCAATTCCGGATCTCTGTTTGTTGCTATTGCTTTTTGCTTTTGTAGTGGATAGGATGCAATATTTCTCTCATCCTTTTGGTCTAGTTGTGCTGTCATAGAGCTAGTTGTACCTAGAAGACTTTGTTAGATGGACTAGACTTCCTGAATATTATGCTAACAAGTATTTGTTCTGTATTTGCTTATTTGCTTATTTGTTACTTGCTAGGGCTGCATCCTTCTAAAACTAAACTAGAACTTCAAAAACACTTAACAATGCTGAATAATCAGGAGCAAGCCTCAATCTTTGAGGAAGTTCAGGTAATCTTTTTTGTGGCTTTTGACAATTGTATCTTTCAAATCCCCATTTGTGAGTTCCTCTCTAGCTGCACAATGTTGATTGCTCAATCTTACACAATTAAAGACAATCTCTAAATAGCCTGTAGTGAAAGCTATAAAACTGTATAAAAACCATTACTGTCACATATTATAAACACTAGAGTTATATTAATGTGTTTTGCCTTCAGTATTGATTATTAGAGTTCTACTTTCTGCAAAAATGGAACTAGAATTGTGAATGTGAATTTTTTTTTCTAAAAAATTACTTGGATCCTTGTTACGTTGGAGTGAAAAAATATTTGTGTTTCCAGTGGCTGATGAACAATACTGGAAAAGTCTGGTGATAACTAGATTTACATAACTATTAGGAGCTGATATTGTTTTAGGGCAGGCAATTGATATTTTAGGATCATAGGTGTAGGCTCAGAGATTGATTGAGCGTAGTGAAAAGTGTTGCACGCTTTCATAGTCAATATGAAATTATTGTGCGAGTCCAATGGAACTTTAGACTCATTTTTCTTGAACAGCAACCCGCTCCCAGCCCATAACAAATGGGAAGCCTCTTGTTAGTCACAAAGCACCTCTTTAGATCCCGGCTGTAATCTTCTGGCTATAATCTCTTTAAGGTAGCCATTCCATAAAAATCTCATCTCTGGCTTGTCATTTATTATGAGGGTCTAAGAAAACTTCAAGAATATTATTCTTCAAATGCCTATGGGTCTCCTGACTAATTTTGTCTGGTTTGATACTCCCTTGCATCTTCAGTCCTGGCTCCATTCCATATTAACTTCTCTTGGATATAGTAGAGCAGGGATTCTTTACCAGCAGTATCCATATCCCTTTGGGAGTATGGGACGATCTCTGGACAATTTTTAAAAAATTGTTAGATTAGATTATTCACCATCACTGTTATCAATATGGATTGAGACATTCTGTTCCTAGCTATCCATATGTAAAGTAAAACCAAGCTGTTGACATATTTTGAGGTCCTACTGGTACCCAATAGGACTAGTGATGATGATTTTGACAGTCTGACGAAGGGGGTATGGGGACATATTGGGCAGTCCATTGGGGGTCTGTAATCTTAAAAAAAGTTAAGCAGCGGTATTGCTGGGCCAGCCGGCACCCGGGGTGTGTGTGATGCGATGATATCATCACCCCTGTGTCATGATGTCACTCCCCCTGATTACGAAATGGCTCTGATCTGGAGCCAAACAGAAGTGAGAGAGGGCCTATCCACAGACGAACAGGGAGTAAGACAGGCGACTGCTGCATCCCCCCTCCGGAGTGTCAAGGGTGGTGCGGACCACACCAGTCACATCCCCATAACAACACCTCTGAGATTAAGAACCCCTGTAGTAGAGTGTAAACCTAACTTCTCCTTTTTGCTACCTGATTTTATAAAGTTTGGGATGCTGTTGCCATCTAGTGGTAGCCTATAATGCAAGCAGTATTTTTAAAAAAATAATATCTGCTAACAAAAGTTAAGTTATAGGATACGGTTTAGATAGCTAAGCTGTAATCACCATCCTTTTTCCTTTCATAGAAAATAAGGCCAAGAAATGAACAGAAGGAGAATGAATTAATAATCTCTGTTCTGAGAAATATGTATGAAGAGAAACAGAAGGATCACATTCACCTTGGTGAAGCCAAGCAGGTACGTAATTGTGAACACACTTTATTTTCCTTTGTCACTACATAAGGCAAAAATCCTGGGCATCTGCATGTAAGATCTGATCTACACACTCAGTAACAGAATGTTGTACAACCTTCCACAGGGAATTTTATAGTTTGAGGGTTGGCATAGTGTCGTTTTCAGCGGAGAGGGCCTTGGAGCGGTGGCTCCCCGGGCGGTAGGATCAGGCCCCAGGCGCGGGGGGGTCACGGCGGCCAGCAGCAGGGCGAATCATCCCGTTCGTCGGGGCAAGTGAGGAGTGCCGTCTGCGTTTTTGGCCCTCTCGCCCACCCTGCGCCTCTGTGTGGTGAATAATGGCTGCAGCCATTACGTCACTTCTGGCATGGGTTTTTTTTTCCGTAGAAACACCACTGGGTTGGCAGCATGACGGCGAGTCTTCTCTGTAGCGGCACCACAATTATGGAATCTCTGGAAATTAAGAACTACCCCTTCGCTCATGACTTTTTGGCGAGGGCTGAAAACATTTCTGTTTCATCTGGCGTTTGGGTGACGAGTTGGTGTCTGTCCTCTGTGTCTCTCTAATAATGTTTTGATTCTGCTGCTGCCCCATATCCGCTGATTCGGCATCCGTGGTTTCACTTATCCACGGATGCCGAATTCCCCCCACACTTCCCCCTGCACCCCTGTCAAAACAGTAATGGAAAGTAAGCATGGAAAATGTCAAAACAGTAAGCATGGAAAGTACATGATACTTCTAATAGACATGGAAGGATGCTCTAGTAACACAAGTTATCCTTTCCATATAATCTTGCTCTGATTGTCTTTTTTATTTTCAAAAACTGTTTTTTTCTTAACTTTGCAGCCTTCAGTAGAATCCATGGGAAATCAGATGCCAAGCAGTGCACCCCGGTTCAGACTAGATATGTTGAAGAACAAAGCTAAAAGATCACTAACGGAGTCGCTAGAAAGTATTCTGTCCCGAGTAAGGCTCTTCAGTTCTGTTATTATTTTCATCTAATTATATTGTATCCTCTTCTTAGTTTTTTTCCCCAGTTGAAGTATGGGCAGCCCAATCCTATCCAGCGCCAGAGCTGTGAGGCCAGGCGGCCCACGCTGTATCCAGTGCTCGGAAGGAGCAGGCTGGAAGTCTCCTTGGGGCAAGGGCAATGGGGCTACTTGGATCTGCACAAGCTTAATAGCTGGTGCAGAATTGAGAAGTCCTGTGCGCCATTGCCACTGATCTGCCCCCCTCCTGGGCCTGTTCTGTCCCCATCTCTGCCCTTCTCCCACCCTTCCCCAGCCCCTGCGAAGCTCAGAGAAGATCTTACCTATTCCAGCGCACAGTCCTCCTGATACAGCACCGGCGGGATGGCCTTCTTGCTGGCACTTCCTCTTCTCCAGGTGTCGCAACGTGCTTTACGGCACGTTTGCCACACCCTAGGCCGGCGCAGCACGCGCTACGCCAGCCTAGCACAAGGATAGGACTCCTCCGTTACACAGTTATTAGGATGATCGTTAGAATTGTTAAATATGATTATAATTTATCCTTACTGATAATGCATTAATTATATTTATCATACATTTATCATACATGCCATCAGCTGGTACTACAACCCACTTCTCATAAGTCACACCTACAAGAACTGGTGCTAAATGCTTATGTAGCAGTGTTCAAACCAATGTCATTATCTGCTGCCAAAATATATTGTGTCAATGAAAATTGTCTTAGTTTCTTTTCAGTGTTATAGCCATTCCCTTGTATTATTGTAATAACTGTGGGATTTTGTCTCTTTGATTTGTTAGTAAAATTTAACAATCTATGTCATGTCCTCCAAAAATTGCTCTTAAATAGTTTACAAAGTTCACATGAGGGTATGAATCTTTAGAAAGAGGTCTATTTCATTAAGCTTGCATGAATACATTGCAACTGACCGTCAGTGGATTTTGCTGGACAGCTTTGTCAATTCTTGCAATCTGTAACTGCAAGAAATAAGGAGTTTAATAAGACTAAACATTACCATAAGAAGTATATGATTGGTAACATGAGACCACCTGCTCCTCTGTCAACCTGCAAAGTGTTAAGACCTTTGACTCCCTGGTCCAGATGCCCCTATGTTTGAAGCGGGTGGCACCCAGGGTTTTCAGCCATAGCACCCAGATTTTGAAATCTCTCCACTACCAGCTCCACCCCCAGTCATGCATATTCACATGGTCTTGGCTTTTGAGCACCAATACAAAGCATTTTCTGTGCCCAGGCACTTACAGCGCAATCCTATCCAACTTACACCACTGGTGTAACCAACAGTGCAGTGAGAACAGGAACCCCAGAATGGAAAGGGAATTCAAATCCCCTTCAAAGGGGATTTAAATCTCTCCTCCCTTCCAAAGCCTCACACCCTGCCCTCCCCTGCTGGCTACACCGGTGGTGTAAGTTGGATAGGATTGCTATGTTAGTCATGTTTGATTTACAGCCAAATCTTGTGTAAGGCCCGCCCACCAGATCCTTACACAGGATTTGGCTGCCCGGACTGGAGGTCTACTCGGGGAAGGGGACGTTCATCCCCTTCCCCGGGTGTAAACTGGGGCGGATCCTATCGGCCTCCTTGGATTTCCGCCAGCTAAATAGCCTCCCAGGCCGGCTCGGCCAATGGCCCCCTCCCATGCCGGCTGAACCGTCCATGCAGCTGCTGGCGGGAGACTTACCTGCCTCCGGTGGCCGCAATCTCAATCCAGCGACGGAGTGAGGGAGGCTGGCCTTACGGCACGTTTGCATAATCCACTCAGGAAATTAAATGTAATAATGATATCAACACAGTGAGAATCTTGGCAGCTTAATAGTTTCCTCAGCCTTATTGTAGAAAATGCAACAATGTGAATGTTCAGGTTTCTCTATGTGTATGCCCGTCAGCCCTTTACTTGAACCCCCTCACCCACCCCCTGATGGTGCATTAGGCATTGCCCCTAGTACTTGAGGGTTCAGGGGGTGGCTTGGACAGGAGGGCCCTCTGATGGATGCCGGCCCTCAGCCAGTGCCCAACACCTGATGCCGTCTATGGTGCTTGTAGAATATAAAATATATAACGCAGAGTGTGTGTTTTGTGTGGGTTTTTTGTAGGGAAGTAAAATTAAAGGTCAACTGGAAAGTTCTGGAAGTATTGATTTGGACAGCTCCGTATCAAGTACTACAAGTAAGGTAAGTATCCTGGCTGCTGAAGTGTTTAAAAATCATAGCATACATTACAAGATCAATAACAAAAATTTAGTTTGGAAAAATAAATAAGGACTTCTGAGAAAATACTTCCTGCCCTTTCAAACAGAAATAATTGGGCGGTGTGGCCCTTCCAAATGCAGCCTGGTTGTTGAAAGAGAATATTGACAGTTGTCACGTTTTTCTCAACTGTAATAGCTAAAATCTCAGAAGTGCATCCAGAAGACACAAATGATGTGTGCATGCACAACCTGAGAAGTTTAAAGTTATTACAGGGAGCCTCCCTTATACGCTGATTTGGCATCCGTGTTTTTTTGTCCCCGTCCGCGGGTTCCCAGTATCCACGGGGGGTGGGGGTGGGGAGAAACCAGGGCCCTACTGTACTATTATGCCATGTATGTTTAGATCTGCAAATCTTTTATACTGACAGGAAACATTTCTCTGTGAGAGAGAAGGCCTCCCTCCCCCAGAGAGTCCTCTGAAAGCCAATGGATCTGTAGGAAGTCTCTCCAGCGAACCAGACAGCCCCTCCAATGAACAGCCATCCAAACCAGCTTGCCAGAGCTTTAGACGACGAGCAAATACCCTGACTCATGTGCCAACTGAATGCCAGGAGTCCTCAGAACCCACGGAAGCATCTCCATCTGTTCCCCAAAGGAAACTTATGAGGTATCATTCCGTGAGCACAGAGACTCCTCACCAGCAAAAGTAAGACTAAGTTTAAAGCAGGATACTGTTTGCAAGAAATGTTGGGCAATGTTTTAAGGTATGTCCATTCTAGGGAAGGGGAAATGGTCCTGGGGGAAAAAATGACTTGACATAACTAATCACTTTATATTCATGGACCTATATTTTAAAACTTTCAGAAAAGGGCAGAAATTAGACTTCCCAGTCCTGATAAAGGTGCTTTATGAATGAAAAGTGTTTGTGAATTGGGCCAGTGAACTGTCAGATTATTGCCTGTGCCCACTGAGGAATCATGAGTCAACTGTTCTATTTCGAGAGAGATTCATATCCAGAGCCATGAACCAGAGACTAGAATTCATTCCTGGAATGTTTTCCTGTTCCGGTCTGTGGGCATTCAAATGTATATGTAGATCATTTCCATTCAGAAAGGAGAATAGGAAAGTGGAGCTTTGGATAGTGCCCATAAAAATGAAGGCTAATGAATAAAAAGACAAAGGGGACACATGTCCATAGCTGGTGACAGAGATTAGCCTGTGTCCTACTTTATACAGAAGCCTCCATTAAATCAGTGTGTTTGCTTTTACTGACAAAAATTTGCTTCCGATTTTCTTCTTGTGCCAGTACAATTCATAGGTTTATCTTCTCAACGCTTGCCTGTACGGCCCTAAAATCTTACTAACCTAATAGAATTCTCTTGCTCCTCTTCTTTTATGCATTTGCCCTCATCCATTTACACTTGCCTAAAATACTCTGTTGCTTTTTCTGAAATACAGCTTATGCAAGCTAGGTTGCTAGAAATTGGAATTTGTTCCAAAGCAATTTTTCCACCCTATGCATACCAAGGTAGTTGGGGAAAAAAGCGTGCACCTGAGATTGGTGGTTACTGGCAGAGAGAAGAGGAAGAGTGGTATTCAAAGGGAAACATAACCTAGGTTTCCATGTCCCTTCTTTGAACCTTGTTGCTTGTTTATTTCTAGAGGGCTTTTGCATTACAGTTTTGGACTTGAAAATCGTTTGCTGCTAGCATTTTGCCATGGGGCTTTTTCCAGCTTGCCACTGCTTGCTCAGTAGACTTGCTTAGAATGTCTCTCTCATGGTTCATCTTTGATGAAGTTCAGCTTTTTATGTGGAATAGCTAATTTAAGATGCTGCGCTGGATTGCTTTTGCTAACATGCCAGAGGGTGAATATAAGGAGTGGTGAAGAGGGGAGGAAATAAAATCTTTAAAACGTACACTACACACACCCTGCTAAGCAAGCTGGAAAGCACTGGTGCATGTTCTCAACTATGAATAGCTGTATAGACTTGTAGCACCTTAAAGACTAACTGGTATATATTTCAGCATAAGCTTTCATGGACTATAGTTCACTTGTGAAAGTTGTATAGACTTGCAGTGCTTCAAAACCATACAGGCAAATGTCCGTTGCTCAGAACCTGCTCAGAACCTTTGTTATGCAAACCCCCCAAACACCATTTATTGCTGTGACTCTTCTATCCAGAGTAGTGGTTATCTTAAATCTATATTCTAAATGTCTTCTAAACCATTTGGATGACTGAGTTTGAAAGGAACTTGAAGATGCAGTTGAGTTGATAAGGGTTGCAGTTGAGGTGATACAGTTACTTCATAAGGGCCTATTCCCAAATCCACATTCCATGCTCCATTTTAGCTCCTTAGTACAGTGCGAGAAATTTATCCTCCAAAAGAATGTTTTGCAGAACATCATAGGCACCCTTCCTCTCTCTAGGCATCTGTGAGTGCTATTTGGTGTGTGTGGGCTGGATGTGTAGAATCAATGTATCAGAACTTTGGAAAGAGAACCTCTAATAGCACAGTCCTATACATGTTTGAGGCGTAAGTCCCATTTATTTCAATGGGACTTATTCGTGGGTAAGTGTATATATAAGATTGCAGCCTAAATCAACTTCAGATTAGGAATATATGTAACAGAAATCCACAATCCTGTTGAGCCGTAGCCCACTCTGCATATCTGTGCAGCTTGCTGTTCCGGCCACATGGGAGTTCCCAACAAAATCAGCAATGACATCATTGCTGGGCATTGCCAGGGACTACAGAAACCAACAAGGCCTGGTCAGGACAGATGAGTGGGAGAGGGTGGAGCTTGACAAGGCAGGCGGAATTAAAAGGGGAGGAAGAAAGGGGGATGGCAGAGTGGGGAAGCTGAGAGGCTGGTCACAAGAGAAGAAGGCATGTGACAGCAAGGAGCAGGAGAGGGGGAAACGTACGAGGGAAGGAGAAAAAATGAAGAGGGAAGTACAACAAGGGACTACAGGGGCAAAGAAGTGGAGACTGCAGAAGGAAAGGAAAAGGAGACAAAGAGAAGAGTGTGGGGCAAGGTGACTAAAGGGGGCAAACACCCCAGGGGGCGAAGAGGGGGGACAGGCTCCTGATGCCTTCTCAGAAGCATCCACCCCCGCTAGAACTTGGGGCTTGGAGCCTGCTACCTCTGCACCCCACGAGCCTGGCAAGAGGTGACCCCCATTTGGTCAAATCTAGTTGGTGTCCCTCACTGGGCATGGCCTTTCCTAAGGCAACCCCTCAGCCCTAGTTAGAAGAAGCTCATTGTGAGCCATCTAATGAGGATTTACCAGTGAGCAGAACTAGGAGGTATAAAGTAGGGGATTGACTGAGTCCTGATGTAAAGGGTCTTGTTTCAAAAGGAGTTAAAACTTTCATGACCCACAACAATTTTCAAAGAAGTAAAAACAGGAAAACTGGTCATGTTAAAAAGTCCTTTATATTAAAAGAAGGTTTAAAAACTAAAAGGTTAAAACCATACAAGATTAAGCTTTCAGTTTTTAATCTTGTATGGTTTTAATCTTTTAGTTTTTAACCTTTTAATATAAAGAACTTTAACATGACCAGTTTTCCCATTTTTACTTCTTTGAAAAAAGGTCTTGTTTCACTTGGCAGCAATAAACCCTATTTCTGCAGAGCTCCCAGCTGGGTCTGGTCTCTTTCCCTCCAGGATGTGTCACTTGTCGTACCCCTCCTGCCTGGATGTAGATTTTGGTCCCTTGGGAGGAGGTGGAGGGGGTGAGGTCCATCACAAACCATATACATTATTTCTGCACGTCTTGAATTCTCCTCGATGTCAAGTATTGCGGCCCTGAAGGGTTAGGGAGTGGAACCAGGGCATCTCGACTTGTTCAGGGCTAATGGAGTCTCCTTCACAACTTGTGGAAGAACTAAGCAGTAAGATTATATTATGTGCCTGCTGCCTAATGTACAGTTCTATCTACTTGTTGCCTTGCCTGTTTTCCTACTAACAATTAGAAGATCTACATGCAGGTTTTCATGGCCAGTTGTTATGCTCAAGGTTACAATATTTAAGGGATTTTCAGCCATGTGATTTCAGGTCTTAAAATTGAAGAAATAAAGATCGATCTTACAGTTGTCAGTTGAAATTCCACTTCCTGATTCTACCGCGACATGGAGCGGGCAAGCAGGACCGATTATCCAAAGCTGGCAACGCTGAAATCTTTAAAGTCTTCTGTGCTTGACGTTTCTCCCCAGCCATTAGGGGCTTCTTTGAAAGCAAAAAGAGAACCCAGCTGGAAGGTGTCCATAACCTTGCCCTAGAAGTCTCTGCAGATATAGAAGCATTCATTGAAAGCATGTGAACCAGCGCGAGAGCCGCTGATTGTTAATTAGATGCAGAAGCTGTTAATTCCTCTGTGACCTGGAGTAAACTCTCCTTCGTGTTCTGCTCTCCTGCTTCACTGCGTTGCTGAAAAGACTTATGCAGCAAAGGCAACCATACCTTATTAACATAGGATAATTCTTGTTGACGATTAATAAGGAACTTTGACTGTCGTTGGGAAATAGAGATCGCTTCAAGGTTTGCACGTTGTCTATTTCTTTGCTCATTGAATAAAGACCTGGTTTTTTGAAATTCAATTTGGTGTCCTGTTTCTTTAATGTGTGTGGCTATCGCTGATTTTTCTTCTTGGCCATTTTTGACTGCTCTCAAATGCTCTTGCATTCTGATTTTAATGGGTCTTTTTGTATTACCTATATAAGAACTTGGACAATTTCCACAATACATTTCATAAACCCCTGGATTGGTTAACTCTGGTCTTTTATCTTTGGGGTTAAAAGATAACAAATAAAGATAATTGAACAGCTGTTAGGAAACCCCAAAGATAAAAAACCAGGTCTTTATTCAATGAGCAAAGAAATAGACAACATGCAAACCTTGAAGCGATCTCTATTTCCCAACGACAGTCAAAGTTCCTTATTAATCGTCAACAAGAATTATCCTATGTTAATAAGGTATGGTTGCCTTTGCTGCATAAGTCTTTTCAGTAACGCAGTGAAGCAGGAGAGCAGAACACGAAGGAGAGTTTACTCCAGGTCACAGAGGAATTAACAGCTTCTGCATCTAATTAACAATCAGCGGCTCTCGCGCTGGTTCACATGCTTTCAATGAAAGCTTCTATATCTACAGAGACTTCTAGGGCAAGGTTATGGACACCTTCCAGCTTGTAGCTGGGTTCTCTTTTTGCTTTTGAAGAAGCCCCTAATGCCTGGGGAGAAACGTCAAGCACAGAAGACTAAAGATTTCAGCGTTGCCAGCTTTGGATAATCGGTCCTGCTTGCCCGCTCCACGTCACGGTAGAATCAGGAAGTGGAATTTCAACTGACAACTGTAAGATCGATCTTTATTTCTTCAATTTTAAGACCTGAAATCACATGGCTGAAAATCCCTTAAATATTGTAACCTTGAGCAATTAGAAGATCCTTTGGGTCAGGCAGAGAGAAAGACCACGCATCGTGGAGGAGGCAGACTTAATGAGAGACTGTTCATATTGTTTAAGTGTTAAGTGTTGTTTACACTCCTAATTCAAGAACAGGGATGTGATATATATTTTCGTTTTAATTCTCTGCCCTTTTCTTTGATTTATCACTTTCTTTCTTTCTTGCCTTTCTTTGAATCTTCCCTGTTGGAACCTTCCCCATAAAATTTGAACACATTTGCCAGCAGCTTTAAAACTTCTTCCGATCAGCCGACAGCTCCTCCTCCTCCTCCTCCTCCTCCAGCTCGTCTTAATCCCTCAGCCTCCTCGCCCAATTTCTTAAAACGTCTTAGGCATAATTCAAGTGGAGAACAAAGCGGGCATGCTTTGCCAAAGAGGTGAGAGGAAAAAAATATGTGAAGTTTGTATGTGGTTGGTAGTTGATCATTTTATGAGCACACAATATTAGGAATATCCTAGTGTGAAAGAAAACGAGGCTCTCAAAAGTTATTACATATCAAAAATAATAATAAAGAAGAGAGAAAGAAGTAACCAACTTTAAGTCTTCAGTTTGATTGCCTAGAGGTGATTCTTACTCCACGCAGGTGAACAACCAAGTGGGCTTTTACAAGCTTGATGAAAATTTAAACTTTTCACCTGAATAAGCCCTGCTGAAAGACAAGTGGCTGGGGAGAATCAATATGGGGACTAGCATCGGTGTGTGTGAAGAGTTCAGTACTCCCCTTCCTATACTGAGCTTTAGATTGCTTTCTGCTTCCCTCGCTCTATAGGAAATGAGCAGAGACCTGATTTTGACCAACACTTGCCTCCTGCCACTCCAACTAGTTTGCCTCTTGGACTACATTTTTAATTAGCTTTCTGTAGCTATGACGTAGAATCACTGCGACTTATGCAAAGTACAGCCCAACCCAACGCAATGTCTGCTGAATCCCGCGGGGGTGGTGGTGTTCAGCCTTGGGAGACCTCCTCAGGGTAAGGGAACATTTGTTCTCTTCCTCTGGGGTAAGCCCCTACTGGCTCAATGTGTCAACTTGAACCTGCACCAGTTATATTGCTGGTGCAAGTCCACATTGACCTGTGAAGGCAGATCAGGCCCAGGAAGGGGGTTAGGATTTGGTGGGCGCCGCTGCCACCAAACCCTCCTTCGCGAACCCGATCTGCCCTCATCCATACCCCATCTCCTCTCCGTTCTACCACCCCCTACCCTGTTCCACCCCTCCCTGCCCCCCTTTCCAGCCCCTGCACGGTCTTACCTGAGGCGACAGGCATCTACAGTCCATCGATGCGTGGACCCAGCTGCTCACTGCTTCCAGCAGTGACCAGTCCACACACTCCAGTGTTGTCATGTTTGTGACAGCTGGAAAGTGCATTATGCGGGTGGAACACACGTTCTGCCAGCATAACATGCGCTTAGGATTGGACCAATTGTTTAATAAATAATATAGCTGTTCTGACAGACAAAAAAGTCCTCAAAGCTGGGTAACAAACTTCCATATCAATGTTTCAGTTTAACTTATTAACACATCATTAAACTTTCATTCTCTTCAGACAAAGCACTTGAACTACATGGAAAGAGCTTCCACATTTAGATTGCAATGTGTGTACATGCAATGAAATGGTTGCAGATGGAATCGTCAGACATGATGGTCTAACTACAGCTTTCATGCTTTGGTTTCATGGATGTGCTTCTTGCGTAATACTTGAAGCAATCCTCATGTGACCACTTTAACCTGCAGCTGGAGGATGACAAAAGTCAAACTGCATTTATTTGGTGTACTGTATAAATATTCAGTGCAGAAAATAAAGTTAGTTCAGCATAAATCCTACTAAAATTAAGAGGAAACTGTTTCCAAGTAAATACTGTATGCTTCATATGGCAACCTAGCTTTTGTCCAGACAATTATGCCCGAACTCCCTTGCTGTATTTTTCCTCTTCATTTCTTGTGATCAATTCAAAAGAAATCGGTTCTGTCCCCTTCCTTTCCAAACTAAGAAATAGGTGTATTCCCCTACAGCACAATCCTGTGCATGTGTACTCTGACCTAAGTCCCATTGAGTTTAGTGGGACTTATTTCCAGATAACTGTGTATAGGATTGCAGCTCTAGTTTTCCAATCTTTCACAGTCACACGACAGACTGCAAAAGCTAGAGAAATTAGATATTATATTATTTGCTGAATCTGAAATAATGCTGTAAGGTGACTTACAGTATATATGTGACCCACCCAGATAAACAGACAGCCCCAAATAGAAAGTAAAACTAGTGAAATGACTTGTAGTGTTTAGTCTTCTATTTCTTGGTATTTGTTTTAACTCCTACAATTATTTCTTCTTGGTTTGGTACTGACGCTGTTGAGTTTTTGTTTGTTTTTAATTTTTATTTGGTGTACTTAATACTTCCTCATTCTGATCTGCCCCTTTTCAACTGCACTCTCAGCACCTCCTACCGTTTTGCTCTACGGAAAAAGCTTCATTCTTCCTCTTCTGTGCCAAACTTCTTAAAATTTCTGGCTCCTGTAGATGAAAATAACACCTCTGACTTTAGGAACACAAAAAGGTAGGGTTCCTTTCCATATGTTGGCAGCTGAAAAAAAAATCTATTAGTTACAAACATTGTTTGCCTCGTATTTCGATAAAATGGTCTGCAGTTTATATTAATATTGTTCAAAAATATAGTTGGTATAACGATGAACATTTAAAAAGCTTTTTCACTTTAATTTCTCTTATTTGAAATTTATGTATGATATAAACAATGTGATGACGATCATGAATCTTGCAGTTTCTAAGGTTTACTAATAAATGCCACAGACCTCATTGAATAGTTTTCTGTGAATCTGTTTGTGTATGGAAATCGTTTTGAGGATCAAAGTTGTTGCATTCAAGTTGAGGAGAAATTTCTCCCAACCTACTGTGAATTCCTACTAGGTTGCAAATGACCCACATAAAATACAGACATGCAGTTAAAAACCAAGAAGAAGACAAAATGGAAGTGACTAGAGAAGGAAATTGCACAGTGTGGTTTTAAGGGCCATTGCTTATATCTGCACAAATTGGGCAATTATGAAATATTTGCACTGCTCCTAAGTACATTGAATAGCATTTTATTCAAGGCACGATTTTCACAGAGTCTGGGGAATTGCTCAGGGTTTGATTACTTGGGAACTTATCTCATGAGGGTAGTTTCCCCATACCAAGAAAATGAGGAGAGACGTTATACTGCTTCTAGTCATACTACACTCCCAATGCTCAGTTTTCTCTCAAGGATGTCCACAATTAGGGTGCAAAGACTTTCATATGATGTTTTCCTCAAAGAGATTCTGGCTGCAAAGGTAGAAATCATGGGGGTTCTTGGATGATATGTTCACATTGATCTCTTGGTAATTTTTAAAATATTATATGTCTTTGGATACAATCCTATACAAACTTTCTGGGGAGTATGTCTAATTGAACACTGGATCTATTTCTGAACAGACATGTGTAGGATTGCGCTCTTAATCTTGCACAAAAGAAGGAAGTGCTGCATTTTATGTGTTGTTTGCAGGTTGTTATTGTGAACACTTGGAGGAATTGTATATTGTATCACGTTTTATAGGCCACTGAATTAGCTGCAATCTCTAGTTTTTGGGTGACCCAGGGCCAAAAGCTCTGCAAGGGACCCTCAATGACATCCTCCCCTATGCTTAGGAAAATGCATTTGTGTGCTAGCATTGTGTGCTAGCACCGGGCAACAGATGGACACACATCCTCAATGCTGTCACCTGACAGCTACAGCGGTGGCAGTAAAGGAAGACTCGTTTCTGACCACTGGTTGGTTTTCTCAGGTGGGCACCATTAATGGTAACCAGGCAGTGGACAAGTGACAGTACTCCTTCTTTGCTACTGCTGTAGTTACAGGTGGCAACCCAAAAGAGGACTGGTGTTTGCTGATTATGCCTGCTACATACTGTCTCCTTGTAAGCTTTCCTGTGAGGTCCTGAGCCCTGACTGGTCTACAAAGTGATGGTGGGATGCTGGCAGCTGCAGCAGTCCAAAGCTTAGCAGGTGGTCATGGGGATTCACAACTCTTGCTGCCACAGGTTGGCCAAACATGGGTGTGGTTCCTTGCATACCTGAGCACTCCTGGCATGTTCCCCACCAGGTCCCACCTGTAGAACCACCCTAGCAGCAGTGAATGTATTTTCCAGTTATGACTGAAACAGTAACCTAATTTGTTTTCCGCAATCTAATTTTAGTGACTATACATCCCGGTCAAATGAAGCCGATTGTATCTATGAAAGCCCTGTGAAGACCCGCCGGCATTCATGGAGACAGCAGATATTCCTCAGAGTGGCAACGCCACAGAAAGGATGTGATTCTTCGAGTTGGCATGACGGTAAAGGCCTTTTCCAGATAAAGAACAACCCTAGACAATAGATGAAGTATTGATCTTGCTTTTGGTTTCATAGTACAGATGGTTGACTGTAATATATATTTCAAAGAATAGGCTTATAATTACTCCAAAGCAGTATTTCCCAAGCGTTTTCAACCTGCGGCTCCCTTGACCATTGGTGACCATTGGCCACGGCTCCCCATTACATTATGTTGATGCCTGCCAATTTGCATTGCACTATTTTCTGGGAGGATTCCGTGGCACTCCGCGGCTCCCCTGGCTGGTTTCCGCGGTTCCCCTGGAAGCGACGCCTCCCAGTTTGGGAACCACTGCTCTAAAATATAATTACTGCAGCCACTGCATGGCACTCTCCCAGAAAAACAACCCTGGCAAGAAGAATTGAGTTAATGACCTTGCTCCTTAAGGGGCCTGTATGAAGCAAGGAGCAAGGTGAGTGGGTAGGGAAGCAGATCAGTGCAGCTTCATTTGCTACAGGCTGGAGGAGGAGATGGTGGCAGTCTTGGGGTGGAGTCAGCTGCTCCATCTGCCACTCACTGCTCAGCACGAGTCATATCATCTGCTTCATGGATGTACATGCCCTGCATGATAGCTAAGTGAAACCCCCATGTTCATAATCATAGGCAATATGCCTCTCTGAATAATATGTTATTGGATGGAGCAAACAATGGGGGAGGGATGTTGCTTTCATAACGTACAATCTTGGCCTCCTGGAAGCATCTGTCTGGACACTTTTTTGGCAGGAGGATTAGATTAATCCAGCAGGGCTCTTCTCATTTTCTTTAAATGCAAAGGCATTTCAAAAGCAGTCAGGGATGGAGAAGTCAGGTGTTCTAAGCAGACTCATACAAGCTCTTAGATGTCTTTGAGTGCTAGCTGTAATCTTCAAGCTATGAGGTGACAAATAGGACAAATGGTCTAATTGCAGGGGAGCGGGAGAAGTTGCTTCTAAATTAATTTAATCAGTCACATTTGAGCCAAACATTTTGATGCCTTTTGTGGGTAGTAGCAGATGTCTCTGTCTCAATATCCTGGCATTAGCAGCTGCACACTCATATTAGGCTGATTTGACTCTGGCAAGCGGGCATTAAAACAGTTGATTGCAATTTGAGAAAGGAAAATGGTGGTCATTCTCCTCTACTGCTCTCCCAGCCTTTCTCGTGCACACTAGATAGCACTGTTTCTCCTGTTTGTTATTATAGGAACTTCAAGTTCTTTAGTTTGCTTCCTTTTTGTTCTAGCATGTTTTCTATATGTGCCACCTAAATACATTATGGCTTGGTGGGTTGCTTTTGAGAATGGAATAACAAAGTCTTTAGGAGTGTGTTTGGGGAAAAAAACTGCACTTTGAGGAATTAGATTCTTGTCTTGATACAAAGACAGAAATAATCAGAGTTCTGAGACTTTTTGGATGGGAGGGGGTATGCTTTCATCCTTTCCATTGCTTCTCTTCCCTTCTGATGACTAGCAGAAGCAGAATAAAATATGCAAAATGAACAAAAAATCTACTAAAAAATCTGCTTAATTTTCAATTTATACAAGTTGCAGAAATGCAGGATTTCAATTAGCACAGAATACACATGGCTCCCCCTACGAGGGAAAAAAGCAGGATATAAATTCTATAATAATAATAATAATGTGTGTGGAGGTTTTTCTCAAGTTAACTGCAAGTGCTAAGCTATATTACTACAATTAGTACTCATTTGGCTGACTGTCTCTACAATTTTTGCTCCTTTTTCCCCTCGCCAATAAACTATGGCTCATATTTTATAAGTGGGAGATAGAAACGGAGAGTGGTTTGCCCAATGCCACACAATGAGTATATGGCATATAGATAGGTCTTTAATCCGGTCTTTAATCTGGTCTCCCCGATTCCAGTATGACTCTTCATATGTCCAACTACACTGGCTCATGTGTGACATTCATGATGTGCAGTCCTATTGACTTCACTGGAACTTCTCTTCCAGTATAAGAATCGCACTTTGATTCCTAATGAGTACTTTTGGAAAAATGTATCAGATTTTAAATATATAAAGTATATTCCTGAGCAGAGGCTTATTTTTCTATTGCAGTTTATGTTGCAGCTGTATTAAGGGGTACTACGCTCCGCCTGTGTTGGGTGCCATAAAAGTGCTGTAAGGCATGTTTACGGCACCTGGAGAGTAAGCGGTGCCGGCGCAGAGGCCTGTGCCATTCACTCCCCCAGCGGCCCGCAACTGCGCCAGATGACCCAGGTCGCTCGGTGCAGGGGTGGGGATGGGCGGGCCTGGGCAGCAAGGTAGGGGGGCATTGACCGGCCTGGGCTGGGACAAGGTGGGGATATTGACAGCATGCTCCGCCGATATCTTAAGCCCCTTCCCAACACAGTTCAGCCTTACACGGCCTCCCCGGAAATATGTCAGCTTCAGAGCTGGTGTACATCCGAGGAGACCCATAGGCTCCGGGCTTGCTTATACCCGGGGAAGGGGACTAACGTCCCCTTCTCCCAAGGTGCTCCCGGGAAATGGCATAGGGTACAGCAGCCGTCCCTTTAGGCTAGCCATGTATCCTTACACAGGATTGCACTGTAAATGGCAAGCAAGCAAACAAGGCTTTTATGATGGCTGTATCCGTTTTCAGAGCTGAGATAAGGAGTGTTTGGGAAAGAGGTATTAGAGAGGAGCTTTCTGTGCAATAGTCTCTGGTTTGTTTTGCAAGACAAAAGAAAGTCAAACAAATTATTCCGAGAAATTATTCTGGCTAGGATCCAAAGAATTGCACAACTGTTCTGCATATCTGACAGGGCTTTGTGCTTGTGTTTCTTGAACAGCAGCTCTTGTGCCATTTGCCAAACTACTTTTGAAATGGGAGGGAGGTCTTCCAAAAGCAATCTGTGATATGGTGAGGGACTGCTGCTCAAAAAAGAGACAAGGAACCCACTGGGCATGCCCCAGCCAATCTGCTCATCTAGAACAATCCTTTATATTGTAAAAATCTCAAATGGTGGTTTTATTTTATTTCCCCCGACCCTACAACAATAGGGGGGGGGGGGACACACGGTCTGCTCAGATTTTAATTCAGATTTCCAAATCCAGATGCTGTGGATTTATTAACTAGAGGGCAAGACTTCATCCCCCCATTTTGAATGTGCTGTGATGTTTTTATATTTATACATAATAGAATGATTTTCAAAATGAGCAGAAGTTTTTCCAGCAACAGTTTGTACATTTTCTGATATTGCTTCCTTATACTGTTCATAAAACTGATCAAGCTAGCAAAATTATTTTTCTGAAGCAATTCAGATTTTAGGCTGCAATCCTATACAGACTTACTTGGGAGTAAGTCCCATTGAATTCAATGGGATGTACTTCTGCGAAGACATGCATAGGATTGCCCTGTTGAATTATTACCGTAATGCTTGACAGGTCCGAGCGCATCTATTAGTTTAAAGGCTAGAGCAGGGGTGTCAAACTACCGTGGGCCAAATAGCATTCATGGCACCTGCTGAGGGCAGAAAGTGATGTCGTTAAGCAGGAATGGACATCATTAAGTAGATGATCAAAAATAAGCAGGAACTCATTGGCTGCAAATAGCTATAAGATAAAATATTCACACCTTGATCATATTTCCAAGATATGGACGAGCCCAATTATTACACGGGCCGCCCTTTCACGAGGTGTCATTTTGCAGCTTAGCAGATGAGAGGTGCTCTACAAAATGACACCTCAGCAGAAAAGGAGTTGTTGAAAGGGTGGCCTGCGTGATAATTAGGCTTTCCCACTGTCTCAGCAGCTCTCCTCCCTTTCTCACCCTCTTGGTCTGCCTCTTCCTCCATACCGTTACTTGCCTCCTTCCATCTTGACTTCCCAGTGCTTTGGCAGAAACAGAACTACTGAAGGGGCAGCACTGGGAGAACCCAATTATCATGCAGGTTGCCCTTTCAGCAGTGACACCTCAGCAGAAGCAGCGCTGCTGAAAGGGTGGCCCACGTGATAATTGGGTTCTCCCAGCATGGCCTTTTCAGCAGTGCCTCTTCTGCCGATGCATCACTTCATAGCTGAGAGCAGCTGATGGTGGAGCTAGCCCAATTATCATGGGGAGCAGATAAAGAGCTTCTGGGGGGCATATCTGGCCCGCTGGCCTTATGTTTGACACCCCTGGGCTAGAGATTTGCTTTCTATTTAAATGAAATCAAGGATTTTCAGGAAGCAAAATACTGTTGGTCCATATGGTCCATACCTTCCTTGTTCTGTGGTTCCACAGAGTCACAGAATATAGACATTGCTCCTTGCAATGTTTTGCAAAGAAGGCAGAACTAGATATGCGTAGGCACTGATCACAGAGAGCCCTTGAAAGGATCTCTTTATGGTAGCCATGTTGTGCCTACTGGCAACGTGGCAGCTATATTGAGGGCACTGTGCTAAGTTTCTACATGGATTTTTATAGACCTATTTAGGAAATAGATACATGATGATAAATGCTTTACTGGAGTGGGAGATGATCTAGACATCCAGATAACATTAAACATCAGTTATGGTTTTGTTAATGCTTCTTCCTTATTTTGTCATCTTTATAAGACTACTCTGAGCTGGGAGAGCTTCCTCCCAGATCACCATTTCAACCAGTTTGTGAAGACTGGACAGTGAAAGAAGAGAGAAAGAGAACATCCAAGGAGCTTCGAGAACTCTGGCAAAAAGCCATTTTGCAGCAGATACTACTGCTTAGAATGGAAAAGGAAAATCAAAAGTTGCAAGGCAAGTCAATTATTGAGTCAAAAACGTAAGGTGGGAAAAAAACCAACACCATCAGCATGGTGGCTACAACAATAAATAAGTGACCTAGGATTATTACATATAATTGTCTTTTGCTTAATCAGAATCCCTTTTTTCCAATAACCTGTCACATTGGCTTTATCTCTCTTTTGTTGTACTTTACCCCTAGTTTGTTTACTTTTTCTTAATAGCGGTTTTGCTTGTTTTATCAATGGCAACTCTTATCCTGGTTCCTGGAAGTGCTGATAAGGTGCTCTAATTGTCTTCTTTGAACTGTGTCTTTGGTATATTTGGATCCACTTGCTCATGTTTAAAGTATTGCTCATCTTGGTGTCTGTATCCTATTCAGTCTTTCTGCTTATGTCTCCAAGGTGTTGTCCTTGTACTTTAATCCACGAGAAAAAGATGGTTTAACTTTACTACTGGTAGACACTTGTCATCCTACAAATATTTTAAATGCAATAGGAAATTTTAAAAGCAATCACAAAACATTTGTATCACATTAGGGCTGGGCTGAAGTATCACCCACAAAAAGTTGGGGGAAAGCAAAAAAAATGCAAAATAGGGAGACTGTGGGTGTGTGGGGTTGGTCACAAGGGGTTCTTTGGGTTTGGTTCTCCTCTTTATCCAACACTTCAGTCTGGGCCTAAGCATGGAAGAGGGCTGCTTGATTATCCAGTTTCTCCTCCATCTCATGGGGCAGCCCTTCAAATTGTATCTGCTTGTCAACTTGGCCAGTCCTCATTCAAGGGGTTCCTCAACATTCTAAGGCAACACTCTGTCCTGGTTTGTCGTCTCATCAGAAATCCTCGTCTTGTGAGATGATCAATCCCCATGCACATGACCTGGTGGTGAACCCATTGTTATGAGTTGCACAGTTCTTAATTGTGACCCTACAAGGGTGACCCCATCCATGTTCTGCCCCTACCCCAGCTGCAACGAGTCCGGTTGACTACATCTGCACAGTCAGTAAGAAGGAGAAGGTGAGTTCAGCCACTATGAACTCCAGATGGTGGGGCACAAAACCTTCCCTGAACTTTTTGTGTGCTTTTTTTTTTTTTTTGCACCCTTGGTAGCTATTCAGAACCATGATTATCTGTCTTTCTGCTGCCATTTTGTTTTCTACTTTAGCGTGTGTGGTCCTAGCCAGTTAAGGATTACTTAGTGGGTGAGGTTATAGCCCTTCATGAAGCTCAAAGTGCATGGTGGTGGTGGTGGTGGAGCAACATCATGCTGGAAGCTCCATGCCGATGTGCTTCTGAAGTGCCTTTCTTCATGTGTACATCATTTTTCTGAAACAACAAACACTGCACCTGGATGTTCTTTCTCCCCAAGACTTTGAATGCTGGATGCTCAGTACATTGTAGGAAGAAAGGGACGTGTCCCAGTATTATCTAAGCAAATGGGGAGATGTAATTCCTTCCCTCTCACCATGGATGGCCGTTATCCTTATTTACAGCCCACCCCCAGAAGCATCTCTGAAAGGGGATCCTTTTTATAGCCTACTGATAGATCTATGAGGTTGTGGGGCTCATTTGTTTGCTCTGTATCTTTCTATCTGCTTATTAGCAGATCTCCGCATTGCTCTAAAAAGCAAGCAGAATTTCCTTGCCTGGCACCCACGTTGCTCTGGGAACAAATTTCCCTGCCTTGCTGCTTTTACTAAAAGGTAATCTCTCTCTTTGTGTGTGTGCGCTCGCTCGTTCATTCGTTCTGATGAATGCCATTTGCAATGCAGTGGAAACTGTGCTCTCTATGGCCTTCATTGAATAAAATGCGGGTCTGATCAAAGGAAATCTTGTGTCCGGTTTCTATTACGTGCTACGCAACCGCAGATTTCTCCCCTTGCGCCAATCTCGAGGCTCTTTCATGTTCCTGGATTCTAATACTGATGGGTCTTCTGGTATTTACCACGTAGCTTTTTCCACAATCTGCACAAGGTATTTCATAAACACCAGGATTCGACAGGGGAGGTCTTGCATCCTTTGGGTTGCGCAGCATCTGCTCAATTTTAATTGTAGGTGAAAATAAAGTTTTGATATTTGGGTTGCGTCGCACGTAATAGAAACCGGACACAAGATTTCCTTTGATCAGACCCGCATTTTATTCAATGAAGCAAAGTTTAAACAGCTGTGAAATCTGGAGGCTGTTGCTATCTCCCAGATAAATCAACATTTTTTAATTAACAGGCAGCAAGAACTTTCTTTTATTAACAAGATCTGGCATCCGATCTTAAAGACAGCATTGCATTTTCCAGCTTCTCAGCACATGACTGCGAGGTATCTCCAGTTAATGTAGTGATTGACACCTCCGTTCTCAATTAGCGTCTCTCGTGCTCCTCAGGGCAGCTTTTTCTGTTAAACGTCTGCTTTGTTCTCTATGGTCAGTGTCATCTAGCAGCCCAGTCGTGCTGCATTCGCTTTGATAATGTCACGTGGGAGGGAGGAAACGTCAGCAAGGGATTAAAAGTTTTTGTGCCTTTTGGTTTGATACCTTTTAAATTGTATACTTTTAAAGAATTTTTGAACCACTCTGTGCATTTTAAAGCTTTTATTTCTTCAATAAATTTTACATGGCTTCTGAACCCATATACCCGATCTCCAAAATCATTTTTTGGCATGATCAGGAGCTAAGCGGAAAAAAACCAACCCACGAATTCTTAACTTGCATACACTTTTTGGTATGCCGCTATATAGTTCTGTTTTGGTAATATCAGCCAAGGAAAAATGGTATTCTTCAATCCTGTTGCTGGATTTGCAGTGGTGGACTAGACTGCACTCTCCTGTAGATTGTCTCACCACTATAATACATCCGAGTGCTGTTTTGATGATGCATTATGCTATTAAATCATCAAAGTGACGGCATTTTTATGATATATCGGAATAATATGTCCCAAGAATGACACTGTGCTGGTAATGTATTATCACAGCAAGGGCTTGTTGTACATATATCAAGCCGACGTCATTAAAGTGATAGCTGCTATATGATACATTACTTTTTAAAGTTGGTTCCGAGTTATACTGAGAGTCCAAGCAATGCTTTTAATGCCACCCTTTAAGGGAAAAAAACCCCATTCACAGTGCTTTAACTTTTTAATTGTTCTTCTCTCTCTCCCTCTCTCCTCCTTGCCTTAACTCCTGCGTTTCAATTCTTTCTTGAATGTCCTCAGGCATGTAGCAATTCCCACCTTTTATTCATCTGCAGTGATGCAGTTGTAATCTTTGCAGGATTTATATCTTCTAAATTCAGCTAAACCCTTTAGGACACTTGACCAGGAGATCTCCTTGTGTAGCCTTGCCTACCCACCCCTTGACAGCTATGCAGCAAAGACCCTCAGAATGGGAGTGCAGCTACCACTCTGGAATCTCCCTCTTAGCTTGAGCACCTAAGGTCGAAACTCTTCACGTGACCCAAGATAGCTTTCACAGCATAATCTCTCCTTTTGTTAATATTCCCTTTTTAAAATATCAGCCCTGACCCCACCCTGAACTTACTCACATGAGGCTTCTGTAGAGATGAGAAGG
This sequence comes from Plestiodon gilberti rubricaudatus, assembly GCA_026170595.1. Taxonomy (NCBI): domain Eukaryota; kingdom Metazoa; phylum Chordata; class Lepidosauria; order Squamata; family Scincidae; genus Plestiodon; species Plestiodon gilberti. The sequence continues at coordinate 72,611,942 of JANXHW010000005.1, forward strand.
GTGCACAGGTCAACTGCCCATGAACTGCATCACACCCTGTTTTGAAGATTAACTCAGTTTTCAGCTCCATTGTAATGCCATGTGTCAGGTCTGTACCAGAACAATACAGATGGTATAGATAAGCTGCATGTTTTCAGCACTTCCATGCAGTAAACTGCTAGAAAGGGCAAACCCTGTAATGCCATTTTTTAAAATGCCCATAGTTCTCGCAGAGTGGCAACACAAGGTAGTATTGTCATGTTTCCATGTTATTTTCTTTCCCTTTCAAAACTGCTGAAAGATGCTTGCCTCTTTTGATTGTCATGGTTCATTAGGCTGATGTTTTCAGTGAACTGTCTTAAATAACTGTTTAAGCACAATTGTCATATATGGAGCGTCATTAGCTTGCATGTCTTTAATCCCTTTTGTCTAGCTTCTGAAAATAATCTGCTAAACCGACGTCTGAAGCTTGATTATGAAGAAATCACCCCATGCCTCAAAGAAGTAACAACGGTCTGGGAAAAAATGTTGAGCATGCCAGGGAGGTCAAAGCTGAAGTTTGACATGGAAAAGATACATTCTGCTGTTGGGAAAGGTGAGTTTATATTAGTAATGTAGGATGCAGAGATGTATAAAGTTGTTGGAAAGTGGACGATCAGAATATGTGTTTTAACAGGTTGAGTATATTGGTGTGGCTGTTCATCATGGGTAAATAGCAGTTGTTTGAGCACTCTCTTCAAAGACTCGCACCCCAATCCTATCCTCCCCACCTCCCGCTGGTGCAGCTACACCAAAAAGAGGCGCACTATATCTAGCAAGAGGGGTGGATCAGGAGGCTTAAGAGGGGAAAGGGGATTTAAATCCCCTTACACCCCTATAAGCCTCCTGCTCTGCAATGTGTCGTCTTGGACCTGTGTTAGTGATTTCAGTAGCATATGTCCGAAGAGAGAAAGGAAGTGGGGAGGCTGCAGGAAAGGGGGATAGGATCCGGCATACGCCATCACCGCCAGATCCACCCCTTCCCACAGCCTCCCTGCCCACTGTTAGGCCCCTCCCCATCCAATTTTACCTCCTTCCTGCCCCCATTCCGCACTCCCCACACTCCCTCCTACCTCTCCTGCTGAGTAACCTGCTCCAGCAGGTGGCAGGAGAAATGATGATGTGTGCAACAAAGCGTTGGCCTTCCTGCCAGCATCCCGGCAGCGCGTTGAGTTTACGACACTTTTTCAGCAATAGCCAACAGTGGAACACGTGTTCCATTGCCGGCCAGCCTGAGAATATACCCCCTTTCTCATGGACTCAAGGTGGTTTTACATAAGCAGGCTGCGCATAAACCCCATTTTTAATGGGGGTTTTACAAGTATTATTCTATGAGAGTCTCATAGAACCTCCATTTCTAGATGTTTTCCTTTCATAGTGCAGTCATCCTGACTGGCCAATTCTTGCAGTCCAAGCACCCGCAGGGCAGCTGTCCAAGCTTCAGACCAGTTTCAAGGTTATCTGTTTTTTTGCCAGTTGACTCCTCCATACTCTGCTCCTTCACAGAGATATGCCAGCAGCTCTCAATCTCTCGGTCACACATCCAGCAGCTGATCCTGCTTAGCTTTTTCAGACAAGGCAGCAGCTCAACCTGCAAACCACACCTCCTGCCCATGTTCCTACTTTTTCAGCAGTTTTTCACAATGTTTTGGCAAAAGGGTCAAAACGACTTACAAAGAGGCAAATGTTGGGCTAATAGGGGAATTGATCACCATTCCAAGGCATCCAGGCTGGTGCCCCCTCACCTCAAACCAGTTGAATGTATAGTGGTGCAGAATGCGGATTGGGATTCACATTTAGATGTGTATTACAGCACAATCCTGTCTACAGATAGACCGGCAGAGCAACCACTCCGCCGGTCTAGGGTGTTGCAAATGTGCTGTAAAAAGTGTTTGTGGCACCCAGTGAGTAAGTGACACCGGCGGAGAGGCTTCTGCCTCTCCTCCAGTGCCGCAGAGCAGCGCTATGGCGGGAAGGTAAGTCCCCGCTGGGTGGCGGAGGGGCTGGGGGAGGGTGAAACGGGACGTTTTGGGGTTGGGTTGGTCGGCCAAGGATTGGCCGGGGAGGGATTGGCAGCGGCCTCCTCCGTCATATCCTATCCCCATTCCTGGACCTGGCCACCATTACATGGGGCTCTTGAACTTTTGCCAGCAATAACTGGCGCACATTCAAGCAGCAGATGGGGAACAATGTTTGTAAATACTGTTTACAGGTTTTTCCCACAAACATCACCTCTCCCCCAATGGCAACTTTCACAGAAAAAGCTAACTTGTTGAACATCAGTAATTTGGAATTGTGTATTGGGAGTTGGGAGACGTGAACTTAAATGTTGTTCCAGTTAAATAACATCACTTCATCCTCTCCAGAATCCTGTCTATGGTTTATAAATTACATACAGTTTGAAACTGACATGTATTGTCTTTTGCATTATTGAAATAACTCTGAAGGAAATAGGTAAAAGGAGGAGTCAGAAACATTTAAGAAAGAAGTAGGCAGTGTCTGTCTGCCTGGATGTGTGTGTTAGTGGTCATAATTTCTGCACTAAACAGAAGAAGTCTTGAAAGTCCTGCTTTTGGGCTGATATGACTGCTTCTTTCTCGACAACCCAGTACCATCCAGCCATCTGCTGATGAGGATGCAGTGATCCTTGTACATGATCTTGTGCCTACCATAGACTGCTGCATCTGGAACATCTGGAATGTTTCTCTAAACGGTGACATTTGAAAAAAGAATAGAGGACATCTCCAACCTCCTCCTAAATCCATATTCAGAGAATCAACATTAGAACAGTGCAGCAGCATTAGAACAGTGCAGTATCTCTTCTTGAGCTCCCCTTTTCCCCAGATCACTTTTGAATACTGGGACATTGGGAGCAGGCTCCCTTACAAATCCAATATGGATCATTCAGTTCTTGGCTAGTTAAGGAAGGAGAACTCTGCCTATTTAGCATCCTCACTCTGCCTACACGTACAGCCCTTCCAGTTGTCTTGCAGCCCACTAGGCAAGCTTGCCCCACAGTTTGTAGATAAGTTTTGCTAGATAAGATGCACATTATTGGATAACGTTGGAGAGAAGCTAGACTTTTGCTAGTACAATTATAAACAGTGCGATGTCCTTCCCCTATTCATTTCCTTATTTTCTTTTGAAAAGGAGTTCCCAGGCATCTTCGGGGTGAGATCTGGAAATTTTTAGCAGAGCAATACCAGCTTAAGCATCAGTTTGCTAGTAAACAACAGCCAAAGGATACACCTTACAAAGAACTCTTGAAACAGTTAACCTCCCAGCAGCATGCAATACTTATTGATCTAGGTAAGTCTATTTTTTAAAAAAAAATCCTCTGAAATGGGATGTAATAATGTTATGCTCTGTGGAGATAGGGCTTCTTAATTTAAAAGTCATACATCTAATAGTGTATTTGCCTTTAATAGGTCTTATTTTGTGGCAATCTCTATGCATTGATCTCTTGGCTGGGAATTATGCTTCTCCTTCCTCTAGACCAGGGGTGTCAAACTCATTTCATACAACTGGCCAAATAGCATTCATGGCACCTGCTGAGGGACGAAAGTGATGTCATTAAGCAGGATGATGTGTAATGCTGATGTTGTTTAATCTAATACAAGGGTTCTCAACCCCTTCCCAGCCAAGTACTACCTCTGGCACCACTCTCCTGCGGCGTACCACTGGAAGTGACTGGCGATGACATCATCCCCAGTTAGCGTTCCCGAGAGGCTCGGCCAAAGGCAGGAGCCTCTCACGAGTGAAAACACGCTGCTGAAAGTGCTGTGTCAGAGCAGGGTTCCGGTGGTCCGGCAGTCCAAGTACCATCAGCAGTCTGCCAAAGTACCACTGGTGGAACTGGTACCACTGGTTGAGAACCCCTGTTTCTAACACATGAAACTGCAGCCTTGCAGATGGCTGAATTTTATTTCCCATTTTTCCAGTGAAAAGTGTCTTTCAGAAATGTCTGAGCTATGGCACGGTGTTATTAAAGAAATTAAGCACTCCTCCTTTCTTCTTCTTCTTCTTCTTCTTCTTCTTCAAATGGCTTTTCCGTTTTGGATTTCTTTTACCCATTCTAGTTAGTTCAGGCTTTCACAGTGACTTCTTGGCACCTCTGCCAAACAGGAGACTTTGAATGGGGCTGTTCAGTATGTGTTGGAACGGCTCCTATTTTGGGCAGGGAAGTCACTGCAGAGCAAAGCAAGCTACTCTTCCAGTTGAGAAGCAAAGCACACTACATCTGCAGAAGCACTCGGTTCCCTGCCAGCCTGGGCAGTGAGTGGCCAGACCCAGAAATCAAACATAGCCTTCCTAGTATGCAATGCAGCAAACTCTAATTTGTGTGCAGAAAGCCTTAGCTTCAGGCTCTGTCTTTTTTGAAATAGAAACTCTGATAGTATCTGGCAAGGCAACATACCTCAGTACAAATTAAAGGGTGGGGTGAGATTTAACAAGGGAGAAGCTATAAAAGACACTTCAAATACACTGGAAGGAAAGCAGGAATCAGCCTTCCTCTTGAGTATATTCTGGCTTCTTGAGCCAAATCTCTCTCTTGATCTCGATAAACGTCCCCCATTCCTTCCGAGACAGATTTAGAGGCTTTATGCTGGGGGTGGCCAAACTTGCTTAATGCAAGAGCCACATACGATAAACTTCAGATGTTTGAGAGCCGCAATATTTAAGAAGCATTTAAATTCTTAAATATGTTTACTGACCATGAACATTAAACTTATGTTTTAATCCAGTGGACTCTTAGTGTATACACCTGGTAAACAATTATAAAGCTTGAAAATTTCTTCTTTACCTTTTATATTAATTGTGATGCAAAAAGGAGCTCAGCCAACATATTTCTGAGAGCCGCACATTATATGTCAAAGAGCCACATGTGTCTCAGGAGCCATAGTTTGGCCACCCCGATTTATGTGATAATGTGTGATAGTGTGATAATGATTAGTGTGATAATGCTTCATGGTAGGATTTTGTAAACAAAGTTTATCATCATCATCATCAATAATAACAATATTATTAACAACAACAACACAATAGGAGTTTATTATTATTATTATTATTATTATTATTATTATTATTAACACAAGAGGAGTTTTCTTTGTTAACTTCGTTATAAGGAAATGGGTAATATATCAGGTTTGATAGGTGCTTAAGAATGCCTTTTATTGCAGAGCAACCCAAGTAAAAGTTATGATCGGGTGAGGAAAAGGTTGGGAGCAAGACAACGTGTTTGTCTAACACTACGAAGAAAACACACACCCTGCATTAGACTGTGTTGGCTACTACTTTGCCTTGTTGGGTATACATTTCCACTCCCCTCTCTCAATTTCACACTAAAGTTTGTGAAATGGCATTCATAACCTGATAGATTTTAGGATATATTTAGAATTAACAATAGCCTGTAAATCTGTATTATTACGTTCTTTGTTAATTAATGTAGCCTGGTTCATTCGGATCTCCATGATAGGCCTTAACATTAACTGTTTTTATGCCCACCAGGATTGAGCTGTCATGCAGAGGCATTTACGATAGCGAAACAGAGTTCTGCTGTCGTAAAATACCTGCTGACGGAGCGCACAGGAGGTGGCAGCGCTCCACTGCCGCTGTTGGACCCTGCTGTGTCCGCCGGTGAAGGCACAGATCCAAGGAGATCCATTGCAGAGTGGGAGTCTTATGGAGAGGTAAGGGGAAATTCCCCTTTCCCTTCTGAAGCCTCCTGATCCTGATTCTCCCCCCCCCCCCCCGTTGAATACAGCTCGCCCGTTTTTGGTGTGACTGTACCAGCGGGGAGGGGGAATTAATAGAACCGAGTTCTTAGTATGAGATGGATGTCTGAGCTGCCATCTAGGTCAGTTGCAGCAACAGCAGCAGAACGTGGGGAGCACAGAAGAGCAGCACCTGGGACAGAGACAAAATAGTGTATCTCTTTGGGAGTGTTTTGCTAATCCTCTTTCCTGCTAGTTGCTGCTAAATTCTGAAACTCTGTACTAGTCTGTACTGCAGAATGTATAGGGAGGGGAGAGCTCTTTGACATTCTTCTAGTCTAATAATGCAACCGAACAAAAAAAATTTTTTTTTCTGGTACTTCGGAAGTTAGACTTATTCTTGGGTATATTTGGGGTGCTGATTCCAAAAATGGCATTAATTTTGCCCTATCAACTCTAGTTTTGGAGATATGGCATAACCACCTTGTATGTTGATTCAAACAACTTCCTCATGAGGAAGCCATGGTGTCAGCTTCATCATGACAGAGCTGCTTGAATCAGCATATAATGTGGCTATGCCATATCTCTAAAACTAGAGCTGATATTTTTGGAATCAGCGCCCCCAATATAACCAAGAATAGGTCTAACTTTTAAGGTACCAAAACGTGTGTTGGGTTGTGTAACTGAAGGGGAAAAAACCAGCAACTTCCCCCTTGGCCATGCCATAGAAATAGGCATAAGCAACACAAACTGTGTCCCAAACCATATCCTTCCTTCATTTGTCCTGTTACTGCTTTTAAGATCCATAAGCCTGTCATGAAAATGGGCACAGACACCCCCCACACACACACACCCAGAAGATATATGGAGAAGATTCTATAAGGACCTCCAATGAATGGGGAGACAGTTCTGGTCAAGAACCTATCCTAGCCCACCTGATCTAGACCTAGCTTGCTACCAGCAGATCTAATTCTATACTTATATTTAGAGTGCAAAGGCTGTACTGAATTTAACCCATATGACCCCCAGTGAGTGCTTTGAGCAACGCCTGAAAGAAAATAGTGTTTTTTTTTTAAAAAGGGCTCCCCCCCCAATTTTTCTGGAATTACACAGATGAAACTATTTTTTAAAGATTTTTTGAGAATGTTAGTCAGCCCACTGAACCCCCCAAAAGAGCAAAGATCACTGTTTTTAGGGAAAGTGAGGTGCAGGAATTGGTTGCAGGGTACCCCCTCCTCACTGAAATTAGAAATGAAACTTTGGCCTTTTTTTTCATGGCCAGGTTCCCTGGTTTTTGAATCCACTTTGTTTTGAGCACCTCTGGTGCAGGTGATCAGCTGCACACAGCTGTAAGCAGGAGCAACACAAGGCGTTGCTCAAACAACTCATTGGTCCTTAGAGGGTAATCTAATGCTGTTCCTGTAAGTTGGCTGTTTGTTTCTGGGTTGTTGTTTTCTATTCCCCCCCTCAGGCTGAGCCTAGCAGCGGATGAAGGTTGGGGTATTCATAATTATGTCTCCAACCTCAACTGAGTGTTTGCAGGGACCTGGCAGGTGGCTGGCATTATATACTGATTTTTAGCTGCATTTTTGCAGGAGCTGGATTTAGTTGTTTATTTCTGGGTTTTGTTTTCTTTCCCCCATCTCAGGCTGAGCCTATCAGGGCAAGGGTGAAGTTTGGGGTACTCAGAATTATGTCTCCAGCCTCAACTGAGTGATTGCAGCTACTGCAAGGCGACTGTTGCGTTTGAGCTACAAACGAGCTGAGATATCATTGTAAAACATGGTATTTTCCCAGAGTTGGTATTTTCCACTAAGAAGTGCATTCAAGGGTCAGGAACTAGCCTCCAGCTAATGGGGCACAGGTGGCTCTCTGAATAAACAAAAGAGGCTTGATTGCTGAGCCATTACATTTGATTGCCGCAGTGGCGGAGCCAGCCGATCTGGCAGGGGGGGCGGCATCCTCGACGCCCCCCAAAACTAATTAGCATAATTTATGCTAATTAGTTTTACCCGCTTTTTTCGCCGATTTTCGGCGATTTTAAGGCTAGAAATGGGTTTTTTAAAGGATTTTTACTAGGTGTGTATGCTTTTACCTGCACTTTAGTGAAATTGGACGGCTCCCACGACGATTTCAAGCCTTCTCCCGGGGGCGCAGCGTCTCCGTTCAGCCGCTCACTTGGTGCGGCACTTGGTGCGCCCCCAGAAGCAATCTCCGTAGTTTGCGCATGCGCAAAACCACGGAGTCTCCAGGGACGCTCCCGGAAGTAGTTTGCGCATGCCCAGAACGTCCCTGGAGACTCCGTAGTTTTGCGCATGCGCAAACTACGGAGATTGCTTCTGGGGGCGCACCAAGTGAGCGGCTGAACGGAGACGCTGCGCCCCCGGGAGAAGGCTTGAAATCGTCGTGGGAGCCGTCCAATTTCACTAAAGTGCAGGTAAAAGCATACACACTTAGTAAAAATCCTTTAAAATCGGCGAAAAAAAGCGGGAAAAATTCAAATTTTTCCCGCTTTTTTCCGGAGCCTCCCGCCCCCCTGGACAGCCTTCCGCCCTGACGCCCTGGGGCCCACCGCCCCCCGGCCCCCACCAGCTGACGCCCCTGGATTGCCGAGCCATTTAAACTTTAAAAACCCCATTTGAAAGGAAAAAAATAGAGACGATCTTGCAAAAACGGACTCTAAGAGCAATTTAAAAAAACCTCTTGGAGGCAGGGACTTGTAACTTGGGGTGCACTATGCTGTGACATGCCCATATACAACCCTAAAGCACAGAAGCTGTGTGTACAACACAACTATGTTTGTTTGAGCGTTATAGTGGTGAACTCACAAATTCAGCTGCAGCAATTGAAGGGTTTAAATGGCCATTTAAAAAAAACCTGGCAGGCAGTGACTTGTAACTTGCGGTGCACTATGCTGGGACATGCCCCTGCACAACCCTAAAGCACAGAAGCTGTGTGCACAGCACAACTATGTGTTTGTTTGAGATCTTGTGTCGTCAGGTCTATGCTTTACATAGGAATGAATGGAAAATGTCCCTTTAAACCCCAATGAGTGGTTGATGCCTTAAACCCCAATGAGTGGTGAATGCAACGCCTATGCTACAGGTATATGGAACACCTGGGAATTTTTTTTGCAGGTGGTTATATCTCTTTGGGAGTCCCTTCAACATGTGGAACACACTGACATTTGGGAATCCTGGGGAAATCGGACCTCTGGGACTAATGGGTTAAAGCACTGAAATCAATAGTTGCAAAGAAATTTGACCTTCTAAGTTCTTAGGTCAAACAGCCTGAAAATTACTCTTTATTTCACGTGACATCAAGGCAGGTTTGCTTTTATTGATGTGCTTGTGTCGCTAACCTCATCATTATTTTCACAGGGCGCACCTTTCCCACACATCCATATTTCTCAGCTCAACTTGGAGCTGGGCAGCTGTCACTCTACAATATCTTGAAAGCCTATTCCCTCCTGGATCCGGAAGTAGGCTATTGCCAGGGCCTCAGCTTTGTAGCAGGTGTGCTGTTGCTTCATATGAGTGAAGAAGAGGCTTTCATGATGCTAAAGTTCCTTATGTTTGACATGGGCCTTCGGAAACAGTATCGACCCGACATGACAATTTTACAGGTGTGACTTTTTTTTTGTTTTTTTTTTTTTCACCATTAATTAAGTCAGAATAAAGTATTGTGTGAATTCGTGTTAACTGTGCATTCAGAAGTGTTAAAAGGAAAGTAGCAAAATGGGGCACTATCAGTTGAAGTCTGGCATATATAGAATTTGAGACTTTCTTAAAATTCTTTTATTCAAAATAGAATACCTTGATCGCTAGGTTAACGTTTCAGGTGCTTATTTCTTGAAATGGAATGGAATCAGTGATCCCAAATTATTGGTTGGAACACAACTTGTTGTTTGCATGTGGGCATTGGTGAGGTTTACCTCTGGCAAACCTCATAGCTGGGACTCCTTTAGAAAAATGTCAAAAGATGAGTGGATCGCAGTATTGTAGCTTAATATCAGTGCAAAAGAGCTGACATATTCAATTTTGCCGTGCTATGCAATAGCTAATATAATGTGGCTTCAGTTCTCCCTTTTTCTTTTTTTGATCAGGTTTGTGAACACTAACTTGTATTTATGAGTATTTTAGATTGTGATCCTGAGTGTCAAACAATACATGGTACTAAATACGTCATTTGTGCTTCAGTCTTTAAAAGAAAGGAAAGAAAGAAAAATAACAGTTGTGGCGGGGGATCTGATCATGCTCAGGCCCATGATAATGCAAAGCGGATAGCGAACCCTTTCCCTTCATGCCATGTACCTGACAACTGCAGCATCCCCAACCTTGTAGAATGTCAAGAGAGAAGCATCCATTGCCATCAAAGGAAGTTTGATGCAGGATGCAGCGCACACCCTGTCACCCTGTACCTAAAACCACACCACTCTACTAAAAGGGTACACTCAAAAAGAGACAGAGAGGAAACTACAAAGAGAGATGTCTGTAAAAAGGGGGAGGTTTATATTGCTGCAAAGGGAAGCTACAAGTTAATGTTTTAAATTTATTATTATAATTATAACAAAGTATATAACACGCATGAACAACAATCCTTCAAACAATCCTCGTAAATAAGAAAATGGGACTAAATGGTTACTGTGCACATACAGTACCACAGCTGCACAAATGATACATTTACAGCCCAATCCAGTCTATCGCTGCCACAGCGTGCAAAAGCACATTGCGACGAATCCTAGGCAGAATCGGACCAGCACTGATGGAGCTGGAGCATACCTCGAGAGATAGGGCCCAGTGGCCCCTATGGGTCTCCTCGGATGTGCGCCGGCAAAACGGCCGGCACAAATCCAAGGACCCAGTGTAAGGCCAACCAGGCCCAGGACAGGGGATAGAATTTGGCGGAGTCCGCTGATAATCCCTCCCCGGTCCTTGGCCTGGTGTGCCAAGCACCCCTCCCGTTCCTCCCCGGTCCTCCCTCCCCACACCCCTGCCCTGACCAGCACAGGACTTACGTGCGTATGCCGGTGCTGGCTGCAGCCCCAGGCGGAGTAAGCGGCACCAGCCTCTCTGCCAGCACTGCTTACTCGCCAGGTGTCAAAAAGTGCCTTACGGCACGTTTATAACACCCAGCACCAGCAGAGCTGCTGCTCTGCCAGTGGATATTTAGTCAGGATAGCGCCCCAAGTGTCTTGTTTGACTCTGAATATCCGTTTTAAGAAGCAAGTCTCACCAAATGCAGTAGGATATAGGTCCAAATAAATATTTTTGTGGCTTGAGCTTCAGCCTATCATGATTTATATAATTTGGCACTTTTAAAAACTTTGTTGTACGTTGATCCCTGTTCTGATTTATGTATCCTTTATGGGCCATCACGTTTATTTTATGACAACTAAATGAGTGGCCACTAAAAAAGCAACTCTTTCTGTTCTTGAATACAGCCATATTGATTGTGTGGGGTGAAGGGCATGAGTTAGCCCTAAACTGTAGTGTTTTAACTAACAATGTCATAGTGATGCAAAGGATGTGCAAGCCTGTAGCAACAACTATTTGTTGCCTAGCAATATTTCCCCTTTCCATTCAGCCCACATGGTTCAGTGCGGCTGCACTGGATGCAGAGAGAGACTACCGTATTGTCCCGAGTATAAGATGCACCTGATTATAAGACGCACCCTTAAAGTTTGGTGCTATTAAAAAAATTTAATTAAATCACTGACATTAAATTACAACAGCCTGATTATAAGACGCACCCCTAGTTTAAAAACTTTAATTAGGAGAAAAAAGACCAATACGGTATTTTAATTCAGCAGTACTTTATCAATTTTTTTTCCTTTTTGTTATGGTCAAGTACTTGAAAGTGCATTGAAGACAACCAATGCCTTACAACCCACAGCTTAAGAATATACAATTTAGCATTGCTGTTTTATTTACTATTGAGTTTCTTTTTCTGTGACCTTGCAGATCCAGATGTATCAACTGTCTCGACTCCTTCATGACTACCACAGAGATCTTTATAATCACTTTGAAGCGCATGAAATTGGGCCTAGTCTATATGCTGCCCCCTGGTTTCTTACAATGTTTGCCTCTCAGTTTCCCTTGGGATTTGTAGCTAGAGTGTTTGGTAAGTCACATTGTTGAGGATAATTTGGAACCATGTTGATGTCTGCTTGTCAGTTGCCATTAAGGATATAGCTTGTTGAAAATTTGAGAGGTTTCCACTGTCTTTTTATGAGCTATTTTATGAGTCTGAGAAAATCAACTAGTAGGATGCAAATGGGTTTCACAAAGTCGCTCAGATTAGAAAATGGAGACAGACAGATGCAAGTACAATGCAAGTACTTGTGTTCCACGCTATGAAATGCTTTCTTTGTGTCTATTGCCAGAAGAAGTGGTTTATCTTGCTTCTTTTCCTGAATTGTATTCCATGTTCTTTGAAACCCACACATGAATTATCCCTGAGGAATAAAACCACTCAAGTCCCTATTAATAATATTTTGCCCAAAATAAAAATGAATTTGTGGTTAATACAATTGACCCATAAGGTTCTCAAACAGCCCAATCCTATGTCAGACTGGGCTGCCAGCTATAATGCTTTGCAACAGCGGAATGAAGTTCCACTGTTACAAAATGGTTCCCAACAGATGTCGCCGGACCTCATCACGCCCACTGGAGCAGGTAGGGTGGGGGTGGGTAACATGGGCCGGGGGAGGCTGTAGGGAGCAGGGAGGCTGTGGGAGGGGGGTGGATCTGGCAGTGATGGCATGCGCCAGATCCTATTCTCCTGTTTGGCAGCCTCCTTGCCCCCTTTCTCTCCTTGAACTTGCACCAGCTAAAGAGCTGCCACAGGTCCAGGGAGATCCATTGAGGAACGGGAGGCTTATAGAGAGGGCCCATCTAAGAGCAGGAAGACGGGCATTGGGCACCAGTGAACTGGAAGGGGAGGCATCTTGTGGGGAGGACAAAGGGAGAAAACCTGTTGGCATTCATCTATAATAAATTGTCGAGCATCATATATTTAGGTGTCTATGAGTGTTTGTGGAGCCCTTGGTGTGGATCTCTGTGGCTGGATGTGATTCCCCAATCCATACAATGTGGACCTGCCTCCATGGGATGAATCCCAAGGGACAGAGGCAGTCGCGTGCGCACACACACAATTGTGACAAAGGAGAAATTGACCATTGGTTAAAATGGAGCAAAGTATGATAGTGAGGAGAGTGTTTTACATAGTGTAACATCTTTTACAGACAACCCCCTCAAGTAGATTCAGTATTTTGGATTTCCTTAAGGTTTTCCTTAAGTTTGGAACAGTCTTCCAACTTGACAGCACTGCGTAGTTCAATCTAAATTCCATGGTTGACAGAATTTGGTAGCAGCCATACTCCGCTCCCCTCCAGTTGATGTCACAATAATAGTTTGTATGCCTTAGGAATGAAATCAAGCTGACATTCCAAGTGCAACACGTTGAAATTATAGCCCAACATTCTTCCTCATAGGCATGCATAGTAAAACAATACAGTCTCTGGCATTACTTATCAACGTACTGGTTGAATGCAAATAAACTAAAACATGTGTTATCTATATACTGTATATACCCCACCCTATCGATTTTGGCACTCCAAATGTAAGCTGCTTTTCTTTAAATTATCATGCATTTTTCTGTTTCGCTTGCTTCTCACAGGCAAAAATAAAACTTTATAAACAAGGAAATGCATTTGTTAGGAACAGTGCAGATCACAAAATAAAACAGCCTCTGCAAATGCGGGCTGGCATAGACTTGAGAGAAAATGTGACAAAAATCAAATTTAAATTGCTACAGTGGAAGCAGGGATTCAAAAAAAATTCTTACAAAATTAGGGAGCAATCCTGATGACACGCCCAGCGCTGGAAGCAGTCGCAAATGTGCTGGAAAGCACGTTTGCGACTACTCAGGAGTAAGGGAGGCTGGCGCAGAGGCCGGCCTCCCTTACTCAGTCACCGGAATTCCTGGGCGGCTGCCAGAGGAGGTAGGTCAGGATCTGGCGGGGGGCGGTTCTGCAGGCGAGGGAGGGGGCCCATTGGCCTAGCCAGCTCGGGAGGGGGCAGGGGATGGCTCCCACCATATCCCAGTCCCCGCCGGGCCGGCTATGCTGTTACACGGCCTCCTCTACTTCCGCCAGGTATTTAGCTGGCGGAAATCCAAGGAGGCAGATAGGGTCGGCCCCGGTTTACACTCGGGGAAGGGGACGAGCGTCCCCTTCCCGAGTAGACCTCCAGCCCGCTGGTCGATGGGTAGCCTGGGCATAGGATTCGGCGGGCGGCCCTGGGCTGCCAGCTGGATCCGTACACAGGATTGTGCTACCCATCATGTAATTTTGTTTGAGTGAGGTTTTTTTTTCATTGAGTGATAAATTCCAGAGGGGTTGCCATAGTCTGTGGCTGTGAAGACAACAAACGGGCTTGTTTAAGCCACCTTTAAGATGGATCACAGGTATTGTGGCACAAGCTTTTATAGACTAAAGCCCACTTCATCTGACAAAGTGGCTTTGGCCCACAAAAGCTTAAGCTGTACCTCCATAAATTTGCTAATATTTAAGGTGTCGCAAGACTCTTGTTTTCACTGCATGATGGGCTTTGCAGGGCAAAAACAGTTATTTATTTGTATGTAAACTATGTAAACAGGTCTGTGAACTTTTTTTGTTGAAAAATGGTTTATACTAAGTCCCCAACATTGGTTCTGTTCCAGAGGTCTGTCCGGAAGTCAGAGCATATGTATCTTGAACCAGCCAGCTCTTGCCAGCCCAGTACTATCGTGCCTGTGCAAAAACCCCACAAATGACATACAGTGAGGGTCCATTGTATTATTATCAAAAAAATTGTAATGATTTAATATGGTGTTACAGTGTTTATATGCTTCTCATGCATTGTTTCAATAATTCTTACAACAACCTTGTAAAGGAGATCAGTGTTATTTCCATATTGCTGGTGGAGGACTGAGTCTGAGAGAGTAGAGACCTAAGTGAGCTCAAGGTTGTGGCAAGGTTTGAACTGGAGATTTCTGGTTTGTAGCTCATCTCTATGCTGCAACACTAAGGTAGCTCTCTGAGAAACTTATATTTGAGATAAACGTATATTTGTGGGCTAGAGGGCTGTATTGTGTATATGTCGTAAAACTGCCTCTCTGTTTCTGTCTCTGAACTTTCAACACCCCTGTCTACATGGTCATATGAGGGTCCTGTACATGTTTTCTTATTTGCTCAGTAGCTCCTGCCAACCTAGCAGTTCCAAAGCATGTTAATGCAAGTAGATAAATAGGTAGCGCTTGCGGGAAAGTAAACAGCGCTCCGTGTTCCAGCTGCATGCTACGCGCTGCGGCAAGGAGAGTCATGCCGGCCACATGACCACGGAGGCGTCTTCGGACAATGCTGGCTCTTCGGCTTTGAAATGGAGATGAGCACCACACCCTAGAGTCGGACACGACTGGACTTAATTGTCAGGGGTCACCTTTACCTTTTAGAAGAAAGTTAAAACAGTATTTACCCTGTTCCAAGATTGTAGATAATTTGATTTTTGAATCCCAGGGTCTTCTCGTCACGCTGACATTCGTTTGAATGTCTACATTGCATAGTTGCTGGCCCATCACCCGTTTGCAGCAAGTATTTCCACTGGATATGCTCTTAAAACAATTGGCCTCTTGTTTAACTATTCAGTGTTTTTTATGTAGAAGCAAGGCAATTGGTTCAGCTCCTACAGTAATATAGCATAGGTCACCTTGAGTTGATCTGCATTTTTCACAGTGTTATTTCTTGCGTACTCGCTGCTCTTGGCTTACGTTGCACATTAGCTTTCCTTGGCTTTGTTTTCAGCATTGTCTCCTCCCAATTCTCACGTACCAATGTACTATTTTAGTATTTTTACGCAGTTCCACTCTTAAACTGGATGCCTTGATGGAAATTAATTTTGCCCAGTATAAGAAGGGGAATGCATAAGCAACAGACATATTTGTTACTACAGATGGCAAGGATAGGTTCGGACTGCAATGAGTAGTTGTCAGTACAGATAGTTTATACAAATGGTATAAACAGAAAGCAACGTGATATACAGTGTCTTAAACAAATGTACATTTCCTCCCTTACTTCTTCAAATCACACCTAATTCTTGCTGAATAATATATAGAATTGGAATGTGAATGAATTGTGCAGAAATATACAACTCTTTATACATATGTCACATGTTGTGTTAAATTTTCAAAATGGATTGCTAGGATATACCCACTACCACCAGAACAATCCTTGATAAACAGGTGTTCTTGAATCTCTGGGAAACATGTAGTGACTTGCCTGCTTCTTGAAGGCCAGAGGCAGACCTAAACAATTATGACCCACCAAGCTGGATACAGCCCCATTAGTGATGACAACTGACAACAGCCCACCATTCATATGAGATCTGCTAGGTTTTTGACAATCCCTTGGTTTTGCAGCTCAAATAAAGCAGCAAAACTCGGTAAAGTAAGCTCAGTGAGCCCCTGGTATATCACTGGATACAGCTGATAGAGGTTTATCAAGCTTCTAATTAGTCATAGATGACTCCACTCAGCTTAGTGGGTCACACATTGTGCAGACCTGCTCTCTAGCTTGTGTTTCTACTTGTTGTTTAGAAGACGTTGTTGTCAGCCAGGACAAATTCACTTTCAAATTCCCAGGTAAACTTTAAGCCATATACCTCCCTTGATCACATACTTCAAACATCTAGTTGAGAAGTATTCATTAGATTTGTTACTAGGGTCTTGGGGTAAGTTCACATAATGTTCCTCTATTATCAACATGAGAAGTTCAAACTTTGGAGGGGGCACACATGTATATGAGCAAACATAATGTGTGAACCAGACAACCACAGATATGGCCTGCAGCAATTCTCATGAAACTTTGGCTTTTTTTTAATCACTGTGATCATAGAAATTGCTATGGACCATATCTGTGGTTACTTGGATCATAAATTGCATTTGTCCATATGAATGCATATCCAGGGCAGCTAGAACGGTCCACATAGGGAGAGAAACATGTTAGTGCAAATTACATGTATAACTCTAATCCCTTTGGTGATTATTCTGAAGTTTAAAACACTGGGTTTTTTATTCTTAAGTAAGAATATACAAGTATAGATAACAAAGAGCATCTTAGTTCTGTAATTCTTTGACAGCTTTTTTTTTTTTAAAAAAAGGAATATTTAAAATATAATTGCATTTCAAATTGGGATCTAAAAGCTTTCTATATACAAAAAAAGACATTAAAAAATAAAGTAGCTCTTATGTTACTCAAAGCTAGCAGTCTTGAAATGGTGATCAATGTAACTTGTTCTCTTCTTGTAAAGGAAGTCTTCCTTTCACTTGCATCCGGAGCCTATTCTCTTTCAAACCATTACACTGGCTCCCCAAGTTACGGACAACTGAGTTGGCATTTTCGCACAGGCAAAGTACATCCTTTGTACCCGCGTACAAAGTACCCGCGGTGGGCTGGCAAGAATTGGATGTTTCAACTTTGATTTATTACAGTATTTATATACCGCCTTTCTCATTGGGAGAAAGTACATTAAGTATCAAACTTAAGTACATTTTGACTTAAGTACAAACCCCTGGATGCTTAAGTCGGGGACAGACAGCCCAGTCCTAACTAACCCCCCACCCCGCCAATGCAGCCAGGCCAACGGAGCATGCTCTGTATCCTGTGGGGGAGAGGCAGCCACAGAGGCCTCCTTGAGGTAAGGTAAAGGAACAAATGTTCCCTCGGGATAGGTTTCTGCTTCCCCAATAGGTCTACTCAGACTGGTGCTAGCTCTTTGGCAGGCACAACTCTGAGCAGACGCGGGGAGGTGGATTGAGGCTGGGAAGAGGCATAGGATATCAGCAGAGCTACTGACGCCAATAACCACCTCAGTCCCCACCCTGTTCTGCCTGCCTTCTATGTCAACTTACCAGCACCGGGGCATATTCAAAGGCTGCTGTTTTCAGCCGCTGCCACTCACCATTTTTGGCGGCGGCCTGGTTGTGTCTGAGTGAGTCGTATTTTGTGACGCCAGAAAGGCTGCTGTGCTGCCGGAATGCAAGTTCTGACAGCACAGTGACCTGTTAGGATTAGTTCCTCAATGTACTGTCATTTTTTTTTCTACAAGAACTATCTGAGCATTCGCAATGGAAACAGTACTTGGAAAGATCAGCTCCATATAAAATATATACTGTCTACATTTTAATATCCAAATAACATTTTGTTTACCATACTGGACTAGGGAAGGCAATTTTGAGCCTGTTAAGTCAAGAGCTTGGCCTCCTTTTGGAGATGTCCCATAGAATCATATATAGTCTTGGAAAAAAAAACAGAAGGCGGGGTCCTCAGTTACAAGGCTCAAGACCAAACTGCAGTGTGCTTATTTTATTAATAGAGGTGTTTGAAAATGGTGTTATTTAGTAAGCCCATTGTGTTCAGTCAGACATAGGCTGTAATCCTCTTGTATTCAACAAAAACAAACATCTCTATTAATATATTTGTATCTCTCCTTTCAAGTCAGTGTATATATGAGATTATCTCAGTTTATCCTCACAACAAATCTGTGAAGTAGGCTAGGCTGAGAGTGTGACCAGCCTAAGGTTACCCAGTAGGAATTACGAATGAATGAAAACTTGAACCCAGTTCCTGTTCCAACACTCTTATCAATAACCAGTAACCAATGCTCAGAGCATTGGTGCACTACAAAAAGGTCCCAGCAAAAAAAAAAAAAAACTTGGATGATACCACTGCAATATGTAACACAAACTTGCTTAATTTCTCGTTTCCTGTTGTTATTGTCCTATCCCCCCCCTTTTTTTTTTCAGATATGCTGTTTCTCCAAGAGTCAGAAGTTGTATTTAAAGTGGCTTTAAGCCTATTGGGAAGCCATAAGCCCTTGATTTTGCAACATGAGAACTTGGAAACTATAGTTGATTTCATTAAATGTATTCTCCCGAACCTGGGCTTGGTGCAGATGGAAAAGACTATTAACCAGGTACGAAGCTGAGTATTGTCAAGGAAGACATAAATTGCAAAATCATGAGCAGTTTATTTATGTGACTGTCCCATAAAGTAATGTATTTGTATTTTTCCCCTATTTAACTGGTTTGTATTAATACACTTGCAGGGTTTAGGAATTACTTTCCTTATGCTCCTGCTTAGTTAGCCTTGTAATCCATGCTAATTGGGCAAAGAGGCACCTTTTAAAGTGGTGTCCTCTTATAATTAGCAGGGGAAGAGTAGCTGTCCCCTTTTCACCCCAGCATGGCATCTTTTCCAGTGACTGTTTGCTGGAGCCCCTTTTATGTCTTTTTCAATTGTGAGTCTTTTTGGGACAGGGAACCATTGATTGATTGATGTTGCTATGTAAACTATATTGTGAACTACTTTTTGTTGAAAAGCAGTCTATAAATATCCTTAATAATAATAATAGTAATATAATATATGCAGAACCAGGATATTTTTATATGCTGACCAGAGCCATTTTAATGTGACCTTTGAGTAACGTTACACCTAGACTTCCTACTGTTTCCTAGTGAGTGCTTGTTCCAATACTGGAATTGCTTTGGATGCTTAAGGAATAGTACTATACCTGTGCACAGGAACTAAAATCCTGTCCAAAGAATATAATGCATTATTTCCTGAAAGCAAGTAATAATATACAGTACCTCCAATGGAACCTCATGCAATCTGCTCTGCTTTGTAGCAAGATGACTATGCAATTACAGGAGAGAGAGAAAAAATGAATGGGAAATATTTCTTTACTTTTGTTGTTGTTGTTATTCAGTCGTTAAGTCGTGTCTGACCCTTCGTGATCCCATGAACCATAACCCGCCAGGCCTTCCTGTCCTCCACTATCTTCCTGAGTTTGCTCATTTTCATGTTCGTTGCATCGGTGATGCTGTCTAACCATCTCATCCTTTGCCTTCCCCTTCTCCTTTTGCCTTCAGTCTTTCCCAGCATCAGAGTCTTCTCCAGAGAGTCCTCTCTTCGCATTAGGTGGCCAAAATATTTGAGTTTCAGCCTTAGTACCTGTCCTTCCAGGGAACAGTCAGGGTTGATTTCATGTAGGATTGACTGATTTGATCTCCTAGCAGTCCAAGGGACTCTCAGGAGTCTTCTCCAGCACCACAATTTCTTTACTAGAGATATGTAAACCACCAACTATTTCCTATCAGTTATAAGAACTAGATGTTACACAGGAGACACTTGAACAGTCTCCCAAGAAAGCATTCTTCTTCTCCTTTTTTTTTTTTTTTTTAATGGACACACTTCCATTTTATATATGCAACAGGTATTTGAGATGGATATCTCCAAACAGCTGCAGGCTTATGAAGTTGAGTACCACGTACTTCAGGATGAATTGATAGATTCTTCTTCTCTCAATGACAATCAGAGGATGGATAAATTAGAAAAAGCCAACAGTAGTTTACGGAAACAAAACTTCAATCTTCTTGAGGAACTACAGGTACACATTTTGTATTTTTCTGTATGATGCGCATTAAAATAAATTTGCAGGTAGGTGGTGAGCGAAGGTACTAGCTGCATGTGTCAATAGTTGGGACTTTTTTGTATTTTGAAAGCATTTGCACAACTGTTCTCTAGAACCTTTTTGTGGTGAGTAGTGGAAAATCATTTAGCCATAGGATTTGATTCATCTTCCATAAGAAGCTGCCTTATACAGAATCAGAATATTGGTCCATCTAACTCAATATTGTCCACACTGACTGGCAACAGTTCTCCAGGATTCCAGACAGGCATTTTTCTTTGTCCTACCCGGAGCCTTCTGCATGCAAAGCAGATTCTGTACTGCTGAGCTACAGCCACTCCCCAATCAGATTTTCATAATTTAACAAATTACAATTTTTATAAATAGAAGCCCTAAAAATCAGGGCTCTGCCCAACTTTGGAATGTATCTTGTGTGAGCATTACATTGTGCCTTTAAATGCTAGCTGCATCTACCCTTGGGATGTTAGGCAACTGTGTAGCCAAAGAAAGGATTGCTGGAGGGTAATATATTTATGAACCACATAGTCTCCACAGGAACTTTATGACCTCTAGCATCAATAGAAACGCCTGAAAAGGTGCAACTGTTGCTCACCAAGGTACATTTTAAAAAAAAGTGTGAAGGATGAGAAGTCTGTCTCCTATTTTTCTGCCTTGGAAACCAAAACTGAGAATTAAACTGACCATTCAGGTTAATGCTGCCCGATCAAAGTTTGCTAAAACTGAACAGGCAAAAAAAAAAACTACTCCAATTTCTCAGCTCTTGGCAGACATCATTCTGTTTGGTTTGAGTGGTGATTCATGTTCCCTTACCTCAGTATCAATGAGGTTCATACTAACTGTAGCTCTGGATTAACAACGCTATGGTTAATTACAATGCCTTAGTAGATAAATTCAAACATCTATTAGTCAATCCAGCATAGATTTATTGACCTTCTCATTTTTTCCACTCTGTATTAAGTTATAGGTTTGAGTCATTCTAGATATTAAATAATCAACATTTGGCAGGGATGGAGAAAATATATTATAGACAAAATTTAAATGATTATTAAATAGCAAAATATCCATCATTTTGGTGGGGTGGGGAGAGCCCATATGTTGTAGATCAAAACCTGTCTTGGTGACTCAGTGTCTAGGAAGAAAGAAAACCACTAATTCACATGTATCTGTATTTCAGTCTTCTCAGAATTCAAAGGGAATCACTGGAGACACTATGCTTATCACTATTAGCGCTAGAATGCGACCAGGAGGCAGAACCATGAAACTGGCTGTGGAGAGAAAGAGATATGTCAGTTATTGAATGGATCTAGAGAAGTGTTTCTCAACTGGTGGTACATGTACCACAAGTGGTATGTGAGGTGGGTGTCCAGTGGTACGCGTGGCACCCGTGGACACACACTTCACGTCAGGGAGACCGCAACGCGTCTCTGCAAATGCCAGTAAGAGGCTCAGTGAGCAGAGCACAGTTTTCGTGCACTTGAAAAAATTTCTCCCGCTCGCCCTGAGCCTCTTGCTGGCATTTGCAGTCATGTCACGGTCTTCCAACCTGAAAGTAACTGGCAATGACGTCATCACCAGTTTCTTCCGGTGGTATGTGAAGAGGTCTGTGACATTGGAAGTGGTACGTTGGGTCAGGAGGTTGAGAAACACTGAGTAATACTTTTAATTCTGTATTGCATTGCTGTACAGGTGGGCCCCCATATCAACTGATCCGCTATCCACGGTTTCAGTTATCCACGGATCGTGCCCCCCCCCCCCAGGCTTTTACTTTTTCCCAGTAAGCTTCGTTTCTTTCTTAAACAAACAGGAGAATACTAGAGAGGCTCTGCAAGGTTAACAGAAACCTTGCAGAGCCTCTCTAGGACTTAGTCTCGTTCTACTTGTCTGCAATGGAGGCTGCTTCTCTGTTTGTTTTTAAGGAAAAAACAAACCTTGCTGAAAGAAAAATAAGAGCTGGGGGGGGATGCATGCCTGCCCGCAGGGGAGGCAGGGCGGGGGGCCCTCAGGAAACCATGGAGGGGGTGTTCGCTCCTATCCATGGTTTTAAGTATCCACGGATGGGCCTGGAACATATCCCCAGCGGATATGGGGGGAGTACTGTACATGTAAAATCCCATTTTAAGTATATTTGGCGACACATAAGATGGACAGAAACCTGCTAAGTGAGCAGTCTGTTCCTTTTGTTCCTCCACAAATACTGTGTGCATTATTCCTTTTCTTTATTTTAGATGGCAAATGGGAAGATCCAGAGCCTAGAGGTGATGATTGAGACTTTGCTGAACAACGAGAGCAAGCTGAAGCAAACCATTCTTGCACTAGAGCTGGAAAGAAAAGCGCTGCTGGCAACGGTAGGGGAGTCGCACACACGCTCAGCTAGCCCCATTGGAAAACCTCTGCTTACCAGGCAAGAGCATATGGATGCTGCTGACTGACAGCTGCAGACAGAACGAAGGAAGCAAGTTCTTCACAGACAAAAAGGGAAGACCATTTTCTGAAGTCAACATTGGAATCTTTCACATAGTTCATGCCTTAATGTTGAGCGAACCAAAAACTTTGCACAAAAGAGACGCTTGTTACTAACGGAGGAGGCTCCTCTGTGTTCATATTTGTTTGACTGAACCATATATGCAATATAACAAGCAGAACCTTCATGCTGCCTTGTTGTCTTTTTGCTTTAAATGGAACACTTGCGTGTGCTTCACTTCCAGTCCATTGTAAACGTTTTCAGCCCCAGACTCCCCAGGAAGTGCTTCTCCACCCAAGGGCTTCATATTGCTTACCCATTAAGCATTTAGGAAACTCATTTTTGTGCTGCAGGAGTGTTGAAGAATGTTGGCACTTGGAACGTCTGTATAGGGGGCTACATAGTATTCATTTGTGTTTGGATTTCTGACTCTTCTTCTTTGCCTGAAGTTGAAGCATCTACTGTGGATTTTTGTAACTACTTCTTTTGCCTGAAGACATCAATTTTGTGAGCCCCAGGAGGCTGAATTTTTACCATATAATTTTTGGAGTTACTTTTTGTTTTATAAATGTGATATTTTAGTCATTCTTTTTTGGTGTCCCTTTTAGCATTCTGCATTATAGCATGGTTAATGCTCATAAAACAGATCACAATACTCCTTTTTTCTTCTATAATGTGTATATTAGCAAAGCCTGAAACTCGTATCATTATGGCGGATCATGCCTTAAAGTCTCATTTTATTTATTTTTTAATCTCTCTGTGGTAAGCCTTTGGTTTCCCAAATGAGAGTATAATTGATGGTCAGTTTTAATTTCATTTGTTTCTTAGACACCCGCCCACCTCTGAAGAAATCTTGTTCTTCAAAATATTATCTTCTGAAAGTGTGAAGGTACCTCTAAGTACTGATGGCATAAAAAACATATTTTAGCAACAGCTTCATACAAAATAGCTAACTGACTTTCAAATTAAGAATGCAGGTTATTTCAACAAAGTTCATTTTGAATAAGGTCACACATTTACAAGATACCCTTTTGTTTTTCAAATCAATGAAAGTATTTTCGGGATAGTAAAAAGCAGTTCAGTACAAGTACCATGATATCAAACAGTATGCAACTCACTCAATACTTTCTAAGAGAAGGGTAAATTATAGCGCAATCCTAACCAACTTTCCAGCTGGCAATACTGCCCCCTTCCGGCCTCGATCCACCCTCCTCTTCAATCTCCACTGCTGGCGCACAGCCGCTTGCTGCTTGCAGTGGCAGCCTGGCTGCGCAAAATGGCACGTCGCCATTTGCGACAGCTGTAAAGCACACTGTGCCACCGGAATGCAATTTCCGGTGGTGCAAAGTGCCCATAAGATTGGACCGTAAGCCATGACAGTTAAACTGGCATAACTTGATATGTTGTAGTGTAGGTACACCCTACGTATCACTTGAATGAACATGCACCTCAGTTTATCAGACTGGCTCCTTGAACTTCTTATATAAAAATTGTTGTTTTCACAAAATACTGCGCCTGATTTTGTGTCCTTAAACATCAGCAATGACAGTATGAATCTTACTGTTTATGTTGGAAGCCAGCTATTAACCATTGACATCTTTAAATGATTGTTTCATTCTGGTTTCTTCAGAAGTTTTATTATATTTACTGCTTTGAGTGCCCAATAATGTTGCATTTGGACAGAGGCAATAACTGATATATTGGTTTTTTAACACTAAAAAAAAAAAAGAGCAATAAATATATATATATATATATATATAATTCTGTCAAATCCGTGTGTGTTATGCTTCAAAATCCAGGGTAGTGTCTCCTCCTGTACTCCTAATGGATTATTAAATGCAAACATTAGAGGAGGTCACCCACCCCAGGGCATGTTTGTGAGGCTGCTTGCATAGCAGGCTGGTAAGCCCACCTACACAAGGTTCTCATCAGGATGACTTCTCATCAGAAACCACTCATCTCTCTGTTTGGGGTGAGTTCTTCCATTTCTGCCTTTCTCTGTGTCCCAGTGCCATATAGGATTGGGGTGGGTGGGTGATGATATAGGTAGGGACCAGTGGCTTGGGGAACTAAGGTGAGAGCTGGTCACCGTGCAGATGGGGTATGCTTACTATTTCCCCCTCTTTCCTGCTCTCTTCTTTGGTGGTAACTAAGATTGGGGGGATAGTAGAATGTTGGGAAGGCTGAGGGGAGGGTTTGCAGTGCTGCCATTAAAAGGATTCTGTTGGCCTAAGCCGACTTGGGTGATCCTGGGGGGGGGCCCTTGGAGTGCCCCTGGCCATTGGTGCTGGGAGACTTCAATTCCATGCCAGGGGGCCCAGTGGTGGAGCAGTTCAGGATTTCATGGCCACCGTGCGATATTCCCCCTAAGGAATATTGATGGGCACTGTCCCTGCTGCTCTTCCCCTGTTGCATTTACATAGACTGCTGGTGGTCTATTTTCCACACCATTCGTGGTGTGGAAGGCAGTGGCTGTTCGCACCAGTGCACAGATCTGCCCTGTGGTTTTCTGCCACTGTGGGGATGTGCAACTGCACAATGTAAACATCTGTTTGGAAAGGACAGTCTGTAAAGGTAGATGGGGGAAACAAAGAAACTTTGGGGGCAGTTTTCTGTGGCACAGGTGATCCCATTTGATCAAATGGTTGGATGACATTCAGCAGTGAGTTAGTGGCACTGCAGTATTTTTAAAGTTTTATTCACATATGCTGCTAGTCAATAGGCACCCACCTCAACTGCAATAAAAGCAGTGCCCAGGTCCCTTTCAGCAGCCAAACAGGTCTTTTCTCCACAGACACTTCAATTTTTTTCCTGTGCCTCACCCAGCACAGCAAAAAAAGACATAGATTTTGAAGGCGTCAGCAGTCACCTGTCAAATCACCTCTGCTGTTCTTAAAATGGTACCTCTGACTGAGGTCCAGATACAAAAGCTCAGTGCCAGCACAGCTCATCTGAACTGCAGCAAGCTGCAGTGTGGAAAAAAAACAAAACATGGTGGAATGCAATTTGGGCATGTTGCCTCTGAAAATATGGCTCATCGGCCCAGGTCACAGCGAGCAGGCATTTGGGCCTTGATGGCAGTATTCCCTGTTTTCTGTCTCATTCCTTTCCAATGTTTTTGATCTATTGCCTTCAGTTTCCTAGCCAGCTAGTTATATAGTATCTCTAGCCAAGCCATTTAACAGGCGAGATGACAGGCGATTTGCTGCTGCATTGACTCACCTTTCAGTCCTCCCCCCCCCACCACCACCATAAAGTTTTTTAATCCTGTCCAGTAAACTCACTGCTCAGAAATCCTCCTTAGTTTCCAGGCACAGCGTGGCTTGTCCTGTTCCTTCAGATTTATTTACATAAGCTATTGTGAGATGAATGAATGTCTCGTATTACTCCCACCTAGAAACTGTTTCTCATGAATTTTCAGCACAGAACCTTTTGTTTTAGTGTTTTATCCCTAGAGGGACTTTATCTCTGAACCACAGGAAGCTTTCTGATTATGAGGGTTGCCTGGGCTTCTGCAGAGGTGCACAGCTTTTGATTCCTCTGAGGAGATGATTACTCTTTGGCTAAGATGAGGAGAATGTTAGTAATTTTCACCAGGCAGGATGTTTACTACAAATTTCACAGGACTTGGTTTTCTCAGGGTGCCTTCTTCCACAGCAGGCGATGTCAGGATTCATTGACTGTTTGTATGTTCAGGGTGATTTTCAATGAATCATCATAGTCCATAGAAAGTACTCTTGCTGAGTTGTCTATGTATCTTATTTTATCCAGGGTGTGTGTGTGTGTGTGGGGGGTGCATTTATATGTGTATACCAGGACTGTTCAGGCTGGTATACAGGAAGATTTTTACAACGGTTCCTACCAGAGCCTCAAAACTGAAGAAACAGCCTTACACTGACTTGGAACATTGGTCCATCTTTAGAATTGCCATAGCCCAGTTCTTCAAACCCAGGCAGTTTGTTATGCAAATGATTTGCTAATTGAGTGGAGTTGAGTGGAGAGTCAGGGAAGTGTTAAATGCACCACGAATGCTGCTTTTCCACTCTAAATCACACCTTCCCAATGCTGCTTTGCTCCAAGAAAGTGAGCCATTGGGTGTTTTCACAGTGTTGTATGTAATAGGCAGGGCTGGCCCATCCGCAAGGTCAACTGAAGCAGTTGCCTCAGGCAGCAGATTGATGGGGTCACCCATCTCCGTCTGCTTACTTGCCTCTACTGCTGCTCCTCCTTCTTCCACTCCCTGGATTGGAAAAGGAGGAGAGTGCTGAGTGAGAACATTGGAGAGGGGGGAGGATCAGAGGCTGGCCCATCATCAGGTAAGGGGGATCAGCATTTGGCATGCCGCCTCAAGTGTCAAGAGGTCATGGGCAGGCCCTGGTAACAAGCATAGAACTTGCAGGATAAAAGGCCATACCGTATATATTGGTTATATATTGGTCATATAAAAGGTTATATATTGAAGGCCTGTCTGCTGTTCATTTACTATGCAATAATGCCTCTGGTTTGCCAATTTAAGTAGATTGACCTTTGTTGCAACATGAGGGGTGTTGTGTGTGAGGGGGATTTTTGGTTCAGAATTCAAGCTCACTTCAGCCTGCCCTCTAACCTGCAATATTAACAATGTACCACAATGGACCCTGTCTATCCGTGAACCTGGGATCCACGGATTTGTCTCACCGTGGATCCCGCTCTACCCTATGCAAATGTACACAGAAATGTGAGTCTCAGAAATGAGAACTAGATTTATTTTTCAGATGGTTTCTTGCCATTTGCATGTGGAACTAGAGCAGGTGTTTTCAATGTACTCAGCGCGGCGTACCACCTACATGGCTGCTGCTGCACTGAGTACCACCGGAAGTAAATGGCAGTGATGTCATTGCCACTTACTTCCAGGTTTTCGCCACGGAAAGGTAAGGTTTTTGCCACAGAGCCCAGGAAAGGTAAGGTAGGAATGTATGAAGGAAAGGGTGAGTGGGAGGGCCCTTGCAAGCATGGGAAGCCACTTGAGCTCTGCCACCTCAGAACAGCTCGAACCACTGCTTTTAGGGCTCTGGCGCAGTGTGGTCGCTATCTTGCTGGCCAGGTATTCAAGTACCACCAAACGGTGGCTTGCGTACCACTAGTGGTACGGGTACCACCAGTTGAGAACCCCTGAACTAGAGTCTTTGGGAGAGCTGTTTGACTGTAGTCACAATTAATGTGAATTATTCCATTATTACTATTACAAAGATCATTCAGAGTGTCTCTCTCTCTCTCTCTCTCTCAGACAGCCTAATTTACCCAACAAGGCTACAGCGAGGATGAAAATGAGATATCCCTATTTACAACACAAGAAAGTGTCTCACAAATAAATAAAATCCTTGGCAAACTTTTGATCCACCTGGTTTCTTTTCCTTTCTTTCTTTGCTCCCATCTCTCTTCTACACTATATAGCTTATATTTTTAAAGTCGTCATCCCCCCCCCCCGTACCTTCACCCCAATTCCAGAGAAAATGTTGCAATGGAAATATCCAACTTGGTGAATGCCTTCAAGATGAGTGATGGATGTATTTTTCTACTTTCCTTTCTGAAGAGGACTCTGTAAGACAAAGGAGCGGGGGGGGGGAGGAATAATTTCTTAGCTATTGGCTCATAGCAGCAAGCTTCTGAATTATCCACAAATCTTCATCTGGCTGCAGGTTAAACAAAGCAAATGGTGGGGGCGGAGAGAGCTGGACATGGTGTTAGGGCTCCCTAAGCCTGCAATTTATAACTCTCCTACATTGGAGTGCAGGGGGAGTTTAAAATTATTATGAAACTGCAGACCATGCAATTATAATAACATAGCCAGCCACATTTCACCACCACCACCACCTTTGTATTGCTTAGCACCCAGGCTGGTGACGAGTTCTGAAGCATTTAAAAGGATGCTCCTAAGAAAAGACTGAGCAGGTTGTGCTGTTCGAATGGTTTCTAATTGACTAACACAGTTGTCTACAATTTTTAGCATTTTCTTCGAGGAGAGGGGGAAAGGTGGCTTTGAAAAGTGATCACCTTCTTGTGCACTCTGTTGACTTCCCCAGAGCAAATCACAGCTGCAGCCACGTGTCTCTTGATCCAGTCCCAGCCTGCAAAAATGCAGTCCCAGCAACAGCATGAGTGCTTTCTGCACAGGCGCACTGTTTGCCTCGCTTCTTGTTACAATTTGAGCAACTGGGCAGAATACTGCCTGCATGTTTGGGAGTATACTTAAGCTTCCTCAAGAGCTTGAACTTTACCTGTATCATCATCATCATCATCATCATCATCATCATCATCAAGGTTGCTGTCCAGGCCCACCAAATGGGCAAAGTGTAGCATCCAGGTAAAATGACAACCCCGTCCACCCATCTTGTCAAGTAGTGTCTGACTGTCTGGCTCTCCAAGATCTCACATGGAGGCTACCTGGAGATGCTGGGGACTGAACCAAAAACATATTTATGCAAAGCATGTTCTCTTCCACTGTGCTAGTTATCCTACCCTGAGTTTCCTCAATGGCAACCAATGACGTGCAGTGCGGCTAGGCAGCCAGAGCACAATGGTGTCAGGACATGGGATGCGTAGTGCTCCTAGATGCCAGTAGTGGTGTGAGGGGTTGTCCAGGTCAGGGACTAACAGGCCATGCCTACCTGAGGGCCCACCTGGCCAGGCCAAACTCTGACAGTACCTTTAGCTGTGATAGCACCAAACACACCCTCAGGGGACCCCATGGAGGGACCAGGTGCTGGCGCAAATTACGGTAGATGTTATGGAGGGGGGGACTCAAAATAGAGCTTCTGTTTTCAGCAGCAACCAGTGTTTCTTGCATTGTTTATTTCCACTGGGAGAGCAAGTTCACACAACGCCCTTTGTGGATTTTTATTTCACAATTGGTGCTTGTGATAACCTGCTCACAGCTGATTTATGCAACTAGTTCACTATGCAAGAAAAGCTTTTGTGGCTCCAAAGAACAAGTCCCGACCGAAATGAAGTGTACCACCATTGAGAAAATCAGATTGGATTGAGTTAGCTTTGTGGGTCAAAAGGCATTGCAGCTCAACAGGGAAGTATTCTGTTTGCTTTGAAGCTAAGAAAAACATTTTGGGATGTTTTCAACTTCAAGTCTCAACCAAAGTGGAAAGAAATTTACCATCAGTTTTTGCTTTAAAAAGAAGTAGGCAGTTTGTTAGTGAAAGGAAGTTAAAGATAAAGGAAGTGAAGTTTAAGGAAAGCTGACAAAAATATACCATAGAGAAGGAGGAAATGACAGTTTTCAAAAACAAAGGGCAACTTCAAATGTAACAAAGAACTGGTTGCCATTTGGACATTTATTTAGCTGATGTGTGGCTTTGTAACGTCCAAATGAGATAGTATGTATGCATAGATCCTGCACTATCTACTCATGTCCTCATGCTGACTTCTCTAGAGAGGCATCATTTTCTATTTCAGAAGTAAGTGCGGATTGAGGTTGGACAAAGAGATTTCATTGCCAAGATTTCTCAGCAAGGCTGAAGTCCTGGTTTTAATACTGTACTTGCTGGGGGAAAGTTCAACAAATTCAAAGAAATGTCTGGCTGGACTGTAGACAAAAAATGCCACTTCAGAAACCGCTGAAGCACTGAACAAGGGCTAGGGCATTCTAAGGGATGGTAAATCTGCACCAACTGGTGATGCTTCTAATAATCCCTGCTGTGACACTGGATACATATGAAAACTTTCAAAAGTTGCTTCCTGGTGTTCTAATAAACTTGGTGTTTATGACCTGATAAACAAGATAGATAGACATCTAGACTAATAATGTTGCAATTTATAGGATGATTGTATGAGTTGACCCCCCTTGACCAGGCTAAAGAATCTGGCCTTTTATCCTGCAAGTTCTATGGTTGTGTAAGGCCAAGGCCTGAAATCTCTTTTCCATTAGGTACATTCCCTAACAATTTTAGACAATACATTCCTTGGAACGGATGCAAGGGTATCTTGCGTTGTGCTTTGCTACATTCAAGAACACGTCAACTGTCCTTACTTGAACTAGAAAGAATCTCAGGTAGTTGAAACCTGGGTGATGCATCCACAACTATCTCTGATTGAAAGGAGTGATACAGTTTTGTAGGAATGATCGATTCAGTTTTCCTAAATGTTAAGATTTTCACTGTTCATTTCACTGTCTGTAATTCCCTTGAGTGGCCTGGGAGGAGGGCAACTCTTACTGCATCCAGTCCAAATGAGTCAAAATTGGGTTAATTTTTGAATGTTTATATGTTGTATCCAGCCTTAATTGACATTTAGCAAGATATTTAGAAACTTACAAGGTCTTTGACATCTAGTTGACAATGAAGATATTGTGTAGTAGATATCACAGATTGGTAAGTGGTTCAGCAATTCCTCAGAAACTTTTAATTCTTTTTCTTATATTTAGATCTCACTCTTCTTCCAAAGTGCTCAGATTGCCGTTTTCAGCCCTGACAACTAGGAGTGTAATGGTTCAGCCAATTAATTGGTTAACATGAAAGTATTCCACTGGATGACCAGCCTTCATTTTCAAACTCAGTCGCAAATCCTTGCAGGACCAACCATTGAAACGCCCGTACTGAATAATCACAGAATGTCTTCCTTGTCTTATTCCACCAGAAAAAGTACAGGCTGCTCCAATGATCAGACTAAATTCTGAATAATCCCTCCTCAAGAGATATAATTTTCTGTTCATTGTTTACACATAAAGACGTCAACGTGTTCCCAGTGGGAGGACTGACATTAATTGCAACACAAAACAGGATTCAAAGCGTTGCTTTTCCAGCTCAGATGAGAGAAAAAGGGAGGAGCAGGCACTTATTCTTAAAGTTTAGACTGAAGCGTATAATTTGTCAAAATGATGATGCAGGAGTGGTGTTTCATTTTCCCCCTCTGAAGTAAAAATAGGTGAGGAACATACTGCCATTGCACTTTGCTTCACTTGTAAGGCTGGATTTGCATTTACTTGTACTCTCTCTGACTTACAACAGCATTTGCTTACCACCTTGGAGTTTATATGGAAATCACCGCCATCCCAGATGTTTAATATTATGCTCCTCCTTGAGGGTCTGATCCTAGACAGACACAAAAACAAAAGGAAGGAAGGGACAGTATTACATAACCTGCCAATTTATCCAATAATTCCTTGCATTAAAATTTACAAATGTTTAGGGGTGGGGTGAGCTCTGCATATAAGCAGCAAAGTTCTGCTCCAAGAAAACCTGATTCCTGCAACCTACATTCAATAAAGCAATTTTAAGAAAATATATCCAGTTTGCTTTATCTGCATAAACTTATGCTTTTGGTAGTAAGGGAAAAGAACACAGATCAGCAGGGCTGAAGCCTTAGCTGGCGACCACTGGCAATCTTATTCAGCACTTATAGCTCCTCCTACTCATACATTCTCAATCCTATCTTCACAGCCACATGGACTAGAAACTGGGTGCTTGGGTTTTGTTTTTAAAGAAAATTTAACGTTTAAATGCTCAGAATGCAAAATTCTATGATTTTGTGTGTGCTTGGTGTGGAATAGTACTGTATGAGATAGAGAGCTCTGTTTGTTGTGGTTAAGTACATTTCAACAACAAAAACATTTTACATTGTAAAATGTAGTGGCTTATACACTTCTAAGCATACATTTTTGTGAACTACATAGCCCACTTTGGCAAATGCTCAAAGACAAAAGACATTCCCACTGGGTGAATGTCACTGCAAACCTACCTGCCCACTAGATGGCAATGTTGTTCCTAGCCATTAATGTTGATCAATTGTTTCTTTCTAGTATGTCAGCTTTTAAAGGTGGACAAATCATTCTTGCCAGAAGAAGAATCTAAAGCTAACCTAACATAAGTTGGGAGGATTAGAAGTGTGGGACAAAAAAACCTCTCTGACTAAACTACACAACTACCCTGCAGTGCAGTGACACCTATGCAGCCACTGGGCACTAATGTTGTCCCAGAACAGAAGCCTTTGCTTGGCTCACATTGTAAAATGCTACAGAATTATGGATCACTCCTTACAACAGCATCTACACACACCAGATTTGCTGTTAGCTTTGAAGGCCCTTTCACAAAGAGCCGCATCAGCTCAAATCAATTCATAATCCTTAGCTAAACTTTGGAGTTACTTTTCTAGAACATTGCAAAGTGAGTACATCACTAACGGCACAATCCTGCCTATATACAGGCCGGCGGAGCATGTGCTCCGCTGGCCTAAGGAGTTGCTAAAGGGCCATAAGGCACTTTTCCAGCTCGTTTGGAGTAAGTGGTGGAGGCTGGCACCGCTTACTCTGCCACCTACTTGGAACTGCGCCAGCCTACCCAGGTAAGGGCCACACCGGTCAGCGCAGGGGCGTGGGAAGGACGGGCAGGGGTGGTGAGGGAGGAGGCCATTGGCCGGGCCAGCCTGGGAAGGGACAGGGATATCGGTGCTGGGTTGCACCCATTTCCCAGGTTAGGCCAGCCTTACACAGCCTCCCCAGACACACACCAGCTAAAGAGCTGGCGCAAATCTGAGGAGGCCCATTGGGGCCTCCGGCGCTTACAGCAGGGGAGGTGAGCCCATACTGTGCTGGCATGGCCCACATCCCGACTTGGATGCAACGACCAGCCCTTTAGGCCGGCCGCTGCATCTTAGGCAGGATCGGGTTGTAATTCATGTTGATTTGTGGACAAATGAAATTGTCTTAGCTGAAATTGTCTTAGCCCCCCCCCCTCCGCCATCATAACCAAGGCAGCTAACAATCAATCAAGAATTAAAAGAATAAAAAGACAATAAGTACAATTAATGTAAAAAAAAAATAATTTTAAGACATAACAGAAGCTGCCAAAAACATTTTTTTAAAGAGGAAAAGCAAGCTGGAATAAAAAGGCCTTAAATTATGTGCCAAGATTGATTTTTTGGGGTATGCCTGTTACTAATCAATCTTTTTTTTTTTTCTGTTGCAAAGCACTTTTAAAGAACGATGTATAAATCTGGGTAACAGTCTTTTATTTCCCTTTATGAGAGAAGACTGGAAACAGATTTTCATTAGGCTTGCCAACCCACTGGCACTTTACAATTCAAACTAAGAAAACTGTGTTCCATCAGGTAAGTGGCACTGGAATCTGAAAAGTCAGTAAGCATCAGATTTTACAAGCTTCTGTCTGGGAGCAACAAAGGCTACCTGGTGTAGTCTTCATGAAAAGAGGAGCTTTAAAAACTAGGAAAAGAAAGGGGAAAAGAGCAGCTGCAGATCTGGACTATGAGCATGGGAAGATGGGGTAACACCTGCCATTTTTCAGTAAAAACACTTCCCCTCCCCATTGCTTTTTGCCCTCCCAACGTGATTTGATGGGGGGAGGGATTTTGGCAGGAAACCGATGCAGGGTGAAGTGTTAACAGCTCCTCCTCATGCACTATGGGCTCAATCCACAAGTTTCACTCTCTGTCACACATACACACACCCACATCCCATACCTGGCTTTTTGTTTTTGTTTCTAAAAGCGACACTTCCCGTTTTAAATCTCTTAAATTTGCTATCCTTTCATGATGGCCTTAATGTAACATGTCACTTGGGCTTCAAGATTCCACTGGTCTCCAAATAGGACCCATTGCATTCTGTATTGGGCTATGCCCCTGACCTGCTAGACTTCTCCAGTTTCCGTTTCTAACGTGAACATGAAACCTACGTTGGCTGAACGCCCATTTGTGTTACTAACGCATCCCTTCTGCTTTTTCTCTGATTCAATTGATCAGATGTTCACTGACAGAGTGGGCGAGAAACTCGCAAAGGCAACTGAAGCCACAGTCGTAAGCTTCAATCCCAGGTGAGTTGCACTTTAAGTCCCATTGAAATCAATTGAACAAATTAATCACAACCAACTTATGTGTTCCATTCATTTCAGTGGGACTTCACATCCACTGGCTTTTCTCTGGATCGGGGCATTGGCCCTTCCAATCACCACCCCTGAAAACCTCAACCTATTTCTTCTTCTGCTGACTGAACAGTCAAACGCTGAATTGTCTTTCACTTTACTAGGGCTGACTCACGTGAGCCAAATGCTACTAGCTACTGTGTAAAAAGTTTCAAGGAAAACAAACCACGCCAAACCCTAGGAAAGAAATGCAGATGTTGTGTCACCAACACCCAACCGTACACTCCCTTGGTAATAAACCACGTAAACTGGGAAGCAGAAGAATAATACTCTGTGCGTAGGTGTTAAAATGACTCCTCTCTCCTAGAGGATCTCTGACTTCACAGCCAATACAGTTTCTGCTCGTTTTGAAGATAAGGATCAAGGTGCCCATTATGGCATTCAGGGTGAAACGAGCCCCTCCTCCCCCTTATTTATTTATTTATCTTGTTACTCAAGGCTCACTTGCATAAATGCATGTTAAGAAGTCTGTTGAGACATTCAAAGTTTCAGCCATTGTTGCCCTGCCACGATTCTGTTTGCTTCTGCTGCAAAGGCACTTGGGAGGAACTGCTTGCTCTTTCTGAGGACAGCTCAGGTCATGTCAGTCCATATGCAGACTGCATTCAGGGTGAATATAGATCATGCCTTACCGTGCATGTAACGCCTTATAAGCTCTCATAAGTTGGTCATCTGCATCATCCTGCTGGGGAGAATCTTACCATACCTCTGCACTTGTTCAGTGGCAGACAGACTTTCAGTGTCACCCTGGCTGCTTGGGAGTAGTTTCTTGGTGGGCAGATCTCAGGCTGCTGAGCCCAGTCAATAGCCAATCGTGTGGGTCCCAACCACAAAATCGGCCCTTCCCTCTCAGTGGGTGTTTGATTCCGTGGTTGGGACCATGTAATCAGCCTCAGCCCATGTAGTTGGGCTTGTTAAACATTATCCCAGCTACTTACAGAAAGGCAGCACCAACACAGCTAGGGTAACAAAATCCAGGGGGGAAAGCTATGGGCAGGGTGGTCCAAGCAGATCTGCTGGTTGAATTGGCACAGATCTGCTGCCCCTGCCTACACGTGAGTACTAATTCACTAATTACACCCCCTTGCTCATGTGCAAGTTAGTTGCTATTGCCACTGTTGCTGGTGCTGCTGCTTCCTCCTCCTCACCTGCCCAGCTGTTTAAGGGAAGAACTGCACTCCCAGCATGCTCCACCCAGTCTTCTGTTTGAGGTGGACAGACTTCAAGGTAAGGAGGAGGAGGAATGGAAGCCCACCTCAC
Organism: Plestiodon gilberti rubricaudatus; assembly: GCA_026170595.1. NCBI lineage: Eukaryota > Metazoa > Chordata > Lepidosauria > Squamata > Scincidae > Plestiodon > Plestiodon gilberti. The sequence continues at coordinate 72,647,844 of JANXHW010000005.1, forward strand.
CCTCTTGCTGGCCATGCAAGAAGTAGAAGAAGGCAAAGTGATCCATCCTGCATTGATTGCTCATGGTCGCAAAGGATCAGAACGGGATAGCCATCTTGCTCCTTCTTCCTGTAGCATCCTTGCCGTGATTGCTCATGGCAGCAGTTCTGGGGGCAGAGGTAGGTTGATACTGCACCAATCCTCCTTTTGCTCATTCTCAGCGAGCAGAAAGAAGATCAGGAGGTCTGAATAAAGGGCAGGAGGTCTGGCGTAGTTGGCAGAGCGACCGTCTCATATGCCTGAAGATCTAAACGATGGCAGTTTGGGACACCCGGAAGTATCCGTGTGCTGTCGGATTGCTGTCGGCACACTGCTGACAAGCTGCAGAGCCTCTGTGAGGGAGAGAAGCTGCAGCTGCACTTGAATGTCAGTTGAAGCATGGGAGGCAAATGCCAGAGAGAGGCTGGACTGTGAGGGAAACCACCTAGAATGAAGGGTTGTATGCAAGATGCTATGCCTGTGTAAACCGCCTTTGAATTAAAGTCAGAGGAGAAATCCGATGACCAAAGAAAAGGCGGTATATAAATACAGGCTGGAGGGAGGCAGTGGTCAGGCATGAGGTGCAAAACTCATCAGTTTGCCTCCCTCCAGCACTTCACTTAAAGAAGCAGGTGTTTCAATCAGCATCACGGCTAGGCCGGCTTGGCAAGGGGTAAGATCTCACCTAGCAGGATAATGAGAATATAGAAACACATGTGGTTAGAAGCACATTGTTGTAACATGCCACTTACATTTGGACAAATGACTGTTTCTATTCACTAATTATCTAGGCAGGGGGAGGCAGGCTGTTGTTGGGAGGCATTCTGACAGGAACATCTGCTGATTAGCTGGTTACCTCTCTACGTTGCTGGACCAAACTATATGTTCACATTCAACGCATTGTTTGTCTCTCCATTTTCTGCTATGTCAACATTGTAGTTGTGAATATGCGTGTAAACTATACTTATGTTCATGTCTGTCTTGTCATTGTCTTGTGTAGTCTTGTGTTGTTTCAATAATAAAAGATAAAATAAAATTTAAAAATAGCCAGGATAAGGACTGGGACCACAGGACGGAAAGCTGCTATTGACTTGGGAGCAGGGATTTTCATTGAGACCATAGCACAGGAAGAAAGGGTTAAATCCAAACATTACATTTTAATATAACATGTAATGTTGCCCAGCCATATACAGAATGTTAAAAGGAATACACTAAAATACTGGTCAATAATTGGTCATTTGTTTATTTTCTTTTAGGGTCTTGGGCAGCTCAATCCTACCTAACCTGCCCTGCACTGATGCAGTGGTGCCAGTACAGGCTACGCTGCACCCTGCGGGGGAATTTAGAAGATGGGAGGACTCTTTGAGGTAAGGGGACTTTTAGAGGTGGACATTTAGGGGCTGGGAAAGCCCCCAGCCCACACAACGTGTCTACTCGGACCTGCGCTTGCCATATGGCTGGCGCAAGTCCAAGTTGATCTGAGTGGGCGGATCAGGCATGGGAAGGGGAATAGGATATGGTGCGCACCAGCCCGCACCTGTCACCCCCTCCCCCTGCCCCCATGCTGCTCGGCACAGACCTTATTTTCCTTGGCAGGCGCCACTCCTTGCACTGGCACCAGCAGAAAGGTGCAGGCCTTTTCACCAGCGCTGCTGTCTGGCACACCATCAGAAACTGCTTTATGGCAATTTTGTGACAGCTGGCACCAGCCGAGCTAGGGACAGGATTGTGCCAAAGGACAGTGAACCTGCTTGAAACTTCTCTTGCTGTGCCTTCCCTTGAAGACTGTTTCCTGGGTGGATACTGATACTGATTTATTCACGTTTCTTGCCCATTCTGTAGTAATGCTAGGGTATTTGTTTATATCGCCAGAATATCTAAGTCTAAGTGCATGCGAGGACACTGTACTTTTCTGGCATTCTCAGTTGTTTGGAAGACTGATAATATTGAGCTTCTGGAGTGACGTTTTACCCTTTGGCCTGCATCGGGGCGGTGAAGCGTTGCACTATTGCAAACAGACTTCTTGGGAGAGGATTGTGCAACTTCTCTTGGGACTTTCATGCCTAATGGGTAAACAAACATTTAGCATTTTGCCTTCCAGGCCTTTGGAGATGGCTAAACTCACTAGGATGGAGGAACAGTGCTGGTATAAGGCGTTTTTGCTTGTTAATGGCATGTAAAATCAAAGCCCAACGATGTCCTAGTTTTGATGTGTGAAATAACTCTGCCAAAGCTCTACTTCTTAATTCCTACCAGTAGAGTTGATTTATTTATTACACGGAGGTCTCAGTCCTAACAGGATTCCACTCCACTGCCGGAACTTGCATTCAGGTGCAGCAGCCTTTCTAGCATCACAAAATGCAATGCACTGTCGCGCACAACCAGACCGCCACCAGAAACAGTGAGTTTCTGTTGCATGGCGGCAGCCATGCAACAGTGGCCTTCAAAGATGCCCTGGTGTCAGTAAGTTGGCACAGGGGGCAGGCAGTGAACTGGGGGTGGGCAGAACATGGCAGGGGGAGAACGGGGCAGAGAGGTGCAGAGAAAGGCTATATCAAGGGCAGGAAGGAGGCAGTTATTGGTGGCAGCAGCTCCGCTGATAATTTATGCCCCTTCCTGGCCTCGATCCACCTCCCCTGTACCACTCAGAATTGTGCCAGCCAAAGAGCTGGTGCAAGTTTTAGTAGATATACTGGGGAAGTGGAGGCTAACCCCGAGGTAAAGGAACAAACGTTCCCTTACCTCGAAGCGGCCTCCAGGACTGCCCCCCACAGGATACATACAGCACGTGGTCTGTTGATGCGGCTGCGTCGGCATTGTGGATTTAGTCAGGATTAGGCTGTGAGAGAGCATTCTGGACTGTAACTTTTAAAGTGGCTGCCTGCTGTGTGTGTGTGTGTGTGTGTGTGTGTCTTTCCCTATTAAATTGCTGCCTACCACCATGACACGCATAAATGTGATTAGTTCATTTAACATGGAATGGTTTTGAAAATTACATGCCTGTTGAAAAGGTTCACATCATTTCACAGCAATCAGCAAGCGTTTCATGGATAGGAAGGGACGTACATTTAATTTATCTCTCATACAGAGAGGAGAGAGAGAGAGAGAGAGAGAGAGAGAGAGAGAGAGAGAGAGAGAGAGAGAGATTTCTGGTGCTTCGGAAGTTAGACATATTCTTGGGTATATTTAGGAGGTTGATTCCAAAAACGGAATCAGTTTTGCCCTATCAGCTCTAGTTTTGCAGATATGGCATATCCACCTTATATGCTGATTCAAGCAGCTTCCTCGTGAGAAAGCCATGGCATCGGCTTCAGGAGCTGCTTGGATCAGCATATAAGGTGGATATGCAGTATCTGCAAAACTAGAGCTGATAGGGCAAAACTGATATCATTTTTGGAATCAGCGTCCCAAATATACCCAAGAATAGGTCTAAATGTTAAGTCACCAAAATGTGTGTTGGGTTGTGTAATGACTACTACTATTGCTACTAGTATAAAATATTTGCGTACTACTTTTCAACAGAAGACATTCACAAAGTGGTTTACATAGCAAAATAAAAAAATTTCAAGAAATACTGTTGGTGCCATGTACCAACAATGCAGATGGCATGCATAGACTCTCGTCTTACATTCTGAGCCCAAGAAGACCTTCTGGGGCAAATAGAATTGGTTTGAAGACATTCAAGTGTTACAAGGTTGTGAAATACCTATATTGAACCACATTATACATTTCAATGCTATCATGGGCAATTTGTTCCTTGAGTTACAATGCCAATTGTGGTGCCATTGTCGTCTTGTGGTTTTCGAATACAAATTGTATTGGAATGCATTAAATGCACTGTCCATTCCTTCCACAACCATCAGCATCTGTGTCTGAATATGGGAGGGGAGGCAGGATGTACACCATAACTCTCAATTAGGCTCTCTTCTCTTCCTGTCATAGCAAAGTTATACAAGGTAAACAGGTAACACGTGAGGGTGAAATAGTCAGAGGAGAAGGGTAGGAATTAGATGGCTGGGTTGAGTAGTAGGTGGAATCAGATTGGGTGTGGCAGAAAGAGAAGCACAGATAAAAGGTTGTGTGTGAGGGGGGAGGGAGAGAGAGAGAGAGAGAGAAGGAAAGGAAGTGGCTAGGAGGGTCTTTCTGTACTGAGAAGAAAGGGTGTGAACCAGTCAGTGTTGGAAATTAGAAAATGGTTTTCTTAGCGAAGAGGTGCTAGTCCTTGGTTAACACAACATGTTTGTGACTGGGCATTTGTGATGCAGACTCTTCACATAGTCTACCTAGCACAGGGTTTTCCATATGTTACAATTCCATAGAAGTACAGAATGTGATCTTAGGCACAGAATTTCATTGGGTGAGAATCTCCTTTCAATTCTTTCCACAAAGTTTCTAGTCCTTATGGCTATGAAAATGTGATTTGGGAAATATGTGGGCAATGCCTACTGAACTCAGAAGCCAGAGAAATGACTGAATTAGATTTCCTGGGGTAGGATTTCAATTTTCTGTATAGTTCTTTGCCCACTCCCTAGACTAGCAGGCGAAAAATAAATTGTGCAAAATGGAAAAAAGCAGGAAAAGTTATGTGACTATTTTCAGTATGCAACATTTATACAGATTGTGAAAGTTTTTTTTTTTTCTGGGTGTAGAATTTGGATTGGCAAAGATTGTGGTTTTTTTTTAGTGCAGCGGACACATGCTCTGACAATGGTTTAACTCAGTGTTTCTCAAACTGTGGGTCAGGACCCACTTGGTTTGAACGTTCTCTCCATGTCTGCGTGGGTTTTCTCCGGCCCTGAAAGCTCACATTTGATTCAATGTTTTATATTAGAAGTGTGTTGGGTCTTTATTTAGAAGTTTGATGATGTTTTTGTGACCAGAAATATGCCGTAAACCCTTGTTTACATATATCAATTAGCCTACGGTAAAACTGGTTTTGTTATAGATGTTTCGCTTAAAGTTGCAGTTTCCAAGAACCTATTGACAACTTTAAGTGAGAGTCATCGTAACAGTTAAGAGGCAACAATGTTGTTGAATATACTAGAATTAAAAATTAAAGAATCCTATTTTAACCCTAATAAACGACCTGAGACCTTGAACTCTTTAATTTTTAATTCTAGTATACATACTGGCCGTGAAAACTTGAGAACGTATATTGTTTAATATACTGTAGTTGAACATAGCAGAGACAATGTCAAAACAATGTCTTCTGGTTCTTAATTGCTAGGGAACTGAGGTGATCAAATTCCATACATAGCAACCTGTCTGACAGACTATCTCAGCCATTGCAAAATATTAACAGCTCTTTCAATATTGTTGGATAAAGGAGATTCCATGTTCCTTGAAGGAAAATTCAGTGTAATATGACAAGGCGACGGTCTTTTTAAAACATTAAATGCTACTCTCAATACTCGGTGTGACTCTCTCCCAATAGTGATGTGACACTTTACGGATAGCACAAGCTAGTAATCAATAAGATGACCAGAGCTGAGGTTTAGCTTGGAGAAAAGAAATATTTGTTTATGCTCTTTGTTGATGATGCAAAAACATACATTTGGTCACACATCTCTAGATTTTTATGCTTGGTGGTGCACTCAAAGGCCATGAAGTTATTGACCAGAAAAACAAAAACTGGCCTTTTTGCAAGCAAATCAGAGGATGGAACTGTTCGTTTTTCCCTCAGGGAGCAAGTTGGGCCTTTGAAGCTTTTGTGTCTTGCTCTCTGCTGCTGGACCCACCAAAATGAGCCAGGATGGTGTAGTGGTTTGGGAGTCGGACTTAGACCTGGAGGATCCAGGTTCAAATCCTCACTCAGCCACGAAGCTTCCTGGGTGACCTTGGGCCAGTCACTTTCTCTCAGCCCCACCTACCTCACAGGGTTGTTGTGAGGACAAAAAGGAGGAGAGGAAATACGTACATCACTCTGAGCTCCTTGGAGGAAGGGCGGTATAAAAATGTGAAAAATAAATAAAATGACAGGGCATAAAAACAAGGAAGCTGCCCTGTAGACTGAGTCCAACTGGGTCCACCTCCTGATGCTGCCCCTGCCTTGCTGTTGCCACCTTTGCTACAGCACCCACACAAGTGTACACACCTCCAAAAAATGCCCTTTTTTTACCTCCTCATTGCGCTCCATCCTCATGCAGTTCTTTTTCAAAAACAGGAACTGCAGGACCTCCTGCTTCATCTAAACTTAAAGGGACCGTACAAGGAAGCAGTGATGGGAGGGGGAAGAGAAGTGAATCACCCACACCTGAAAACGCCATGCAGGCAGTTTCCTTATCCCCTTACCTTGCTCCTTCCTCACACTGTCCCTTTAAATGAAGCAGGAAGTCCTGCACTTTCTGTTGTTCGAAAAGAGTAATGCAAGGGAGGCGCAAGGTAAGGAAGCAGATAATCGATGTGGCTCCATCTGCAGCTCACTGGAGGGAGGCAGCGGCAAACGTGGGGTGAAGGGCACCCCTAATCTTCCATCTGCTGCAAACTGCTGTCACGTGCACAGGGCCTCTGACTATGTTGGTAGTCCCGGTGGGCATGACAGTGATGCGGGTTTCAAGCTGTCAGTCTGGGACTTATGATGGCGGATCGTGAGATCTGACACCATAAGCCCCAGATAAAATTGGGCGGCCCATTTCTTTGCTCAACAGCAGCTGTATTGAGGTCTCCCAATGACCAGGACCACACTATGGTCCCATCACTGAGAAGTTTTTTTTTTTCTGGGGCCAGATTAGATCCCCTCATGAATTGGAACTGTGGGAGAGGGTACAGTTAAAGCACCCCGTCATGACCCCAATCCTCAGAGGGTCCCAATACAGTTGCTATTGACTAAATTAAATGCTTCAGGACAAAGACATGCTTTAAACATGACGTGTAGATTAACAGCAAACTAGCACATCCAGGAGAAAAGTACTGATGTGCTACTCTACTGCATGCAAGGACCTTCTAATTGGGGGAACATTCAAAAATATGAGCCACATTTTGCCCCCTTGCAGCCTGGAGTGTTGCTGTCCAAAATTCTATACCCTCATTCCTGCTGCACATGTAGAATGGCTCTCTGTTAGTAACAGTTCCAACCTGGAATGCTAAAAAAAATACTCTACTATTTTGTGATTGTCACAGTCCTCTTAGGGCCAAGGGCAAAGATTATTTTGTTGGTGTCGGAGCAATTATACCATGGTTGACCACATGGGAGAACTTGTGCCTGTAACTCCTTGTTTGAGTTTGAAGTGGTAAATGCTACAGCAAGCATCTTGGGTGTGGCTGGATGTGCCCTATAGTAGGGTGAGTCCTTGGTGGAAGTGCTAGATTGACTGGAAATACAGCTTCCACTCCTGTCATGCCAAAGTTGTGTAAAGGAAGGAGGGTGTTGGTGGCTTGGGATGTGGGGCACAATCAAGGAGGAAGCGAAGCAGAATGGGTGGATGAGCTGAGTGTGAATCCAGGTTAGCAACAGGAGAGAAACAAGCCTCCACAGTGCAGAGGAAGGAAGTGGGAAAGAGAGCACTGCCCTACTTTAAGGGCAGCAAAGAATGTAGGAAAGACCTGGATTAACAGCAATGGTACAAGACGTCTCTGGGTTATTAGCTCCTGTGGCATATGAGAAAGATGCCCTTTGGAGGATACATCTGTTCGGCAAACTTACATCAGTTTTACATCAATTCAACCCAAGGAATCTTGAGAACTGTACAGTAGTTTGATGAGGATGCTAACAATACTGTGAGAAATCCCTAACTACTCTAATGGCCCAATCCAATAAACTGTTTACACTACCGGAACGAGCGTTCCAGCAGTGTAAACAGCTTTACAACTGTTGCGCGATGAAGGTTTACGGCAGGTCCACATAATGATGAACAGTGGGTGCCCACCGCCACTGGTGAGATTGCAAAGGGGTCGGGACAGAGGCAGGGAGGGGTGGAATGGGGCGGTGACAGGCGGGGACGAGGGTGGATTGATCCCGGAAAGAGGGCGGGTTTGGTGGCAGTGGCACCCACTGAATCCTAACTCCCTTCCCAGGCCCAATCCGCCTTCACCGGTCAACACAGACTTATGTCAGCGATATCGCTGGTGCAGGTTCAAGTTGACCCATAGCGGGAGCGAGGGTTTACCCCGGGGGAAGGAAACAAATGTTCCCTTCCCCCGAGGATGCCTCAACATGCTGAAATTTCCCCATGGGATACAGGGGACACCACATTGGTGTTGTTACACAGGGAGTTGCACAGGGAGTTAGGTAGGGTTGAGCAGTAAGAGAACTAGGGTTCCCCAAGGAGAGGAAATTACTACTAAGCCAGTTAAGTCTGTATTGTGTAGATACACCTTATGTTCCAAAGCACATACAGTTGGCCCTTTTTATCGATGGGGGTTTGGTTTCCGAACCTCCCGCGGATGGCAAAAACCGCAGATAGTCAAATCTGTTTAAAAATGTAAAATAAAAAATAAAAAAAATTGCAGTTTAAAAAACACTTTTCTTGCCATTATAGAGCGACACGGTGGTAGGCAGGAGGTCTTGGGTGATTAGAATAGCTATTTTTGGGTCGTGCTGAGAGAAGCGATCCCTCCTTCCTTGACCCTGGTGTACTGAAGAATGCAATGCAAAAGTGATTAAACATTTCCATGTTGCATTCTAGGGCAACCAAGGGCCAAGTGATGGAGGGGGGGTGTCGCAATTTTTTAAAGGGACACTTTTTTTTAAGGATTGGCAGGGCCTTTCTTGTCTGCGGTGGCCATCTGCGTTGAGTCAAATCTGCGGATGGCCAATCCACAGATGAGAAGGGTTCTCTGTATTACCTTAATGTGTGTTTTGGTCAGAGGCGTTCTAATGGGGGGGGGGAGCTGGTGTGCTTCACCCCAGGCGCTGAGTGGGCACGGGGGCGCGGGAGCCGGGCTCGGGGCTAGCACACGCCCCCGAAGCAGCGCGCCCACCCGGCGCTCTGCTCCGGAGACCGGAGACAAGCCCTCCTCAAAGCGACCACCCAGTTCGGCGGTCGAGGGCTTTATGAGAAGCCCGAACGCGTTGCCGTCTTTTATAGGGTTTGCGCATGCGCAAAACCTTTCTGAGGGCAAACGGGCTGCTCCACTCCGGAGGCCGGGGACGTGCCGGGTGGGCGCGCTGCTTCAGGGGACGTGTGCCAGCCCGAGCCCGGCTGCTTGGGGGGGCGCTCCAACCCCCGCCCCCCCAGGCGTCGCGAGGGCTGGGAATGCCTCTGGTTTTGGTCCTCTGTGGGGAGGGAGGGGGAGCAAAGGGTTGAATTGTGGTAAAATTACACTGGAGCTAGGCATTTTAAGTATTTATCTCGTTGCGGTATACTGGATCATGGGTCCTTCACGCATTATATAAATTAGGGACTAAAACTTCAAATGGTTTAACAGGTGTTTTGATCCATTTACAACCTGTTCCGTGGGAATTGCTTAGAGCAAGCACAGTGTTTGTACTTATTAGATAACTAATTAATAGATTACTGATGTAGGCGGAGACTAATTGAGATTTTAACCTAACTCAAGTACCTGGTATAAGTGGTTCCCTTTATATTTAGAGCAACTGTTCCTTATTCACCTGGGCATAGTGCCTTTTTCAGTGGATGTTTGCTGGTGTCTCTTTGCATCTTGTTTTAGAGTGTGAGCCCTTTCGGCGCTTGTGAAACCATCTTTTTTTATTTATTTAGCTATGTAAATTACTTTGATTTTTTTTTTAAAGCAGTATAGAACTATTTTTAATAAGGCAGCTCGCAGATTTAGTTTCTGTGCTTTGAATGTATGAAGCAATGATCACATTTACTAAGTTTGTATTCCTCTGATGACAGACAACTGGTTAATATTTTGATTACACATTTGTAGACTATAGGTAGGACATAAACCACACCCAAAGCAATATGCAATACAAAAGATTACAATAACATCTTATATGAGCCACAGTTTTACACATGTATGTATAGCTCAGTCAATTCATAGGTCCTGAGACTTCAGACAGTGGTGTTCAAGCCAATGATGAGAAGCAGATCTCATCAGAGCATGAAAGTTCAGTAAGAGGGGCTAATAAGTTTTGATTCTATCCATAAGGAAGAAATCACAAGCAAGAAGTTGGCCACTGTTTGCAATCCAGAGGTTGCTGATTGACTGGAGATCAATGTGTTCTGGACACTATGAGCTGGTGCCATGAACTGTATTGCCTAATGAGAAACAATGACGATTCCAAATTTATTTGGCAATGCTCATTCTGTTCCAGAGCTGATCCACTGTTCACATGGGACTGTGGCTGCACCAGTGTTTGATTGGTATTTGTTGTGATACCTCAGCAAAACCATGATCCAATTGCACTTAAACACAGCTAGTGACCCTAGGTAGAGATGTACATCCCCATTTGTATTAAGGGACACATTATCAGATTAGTGGCCAGAGGCATAACTATGGTGGAGTGTGAGGGGCACCTGTCCCAGGTACTATGCTAAGTGGGCACAATCAGGGTGTGCCCCTCAGGCTCTGCCATGGCCAACTCCTCCTCGCAGCCTCCTCCTTGGCATGCCCCGAGGAGGAGGTCATGAGGAGGAGGAGGCCACAGTCCAACTGCAAAGCCGTGGGTGCTCTCCTTCTCTGCTCTGAGCAGAGAGTGGCTGTGGTGTCACAATCGGGCCACGGCCTCCTTCTCCTCACAACCTCCTTCTCGAGGCGCTCCCCGAGGAGGAGGTCATGAAGAGGAGGAGGCCACTGCCCAATCACAAAGCCTCTCTCTCTCTCTCTCACTCACTCACTCACACACACACACACACACACACACACACACACACACACACACACACACACACACAAACAAACAGACGTACGTCGCTGCCCCGGGCACTGTGGAGGTAATTTATGCCTCTGTCAGTGGCATTTACATAAGCACTGTAAACAAATATGGATGTGCACTTATATATGTATCAGCTTTGTATGCAGAAATCTGAGTTGATGTGTGGATTGTCTTTGCTGGATTTCAGTAAAAGCGATTAGGGGAGATATGTATGTTACCAAAGAGCTGGTTTTAGGGGAATTAATGAATTACACAGCTCTATTCGAACAGGGATCTGAGACCGGTTAACAGTCCAACGTATTGCAGAAAATCCCCCTCCCTTAATAAAGAGACAGGCAGCCCGATCCTGCCTAAGATGTGGCGGCCGGCCTAAAGGGCAGGCCACTACATCCCAGTCAGGATGTGGGCTTACACCAGCACGGCCAGGGCTCACCTACCCTTCCCCCAGTGTAAGCCCTGGAGGCCTCAGTGGGCCTCCTTGGATGTGCGTCAGCTCTTTAGCTGGCGTGCGTCCGGACAGGACATGTAAGGCCGCCCCGGCCTGGGTATCGGCACAACCTAGCGCCGATATTCCTGCCCCCTCCCATGCCAGACCGGCAAATGGCCCCCTCCCTCACCACCCTTGCTCGCCCTCCCCACGCCCTCCTGCTGCCCAGTGCAGCACTCACCTACGTCCGGCGATGTGGAGTCCGTCCGGCATCAGTGTGAGCAGTGCCGGCCTCTGCGCCGGCACCACTTACACTAGAGGTGCCGGAAAAGTGCCTTTCAGCACGTTTGCGACACCTTAGGCCGGCAGAGCGCTCGCTCCACCAGCCTCTGTTTGCACAGGACTGCGCAGTGAGAGAGATTACTTAAAGATCATAGTTTTATTATAAAAGAATAAGTCAGAAATATTGCATACAAAGAAATCCTGTCTTATAGTAGTGGTTGCTTGTAATGCAGCATAGTGTATTAGTGTATCCGAAAAAAATCTGAAAAAGGGCCATTGTAAGGGAAATAAGTTTTAGAAGTTCCTGCTGTTCCACCCAGCTGCTAGTCACTAGAGACGGGGAGAGAGAAGGGAAAATGGGGGGGGGGGGTGGCAAAGAGGGAAAGTAAAGGATTTTCATGCGGAATATAGCTACCTGCGTTCCTGAAGGGGATTTTGGAGTGGCCTTGCAGGCAGGGCTGACTTATCCATTAGGCACAAAACCTAGGGCCCACGATACGTTTGAGGACCCATGAAAATGTTTTAATTTCTTTTAAAATTAGAAGAAAAAAAATGAATTTTTAGGGCTGAAGAAAATGGTTTCTCACATCAGAAAAAAATGAAACTTTGAGGACCCATGAAAATCTATTAAATTTTGCCTAAAACAGAAAAAAAGTATTTAAAGTTATATAAAAATATTTTTAATACTGATATTATTGTGGTTGGAGGGGGCCACGAAGGCAAAAGCGCCTAGGGGCCACGAAAGTCATAATGTGGCCCTGCTTCCTGTTGAGCATGCTTCCATGGACACGCCCAGATTTGAAACACTATAACCTGCGACAATACCCTAAAAATAATGCAGTTGTGCCATTGAACATTGGAACAAGTTTTTTTTTTTTTAACCTGTGCAACTTCTATATAACTTCTACTTTTCTTTGCCTTTAAGGAGATGTTCTGGATTTACTTCACAGTCAGGTCTAATTCTTGTACTGCTTCACAATTACAGTATTATGAAACAAAACCTTGCATCATTATATTTTAAAAATCACTACAAAGACAGATGCAACTAAGGCTGCAGTCCTTTGCATGCTTATCTCAGAATAAGTCTCGTCAAACAAAGCGGAACTTAGTTCTTCTCATTACATATGCACTGGATTGTGCAGAAAGTGTAGTAACAATTGCAATGGTATTGCACCAGAAATGTAATTAAAACATAAGGGAGTAGTTTTGTTAGCCTGTTGCAGTGCAGTTTGACCCTCAAGATTGTTTTTATAGTTTGATGTTTTTGGAGTAATTTTCTCCAAATGCTACATGGTGTTCCCTTCCCCCCACACACACACACACCCAAGGTTATTATATGTTTTGCAAATATGAAAATAAAGCAATCTAAAATACAAAATGGGAATGAGCACTCTAGTAGTTTGGAACAGGTCTGCACAATGTAGGACCCACTAAGCTGAATGCATCACATCACCCATGTATGCTGACTTCCCAGATCCCTGAGATGAACCTTTTGTATTTACTCTTGCGAACCACAAAAACAGAAGAATTGTCAAGTACCCAGGAGGCCAGAATATATGCCTGGTGGGCTATGTTTGGTGTGGTGAGTCACAGCGTGTGCAGGCATGGTGCCTTAGGAACAAACTTGTTATACTCTGGAGAATATTGATCTGCATACTGTGTGGGCAAGATCCTTTCTCCGTTAATAGATCTGCCTGGTTCGGTGCTGGAACCAGTTTACAAGGGTGTGTCTGAAACAGGCTTAGTACCATGCAAGGCATCTGACCTCGGGTCAGGAACTGAACAATAAAGTGTATGACTTGGGGCATTTACCTTGGGATTCTTCAGCAGCTTGTGAGGCTACACCCTGTTGAAACAGATCCAGCTAATCTGGTTCATCAGGTCAAAAGAAATGGCATATCCAACCCCACCCAATATCCTTAGTTACTTAAAAAAAAAAAAAGCATGCAGCACACTTTTGAACAGGCTGCGACAACAGCCTGATGTCAGTTTCAATGGCCACATTTTAATAAGCTGCAAGTAAAGTTCAGCACACAGTGCAAAAGGAAGAAAGTAGGCATGGGGGAACTACCTTTTTCTTTTTCAGGGTTTCGAATTCAATTGTTTCTTTGCTTACTTATTGCAGTGGGAGAAGTAAGCCACCTTTCTATGAATTAAGCTAGAAATTAACCCCCCCCCCCCAAAAATAAAGGCCTAGGCTAATTGTAGGCATTATCCAGTTAAATGAGACATTGCCACACCCTGAGTGTCACACTCTCAAGGCGAAGAAACACACAACTTTTTTTTAAAATAGTGATTGCAACAGGTACTTCAACCATAGTGTGATCTCAGATTCACAACATGCATTACACATGTACATATCACTGTCCAGACACTGTTTCAGTAATCAATCCTGCCTCTCCTCTCATGCTTCAGGCAGGCAGTTTACCTTTAGAGGGGGGGGGGGAAACCCTAACATTTCAAGTGGCATTTATAAATATAAATATTCATCTGCCACAGTAAGAAAAAATTACAAAGAAAGAAAGGGACTGACCTGAGCCTTGCTGCAACACAGCTCCTCCCACTGGCAGTGGCCAGAAGAGAAACTACAACCAGCTACTCCAGGAAGAATCAGGTGACCTGGGTAGGCAACAGGGTCTCTTTCTGCCCTATGTAAGAAATTCCCAGAGCTTGGCTCCCTAATCTGAGCTTCTTGTCTGACTGGGAAGATGCCAAGCAGGCCCGGCCCTCTAGTCTGATTGATCTAGAAGCTGGCCACAAGCCTATCCTTGGCCAAGCCATGCGCCTCTGACCCTTGGATCTCTGTTTGCCCATCTTGGAACCTGACCCTCAGCTTGTCTTAGACCCCACTATTTGCCTCTGGCCCTTTAGAACACCACCTGCCTGCTCTGGAAGTTGATCAGCCACTTGTTTTCCTATACAAGTTGCTTCTGACCATGCTGGATTCTGACACTCAGAGGCGTCACTGGAGCGCGGCGGGAAGGGCGGACCACTTGGGGGCGATGCGCGCAATGGGTGACGCGCGGTCGTGCGCGTGCACCGGCGCGTCACGCGCAGGCGGTCCTCCCTTCCCGCCGCGCTCCAGCGACGCCTCGGAGGAGGCCTCGGAGCGTCCACCCTCGGCGGAGCTCCAAGGCCTTCTGAGGGAACCCCGATGCGCGATGTCATATTTACAAGGTTTAGCGCATGCGTAGAACGTTTGAGGGCAAATTTGCCCTCAGAAACATACTGCGCATGCGCGAAACCTTATAAATATGATGTCACGCATCGGGCCTCCCTCAGAAGGCCTTGGAGCTCCGCTGAGGGCGGACGCTCCGAGGCCTCCCCCTGCCCAAGATAGCCGGCCGGCGAGGATGTCTCCGGAGCCGACAGCAGCGGAGCCTCCGCTGCTGTCGGCTCCGGAGACATCCTCGCCGGCCGGCTTTCGGGCGGCACGGGGGTCATTAGGGCGGCGCGCGCGCCCTCGCACAGGGTGGCGCGCGCCCTAGTGACGCCGCTGCTGACACTATCTCACTGAAGGTCACTCCAAAAATGACTGTTTGTATTCTCCAACAATTCTAATAGTTCCTCTTCCAAAATGGCAGCAGATTGGGGACAGGGCCTCTCCTCTAGGCCACGGGATCTCCACCACCCCGACTTGGCGTACCACTTACTGGACCAGGGAGGTCCCCACGTACCACCAGAACATATCTGGCGATGACATCAATGCCAGTTATTTCCAGGTTGGAGGCCTCCGCATGAGCCTGCAAAGACCAGTAAGAGGCTCCAGGCGGGCAGGCAGGCAGGAGGGCTTTTCCCAGTGCATGAAATGGCCACCAGGCCGAACCTCCTAATGGCCTTTGCAGGCTCGCACCAAGGCCTCCATGATACGAGGTGGGTGTCCGCGGGTGCCACGTGTACTACCAACACCCACCTCACGTACCACCGATGGTACAAGTACCACCGGTTGAGAACCCCTTCTCTAGACCACAGATCTAACAGCGCCCCCTGTCTCCTTTTTCTTCCTCTCTACAGCAGTTCCAAGTGGCAGAAAGGACTGTGGGGATGAGAGGGTGAGAGTCTTCACCACAGGTCAGATGTTCCCACTGCCCTGCTGCTGCTTGATAATTTGCCTAAAGTACTTTTAGGTTGTAGATCAGGCGGGCGCACTGTATCCTATCCCCCCTACCAGGCCCTTGCAGCCAACACAGAACTGCTTGATTCTCCACCAGCTAAAAAGGTGGTCGGGGAACCAAGCAGCCCGTTGCGGTGGCTGGGGGGTTACGCCGAGCAGACCTTCAGCCTGTCCCTTCCCCAGATAGGATTCAACATGCGGCCCACGCTGAAGCGCCTACACTGGGGGAGAATAGGATTCAAAGGTGTTATGATCCTGAGAAATGATTTTTAGCCCCACCCTCCTCAATAAACATTTCTTATGCACAAAGTAACACTTGCAGGGACTTCCTTATAGCTCAGCATTCCAGGTTGCCTTTGCAGTTTAGCCTCTGACAAATGTGTGATAATTATCTTAACTATCAGGCACATGGATGAACTATCAAGTCTATCATTATTTCTCCATTGGTCATGAGCCTCTCATGACCAAGAGACACACTTACATGTGGCTTACATGTGGTAAGCTTACATGTCATCAGTATACATGTGGCACTGCACTCCAAACCCGCTAATGACCTCTCCACATGCTTGTATCACACACACACACACACACACACACACACACACACACACACACACACACACACACACACACACACACACGAGAGAGAGAGAGAGAGAGAGAGAGAGAGAGAGAGAGAGAAGGCTTTCAGAGTGCATGTTTTGAATTGTTGCTAGAAGCCTTTATATTGTTTCTACCTCCCAACCTTGTTTAAGAGAAAATAAGTGCAATCTGATTGCTTTTGTCAAGAAAGCTGTCACTTTTTCATAATCACAGAGATGAATAAAGACCATGGAAGTCTCAGATGTTGCTATAGGTGTCCTCATCTGAGTGGCTATTTCAATTAGAGTTTCTTCCTGTGGTCATGCACTAGACTAGAGTACATGACTGCATGGAGAAAGAAAGAGCCACATGTTTATGTGAACTACTGTTAAATAAGGAGTAATAATTCCCAAATGGAGAAGATGGAAGTGGCCTTCACACAGCTAACACCTGTTAGTAACAAAAAAGCTATGACAAGCGTTTCAGCATTTGGATAATAATACATAACATTTATATATTGCTTTGCATGTATTATCTTGATGTGTTATTATCCCATATCAGTTTGCCTAAGGTCACGGGCATCACTGGAGCGTGGCGGTGGGCCGCCATGGGGTGACGCGCGACACCCTCCGGACACTCCGAGGCCGGCCCGGGAGCCGGCCTCAGAGCGTCCGACCCCATCGGCGCTCCAGGGCCTTCTGAAAGAAGGCCCAAGCAGCGCGTTAATACTGGTATTTTTTTACAATTTTCACGCATGCGCAGACCGTTTTGAGGGCAAAATGCCCTCAAAACGGTCTCTGCGCATGCGTGAAAATTGTAAAAAAATACCCATATTAATGCGCTGCTTGGGCCTTCTTTCAGAAGGCCCTGGAGCGTCGACGGGGTTGGACGCTCCAAGGCCAGCTCCCGGGCCGGCCTTGGAGCGTCCGGAGGGTGACGCGGCGGAGGGGAGCCAGGTCGCCCTCCCGCGCCGCGATGACAGAGCGTCACTATGGTGACGCACGCCCCCAGCCCCAGGGTGACGCACGTCCTAGTGACGCTACTGCCTAAGGTCACCTAATGAGGTCATGATAGAGGGAAGACTTGAACTGAGAACATCCTGATTTGTGGCTCAGTCTTTTTCAGAGGCGTCGTTAGGGGGGGCGGGGGGCCCTGGGTGGCAGGGGTGTCAAGCGGCGGGGGGGTTGCACTTTTGCCGCGCTGCTGAAATTTGGCGGCGGCACAAATGCATGGGGTGCTTTTGCGCCACAGCCGAATTTTGGCAGCAGCGAGGCAAAAGTGATGTTACCCCAGGGGGTGACACGTGGGGG
Source organism: Plestiodon gilberti rubricaudatus (assembly GCA_026170595.1). Classification (NCBI taxonomy): domain Eukaryota; kingdom Metazoa; phylum Chordata; class Lepidosauria; order Squamata; family Scincidae; genus Plestiodon; species Plestiodon gilberti. The sequence goes on from JANXHW010000005.1 coordinate 72,665,357, forward strand.
GTGTTGCGTTGACGGGCCCACCACGCGGGGTATAGTGACGCCTCTGGTCTCTTAGATACTGCGGTACACCAGCTCTCTGCCATGAAGATGGAATAAGGAGCCTTACATTCCTAATCTGTTTAAGAAGCTGGAGCTGATGTTGTGGTGAACACTCAGGGTTGAAACATGGGTAGAGACCCCTGATTTTCTACCTATTTTCCACCTGTTTGCAGAGGTGTCACTGCGCCCCCCCCCGGTGACATTACTGCTGGAAGCTATGTCACCACAGCTAAACATCCCTCAGAGCCGCAGGGTGGGTGGCCCAAAACCATCACCGTCTCCGCCGCTACCGCCCGCTCTTCGTGCCACTGAAACAGCGCGATTGACGCCCCCGCCAGCCGCTTTGTCGCCCCCCTTGCATGCAGCCCGGGGGCCCACCTCCCTGTTAACTTGAGAGAGAGGCTTTACCCTGGTGGTCTCCTTCTGTTTCTAGCTTTGGGTGGTGGCAGTGAGAACTACCTCTTCCCAGTTCATTGTCTATCCAATTTGAAGCATGAAGCAGGGAGGTAGGTGCCAGTTGCTAACTGCTAGGCACTGTACCTATCTACCTAGGTTCTCAGTGTCGTCTCTCCTGCCTGCCAAATTTGCTGTCATGTTCTACTTTTTACAAGATAGACTTTAAAGGAAACCAATCCCTGGCATGTCCAGGTAGGACTGGAAAAGACTCCTGTTTGAAACCCTGGAAAATTGCTGCCAGTCAGTGCTGGCAATATTGACCTAGATGGATCAATGGTCTGATTCAGTAACAGACAGGGAGCTCTGTTCACTGGAAGGAGTGGGGGAATTAAGATGGCTAAAGTTGGCATGGATGCCAGAAGAGATTAGCACTGTCCACTTGTCTGGTATGTGGGAGTGTGAAAGCAGTCTGGTAGAGATAACAAGGTCTGCCTGGCTGCCCCCGGCAATGACCCAAATGGTGGAGACTGAGTGGCTTTTTCCTGTTGTGTGTGTGTGTGTGTGTGTTTGTGTGTGTATTTGTGTGCACATGTCACGTATCCAAGGGCACTTTTAAGATATGGTGTTTAATTTTTATCTGAGTCAGGATGCAAATGGCATCTACTATAACAAACTCCCTTTTTTGTGCAAGACTTTTATGTCAGCAGGGGGAATACTTCCCTAGACTGATAGAAAAGTCCTGTTTAGGAAAGGGTATATCTTGAACTAAGGCAAAATATACGGGATATAGTCACCAATTGGACTCAGGGTATTGGACTAAAAATCAGAAGCACCTAACAGTTTGAAAAGGCTTTGATGATTCTGTGCCCTTCCACACCAATTACAAAACAAAATCTAGCAGTGTACCCTGCATGGCAGGATTTGTAGCATGACTGGGAGGGGTCCGGGCGTCCTGGCCAACCCCTGTTGGCACATTGGGTGCTGCCATTGGTACTAAAGGTTTAGGGGTCAGCCTGGCTAGATGAGCCATCTGATGGACGTGGGTCCTCAGCCCAGTGGCGTTGCTAGCCCAGCCGCTGCCCGGGGCGGGGCCGGGGTGACGTCACGATGCTTCGCGCTCCCCTGTGCCTGTGTATTGCCCACACCCTCCATAATGGCAGGTGTACTGCCACCTTGCCAAGCTTCCGCCCCCCTTTGTCAGCGGAGATGCTGGAAAACGGCCACTCTGCTGCCACAAGGGGGGCAGTGGCCCCCCTGCCCTCCCACCAGCTATGCTACTGCCTCAGCCGGTGTCCAACTTGACTGACCCCTGTCATACCGCCCTGATCGTGACTCATTTTTTTCTACTTCATCCTGTTGCTCAATTTTTCCACTAAAGTGTTAAACGAAGGGCAGGGAATCTGCCGTTTTGTACTTGGACTGTTTTTCTGTTCTCATAAAAGCAAACTGTGATAAAGTACAAGCTGGATATGCAGTCTGCACAGGATCATGTAACCAGGCAAGTGTTTCTTTGTGTCACAGAGACAGAGCAGGCAGGGCCCCAATTTCTGTTGGTGATAGTGTGCAAGATGTCAAGCTTCACAGAAGTTTCTCTTTGCAGCTGGGCAATATAGTATAGCTCAGTGAATTTGAAAGGCTGGTAGATGCATGTTGATAATAGTTGGTTTCAGTGAAAAGTATCACCTTACCTGCTTCGTCCTGTTCATTCCATGGAAACAATTCAGCAATGGAACTTATTTATTTTTTTAACCTGATGGTGATGTGACTCAATTTATTTTATTTATTTAAAATATTATATGCTACCTTTCAGTCCCAAAAAGGGATCACCAAGGTGACTCACAACAGTAAATTTAAAATACAGGAATCGAACACAAATAAATTAATAAAATCAATCTATCACTGAAACAGGCAGCCCAATCCTATCTAGCACCAGTGCAGCATGGGTGCAAGGCCCATGCTGTATCCTGTGCTGGAGAGGAGCGGGCTGGGGGGGTGTCTCCCTTACCCTAAGTAACACCCCAGCCTCCACTATGGGGTTATTTGGGTCAGCGCCACCTAATTCAGTGGTGCTGAACCGAGGAGCCCCGTGTGGGGCTTAGATGCCTGGGAGGATAGATAGGATATGGCGTCTGATGAAGACGCCGATCCCACCCTCCCTCCCAGGTGCTCTCTGCCCTCCTCTCCGCCCCCAAATCCACCTTCTTACTGTTCAGCAACACCTCTGTCTTGCCAGCATTCCATTCATTTTCTAGCTCAAATTCAGGCCTTCATAGCTGCCACGACCTCCGCAGACTCCCTAGTACCAGATGGAAATAAGAGACAGAGTTGGGTGTCATCAGCATACATGTGGCACTATACTCCAAACCCCCAATGACCTCTCCACATGCTTGTATAATAATAGACACATAAATCAAAACCATGCTGGCACATGGCCAAACTCCACAATATCACAAAAAATGTGGACAAATAAAATGACATTTTGTTAATTTCCTTTTTCTACCCCCAGTGAGGCAGGCGTCTGTCTCTCTTTAATAAGAGAGACCAACAACGGCAAATGATAATGTAGGTTTAAGAGTTGCTGCAGCTGGAAATCTCCACAGAGGTGGGCGACCTAGTAGGATGGTCTGCCCCAGAGAATGATGGATCTGGATGGCTGGTGGTCCTGTCAGTGCCCTAGTTGATCTGTGGAATGGTGAGATGACCCAGGCAGTTGATGCCATTGCTCCTAAGGGTCCTCTTCTGCTGACAAGAGCCCAGACTCCTTGGTTTCCATAGGCTTCCTATTTGCCTCTTGGCCATCTTCAAGATGCAAGTTATTACCTATCAAGCCCTCAGTAACTTGGTGTGACCCACGGGCTGCCAAGGTGCTACGTGAGCCAGCAGCAGGACGAGGCTTATGGGCATCTCTCTTGGCAGTGACGGCATCACTAGATTTCGTGAGAACAGGCCAGGAACACAACCAGCCTGGATCTCATTGAGTGGGTCAAAATGGGCTGGGTGGGTACTATAAAGGAGAGAGTGAGAGACAGGCAGGGGTGACAAGGAAAAGATGAGAGGAGCAGGAGGAAGGGCAGAGAACAAGAGGACAGAGAAGCGGTGAGTCAGAGCAGAGAGACAGAAAGGCGGGGCAAGGGCCAACTGGAAGAGAGAGACGAGGAAGGGGCGGGTGCTGAGGAAAGCAGTGACAGACCAGCAGGGGGCAGCAGTAGGGACAAAGTGCAGAGGCAAGAAGGAGAGGTGGAAAGACTGGAAGGGGAGGATATTGGAAGGAGAAGAAGAAAACATAAGAGGTGGGAGCAACCCAGGCAGGCACCAGGTACCCAGGACCAGGGACACTAGGCACCCAGAGGTGATTCCCACCTCTGGGCCTGAGATGGACTTTGGGAACATAAGTCCCAAACATAAGAAGAGCCTTGCTGGGCTAGTCCAACGGCCCATCTAGTCCAGCTTCCTGTATCATACAGTGCCTCTGGGACCCTTATGCCTCTGAGACCATATACAGTAAGACAAGACGATACCTGTATCCTGTTGCCACTCCCTTGCATCTGGCATTCAGAGATAGGCTTCCTCTAAAACTGAGAGAATGCATACAGTCATCATGACTTGTAGTTTGTGATGGACCTTTCCTTCATAAATCTGTCCAATCCCCTTTTAAAGGCATCTAGGCTAGCTGCTGCCATCATCACCACATTCTGTGGCAAGGAGTTCCACAGATTAACTACATACTGGGTAAATAAATACCTAGGTGGAAGCACTCCTGACCAACCTGGGCAGCTGAACCTGAGGCAGAAATCTGTGTGAAACAAGTAAGATGAAGCGAGAGATGAATCCTGACCAGCAGACCACAACAATATGACCTATCCACCCCCCTTCATGTAAGATTGCAAGCCCAGCAACAAACCATTTCATAGCAACATCTATCTTGCAGCCTCCCTGTCTTCTGTATAACATTCCCATCCCCTTATGACGTAGAACTCTCCCCCCCCCAGGATGGGGTGGAGTGAGGAGGGGCCATTTAAGGGCCCACACTTGAGCTCACTGTGCCTTTCTTTGGGACTCTCAAAGATTTGATCCAGGGATTTCATAGCTAATGGATCACATTCTTAGCCACCAGAACTCATAAACAGGTAAAGGTAAGGGTGACCCCTGACAATTAAGTCCAGTCGTGTCCGACTCTAGGGTGTGGTGCTCATCTCCATTTCAAAGCCGAAGAGCCAGCATTGTCTGAAGACGCCTCCGTGGTCATGTGGCCGGCATGACCCTCCTTGCCGCAGCACGTAGCATGTGGCTGGAACACGGAGCGCTGTTTACCTTCCCATAAGCGGTACCTATTTATCTACTCCCATTGACATGCTTTGGAACTGCTAGGTTGGCAGGAGCTGGCCAAGCAACGAGAGCTCACCCCGTCGCGGATTCGAACTGCCGACCTTTCAATCGACAGCTCATGGTTCAGCGGTTTAACCCACTGCGCCACCCGCTGGCCTATCATAAACAGGTAGCAACTGCTTATTTTACACAGAGTACAGGATACTGTTGGTTTGTTTACTCTGATATGCAACTGCAGGCAACTTAACAATCAGAAAATGTTGCAAGATGAGTGGGATGCAATGAAGTTATGAAAACAAGGTGAGAAGGGCTACTTCAAAGAGTATTACAGGAAAATGTAAAACAGATAGCAGTTTTTCAAATGAATAAGTCACACTCACTCAGTTATATGTTAACTTGGACGATTATTCAAATCTGCAGCAAAGAAGAACTTTGTATACCAAATTTAAATTAATTTGTATACAAATGACATCCACATGATTTAATCTTCAACTGATTATAAATGAATTTTTGTATGTACTTAAATGAATGTGGTCCATTATCTACCAATCACAAATAAAGTTAGCCAATATAGAATAAATTAATGCATATTTTACTTTTTAAGAAAGACCATATGTTATCAACCAAGCAGCCAGCCAACTATAACATTGTTAAATGAAAACTTCATAACTTGAACATTTTAGGAAAAAAATGAAATGTTAGATTAAAAAAAAAACTGAATTAATATATTTAAAAACATGCATCATTTAATTTATGGTATTGCCATTCAAAATGTCTATTGCTAAACTCGTAATTGCAATGCAAATTAACTCCATTTAATTTGCCAGTAATTTGAATGCTTTTCATGTAGGATGGGCCTGGGAGAGTCCTTGAAATCCTAAACTCAGCACTACTGTGAAATTCTACATTTATGGTCATGAATACAAAAACAAAACAAAACACAACAACAAAAAATGTTGATATGAAATATGCTTTTTGCTTTCAAGCTCCAAGGGACATTTCTTCCCAAAGTTTGAAGACAATTCACATTGATTCTTAATTAATTTCAATTAAATTTAATTACTTCATGTTGAAAACATGCATTATTTATTCATCCTGAATGTAGCAAGCAAATTGGTCTCAAGGTCAAACCAATATTTTACAGATGTAAACTGCCTTGTGTGCTTTAGCGGAACGGAGGTATAATTTTTTTGTAAATAAATAAACTAAGAGCTGGGCAACAGCAGGGCCAAGAGGCACCGACTCCTTATGGCACTGGGAATAATACCTCAATACTTTGAGGCACTCAAAATACCAATCTCCAGATATTGGTGGCAGTGGTACTGCCTAATGTGCCATCAAGGGGCGGGTGGGGGTGCCATGGGGATCCAGTACAGGGTTTTCTCCAGGGCCTCAACACCCTGGTGCCTCCTCCTTCCAAGTGGTCTGTAGAATTGCAGTGTGCTCTCAGATACGATGTCCCTTCCCTGCAGCTGCACATTGTAACAGTAGGTAGTGGTGTACAAGTTGGCTGTCAAGGAAAGTCTACCAACATTTTCCTTTTCATTGAGGAAGCCCATGGTTTCCTGCAACATAGCTTAAAACCAGTGTGCATGGTTGTTGACTCATCTACTAATTCAACCAATTAAAATCTGCAATCCTAATTTAAAAGGTTAATTTATTAGAACTGAATTAAGGAGAAAGACATGCTAATTACAAAAAACTCATGCTGGCAAAATGTTATCATGGAACAATGAAATTACATCCTAAACAATTGTAATGAATTATTTATAACTAATGTTGTGCAATGATAAATGTATGTGAGCAAAATTCCAAAGATGGAACAAATCTGCTTGGCTTTTATGGCCTTCTGTTCCAGAGCAGTTCCTGCAGCACCTTATGACTTCTTAATTGGGGGAGGCATGATTCATAAAGGCACTGTCATCATTATGGAAATCTCACTGATTTTGTTTACACCCAGCAAGCAGAGGTTCAAGTCCGTACTCAAATCATCTGCACATGAGTACAGCCCCACATTCTCTTAAAACAATTGCATGGAAGCTGCCCCATGTGTGAACAGAGGCGTCACTAGGACGCGCGTCACCCCAAGGCGGGGGGCGCGCGTCACCCTAGTGACGCCCCCGACTAAGCCCCCCCCAATATAACTATTGGCGCGGCCGAAGGCTATTTTTTGGGGGGCGACCCGGCTGCACCCTGCCCCGGGTGCCCCCCCCACCCCTTCGCGTTGCCCTCCGGATGCTCCGAGGCCGGCCCGGGAGCCAGCCTCGGAGCGTCCGGCCCGGCCGGTGCTCCAGGGCCTTCTGAAAGAAGGCCCAATGCGTCAATACGGGTACTTTTACTTGTTTCGCGCATGCGCAGACCGCCATTGTGTGTGAACCAGCTCTTATGTGCAAGCCATATGCTCTACCATTGAGCTATGTCCTATTGACATATTTATTTATTTTATTTCTGTATTTATAATATACCGCCTTTCTTATCCTCAGATTGCTCTTCAGATATTACTCAAGGTAGTTTACATAGGCAGGCTTGTCTAGACCCAATAAGGATCATTACAACATTGTTCTATATAGAACCCTTCAGCTCCAGATGGTTTCCTTCCACAGTGTAGTCATCTTCACTTAGCTACCGAACACATGCCTGAAGCTTTCCGCAGGCAGCCACAAATCATGCCAAACAGGGGAACTTCAGTTGTTATCGCTCTGTCACTGACATTGTCATCATTCCAACATTCCAGTGTGTTCTCATCACGGCACACAATAGTGACACCTCTCTCTCACCAAGGGTCATGACAGCTTATCAGTGACTTCCGGTCTGTCTCCCAGCACGAAACAGGCTGCTCCTGCTTAGCTTCCGGCAGTCTTCAGGCAATGTCGTATGGAGTCTTCAGGCAGTTCAACCTCAGGACCACACCTCCTGCCCATATTGAGCCCAATCCTAACCATTTCCCTCCACAGCATGCAGGCACTCCAAAATGGGCTGCGCTGCATGCTACCGGGGGGGGGGGGGGAGATCAGGAGGCTTGGGAAAGGTAAGGGAAATATATTCCCTTATCACCAGTGGGTCTCTTCAGACCTGCACCAGCCCTTTGGCTAGCACAAGTCTAAGGAGAGAAAGGGGGCATGTTGGGAGGCAAGGAAAGCAATAGCATTCTGGAGAAGGTCACGCGCACCAGGACACTCTCTCTCCTGCCCCCTACATGTCCCATTCTGCCCACCCCGCCAGCTTACCTGCACTCCCCTGTGGAGCCACATTCAGGAGCAGGCCCTTGTTGCTGCCGCCTGTTCCGGCCCCTAACTGTGAATTCGGGGATGTTCTTTTGAGTTCCGAGGAAGCAAACGCGTGAAGCTCCAAGCAGGCACATAAAAACTTTATTTCTAAGGTTTCAAGCATAAAACACTTACATAGGCATTTTCAAGTGGTACCTCAGACACCTCGGTCCGAGGGGGCAGCGGCACCTCAGACACCTAGGTCCAAAAGGTGACCAGGGTATGCTAAAGCATGACTTATATAGGTACAGCAACATGTAGCTAAACTACGCAGTTGGCAACAATATATAGCAAGTATAGCTACTTCTCATAACAGTTGACACTGATCAATCAGTTGGCATGTGTAGCATATTCCCATAATTAAGGAAGGGCCTAATGAACAGGTGTTGTTAATTAGGACGCACAACTGAGGCCAATAAAGGGTAAGCATGTTTTGGGAAGAGCACTAAAGAATGCACCTTCTTATTATTTCATTCTGATAACCACCTTCCCACCCTGATAATGCTGGGTGGCTATAGCTGGTCATTGCCTTTAGCCTGTGTTCTCATGGGAACAGTCCATCCTCTCATGGGAACCAGCTCAGCAGGAAAAGCTGACAGGTTCCAGGGTATGCGAGATACAGAGAAGATGTTAACAGGCTCTTAATATGGCTGTCAGGCCCCTAAAATGGCTGCCAGAGTATATGCCGCTATTTCAGATAGCAGATCCAAAATGGCTGCCAGCAGCCCACTCTTTGTGATGCCATAGGGACTTTGTGATGTCATAACTAGTGTTACAACGTCACAACCAGCCCTGTAGGATTAGGCCATTAGGCTAGGTACCATAGGAGTCCACAAAAACGTATCTGACAGAATCAGGCCTATTTCAAAATTTTAAGACTGCAATCCTATGCCCACTTACCTGGGAATAAGCCCTACTGAACATAGTGGGACTTACTTCCAAGTAAACATGCGTAGGATTGTGCTGTAACATTATTAAAAGGGGACTTTTTGTCATGTGTCCAGAAATGACTACAGCAATAATGATACCAGCCTAAATGAACAACAATATTAGACCACAGGTATTCCCATGAATGTTAACAAGACTTGTTTGAATTTGCTTTAATTAAAATGTTACTGTTTGTAAAGATCAAAGAGCTGAGTCTTTAAAATTAGCAAACGTACTCTTGCTAACCAGCTCATAAACATCTCATGAACAGCCCATAATCCTCTTCATCTGGGTTTGTACTGGTTTACAATTTTTGATGTCATGCCAGGTAAATCAGACTGGTGAAGGCAACAGCTGCATCAAATATTTCATCCAGATAGAAAAATCAAAGCTGTTCTATTACCTGTGGGCTACATTCTTAATCTGTGAAAGCCAATGGTACATTTGTCTTTACCTTACAGAAGGTCTACATTGCAGCCACAATTTACCATCCAAATGCCAGGATGTAATGATATGTCACATTTTATGGTCACTCCTGGTTTGTTTGTTGGTTTGCTTGCTTGTTTGCTTGTTATGATGTGCTTCAAAAGAATCTACATTTTCTCAAGCTGGGGGAGGAGCTTCCTGGATGGATTAAGAACACATATCCTCAGAAATGGTGTGCCTCCTTTTGGATTTGTGAGAATACATGGTCATTTCCCCCTCTCTCCATATTGTTTTAAGGAAGTTGAAATTCTCAAAACTAATTCAAGAGTAAAAAAAAGAAATCTGCATCCTTCAGACTTCTTGGGATTGTACATCTGAATGAAGGTATGCAGATTATAGATTTGAATGCACCCCTAAGTAAAGACTTTCCTGCATGTGGAAAACTAGCTTCTCATTGAGAAATACTCTGCTCTAGCCTTCTCCTGACATGCTAGATTTTCATTTTCCAGGAAAAACAATATTTGCCAGGAGTTATTACCATGGGGAAGCATTCAAAGATGAAATCTACCACTTGGAAAGGAAGCTTGTCATTTCATTTGACTGACATGTTTCCTTCCTGTTTACAGACATTCCTGAAGTAGCATGAGATCAGACCACACCAAAGAAGAGTCCACTACTCCAGTAACGTGTAAATCTGCTCTCTAAGGCTCCAATCCTATACACACTTTCCTGGGAGGAAACCCCACTGAACACGATGGAGCTTACTTCTGAGTAAGCATGCATAGGATTGCACTGTAATTGAGTGATTATATATCAATGGCATTTCAGTGCCAGCTGCTTGGAGGTTTCAAGTTAAAGATTTACAATTCTAAAGATTATAATCCCAAGGAGAATGTCATCTCTTATATGAAACCCAAACTTATATCTATGCTGAGGTTATCAACTGAGTCTATGTTTCAGGTGCCAGATCTAGTGAGGGTCGAAAGCTGGAGACTTCACCTGTTGGCTGCTGCAATGCCCTCATTGTGGAACTCTCTGCCATGAGACCTCTCTTGTTGCTTGCAGTGTTTGCTTTTCTTTCAGGTAGCTTTGGAAAATCTTAGCTGGATGCTTCTTTAATTCCACTGTGATCTCTGAGTAAGTCTGCTGGCCTGGGTTTCTATGTTTTATTTACAGATATGTTTACAGATTATAGTTTGATGCTGATTTTTTTAAAGTAATTTGTAGGCTGCCTCAAGGCTCCTCCTTTGGTGCCAAAATCTAAGGTAAAATAAATAATTCATTAGGGCCAAATCCTGAAGTATTTGCATCAATGGATTCCAGTAGGAAACCTCCAAGGGTAAAGTCTGCCGCCCTTAGTACATATTAAGTGCTAGATAAACAAATGATTACTAGCAACAACAATAAAACAAATATTTCAGCTTTGGGCTTGACATTTTCTGTCAACTAACTCGAAAACCCCTACCTGATCAAGTGAAGTGCCTTTGCAACACGTACAACAACACTAGGTATAATTCCTGAGGAGAAGCAGCTATTGGTTGACACGTCTTATGTGCCCCAGAGCACCGCAAACACAAAAGGTAAGGTGAGCTTATTCAAGCATGGGTTGGCATTGGCTAACATCCCAACAACTTGAGATGCTGTCGAATAGAACAGTCTTTCATAAAAATGAGCAATGAACCTTATAATGAACTTTGCCTAGCACATTATGGCACGTCATAGTCTCTAGTTAAAATGTACTGTTGCGTTCTTATTGTCACAAACAAATATCAGTTTTACTAGAAGAAGAAAAATTGTAACACGAACCTCTGTTTTCAACTTTGCAGCTAACATTGCACAATTGACTGAAACATTTTAAACCAAGACCTTTTAGGATACATGAAAAACAGTATATATCGATGAATTGAAGGGGGAGGTGAAAGGAGACAGTTGTAGAAGTGTGAAGAGAAGCTAAAGGAATTTCAAAACAATTAACTACATTTCTGAGGTGGAATTAGTCACACCTCTAAGTAGTCCCCAAATTTCACCTAATGTGAAATTCAGGGGGGGATTTGGAGGCTTCTGCTGAGGCAAAATATCTGCAGGAATTTCAAAAGAAGCTTAATGATTTTTGATAAGATTAGCAGAATTTCCCATAGGGTGTTCACACATCTAGTTAAGGACATGAGGTACTGGCTCAGGCCTACACAGAACCTGGACGGCATGACCCAGAACACTGCCTGATGCCATCTCAGCTGCGCCACCACCTCTACAAAAACACAAAACAAAAACCCTTACCGTGCTCCTTGCGCGCTGCTGTGAAACCCGGAATGTAGGTCTTCTGGTTTCATTTACAGGGACAGCGCAAACTTGCATTGTCCCTGGAAATGAAACCAGAAGTCCTGCATTTCCGGGTTTCACAGCAGTACACAAGAGGCAAGGTAAAGAGGGGAATGATCTGCTTGTCATGATCAGGAAGTACAGTCAGACCTCTCTATCCGCAGATCCGGGATCTGCGGATTTGTCTCAACGTGGATACAGGGTTCACATTAAAACTGCTTTTAAAAAGAAGAAAAAAGTTAAAAATACCATGTGTGTTTTTTACACAATGAGAGGCAGGCACAGTGGCAATGTCCAGCTCCAGATGAGGATTTTTGCCATCTTGGCTTCCCATCCCAGCCAGGGATGGCATCAGGGATAGACCAGGTGTGGCACTGGCCAAGGGCCCCATGCTCCTCAGAGGGCCCACCTGTTCAGGCTGATTTCCAAACCCTCAATACAGTGACATTGGTAGAACCCAGTGCATCATCAAGGGGTGGGAGGAGGGGCCATGGGGGACCCAGATCATGGCCCCCTAGCAACCTGGTACCAGCAGTGCCCCCAGCCATTGCTACTGCTTAGAACGGCTGTGATTAAGAAAAAGCAGCAGCCGGGTGTGTTCTTTTGTTTGTGAATCAATAGGGGAGAAAACCTAATTATTTTGTTGTTGTTTTTAATTGTATATAAACTGCTTTGGGAGGCTTCAACCTGAAAGGCAGTAAAGGCATATTTTACTTTCGTCACTTTCTTCTTTTGTCCGTTGGCAAGACCCAGAAGTGACCGACCCGCGTGGAGTGTGGCTTGGGAGGCAAAGTCTCCTGCCCAAGTCACCACAAGCGGCACAGGGACTCCACTCCACGAGCCTGGGCAGGTGGCTCCTCCATTTCCCGTTTGGCTTGTGGTAAACTGGGCTGGAGGCTTTGCTTCCCAAGTCGAGCTCCATGCAGGCTACTTCCAGGTCTCAGCAATGTCCGGCAACATTAAACAACCTCATTTCCAACATTTATCCATTTTCAACTTAGTCAATGCTCTGGTCCCTAAAACGTCGAAAGAGCAAGGTATGCCTATATAAAAATGCATGACAGAGATAATAAATACACCTCCTAATAATCTTTAAGCACTGGTCTTTCCATAGAACAGACCATCCAGCCAGGGATGGACAAAGTGGATGAGTAATCCACTCATATCTAAAACTTTTTCCTTCCATTTTGTCATTCTTTTTATAGGACCTGCAAAACCTAATTCCATTCTTAATAATTCCTTAATTACAGGTGCTGAAACCATGATGGCTGCTACCCTGATGTCTGCTGAGATATTCCATCAACTTTTATAAATATTCCTTTAATCAAATCTCTGTATACCATGCCATTCCCAATCAAAAACATTTCCAGTTATTGGGCCTAGAGCAGTCCTCCTTGCTAGTCTGACCACTAGTGCAACTCGAGACACTCCAGGGAATAATATCTTACATACGTCCCATCCTACCAGTAGCTGTCTTGATGTTTTAAGACAGTTGAAAGTGGAATGATATAGGCATTGCTTCCTGTGGTGTGCACACTTGTTGCTTTTGACCACTGTCATCTCTGGTCAAGCAGGTCTTACAGCTTTTTGGCCCAAATCTTGTGAACAGAGATGATAGATAGCAGGGTGCATTTATCACCACATAGTGCTTCTATCATGGTCTGAATCTCACCTCTGCCATGGACTCACTAAAGGCCACACGTGACTTGGCCCTGGCTTACAAATGTCCCCGTGGAGACCTCCAGCAGCTGAAATTCCCATGCAGGATGCAGCGTATCCCTCCCATGCTGGTGCTGCTGCATCACTACGCGGGGATTTGCACTGGATTGGGCCACAATTTTGATTTAGTCAATAGGAACTGGACTTGTCTAAAAAAGAAAACAGAAAACTAAGGCTGAGATCCTGTGCACCCCTATCTGGCAATATGTCCCTTTGAACCCAGTAGGGCTCAGTAGACATGCATAGGATTGCACTATAACACTAAAGTAACACTTTAAAAGAAGTGAATTTATGAATGTGTTCAAGGCATAGGTGAGATCCATACCAGAGACTTCCTGATTCATAGCTCAGTCTCTTGCCAGTGTAGAAACTGAAAGTGCCAACAATGCTGATATTAGCAATGAAATTGCTGTTACTCATTCCCCCCCCCCCCCAACCAAGTCCTTCGGTACCAATATTAATGAATGTCTATAGCATGGGATCTAATTTACTTAAGTGGAACTTGCACTCACAAAGTATTTTTAGGCTCAGAACAGCAAGTTACAGCAGGGAACCACCCAAAGTCTCATGTAAACCAGAGGAAATCCATCTATTTTTTTTCCTCTGAGTGGGTTTCACATGAGGCTTTTATTTTTCACTGACTGTAAGACTGTATTAATGTAAGCATCATGATGCATTAACCATTGTTACCTTGATAACGTAGGTTCTTTAGGCCGGATAGCCCAAGAAATAGATCATCCCAGTTTGTCTGCAGTGTCGAGCCTTAGACCAGAAGCCGGTGGGGGTGGTACTGTAAGTTCCGCGCTGTCCTAGACCCCGTTTACTCCCTGGTATGAGGTGGCCCTGCCCCCTTACTGTTGGAGCCATTCAGTGCGGCGAAGGCAACGGGCAGGAGACTCCCTGCCCGTTGCCTTCGTCGCACTGAATGGCTCCGACAGCGAGGGGGCGGGGCCACCTCATACTGGGGAGTAAGCGGGGACTAGGACGGCGTAGAACTTACAGTGCCGCCCCCCACTGTAGCAACGCCTCTGCCTTAGACAATAATAATGTAAGCTATTGTTGTGCAAATCGGACTGCTATAAAACCAATTATACACCTGAATGCTGTCTAAGCCCAAAGGAAGCGAATCATGCAAAAGGTAAAAGCCAATTTCTCTGAAGACGCTACTAAGGATAACATTGTGGCAGGAAAACCCAGCCCAGGCCCTGCTGATAAAGCAGCTGGGTCAGGGCGTGTGCAGGCAGGGTGAGTTTTCCAACCAGCTTTCATTTTACCTTCACTTGTTTTTGGTTTTCATTTTTTCTGTCTACAGGCTTCCTTATCTCTATTTATTTATTCTTCCTTTGTTAACTAATATTATACTGAATCTACTTTTCTTTTTTAATTAAACACTGCCATAGGAAAAAAAAAGGTGGAGAAAGGTGGAGATAAAGAGGAAGATTTGAGGAAGAAGAAAGAAGAAAAAGGAGGACAAGAAAAAAAAAAGGGACAGGCCAGAAAATCCATTGTAGAACTGGAGTGGCACAGGATGAACTCATCAATAGTAATAAGACAAAAAGTTACATATAGCCATAAACTGAGATCAAACACCCATCTCTCTATTTGTATGAAGTTTTTAACCTCAGGGGTGTCACGAAGGTTGGTGACACCCAAGGTGAGATCTTATGGTGTCACCCAATGGACCTCCTCCCATACCAGACCACACGACGTGGAGGCCTCCTAGAAAATGCAATCCCTGCATGAGTCACAGCGGGGATCTGGAAAAAAAAAACAATTTTTGAACCACCGGTAACAAATAGAATAGAAAGTCATTTTTGGTGTCCCTGGGGTGTCACCCTGTGTGGTCCGCACCCCTCTACTGATACCTCTGTTTATCCTTCCTTAATGGAAGGTTAGCACCACCCTGGCAAAGATGTAGGAATCTGATATTTTCCAGGCCCCAGGTTGCTGTGGCTCTGGGACAAAGTCCCATGATCCCCCCCCCATGCCATGGCACCCCCTGCCTGTCCTCTGTCGGTGCATTTGGCACCACTAATAATGAGGGTTCAGGAGTTGGCCTAGTAAGGTGGGCCCCTCTGATGCGCATGGGGCCCACTGGTCACTGACCGACCTGGCCAATTTCTGACACCATCCTGCACATCATGCAGTGGTTGCAGGGTGTAATCAACTGATCCTGTCCAGTCATGGAAGGTACATTGCAAGCTGAAGTGGTAGCTCTTTATTGTTAGTTTAACAGGAGAATCTTCCAGAGATCTTCTCGAATTAAGCTTAGGAGAAACAATTACCGTATTGTCCCGAGTATAAGACGCACCTGATTATAAGACGCACCCTTAAAGTTTGGTGCTATTAAAAAAAATTAATTAAATCACTGGCATTAAATTGCACCAGCCTGATTATAAGACGCACCCCTAGTTTAAAAACTTAAATTAGGAGAAAAAAGTGAATCTTATACTCAGACCAATACGGTATTAGCCTGAGGTCTACCCTAAATGCAGGGATTCTTTGCTGTTTTATAGCCTTTACCCAGTACAAACTGTTTCTGGGAGCATAAAATAACCACCAATGATGATGACGATGATGACAATGAGGATACTGGTGGTGGTGGTGGTGGTGATGATGATAAAAGTAGTAGCATTGTGTCAGTTGTGCACATGGGACTACGCAGATGGAGTAACATAAGCAAAAGGTAGGTTCCTGCCCCAAAGAGCTAACGGTCTAAATTTAGACACTGGGGATGGGGTAAGACTGAGGAAGACAATAGAAGAAGGGGAACTGTTGACAAGGGATGATAAATGCCTGCAAATGCAATTACACACACTTAGGCTTCAGTGCAGTTAGTGATGCAGACAAATTACCTTTGGGATTGTCAATATGATGCCAATTAGCAACTGCCGGCTTTTAAGCAGCTTCCAAATTGTGCAGACTGTTGATTGTCAGCCTTTTATAATATACGAAAAGGCATCCAAGAGGCATGAAATGTGGCACCCGTCTGTGCGAGCATACACTAATCCGCTAATCTGTCGGAAGACACTCTTGTATTTAGGCAAACTTCAGATTGATTAAGCCTGACACATATTGCACATTACAAAACTGATTATTACCATGTGTAATCAGATAATCCTTAACTTGAGGAGGATTGCTGTTTGCGCACAAACAGAAACTCTTTCTACTGAAGAACTGAAGTCCTTTTGTTTCCATCTTTGTGCAGTGTTTATAAATGGTGGACCAATTTCTATATAGGGCAAGATAGTTTATGGAACTGCTCACACTACTGTAGGTCTCCTCAGTCCAAATCCAGCAAACAAATTATCTACACACAACAACACACTGCTTCTCTTTTTGGCTGTAGTAGATGAAATTCTTCATTTCACACACAAGTTAGGAACTGAGACCACAAGACTGTACTGTATCTGGTCTGCAATCTTTGTCACACTTCTTCTGTGAACATAGTTTTTTTTTTTCTTCTATTGACAAGTCCGATCATGCTTGTCTGTTTTTCAACTGTAGGGAGATTCTAGTCCTTTTCATGCAGACATATCAAATATTTCATTAGGATTGCTGCATGAATGAACATTATTTCTGGGCATTTCTCAGACTGCAAAAGCCCAATCCTGCCCAAATCCTCCCCACCGATGCAGCCGCGCCAACAGAGCCACGCACTGCATCCTACGGGGAGGGGGGAAGTCATGCAAGTCTCCTCCAGCTAAGGAAACATTTCTTTCCTTACCCAGGGGTAAGCTTCTGTTAGCCCAATGGGTCACCTCAGATCTGTGCCAGTTACTTTGCTGGTGCAGGTCCAAGGTGAGTAAGGGAGACAGAACGGGGAGTGGGGAATGGGACAAGGATATTGGTATAAGTCGCTGTCACCAATATCCATACCGATCCTCCCCTTTCCCTCCTGGACACTCCCCCATTCCTCCCCCTCCCCACCCCATTCTGCCCATCTCACCGCTAGCTTACCAGCTCTGGCGGTGAGGCTGCAGTGCTGCCACCTTTTGTGGCGGTGCTCACAAAATGGCTGCCAGCCATGTGCTGCTTGCAACATCAACAGCCATTTAACAACAGCGAAACACTGTTTTGCTGTCATAAAACCCTCTGCACACCATCCCCTAGTTAGGGATGGACTGTAAGTATCCTTCAACCAGACTGTAGAATGTAAGGGTGATAGCTATGTTTGGGACCAGGCTAACGTGGCATCTAAAGTCGAACTATCCACAATGTTCAGTCACATGAAAAGATACGGGTACATTTTCAGTACTAGTTTCACAAACTTAGAAACAAAGACCTTCGACAAAGCCACAGTAAAAAAATATATAGTGTTCTAGAAACCAGCTAAGCATATGGTAACATCTCATCCTAGTCCATCATGTCAACAGGGGTGAAATACATTTTTTAAATGTTAGCACATTCTTTGCTGGCTGACGTTTAGGCGAACAACCTTCAAACATGGTTAGGAGGACCCAAGATCCACACAGTCTTGTAAGGGTAGCTGCTTCATGCAGAATTTGACACTATTTGCTTCTATTGTTTAAACAGGTTTCTAGCCCTTATGATTGCTATCAAGAAGAGTTTAGGCATGACTGAGGAGGGGAAGGCCTCCACTGGCTTCCGCACTGAGCAGGAGGCAGTCCAAGGTATGCCTGCACTGCACGCCCTAGCA
The DNA here is from genome assembly GCA_026170595.1 of Plestiodon gilberti rubricaudatus. Taxonomy (NCBI): domain Eukaryota; kingdom Metazoa; phylum Chordata; class Lepidosauria; order Squamata; family Scincidae; genus Plestiodon; species Plestiodon gilberti. Next base: position 72,683,435 of record JANXHW010000005.1, read on the forward strand.
GGATTGTGGCAGGCATCAGTGGCGTCGCTCCGGTAGGGGCGGGGCTGTAAGTATCGCTCCGTCGTAGTCCTGTTTACTGAGCGAGCAGGAGGCGGCCCCGCCCCCTCACTGTTGGAGCCATTCCCCTGCGGAGAAAGCAGCAGGCAGGGTCTCTCGCTTGGTAAAGGGACTACGACGGAGCGATACTTACAGCCCCACCCCTACCGGAGCGACGCCACTGGCTGGCATCACTGCAGCGGAAGAGACTGCAGATGAGAACCAACATGGAATCTAAGAAGAGGGTCCATACAGTTACCATATAGAACAAAGGCAATCAAAAGAAAAGGTTAGTCACCTGCCAGGGTGAGAGCCAAAGAGTCTGTCTCAGGGATTGTACAAGAGTGCAAATGAAGGGAAAGCCAGTGGGCAAGTAGGCAGACAGACACAGACATACAAAGGGAACAATGGTAAATTTCAAAGTGCAGGAGCTTGTCATGACATCACCCCATAGCTACACCCTGTTAAGACTAAAAACAAAACAAAAAAACCCCTTGTCTTCATTAGATTGTTTTCTTCTGCCACTTATTTCTACTTTGAAATTTATTATATTTCATTTAAAGACGTGGCCCATTCATCCCAAACTCATGGAGTGGATTGCAATAGTTTTAAAACACTGTATATTCAATTTGAAAAATGGGAATAAAAATATCCCAAATACGGTAAATATAAAAGTGTATGGGAATGCTAACCTAAGCATGTTTACTCAGAAGTCCCACTATGTTCCATAGGACTTACTCCCAGGTAAATTTGCATAGGATTGTAGCCAGTGGTCTACGCCCTGAGGAGGGGTGCACCCACGTGACACCCCCATGACGTCACTCAGGGGCAGGATGGGAGCAACATTTCTCACTGCTGCCTGCCTTCCAGAAGCATTCTGAGGCCGCTGTGGCCTTATTCATGCCACAAAACTCACCGTCGCTGCCGATTTTGCCACTGATGTGAGGGCTTTGACACATCGGTGGTTTTGGTCTGCCCCCGCCCCCCCTAGCTATGTCTCTGGTTGTAGCCTTAACATAACATGACCTACATACTAGGAAAGATGATAGCCAAGGAATTAACATATGTCCCTAGGCAAATTTCTCAGTTTGCTTTCTGCTAAGCCTGATGCTTCTTCTCAGCTAAGATTTTTGAAAAAAAAAGTTTCAAAGGCAACAACTGAGCACTCCTGCTGTAGGGTGACATTACCATTCCTGCTGTAGGAGATATCTTGGAACTCGCCTTCTTCGACTACACCCCCCTGAAAGGGTAGTAATGAAAACCAGATAGACAAAGAAATGTTGCCCAGTCAAAGAGCCAGAAGTGACTCAGAAGTATGTGTAGCTAGGCTAGATCAGTGCAAGACCAGCCAACAGTTACATTGCTGCCCTAGGCAAACTCCAGTTTATCTCCAGTGCCTTTAGTGTATGCTGTGCGGCATGACAACAGCATATTGATATTAAATAACCATGAGTTGACTGTATTATTTTATCATTTTAATTGCTTATGTTTGTCACTTATTTACTTTTACCTCTTTGCAACTGTGAGTATGTGCTAGATAGCCTGGGAGATCCGAAGACCTCCATCAGGTCCCCTAGGCTATCAAACATGATTTGTTGTGCTGTTTCTATGCGCATCCTCCAAATGTGAAGCCTAGTTCTCCACAACATTCACGTAGCAGAGGCCTGCGTCCCTAGAATTCTGACATCCTATGTCGTTTAAGCTTGTTTGGCTCTGTGGTTGGGCCACACCTCTCTTAGAGTAGACCAAAAGGATGCTGTGGGCAGGGCGGGCCCAAGACCTCCTGGAAGGCAGTGTACCTAATGCCAGTGGCATCACTGCAGGGGGGGCGGAGCTCTAAGTTCCGCTGCGATCGGAGCCTCTCCTGCGCGTTGCTTTCGCTTCCCTGAAAGGATCCGAAGGCGAGGGGGCGGGGCTGCTTCGTTCCTCCGTGTAACGGAGGCTCCGATCGCAGCGGAACTTAGAGCTCCGCCCCCCCTGCAGTGACGCCACTGCCTAATGCTGTCCTCTTTACCCCATGGCATGCCAGCTGCCACCTCTGCCACTCCTCCTCCTGCTTCCTGGATTTGAAAAGAAAGAGGAGAATGTGGAAGAGAGAAGCGGTAGAGGTGCTCTAGCCCACACATTTCCTCTTCCACTCCATCCCTCTCTTCCTTTTTTAACCCAGGGAGCAGGAGGAGGAGTGGCAGGGGCAGTTGCTCTCTAACAATCCATGGCCTGATGCAACTGCCTCAGTTGGCCTCATGAATGGGCCAGCCCTGGCTATATGGAAGGTAAAGGTAAAGGTAAAGGTGACCCCTGACAATTAAGTCCAGTCGTGTCCGACTCTAGGGTGTGGTGCTCATCCCCATTTCAAAGCCGAAGAGCCAGCGTTGTCCGAAGACGCCTCCGTGGTCATATGGCCGGCATGACTCTCCTGGCCGCAGCGCGTAGCATGTGGCTGGAACACGGAGCGCTGTTTACCTTCCCGCAAGCAGTACCTATTTATCTACTCACATTAACATGCTTTGGAACTGCTAGGTTGGCAGGAGCTGGCCAAGCAACAAGAGCTCACCCCGTCGCTGATTCGAACTGCCGACCTTTCGATCGACAGCTCATGGTTCAGCGGTTTAACCCACTGCGCCACCCGCTGGCTGTAAGTAGTGTTGAGCTAAAGCCTGGGAAAAGAATACTACTACTTCCTCATTCTCATACATTGTGGTATGAATCTAGCTAATTCAGATATTCACCTAGTGAGTTATGGCTTGTAGCTTCAATGCTCTATATCAGTGCTACTCAAAGTTGTGATCCGCAGATCAGTGCCAGCCCACAAGCCATCAGCTGCCAGTCCATGGTGAGTTTTTCAGGAAAAAAACAACAGTAGTAATATGGCATAGATATGGTACTGGTCCCTGGCACATGGGGGGGGGGAATTGCCGGTCCACCACATCAGATCATTTGAGAAGTACTGCTCTACATGACTCTGTGACATACTTCCTTGGCTGCTATTCTATTTCTGTGCCGCTGCTTTCCATGCCCTGCCCTGCTGTGCCTCAGTTTCCCCTCCCCATGTTCCTGTTGCTATCTCAGCTTTTGCCCCCAAATTTCAAGTACCTTCAAAACTTGAGTGGAAGTTGAGTGGAAGTGGAAAGAATTCTGCCACATAAGTAAATATGTAGAACTATTCAGGGCGAAATTACATTTTGAAAAGAAGAAATGAAGACTTGGCTGGGTTTGTTTTAGTCAGAACACTGCACTGTCTGCAGAAATTACCGGTTTTGACTTTTTTCCCCCTTCCTGTTTTATTGCCATCTATTAGCACAGTGTTTGTACAGTAACCTCTAGGCACAAATTATTGTCCTAATCAGGGCCATAAAACATTAAAACTTCAAAGGTATTGGGCAAGGCCCTGGCTCACTGCCTTTCTCTTTTCAGCACCTTCCTTTCCCTTAATTCCTCTGAACTAGACATCTCCCATCCTGCACTATCTTCCTTACAAAGAAAGCTCTAGACTAGTCACCTCCCATACCACTGCTTAGGTTGACCTAAATTGTGCTTGGCAGACTCTGTCAGAAATGTTTACGAAACCCAAGAAACTCAATGTTGCTATAAACACCTCAGCTCAACAAACAGAAGGGGAAAAAATGACTTTATATTGGCCAGAAGGTAGACAATGTAAAAACATGATGACTTGCAAACACAATTCCCAGAAAGAGTCTGAGAACTTGCTGAAAAGAAAACACTACACAACTTCACAAAGTTTTCAGCAAAGCCTCTGTCCTGATTAAATATTTCCTTTAGGGGCAGGGATAGTCCCTCCATAAGGCAGTAACATTGGTACCTCAGGCAATAGATTTTGGGTACTCTCTGAGAGCAGGAAAAAAATCAGTTTCCTTGGATGTAAGGGTAAGGGCGGCACAGGCCGGGAGAGGGCTGGGGGTATCGGCAGAGCTTGCTGCCAATATCCCCACCCCCTGCTGGCCCGGGCCGGCCAACGGCTGATCTCCCTTGCCACCCAGCCCTCCCTCCCCCTGCACCTGCACCTACCGGTGCAAATCTCACCTGCTCCGGCAGCTGCAGGGTCAGTCTGGAGGCAGAGCAAAGACTGCCGAAAACGCATTTTTATGCTTTATGGTGCGTTTGCAGCACCCGGAGCCGGCGGAGCGCGCACTCTACAGGTGCACAGTTTGGCAGTATCACGCCGAAACTCATGAAATTGTTCTTGTATTCATTTGCTTATGTTTTTATTATACATTTGTACCTCTACATAGTTTAACAAAGGAATTGCAATTCACATAACATCTATAGGCACATCTGTTACAGTAATTGCAAAAAAATAAATAAATCTCAACATGTGCAGTAACATCCTGAAAAAAAAAAGTCATGGATGTGTTCTTTCCAAAACCATATACAATAGAAAGAAGCCACTGAACATTATGAAGCAACAGGATTTCATATCCTCCAACTGCATCAATTTTCTGGTACTTGGCACTGGTAGATCACTATTCCTGCTTTTTCCTCTTGAGAATGCCTTATGAAAATGTTGCTAGTATGAGAGCTGCTGTCTCAGGAATTCTAGAAGTAAAATCTCTGAGTGAGGATTTCTCATTGTTTCTTATGGACATCCATATAAAAGATGGGTACAAACATTATGTAGCGCACCACTTCCTATTTTACACACTGCAGCTGATAAGGTGTATTTTTAACTATTGATAATATACCATAGGACAGTGGTCTTCAACCTTGGGGTCGTTACCCCAAGGTCCGCTGGGAGACAACGTGTTTCCACTTAAGGGAAGTGGCGACTTGGTGATGATGTCAGGATGACACCACCGCCACCACTGGGTTCATGCCGCCGCCACCACTGACTAAGTAAATAAAGGGGGTTGGACCTAACCAGTGGCAGCTGGAGACGCTGCACAACCCAGGTTCTTGCTGCCACTGCAGACAGGTAAGTCCAACTCCCCCTTTCTTTACATAGTCGGTGGTGGCGGCGGCGGCGGCACAAACCCAGAAGTGCTGTTGCATCTGTCACCGCTGAGTTGCAACTACTTACTACGACCTTTACCTTCAGGTAAAGGTTTGAAGATCACTGCCATAGGACAATTATGTTCTTCTAATATACCGTGTTAACCCAAAGGGGAAACATTCTCAGTCCTGACGATTGCAGATGATTGCACAGTACATGAATTACTGTGTTTCCCCGAAAATAAGACAGTGTCTTATATTAATTTTGGCTTCAAAAATGCAGTGGGTCTTATTTTCAGGGAGGTCTTATTTTCCCAACCTGTAGCACGACCCCCCCCCCAGCACATACTTTGACCTATTTAAGCTTCATTCTTTCCCAAGGGTGCAAGGCTCTGCAAGGCCTGGAAGGCCTGCACTTGAGTCCTTCACCATGGAGACGACATGCTAGAGAGACTCTGCAAGGTTGCAGCCTCCTTGAAGGCCTTGCTAGCCTCTCTAGCATGTCATCTCTATGGTGGAGTGAAGCTTAAATCGGTCAAAGTAAGTGCTGGGGGGTCGCAGGGGGTGCCAGGGGGGCTTCGCGTCCATCTGGCTGATGATCCTAGCTAGCTCTTATTTTCAGGGGAGGTCTTATATTTATGAGTGCCAGCAAAAATCATGCAAAAATGATGATAGGTCTTACTTTTGGGGGAGGTCTTATTTTCAGGGAAACAGGGTAGTACACAGTTCACAGCAATGTCCAATACTAAAGGCCAAACTACACATTTACAAGAAATGAGTGAGCTGGCCTGTGATTTTTTTTCTCTTTTAAACAGTGCACAGGTGTGTATGAAATGTGGAGAAATTGCAGCTGGGTAAAGCCTTTAGCACTTTGTCCCTGCCATATTCCAATCCTGATTACAAACCACCACCCACTGTGCTATTACAGCCAGTGGAATTTTACTATAGATTGCACAGGGAAGGGACCATGGTAGGGCTTGGAACCATGTTGGAAGCAAAGTGCTAAGTCCCACCCTTCCATCCCTCTGCCACAGTTCCCCCATTTCATGTGCTCCCTTGCCTATTATTTTTCAAAGAAAAGAAAAAAAAGTCAACTTGCAAGTTCTTTAATAATATAACATGTAGTTTGGCCTTAAGGGGAAGTTTCTATCAGTGATTGGTGTTACAAAACTGGACTATAGAAGTACAGTAGGGCCCCCGTATCTGCGGGTGATACGTTCCAGAACCTCCACGGATATGTGAAAACCGCGGATAGGGGGAAAACCGCCTCTGCGGTTTTCTGAGGGGCCCCCATGCATGGGGGGCAGGGGCATCCACTATCAGCAGATAAGTGAAAACGTGGACAGCGGGGGGGGGTGTATGTCCCTATTTTAATCTGTGACTTGTTGGAGAGTGTGGGATTTCTAATGCTTCTTGCACACTAATCTCAAGTCATGATATGAGTAACAGTTCAATCCTATGCATGTCTACTCAGAAGTAAGTTCCACTGTATCCAATGGGGCTTACTCCCAGGAAAGTGTGTATAGGATTGCATCCTCAGTCATATAACCTCTGCCCAATTCATTGTATTTTTGAGCAACCACCCTACCCCCGCCCCCTGGAAAATATATTGATGTTACTGAAAACCACTTCCAGTGGTGGCCAGAGGAGTGCACAAGGGCTAGAAATGAAAGCTGAGAGTCTCAGAATGTGACATTCATAATCCAGTCTCCAATTGGGTGCTTTTCTGCACACAAAGATTAAAAAGTCTTAGACATAAGGAAATTTGGAGGCAGGTAAGTGCGTTATCTTATGCAATCCTGAACATTTTTTAATAGATTAGATTTTCAGAAGTAAAATTGGATTCTGTTTTCATTTTTGCCATGTGTACTTTTCAGTCTATTCATATATTTTTCAGCCAACTGTAGGTTTCCTCCAATTTCTCACTATGTTGAGAATGGAAGGATTTCAGAAAACCTTAGAAAGTTCAACTTCATTTTTTATGATGTCAGTCATAGTTCCATGAAGCAAAAAGCTGAAGCGTTGCCCAGCTGTAATTGGAGGTAATTTCAACATTATTGTACTCTGTAAATATAGAGTGAGACTCTACCATTATTTTATGTATTAAACCATCTTTCAAAAACAATATAAGCCTAATAAAATGTAAGGTAGAATTTTCTCATCATATTTATTAACTGTTAAAAAATATGAGGACATAGCAGAAGCTATAATCAGAAGAGCGACATAAGTAATAGGTAGGACAGGGTAGGGCAGCCCAGATCCAAGGAAAAATGTTAGAACAAGATGGATGTTGCGCTTGCAAGTTCGTTTGATTGCTATCATTTAGCATTAAGATGTGTTGCCAGGAATGAAACAGAATGGATCCAACCCAGTCACACTGCAAGCTGGGTATGTACACTTCAGAAGTCCTTCATGCACAGTCACACAAACCCACAACATAGAGAAACAGTTGTGGGGGGGGGAGGTGTGGGAACCTACATGTGCCCAACAGCCCCCTCATCCAGTCACATGCATCAGGATGTTGGTGTTGGTGACACAAGGATGAACAGGGACAGAGCTGGCCCTAGGAGCTACGGGGCCTAATTGGAAACATTTTTTTCGGGGCCCCAGGTTCATAGCCAAGGTCTGTAGAATCTTACAGCCCAATCCTGTCTATCAGGACATGGCGGCACACATAAGGTGCCTGCCGCATCCTACTCAGAATTGGGCCTGCCACGGCACAGCTGGCGGCCTCCTCGGGGTAAAGGGACGTTTGTCCCTTTACCTCAAGTAATGCGCCAGCCGCCCAATGCTGCTTACTTTCCAGGTGCTGCAAATGTGCCTTAGGGCACGTTTGCAACACCCTAGACCAGTGGAGCACCAGTCACAAACCTGGATAGGATTAGAAAAAATCAAAAAGTGTCTACCTTTTTACATGGCTTTTAATCCTGTAAATTGATGTTTACAAATTCTTTGTATAACACTAGAGAGGATTGCACCGTTAGTGATATACAGTAAATAACATTTATTATAGACTTTACATCTCTATGGTAGAACGGAATGCAATCAAAATGTGTGCTTAAAAGGTTCATATGAGTTAATGGACCAAATGGATCTAAGCACAATATAAAATTGCAAGACTAGAGTAGTGTAGATTATCCTAGTGCGGGGTCCCCTTAGGTGAGAAGCCCAATTGGGAGCAATTTGTCCAATTGACTTAAAAGTCAGCCCTAAACAGGGAGACAGGTTGGGTTCATCTTAATGGTTCCACTGACAAATCATACCTCTGCTTTCCCAACCCCAGCATGCAGGATGCCAGGTTGAAATATACAACCACAGGACCCTATTGCCATTGGCAACTGGCATGGCACGTGGGGTGGCCCATTCTTCAGTCATGCCATTTATGCACGCAGACTGGCTGAGGTTGCTGACATGAAATACCAGCTGTTTCTGGTTTCAGACTGGGCACCAATGGGCATTGCACATTGTCCCACCTAAATGGCTGGCGTAAGCCCAAAGAGACTCTCCCCACCCAGCAGGGTGTAAGTAAAACATTTTTACTTACATCCTGCTGGTTGCCCCCCCCCCCCATTGGATGCAGTGTGAGCTCTCCTCTGTCAGCATGACAGCATTGGCACCAATAATGAGGGATAGGATTGGGCAGTTAAAGACCCAAATACTGTGAAAACATTCATTGAATAATAGCTATTTTAGGTTAATTCAAAGTCAAGATACGATGTTAAACATTTTTTATTCATTCTCCAGAAGGTTTGGAATTGAAGGAAAAAGTGCATGGATGAGGGGTCTGTTGGAGCCCATAGCAATGAAATGTGAGGGGTCAATGCAGACCCCAGATACCATCATAATATACTGTACATGTATCCCAATTCTATAAACAATCATTAATTGCATTTCATTTATTTTTAAGTTAGATTGGATCATTGGGCTGTATCCAAAGCAAGTTAGTAATGACTAATGGCTCAATCAAAATGAAGAGTAGCACTGGCAGTACACGTAGTTCACCGGCGCAGGCTCCTTCAAAGCAGCCGTGCGCTTTGTGGTAGTGCAAGCAGCTGGCATGCCGGTGGGAATACACTTCCCGTGGGCACTGGCAGATGTCAGGAGGCCAAGCACAGGGGGTGAAACGGGGTGGGGCAGGCAGAACGGGGAGATGGGGCGGGGGTGGGCAAGTTGGGCCCGGGAGGGGGCAGGATTGGTGGCAGCAGTGCATGCTGAATCCTGAGCCCCTTCCCGGTCCCGATCCACCTGCACAGGGCAACGCGGACTTGCGCCAACGATATCACTGGCACAGGTCCGAGTTGCCCCATAGTGGTTTATGGGGCTTACCTCATGGGAAAATATCCCCTTACCCCAAGGAAACTCCCAGCAGCCAAAAATCCCCTGTGAGATGCAGCAGAAGCCATGCTGGCACTGTTGCATCGCTGCATGGGGATTTAGGTAGCATTGGGCTGGCCATGTCACTGACAACAATAATACAAATTAGCTGTGATTAACTTAAATCCCATTACTTTCAACGGAACTGAGGAATCTTCTTAGGATACAACTGATTGAATTATAAAAGGTAAAGGTATCCCTTGACAATTAAGTCCAGTCGTGTCCGACTCTAGGGTGTGGTGCTCATCTCCATTTCAAAGCCGAAAAGCCAGCATTGTCCGAAGACGCCTCCGTGGTCATGTGGCCGACATGACTCTCCTTGCCGCAGCGCGTAGCATGCAGCTGGAACACGGAGCACTGTTTACCTTCCCGCAAGCGGTACCTATTTATCTACTCGCATTGACATGCTTTGGAACTGCTAGGTTGGCAGGAGCTGGCCAAGCAACGAGCGCTCACCCCGTCGCGGGAATCGAACTGCCGACTTTTCGATCGACAGCTTATGGTTCAGCGGTTTAACCCGCTGCGCCACCCGATTGACTTATACACCTCATTAAAAAAGAAGAAGCATGTTTGACCGCAGTGGCAGACTAGTAACATGCATTTTGCAAGCAGAGGAAGGTTGAAAAAGTCCAGTCTCACCACTATTATTCTGTAATATTTGTAGACATTTGTTCTTGGTTTGTTTCTCTTCTCTAACAAAATAGAATCACGGCTCTAGAAAGATTGTTATGAATGTTGTGCAATAGTTGATTTGCATTGCCAGACTGCAACAAGTGATTGCGCAGATATGCACCACCCTTCATTAGAGCCCGAGATATTCCTTCACACCCTGTCCTGCCTGGCAGAGTCTACGTTGCACGTATGCCTCCAGACAATGAGGCTACTGCAACTTTTGCCTCTAATTAAAGTGATTAAGGAGGGGTGAGATGCATTTCAGTCTGTGTTGGTAAGGCAGCTGCAGAGATAACTCTCTGCAAGCTTTCTGAGATGCAGCCCTCATTGCTTCGAGGTAAGAGATTCACAAACTGTAGACTGAAAAAAAAACACCTGATCAAAATGTCACAACTGTCACAGTACGTTGTTCCACTTCCACTGCTCCTACTGTGACTAGAGATGGACATCTATTCTTATTTTGCAGAACCGACAGGCTTTCTTCTTGGTCAATTGCTATCAATTATTATCCCTGACACATACTGTATTTGGGTGGGAAAGGGATGCTGTCTCTGAGTCTCTCACAGTCCCATCCCAATGCACTGATTGGAGAAGATCTGATTGGTACCAGCTCCTGGCTTAGTTGAAACATACAAAATAATATCTTGAGAAGAGAAAGTAAGGAGAAACTCACCCTCCTGTAGTAGCTGCAGTACTTCCTCCTTTGGGAAGTGGGGATTTAGGGAAACTGGAGGCCACTAGGGGCCAATCCAGTCCAGCTGTTGCTGCCAATGTTTTTATTTTCTGACTCCAAACGAGCCTGGGCAGCCTAATGTTCAGTGATGTAAACTTGAGTCTATTGACTCGGACTTGACTCGGTGATTGTAAAAGACTCGAAAGACTTGACTTGAGACTTGGAGCCTTTTATGACAAGTCAAATTTTATTCAGGTTTAAACCCATTTTCCCCATGGGACTCGCAACCAAAGACTCAGGACTTAGGGGCAAAGACTTGGGACTTCTTGAGACTTGGACCCAGAGAATTGGGACTTGACTTGAGACTTGGAGTCAGAGACTTGATCCACATCCCTGCTAATGTTCACCTCAAATGTGTGTGTCCCTTGTGTTTCTTTTTAGATTGTGAGCCCCTTTGGGACAGGGAACCACCTCCTCATTCCTTTTGCTACTGTATATAAACCACTTTGAGAGCTTTGTGTTGAAAAGTGATATATATATAAAATATTATATTCTAAATCACAACGATAATTCCAGCGCAAAGAGTTCCTCTGTCGCTTGGAATACAGAACACGTGTTTACACATTCACAGAGAGAAGTTTTTTCAATCAGTCTATTTTGAGTCAAAATCCTGGACACCAATTAGAGTTCACACAGAACTAAACAAACAACTCCAAAGTGGATTTAGTAGGCAACTCCAGTGACACTCCTGAGTGTGCAGGGCTGGTTCTCTCTCTCTCTCTCTCTCTCTCTCTCTCTCTCTCTCTCTCTCTCTCTCTCTCTCTCTCCCCCCCCCCCATTCTGGAAACACCTTATGCATGGTGGGAGCAGAAGTGCCCCAACACATGTACAATATAATGTGTAATAATGCATTTGAACATGTAGGCTCAGTTTCTGCGATTCTTCCATCCCGTCTAGAGATGGTGAATACACATACATATGATGTATATGTACATACACTCACATCATATATGCTTTGAGGCATGCGTGGGGGGGGGGTGCATGTGAAAATTTACTTTTAGTTCAGCCCAATCCTGTGTAACAGTAGATCCGCTGGTGTAAGTGCACTTATGCCAGTGTAACTTGCCGTACACCAGCAAACGCAGGACGGTGTAACCCCCCTCGGACACTGCGCATGCACAGTTCGGATGCAGAACAGATGCCGCTGGCACAGTGGGCATTCTGGGCAGTGGCGTCGCTTCGGGAGGGGCGGGGCTGTAAGTATCACTTCGGTCGTAGTCTCTTTACCGAGCAAGCAGGAGGCAGCCCCGCCCCCTCACTGTCAGAGCCATTCCCCTGCGGAGAAAGCAGCAGGCAAGAGACCCTGCCTGCTGCTTTCTCCGCAGGGGACTGGCTCCGACAATGAGGGGGCGGGGCTGCCTCCTGCTCGCTCAAAGAGACTACGACCGGAGCGATACTTACAGCCCCGCCCCTACCGAAGCGATGCCACTGATTCTGGGGGCATTTTATGTTCCTCTGTGTGTGTGTGTGCGTGCGTGCGTGCGTGCGTGTGCGTGCGTGTGCGGGTGTGTGTGCGGGTGTGTGTGTGCGTGTTTTAATTCAACTTGGTTGTATTTCACTCCTACTACCTCTTTCAAGCTACAGACTATCACAAAACCAATAATTAGAGGAATAAGAAAGGATAAAACATATGAACAGAACCCCAAGCATTTTTTTCCCTTGCTTGTCTAAAAGGTGTGGTTCTGTCTTAGATGATCAAGGCAATTTCTAATTCATTTGGATCAAATTCACTATAATTAGGGAGCGGCTCAAGAGTAAAATTCAATTGTCAGCATCTCCCCTCGGGGGGCCCAATCCATCATTCTTCTGAAGTCTCTAGAATTCCAAAGTAGGCTGGAGAACCCAGAGTTTGATATCTTCAAGCTGACTGCAGGGGTGTGAGTGGAAATTCAGGCAACGAAGAACTCTTATCTTATCTGAGCAAGATAAAAGAAGAATCCATCACCTTCTCATGGCTGTTTTGAACCTTATAGCTATGTTCACACTATGCTTTTAGTTATTTTAACTCATCCTTTATCTCTCTGTGTAACTCACTGCAATATCAGGAAAGACCATAAAAAAAAAACCAGTGGCCATTTTGTACCACTAACGATAGAGGAGGAAGGTCATAGCTATCATTGTTATATCTTGGCATTTCCTGAAGAAGAGACTGAAACTGCACAGCTTGGCTGCTCCTCCACCAGAGGCAGAACAAATACAATGCAAAAAGAAACCACCTATTTACTAGCCAACATCCACAAGATAATCCATACAATTCACACAGTACAGTATGCTGTAAACAGAAAGCAAGTACAGATGTAGAACTCATGGATCCAAGTGGCTCAAGCAAGAAAGCCAAGTCACACACACTTAAATGGAGAAATTGTTTGTTGTTTCAAAAAAGGAGATTTTGAACCTGAACTTCTAGAGAACTTAAGATATACCACCAGCCTGAACTCCATAACTATGTGATTCATGCTCAGATTCTCCTTTTCCTTTTAGTTAGCCTGGCTTCTGCCATATGGAGCCAATAGCTCTGCAGGCATTTTTTGTGATGTGTAGGCACGCTACTGACAGCACACCATGATGTGAAGCACACTATTAGCAGCTTCAATCATTACATTAGTTACAGTATATGTGCCAGTAGCATAGCCAGAGGAGGGGACGGCGCAGTAAGTGCTGCACAGCATTACACGGAAGTGCAAAGAGGCCCCTCTCACTCACCATCAGAGCCAGTCCGGCAGCGAACTTTGCACCTCTGTGTAACGCCATGCAGCACTTACCACTCCGCCCCCCCCCCTCCGGCTATGCTACTGATATGTGCATCTACAATTCTGTGAAGCACACATTGAAAAATATAAAGCATGAATGTGACAACCTGGTGTTTGAAAGCATGTGTGCCATCCAGGAAAAAAAGGTAAAGGTGACCCCTGACAATTAAGTCCAGTCGTGTCCAACTCTAGGGTGTGGTGCTCATCCCCATTTCAAAGCCGAAGAGCCAGCATTGTCCAAAGACGCCTCTGTGGTCATGTGGCCGGCATGACTCTCCTTGCTGCAGCGCGTAGCATGCAGCTGGAACACGGAGCGCTGTTTACCTTCCCACAAGCGGTACCTATTTATCTACTCGCATTGACATGCTTTGGAACTGCTAGGTTGGCAGGAGCTGGCCAAACAACGAGAGCCGTTATGAATCCGAATAGCCAGTGCTGTCCAAAGACGCTTCCTTGGTCATGTGGCTGGCATGACTCAATGCCGAGGTGCACGGAACTCTTTCACCTTCCCACTTAGGCGGTACCTACTTACAATTTCTTGCTTTCAAACTACCGACCTTTCAATCGACAGCTCATGGTTCAGTGGTTTAACCCACTGCACCACCCACTAAAAATGCAAGATTTGCTCTAGTTACCTAGTGAGTGTGCAGTCAGTGGCGAACATAGGTTAGTTGCTGTGTTAAGGAAATGTCAAGCAGCTCCTAATTTGGGAATCATGACAAGGCAGTTGTGGTTTAATTGTGCTTAAAAGTGCTACATGTTATTATCTGAAGATCTTTGTGTGACACTTAATGGGATAATATCTGTGCACTAAGATCCAGAGGGTATCTGGCATTTGGGAAAAGAGCTATTTCATTCTGTAATAATTAGACCAATAAATTGCTACATAAAACAACAACACAGTGAGTCAATTAGAAAATCAATTAAAATCAATTAGCTAAGAGTCAGCACATACCAGGACCCGGGGACAGTGAAAAAGAAAAAGTACAACGAGATTTAGAAAAGAAAGAACAAATTTGGCTCTGTCTGCCATACATACGAGGCTTCTCCGAAAAAATAGCTCGTATTGTTAGGCACTATGGTATTAAGACCCGGTTTTCACCCACAGTTAAAATCGAACAAATGCTACGTAACCCGAAAGATAGACGACCGCCTCTGTCTAATCCAGGCGTGTATGAAATCCCTTGTGGTGACTGCACAAGGACTTATGTGGGGAACACCATGCGACCCATAAGAACCTGAGTGCAGGAACATTTAAGGGCTACTAAGTCCCTTCAGGAAGAGAAATCGGCAATAGCGACAGACGTGGCTCAAACCGGGCACTCAATTGCTTTCGAGGAAACTCGTTCGCTGTTCAGCGAGTCTACAAACAGACTGAGAAGAAATTTGGAGGCAATTATAATTTCTCAAAGGAGAGCTTTGAACCCTCTGAACCACCAACAAGAACTGGTATTTGTGAACAAGATCTGGTTTCCGTTCTTGATTAAGACATCGCACCAGCAAAGGTTATCTCCGGTCACAGCGAAGATTGACACTTCCGGTTCTGATTAAGCAGCAGTGTCCCTTTAAACTTTCCAGGCATTCCACTGGCAGTTAACATCTACTGGCTGGTGCCAGGTTTTTGCTCTGAAGAAACCCTAAGTGCAGGGTGAAACGTCAGCGAGGACTAGAGTTTTTTCTTTCCTTCAATAAAATCACATGGCTGCAAGACCCATAACTTCGTTTTCTTTACATAACACAGTGAGTGACAGATCTTGAGGTGCAATCCTCTCCGCATTTATTCTGTTCTAGCCAAGTTTCTATTACCTTCAGTATGGTTACTTCCGGGTATATGCTCTGAAGGCTGAAATGTATTTATTCATTTCTGGAGATTTTTTAAATCTCAACTTTCGGCCTTCAAAAGGCCCCCAAGGCAGTTCACATCAAGTATAGAGATACAATGATAAAAACATAAAAACCATCAAAAATCCTCCTCCTCCTCCTCCCTGGACAGTGGTGTTTCTGTGGCCAAGCCTAAAGAGGCACCAGCCAGAGGCGTCGTTCCGGTAGGGGAGGTACCGTAAGTTGCACCCGGTCCTAGTCCCGTTTACCAAGCCGGCAGGAGGCGGCCCCGCCCTCTCGCCGTCGGAGCCATTCCCATGTGGAGAAAGCATCAGGCAAGAAACTCCCTGCCCGTTGCTTTCTCTGCACGGGAATGGCTCCGACGGCGAGGGGGCGGGGTCTAGGACTGGGCACAACTTACGGTACCGCCCCTACCGGAGCGACACCTCTGGCACCAGCAAGCGATGGTGCTTCTCTGCCTTTCTGGCTTCTTTCCTCCTCCTCCTCCTCCTCCTCCTCCTCCTCACAGGGCAGTTGACATTCTGTTCATATGTTCCCCTTATGGATGCTTGGCAAGTGATGTGCAATGACCCATTTGTATTTGGAGGTAATTAAGAACTCTTAATGCTGCTTAGTAATGGTGTGACACAACCTGATTTGGAGCAGAGACCTCATTCCTAAGCGCGGGGGGGGGGACAGGACACCCTTTCTCATAAACCATTGCATATTGAAATGTAAACACAGGTACATGGGAATCCTGACTTGTTGAACAGCAGTGGAATACTGTATTTTAAAAAAAAGATATCCTAGGATGAAGCCAGCAAGTCTGAAACATGTTTCTTGTGTTTTCAACCTCACCCTTGCCCCATCGTTGAACACAAATTGATCGTTTGGCATTGATTGGCAAGCTAGTGAAGCGACCCGACTGGATTGTCACAGGTTTCCTGCCAGGCCTGAGGGAGTAGTAGGAACTGGCCTGCTGGTTAGGCTACTGGCAAAAGTGCCTGTGTATCCTGGTGTAGCAGCAACATGTTCCTTGTCCCTTTCAAGATGGTGGCATCCTCTCCTACTGGTTTTTAGCAAGAGTTTTGGAGGAGTCTTGTCAAGACTGGAAGGGAACCATTCAAGTGCAGATGTACTGAAAATAGATCACCTGTAAAATGGTAATTCCCTGTATGCTGGAAGAGGACCAGCAGTGTGCCACGAGAAAGAAAGAAAACAAATAAACAATGAAAAGCCAAAGTAAGGGAGTAGAGATGGGACTCAGCTCAGTGGTAGAGCACAATCTTTGCATGTGGAATCTCTGGCATCTCCATGTAGGGTTAGGAAAGACCCCAGTCTGAAACCCTGGAGAGCTGTCAGTCAGTACAGACAATACAAAGCTGAGGCCTGACTCAGCAGGAGGCCGCTTCCTATGTTCTCACCTGCTAGGCTGACCATATCCCAAAAGGGGTCAGGGGACCTATACCTTTGTAAGAAACCATTGTAAGAAGACCATTGTAAGAAGAGGGAATTTGGGCAGGTGTAGCTTGTCACACCCTTTCATGATGAGCTGCACCTGCCCAAATTACAATGGTTAAAAAGGTATAGGCACCCTGTTCTTTTTTGGATATGGTCAACCGATCACCTGTGGTCACACACAGAGGAGGCTCTGTTCAACACATTTTTGCATGGTTCTCTCTGACCTCGCCTCCTCCCCGTCAGCCTCTGCTGGAGCTGGGAAATTTTCATAGGATGTGACTGGACCTTTTACTCATTCCTGATATAAAAAAAATGCAGCAGAATTATCCACCCTCAGAGAGGCTTTCTGCTGTTTCTCTGCATGAGTCCCTGCTCTGGCCTCCCAGAGTAGTTGGTTACTCATGGAAAGTTGATGGGCTCCACGCACTGACGTATTCCTAGAATTGTCTGAAAAAGTCTAACTTTTCAGTGTGTGTTACACTCTGGAAGGGGTGTAACAGTGAAATAAAACTGGATGGCTGCAGTTTTAATTCAGAAATTTTAAAAAGCATGTCTCTCTGGTCTCAGAAGGTTGGAGAACAGTGATCTAGAATCTTCCTCAGTAAGTATTTCCCTCGTTTGGTGGTTGGCTGGGGGGGGGGGACACCAGAATGGAACAGCAGGTCACCTGAAGAAAACCAGGTACCTGAAAACTTTCAGAGAGGGAAAGCCTTCACAAGATATAAATTCTCTGGTAGCTGCACTCAGTATGACCTCCTCGTCTACACAACTAGAATCAGCTTGCAGAAACTTTTTTTTTCCTTGTTGTCTTGGCATAATCTGAATGAGACCCTGTGGGAAAGGCTTACAAAACCTTATTAAATCGAAACACGCTATGGTGCTCAACTCGATGTGATTAACAGTTTGCAGCAACACCCAGGGGAGGTTTTATAGATTTTTCTAAATTCAAATAGCCTTCTGCTAGCAGGTTTAGGCAGAGTGAGGAGCAGCCGGCATCAGGGAGGAGAAAAACATACCTTGCAAACTTTGTAGCACTGACTCTATGTTTTGAAATGCAGCCAGCATGCCATCCCTTCCTCTGCTTACAAGGGTTCTGCTGTTCTCCACTTAATAGTTCATAGTTGATAGATGAGTATATGGCAAAACGAGACAGCTTTGTTTGATAGCCTAAGGCAAGATAGCAAGCGAAGGAGGGAGAGAAACAAGTATCAGCAAAATAAATTGTGCAACAACCAAATCATGAGAGTTGGAGCATACACATATAAATAGATTGTGGCCTACATACCAAGGAGACGATTGCTTTATGATTTCATATCCTGCCTTTCTTTTAGAAAAATAGCCTACACACAGAGGCTCCCAGAAGGTCACCTACCCAGGAATCGACTAGTCTAGAACTAAACCTGCCAAGCTTCCATAAGGTGGCTTTATCACAAGCTCTTTGACCATGCCCCCCCCCTCTCTCTCTCTCTCTCTCTCTCTCTCTCTCTCTCTGAGTAACAGAGGACTTTATATCCTATGATGCATGCCTAAGGGTGAACCAAACATTTGCATAAAGGAATGCTCTGCTCAAAATTGGGTGGTTATTGGGGGGGGGGTTACATTGTTCCTCAAAAGTGCTTCTCTGGCTCACTTTTTTCACTGCTGCTGCCTGTGTCATAGCCCTGGTTTTCACTCCTGAGATGCCCAGTGTCTTCCAAGTGCCAACATTTTATTTCTCCCCAAAATGCCTAAAGTGAGGGAAGAAATAATGGACTGCAGAACAAGGCTACACCATCAAATTACATCATTCTGAAGCCAAACAGAGGGCACTCCCACCCCCACTCCGCTACACCATGAGCACCTACCTCTCGGCATGGCGCTCCACCGCTCTGTGGTGCCGGCAGAGCAGGCCTCTCCACCGGTGCTGCTTACTTATCAGGTGCCGCAGATGTGCTTTCCAGCACATTTGCGACACCTTAGGCCAGCAGAGCGATTGCTGCACTGGTCTAAATTTAGGAAGGATTGCGCAGAAAGAAAGAAAGAAAGAAAGAAAGAAAGAAAGAAAGAAAGAAAGAAAGAAAATAAACTCTCCTTCTACCAGAGACTCATCCAGGTACCAGGTCTTGTTCATTCAAGAGTTAGTCACAACATAGAAATGCATAACTCCACCAATTAGATACAAGCCAACAGTTGTTGTCTGTGAGTGTTGGAGAGACTCTGGCACAAGAATTCTGTTAGAAGTGATATTTAGAACAGGGTTGAGTCACGTCCCACCACTGACAAGAATTCTATTTGTAAATCTTCTGACGGCCGAATCCTATCTGGACCTTGCACTGATGGAACTCGCATTCCAGCAGCACAAGGCCCTTTGAGTGGCAAGGCCATTATGCACTTCCAGACCACTGCCACAAATGGGCAGAGATGAGGCGCATGTGCCAGTGGCTCCCAGGGGCTCCACCACTCTTGTTAAGTTGGCAGCAGGGGTGTGTCATGAGTGGGGAGGGAGAGGCAGGGGGAGTTTGGGGTTGGGAAAGGAAGAGGGCAGGGAGAGGGAGTGGGTGGGTCCCAGTGGCACCAGCATGCATAAGAATCCTATCCCCTATTTTCAAACCTGCCCCACCCCTTTCTCTCCTCAGACATACACTAGCTATATATAGGTTTACCATCCATCCCGGAACGCCCGGGACCATCCCGGGTTCCGGGCTCTGGTCCTGGTGGAAGCCTCCACCGATTTTAAAGTGAGTAAACTTACCTTTTTTTCGGGCGCCGCCATTTCGGATCTCGCGAAATCTCGCGAGATCCAAAATGACAGTGCCCAGAAAAAAGGTAAGTTTACTCACTTTAAAATCGGCGGAGGCAGTGGCAACACGGGTGGCAATGGCAGCGGCGACACAGGCGGCAAAGGTGCAGAGGCTGCAGGGGCATGACGGACAGCAATGGTGGCACGACAGGCGGCACGACAGGACAGGCAGCATGATATGGCGACACGACAATGACTGGCAGCATAACGGGACAGGCAGCACGATGGCGGCATGACAATGGTGGCACAATGGTGGCACGACGATGGCGGCGGCAGAATGGCAAGTCAATTTAATTAAGTCAATTAAACAGGCAGGTCAATTTAATTAATAAATTCTAACTAAAATAAATAAATAAATACAATTTTAGGGTGCCCTTTGGGCAGCAAAAGGGCACTTCACGCACGCCCCAAAAGATTTTCAAAATTTTATTATTTATGTATTTATTTAAGTGTTGGGGGGATGTCCCGTTTTAGAACTGGGAAAATCTGGTAAGCCTAGCTATATAGCTGGCATAGATCTGAGGAAACCTATAGGCCACTAGGAGACCTATGCAGAGATAAGTAGAAAATATTTTTACTTACTTCTGGCAGCAGAGGGTCGTCAGGGCGGGCGATGGGCCCCCAAGCGGCAGTATTGGGCCCTGGGCGGCAGGCAGGCGGGCAGGTGTCACTACGGCCAGCACTGGCATGAATTATGCTGTTCGTCGGTGCGAGTGAGCAGTGGCGGCGGGTTTGGCCCTTCTGCCTGGCCGCGCCTCGGTTAGGTCCATAACGCTGCAGCTGTTGCATCACTTCCAGCGCGGGGGGGGGGGCAGTCGGTGCTACACCACTGTCTGGCAGGCCTCTTGACTGTCCCCCCATCCCCCATTGGATGTAGTGTGTGCTCAGTCAGCAGGGCTGCATTATGGTTAATGGTGGGGCATAAGGTCAGGGCCTTACATTAAAAAATGTTTGGGGATCAACTATCATTACTGTTAAGTAAAGTATCTGAAAAGGGGACATTTTTAGCCAGCATTATCTGACTCATGAGAATGGCCAATCGTAGAATCTGATTAGGGTCATTTGTTCCATACGAACCTGCCAGCATTTCATCAGAGGCCCATCTCCATGTTGCCCCACCTTCTGAAGTTAGGTGGGTGGCAGGCAGAGATAACTTCTTTTTGGATAGTAGAATCCCATGCTGTGGAACATACAAGGGCCATTTGGCCAGAGGCTATGATTACTTTTAGGTGTCAGATAAAAATTATCTTATTCCCTCTAGCTTTAATAGAGGATACATTTATTACTGTCTTGGCTGTTTTTCTTTTTAATTGTTTGGGGGGGGTTGTTGGGTGTGTGTTTTTTTAGTTGGTTTTTTGCTTTTACTGCTGTTTTATTGTAGTTTTATTGCTTAAAGTTTTAACTTTATGGGCTTTTTATTGTTAGGCAGTTTGAAGGCTTTTATGTTCAAATGTGGGGTATCAATCTTTTAAATACAATTGATAAATTAGTATCTCCTGTGGGTGTAGGTTTTTTGGATAGTTTTTACAATCTCTATCCTTAATTTAAGCCATGAAAGGAGCACATAGATAGTTTATTATTATTAGCTACATTTGTTACAGAAGGAAATGTTAATTTTGTCATCTCAGCTGATATTGTATATAGATAAGAAAGTGTGGGGTAAAGTAACACTTTCTGCTTTAGTAAGCTAAAGAGCACTGGTGTCGCTGCAGGGGCGGAGCTCTAAGTTCCGCTGTGGTCCGACCCTCCGTTACACAGGAGCACGAAGCGCCTCCGCGTCCTTGCCTTCGGAGCCATTCAAGTCAGTGAAAGCGTGGCTCCGAAGGCGAGGGGGCGGGGGCGCTTTGTGCTCCCGTGTAACGGAGGGTCGGACCGTGGCAGAACTTAGAGTTCCGCCCCCTGCAGCGACGCCAGTGCTAAAGAGATCTCTAGGAAGCCAAGCAGAGTCAATGGGCTTGTTAATTGCTTAGAAGCATGAATATGTTGAGGCACACTCCTTCCACAAGGCAGCTAAACGTATGGTAACGAATTCATGTCATTATGCTTCTCAAAATATTCAGTGATATAAAAATATTTATCATTTGTGCCTCGCTTCTGCTGAGATTGGTCAAACTGCTTAAAATATAAAAATGTTACATATCAATAAAACAATACCATTAAAATATTAAAATTCAGAGGGCGAACTAACAGGAAACAAGAGAGCTTCATATGGGAGTTTAGTGGAGGAGTGTGCAGGGGAGCAGGGGCATCTCTACTTTGTGGCCGCGATGGGACCTCTGGAGGTCACGCGGGGCCCTCAGACCACCCCATGGGCCTCCTCACGCATCAGAACACCTCCCAAACGCAACCAGAAGCTACTTCCGGTTCGCAACTTCTAGTTGCGGGGACGTGGGAAGGCCATCTGCTGATGGTTGGTCAAATCCGCTGATGGTTGGTCAAATCCGCTGATGAACCCAAATCCGCGGGTTACTAACCCGCAGATAATGCGGGGCCACTGTACTAATGCACACAGTATGGAAAATAAACAGGATGAACTTGCAATCTTAATATGGGAAGGCAAATACAATTTGAAAAGCATGATGGAAAATCAGTGGGATGAGATCCATGAGTGGAATATAGAACCAAAAGGGTATAACTTGTTCAAAAGGAACAGACCCAACAGAAAGGGGGGGAAGTTGCCTTATATGCAAAGAATGAATACCCCTGCACAGAAATCCAGGAATCTGTGTATGGAAGCCCAAAAGAAATGGTCTCAGTAAGAATAAAAAGAGAGAAGAATAGCAGCCCAATCCTATTGGGCTGCTGCACCGGCTGAACACGTGTTCTGCTGGTGCTGGCTGCTGTAAAGCAGCTGTAAAGTGCGATCCAGCAGCATGTGCTCTCGGCGCGCCAGCAGGAAGGCCGGAGACATCTATGGAGACCCTCCAGAGGAGGTAAGCAGGGGGTTGGAGGAAGGTGGGGAGGGGTGGGTGGAAAGGTGCAGTGACAAGTGCAGATCTGGCCCGCAAGGAGGCAAGATCGCCAGTGGCGATGCACACCAAATCATGACTCCCTTCTTGGACCAGATCCGCCTTCCCAAGTCAACGCAGGCTTGTGCTAGTGATTGAGTTGATGCAGGTTCAAGTTGCCCCATAGCAGCTGCTGGGGCTTACCCCAAGGAGGCCTCCAGCAGCCAATACTCCCCTGCGGGATACAGCAGAAGCTGCACTGGTGCCACTGCATCACTGCATGGGGAGTTGGATAAGATTGGGCCATGTGGGAAACTACAGTCCAGTCAGCTTGACGTCAATTCCTGGAAAGAAATTGGAACAGATTATTTTGCAGAATATATGTGAGCAGTTAGAAAATAATGGGGGGATTTCTAGGACCCACCATCATTTTATCAAAAACAAATCGTGCCAGACAAATCTCATCTCCTTCATTGATAGAGAGTGATTGGTAGACCGTGGGAATGCTGTGGTCATACTGTGCCTAGATTTCAGCCAAGCATTGGACAAAGTATCTCACGATATCCTTATGGATAAAATGGTAAAATGCGGGCTAGATGGTACTACAGGTGGGCCCCCATATCCGCTGGGGATATCTTCCAGGCCCCTCCGTGGATACTTGAAACCGTGGATAAGAGCGAACACCCCCTCCATGGTTTCCTGAGGGGCCCCCACCCTGCCTCCCCTGCAGTCGGGCATGCTTGCCCCCCCAGCTCTTATTTTTCTTTCAGCAAGCTTTGTTTCTTCCTTAAAACAAACAGAGAAGCAGCCTCCATTGCAGGCAAATAGAACGAGACTAAGTCCTAGAGAGGCTCTGCAAAGTTAACAGAAACCTTGCAGAGCCTCTCTAGGACTTAGTCTCGTTCTACTTGCCTGTAATAAGCAGCCAGAGGCTGCTTCTCCTGTTTGTTTAAGGAAGAAACAAAGCTTACTGGGAAAAAAGTAAAAGCCTGGGGGGGGGTCCCCACGATCCGTGGATAACTGAAACCGTGGATAGCGGTGGATCAGTGGATATGGGGGCCCACCTGTACTGTTACAGATAAAGAAAGGGATAATGGAACACTTACAATGCTTATATGCTCCCACCACAGATCACTGTCTGAGTTTACTCTGCTGTTATACAGTGCTAAAGGGTTATCTTCTATCCTGCACTAATTTAAAAGTGTGGAAACCTGTTTGTACATTTGGTCAAGCTATATTATAAAAAACATGGGGTTGGATTCAAAGGTTCCTTTCCTCTGATAGAAGGAGCTTCCTCCGATGGAAGGAGTCCTTCCTCTGTAGGAAGCTCCTTCTGTAGGATGTAGGGAACCTTTGAATCCAGCCCATAACTGCCCAATGATATGTTATATCACATTTGACCATTCAAACTGAACCTTACCGGCTGAAATGCATGAAATAGAAAGCTGTAAATGAAAATGTAGATGAAAACGTACTCTTCATGTACATAAATTTACATGCATGTACACTAGAGAAAACTCAGAAAAGATATGTCCAGTGCTAGCATCAGGTTGCTGGGGGCCCTGGGGTAAAGCCCTACACTGGACTACCTTGGCATCTCCCACCCAGAGGCGTCGCTGTTGCGAGGCGACGCAAGCGGGTCACCCCCAGGTGACGCGTGCAGAAAGGTGACGCGTGTACCCACGCGCGTCACCTCCCCTGCGCGCGTCGCCTCCCCGCTCGCGTCGCCTCCGAGGCTGGGAGCCGGCTCCGGGGACGTCTTCCCTGGCCGCCACGCCAGGGCCTTCTGACAAAGGCCCACTGCGTCACAACGTTATTTATAACATTTTTCGCGCATGCGCAGACCGTTCCTGAGGGAAAAGGGCTGCCCTTTTCCCTC
Organism: Plestiodon gilberti rubricaudatus; assembly: GCA_026170595.1. Classification (NCBI taxonomy): domain Eukaryota; kingdom Metazoa; phylum Chordata; class Lepidosauria; order Squamata; family Scincidae; genus Plestiodon; species Plestiodon gilberti. The sequence goes on from JANXHW010000005.1 coordinate 72,707,835, forward strand.
AGGAACGGTCTGCACATGCGTGAAAAATGTTATAAATAATGTTGTGACACAGTGGGCCTTCGTCAGAAGGCCCTGGCGCAGCGGCCGGGGAGGTCGCTCCAAGGCCTTCTCCCGGCCTCAGCCGGCAGCAATGGGAGGGCAGAGTCGGGGGGCACCCGGGGCAGCGTCCCGTCGGGTCGCCCCCTCGAAAAATCGTGGCGCGGCCTAATGGCTGTGCCAAATTTACACTTAGGGGCTGGGTGTGGGGGTCATTAGGGTGACGCGCGTGCCCCCGCCTTGGGGCAGTGCGCGCCCTAGTGACACCACTGCTCCCACCTGCTCCCTGAGGGCACTACCACTGCCATCCATCAGTGTCCCTGGCATCCCTGGAGCCCGGTGCACAGGCGCGGAGCCTGGCAACCCAGAAGTAGTCTGGTGGTAATGCAATGTATTAATAGTGCATTAATGGAGGGCCATGTTCTTTGTGCCACAGAGAAATAATATACTGTTTTGGAAAACACTAGCACCCCTTTTATTTCTGGAATAAAAACAACTGCAAACCATTCTGGTTCTTGTTATTTCCTCACCTTTAGATTTTCATTTGCACTTCTTGCTTCATGTACAGAGTAATTCTGATGCTAGTCTGCCAGTCTGGCTACCACAATTGTACAACTTCAAGATAAGCAAGTTTATGAAACCGAAGAAAGTAGTTCTCTACATAGTCACTGGTTGCAATTCTGGCTGTAAAGCTGTTATCATCAAGAACCGCAGAGTACGCATCCAGCCGCGTCTAGTGACCAGCACTGACTGATAACCATAGATAACCATAATGGGAGCACTGACAAGGTGAACAGTTCTGTGTTCAAATTCTAGGAGGGCCAGAGGGGACCCTGTTGGAGAGGTGACAGCATGTCAGCTAGAGTTCTATAATAACAGTGAGTGGGTGTCAATGTTGGCCTCCTCCAGTAAGGGGAATTTGTGGTTTGGTTAAAGGCTTGTTGGTTGCTTCTCTCCCTACATGTGATTAACTTCTTGACTTTTTTCCTACCTTGTTGTTTCTGCCTATGTATAATAATGGCTACAGCTCTCTTTGCAGTGGTGTGGCAATGGGGGAGGCCGAATGGGGTGGACCACCCCAGGTGAAGGGCAGGGGGGTGACCCAATTGCCGCTCGAGTCTTTGGCCATTACCCGTTGTCCCAATGAACCCCGGAGCGGAGCGTGGAGCTCTGCGATTGGGTGTTTTGTGGCGTTGGAAGGGACCACCTGCGCCTCTGTTTGGCTACAAACCAGAGCCCTCCAGAAGCAATTGGCGGTGATGCGATGACATGACGACGTCTTCATGTCACCGACAACTTACTTCTGGGGTGCACACTCCACGCCTGTACACCAAACACCATCAAACCTGGGGACCCCACTGTCTCTTTGTCCCTCTAAAGTTCGTATTGAAAGTCCATTTGCTCTGTGTGGGACTCCTTTAATCCCTCATCATTGCTAACAGACCTAACACTATCACTTTTTATGTAGGCTCCTCTGCTATTTTTACTAGGCTACAGGGGCTGGGGGTAGAGAGTGGGAGAAGGCATGAGTTGGCTAAACTTGGGAGGAATTGGGAATGAACTTGTGGATTTCATTAACAGTCTCTTACCATTACCCCCACCACCACTCAATAATTCTAGCACTGGTATTATGTCCAAGAATCACTCAGAAGATTAGCAGCGCAATCCTGCACAAACATAGGCCAGAGGAGCGAGCGTTCCGCCAACCTAAGGTGTCGCAAAAGTGTCGCTGCCGGACAGACTCCACACTACTGGACACAGGTGAGTGCTGCGCCGGGTGGCAGGAGGGAGGGGGAGGGCGGGCAGGGGTGACGAGGGAGGGGGCCATTGGCTGGCCCGATCTGGGAGGTGCTGGGTTGTGTCGATATTCAATGCCTTTCCCAGGCCGGGCTGGTCTTACATGGCCTTCCCGGATGTGTGCCAGCTCCAGAGCTGGCGTGCATCTGAGAAGGCCCATTGGAGCCTCTGGAGCTTACACCATGGGAAAGGGACAAATATCCCCTTCCCCCAAGGTGAGCCCCGGCTGCGCCAGCATAGCCCTTGGCCAGCCATTTAGGCTGGCCACCGCATCTTAGGCAGATCAGACTGTAAGTGGATGAAGTTAGAGAAAGGAAGTCTGAAGCAAGGAATCCTGGAGGGTTGGGGCTTACTAGATATGTATTCAAACAAGCAATTTCCCAAGGGCATATCTGAAGTAGTATAGAACTGAATTGGCTCTAAGAGTCAGAGGCTCTAAGATCTACCCTCAGACTTGAGCTATATACTACTGTATATTTTATAAACAGATCTTCATTGTCGTTTTTCATGCATTCACTTCCTTCAGAGCTGATACTACAGTTCAGAGTTTGAATGCTAGACCTTAATGTTTATTTTACTTTTCAAAGATCAATCCTATATCCAATTAACTCGCTACTGTTTTGAATGGCATGAGTCAGACTAACTGCCTACAGGTTTTCACAGTTTATCTCTACATTGCACTGGTGTCGCTGGAGGTGGGGTGGAAAGGTAAGTTCTGCAGCTTTCCGCCCCACCGTTACTCTCCGGTACGAGGCACCCCGCCCCCTTGTCATAGGAGCCCGTCAGCGGAGAGAAAGCAACGCGCAGGAGAGTCCCTGCGTGTTGCTTTCTCTCCGCTGACGGGCTCCTATGACAAGGGGGCGGGGCACCTCGTACTGGAGAGTAATGGTGGGGCGGAAAGCTGCAGAACTTACCTTTCCGCCCCGCCTCCAGCGACGCCAGTGCTACATTGGCCTGGTGTGGCTTTAATATTTCTTCTCTTCTAACCATGATTGGGAGATTGGGAGCACACTCTTTCCTCCCTCCTGCCCACTGTGTATGAATTCTTGTCCCTTCCCTTTTTAAAGTATTTTTATTTATTTTTCACATTTTATATACCACCCTTCCTCCAAGGAGCTCAATACATGGTTCCTTCCCTTTTTTCCCCACACAACACCACCACCTGAAGTGTAACATCAGCATTTATATTCATACTAACCATGGTTAACTCAAACCAGAGCTTGCAAACTCACTTCTAAACATAGTTGCTAACTCTAGCTTGAAGTTAGCCGTATGTAAGTTAGCATTAATATCAGTGTAGATGTAACACTGCCCACCATTGATAGCTCCCAAAAAATGAAGAGGAGATTTGCACATAACAAAAAAAAATATTATCCTAGGCTGGCTCCATCACCAAATCACAAGGCAATTTGCACATGAAGGAAGAACTGCATCAGTCTGGGGTGCTCACAGTCTCCTATTCATGATGGAGGCTACAGGGGCTGAAGCTACAGGGCACTGAAGTAAATAAATTGCCAGACCTAAGCTGCTGTTCACTAAAAAAAGGTAAAGGTATCCCCTGACAATTAAGTCCAGTCGTGTCCGACTCTAGGGTGTGGTGCTCATCCCCATTTCAAAGCCAAAGAGTCAGCGTTGTCCAAAGACGCCTCCGTGGTCATGTGGCCGGCATGACTCTCCTTGCCGCAGCGCGTAGCATGCAGCTGGAACACGGAGCGCTGTTTACCTTCCCACAAGCGGTACCTATTTATCTACTCACATTAACATACTTTGGAACTGCTAGGTTGGCAGGAGGTTGGCACTACTTGCTAGGTTGGCACTACTCAGGGCTAAATGAAAGTGCATAAGGGCTCTATGCTGAGCTTTATCATTTCTCTCTCAGTACTCACAGAGGCTGGCTAATCTCCACCTGTATCACACCTGGAAACTCAGTGTAAAAATAGGCCCTATTATCAGGGCACTACATAGTGCCAAGCAGTTAGTCTGACTGAGACCATACTTAGCAGTATGGGGAATACAGTCTTCAATTGTTTTTACAATTGATCCACTGTATTAAGTGTGAGTATTAGGAAATAGCATCTAATTTTTAAGGAAATGTACATTTCAGATTTTCTTTCTTGATTAATATAGCGGTGTAGAAAACAGGTTGTATGTTTTATACATCAGTGGAGATCTGGCCCCAGCTTTCAATATACACTGTCCAAGAACACTTAACTGTCTGAATGCACAAGAGCTGACATTTGGATCTCTCTCTTACTGCCTCCTGCTCCCCACTCAGAACAAAATTGCAAACTGCTTCCAGACTCTAACAACTCGTCTTATTTTTAGCCTGCAGCCGTGATGGATTGTCTTGGAGCAACGTTTGCCACAAACTCCAAAGGAGAGGTGAGGAAGGGGATTGCGAAGAAATAAATTTCCACTGGTGATAAGCTCACATCTGTTTCGAACTGTAAAAATGGCAAACCCTCTTCAATGCCAAATAAGCACAGCACGGAGAGAAGCGCATAAAGAAATCATTGAAAGACATTGGAGGGAGGCCAAGGGAGCACGGCTAATGTTTCACCTAATCTTTCCCTTTCTCCTTCCTGTAATAGTTCCACCCACATGATGTGAAGTTCAGAGCTGGATCAGACAACTTCTTCTTGTCTGTCTGCACAGTCTGCCTGCTCGTTGGCAGAGGAACCAAAAAAAACCACAAAAACCCATAGAATCCAAAAAGTATACGGCTATCAGAGATTAGCAACCACATGGTGACCGAGAGGCCAGCAACATCCACATTTCGCCACGGGGGTGAGAATTAAAGTCTCCCATGTGAAACTGGTTGCCATGGTTCAATCCTGCAGAAGCCTCAGCCACCAGCCACACGTCACACACTGAGGAACATTTTGGCTGCTCACTGATGAAAGGCCAGGAGCCATCGGCTGGTAACTGAAATACATGCAATTTTCCTGACTGAAGCGATGACAGTCCTGGTGGATGATGATTCCTTCATCTTAGAACAAAGATATTTGGTGGAGCAGCTTGGAAATACTGTACATCTAATCCAATACCCTCTGATCTTCTTGTCTTTCATACACACAAACTATTTCTTTAAGAAATCAACTGCAAAGCTGAAGTGTTTTTTCCCCCCTCTCACAGATGAATTCAATGTGTGTGTTTTTTCCCCTCTCCAGGAATCTTTCATCAGGTCAACAGAACCAGTGACCTAGGATTAGTATCTTGATATTTTTACAGTCCCTTTGACATGACCTGTCTGTCATTACTAATGATAGGCTTTGGTAGCTAATGGAATGAAACAAATAAGCCTCAGGTCTAAATCTTAAGAACCTCAAAGGGGACCCCACTGTCAATCAAAGTCATTCTGCATAGCCTTTCAGAGCTGTTCACACAGGCCTAGCTCTCACTGAAGTACAGCAACAGGAGAAAGACTGAACATGGCTGCCTCACTGGCTTACCGCTAGGCCTCCCCTGGTGAGACGGCCCTCCATCCTCAGAGGACTTTGTGATCCTGAGACCAGCGAAGCAACTTCCAAGAGCCATTATGGTGGTTACAGTGCTGGACTCGGACCAGAAAGGCCCCCATTCAAATTCCCGCTCAGTCATCATGAAGCCTGCTGGGCGACCTTAGGCCTGTCACTATTTCTCAGTCTAATATACCTGACAGGGTTGTTGTGAGGATAAGAGGAAGGGGAGAAGCCATTCTCAACTGTTCTGAGTTTCTTGTGGGAAGGACAGCAGGGGTGTGCTGTGCAGGCGCAGCTGGTGAGGCAACCCTGCCCCCCGAAGTCCACGGAATAGCAGCACGTGCACAATCACCAGGTACGTCTTTACTGCTATTCCGCGGACTTTTTGGGGGGGGGTTGCCTCACTGTCTGCACCCACACCGCAGGTCCCTGAAGGACAGTATATAAATGTGGAAAATAAATAAACTTTCAGGATAGAGAAGGCATACAGAAGGGAAAGAAGGATTTGTAAGCATTTACAACTAACCTTGAGCAGCACCTAATGTGACAGGGTTGCTTATGTGTGTGTGTGTGGGGGGGGGGGAACCATAGATCCTAACTTAAGGGCAGAACTCCCCTACCTCTTGTACACCAAAATCTCTTTCACTCCTTCAGAAGTTAAAAGAAACAAGGGAACCCTTACGTAGCATAGACCAAAACTTTTGTGGCTAACAAAACAAGCTAGAAACTTGGCTTTAGAGTCAATCTTATAAGCAAGCAAGGCAACAACACAGAAAAATAAGGAATACGACAGCTGGAAGGTTCCAAGAAAAAACGATGAGTCTTCCTGGGCAGAAAAAGGAAGTGTGTTTAAGTGGAGAACCCATTTCCCCCTAATTGCCCCCACATTTGTACCTTTTCTGCACAGAACTTAAAATAAATAAGAACCATACCTTTTCAATTTATTAAGATCCACTAAAAATAGTTCAGATAGCTTTCTATTCTCCTGTGGTTGTTGAAAGCACAGTGAAAATAATGAAACACTGAAGAACAGGAAATTCCTGTGGTCTTGAGGGTCTTGTGGTCTTACTGGAGGGGGTTAAAGTAGAACTCAGGCCCTAGAAATCCCCCTGAAATCTTAAGAACTCAGAATTACATGTGAGAGCCTGTTTGTGCAAGATGGCCAGTCACATTTTGCAGATTAAAGCTGAAAATACATGTGAGGGTCACAACATAGACCTATTTATTTAAAACCCAAGTCGAGTCCCAATCATGCCTAACAGCACAATCTTCAGCATGCTACTTGGAAGTAAGCCCCATGTAGTTCAATGGGACGAACAGGCAAGTATGTATAAAACTGTGACCTCAATAGCTTGTGGAGATATGTTTTTTTAGCGCAAATGGGCCATAGGGCTGATGGGAGGTGAACACTTTCCACACCTGCCAAGCTCACTTCTGCTTTTGAACTTGACGGAGAAGAAAACTCACAGGGGTGGGGTGGGGTGGGGTGGGGAACAGACATGGGAAGAAAAGCTAAGGCAGAGGAGAGGGTTTGCACCCTCACCTGCAGACTCCTTTTCCTGTAAAAAAAAAAAAATTGGACACTTCACACCAGGAATACACCAACAGTGTTTTCTCTATTCAACTTGCATTGAGCTTTCTATTATTACAACAATTACAAAATGTGCAACTTCAATGCTTTACGTCAATGCAGGACGTCTGGCTCAGCTGGTAGTGCGTTCGTCTCACAAATGCCTGAAGATCTGAAGGACAGCAGTTCAAAACGGCCAGAAGTCTGTCGGAGAGCTGCTGGCATGCCAAGCTGATAAGCTGCAGAGCCTCTGTGGGGGAGTGGAGCTGCAGCTGAGCACTTGAGTGGCAGTCATGGTTGCCTGTGTCAGCTGAAGTGTGCCGAGGCGAGAGAGAGAGAGAGAGAGAGAGAGAGAGAGAGAGCTGGACTGTGAAAGCAACATCTAGAATGAAGGGTTCTACAAAAGATTAGAACGTTATTATATTGTAAAAATCCCTTGGGGTTTAGAACAGCCTGCCCATGTACACCGCCTTGAATTAAAGTCGGAGGAGAAATCCAATGACCAGAAAGGCGGTATATAAATACTGTATATTATTATTATTATTATTATTATTATTATTATTATTATTATTATTATTATTATTATTATTACCCTAGTACAGTGTTTTCCAAACGTTTTTGACCTGCAGCTCCCTTGACCATTGGTGACCATTGGCTGTGACTCCCCATTATATTATGCTGATGCCTGCCAGTTGGCATTGCACTGTTTTCCGAGACATTCCGCGGCTCTGGAGTGCACTGTTTTCCGAGATATGGTACTCCGCGTCTCCCCTGGCTGGTTTCCGTGGCTCCCCTGGGAGCCGTACCTCCCAGTTTGGGAACCACTGCCCTAGTACATGGACCTCTTCCTAGAAGCCACTCATTTCTTTTCCACAACACCTAGGATGTTTCACGTGTACACCTAAAAATGTGAAACGTGCATACGGCAAACATAGGTATAATCCAAGTATACTTGACAGGTACCCATGATTGGATGCAGTTCTCTGTTGCATGTACTGTATATACATGGTTTCCCTTTGCACAAGGTGTGAAATGGCCCATTTTTGAGGTGGTGGGAAATTTCCATGCAAAGAATGAGCTCTGTGCCACTCTGTTTAGTGGCTTATGGGGCACAATCCCACCAAAGTGAAGCAGCTTCACATCTGATAGATTTCAGTGGGAGAGTGAAGCCTAACGGTTTCTCACTGATATGAATGGGAATTTAAAAGGGTGAAACTCTGGTTGGATTGTTGACCCTGTTCCTTCTGTAAATGGGATTTTTCCCCATTTTCTTCTACACTGTGCCATTCAGTTTGATCTTGTTTCATTTCTGAGTTTGAAAAAAAAAATTAGCAACCATCCTGTATAAGAAACAAGATGAATGACTTGAAAGAAATGCTTCATAGTTCTCTGCAGGATAACCATTCTTAAAAAAAGAAAAGAAGAAGAAAAAAGACCCACATCTTGTCTTGAGAAAAATTGCCTGCGCTGTCTTTGTACACTTTCTGAGAACTTCTTGAGTTGCATTTACCAAGTGAATCTCCACAAGAGATGAAGAAGAATGAGGAAGAAGTTAAATCCAATTTTACAAACTTCACATGTTCCCATACTCATGCTGCCCTCCACCTGGAGTTGGAAACGGTACATCTTAAGGACCTCTGTACTACATGAGTTATCTGAATGTGCAAATCGGCTTTTACTTCCCTTAGGATTGTAGCCTTTGTCCAATGTATTTATTTATTTATTTATTTATTTATTTATTTATTTGCAGTATTTTTACCCCGTCTTTCTCCCCAAAGGAACCCAAGGCGGCTTACAAAGACAAAAATACAAATACAAAAACATAATCACTATTTAAAAGTCATATACACAATTAACTAAAATTCATAAACAATAACATCTTAAAACAATAAAACAATAGGCCACCATTACAATTAAAAATCAGAAACATAAGAACAGCAGCAGCACCTTATAAAAGAAGAACCACACCTGTAAAAGCTAGATCAATGGTTCCCAAAGTTTTTAGCATCGGGACCCACTTTTTAAAATGACACTCTATCGGGACCCACCTAGCTTTACGAGACTTTTAAAAAGTGATCTAGACTTAATATATTTATTTATTTATTTACAAGTAATATTTATTTATTTGCAAAAATCTCAACCTTTTTTTCATAATGAGACAGTCCTAATTGCTTCAGTGCTTGAGGGGCTTACAGTGCAATCCTAACTAAAGATCTGGCCGGATCACCCATGTTTTCATTGGAGGCTCTGTGGGACCCACCAGAAATCAGGTCGCGACCCACTAAGTGCGTTCCAACCCGCAGTTTGAGAAACACTGAGCTAGATGAAAAAGGACTCAGAAGGCTTGTCTAAACAAAAAGGTCTTCAGGCCTCGCCGGAAATGCCAGGTAATGCCATTACTCCTGGCCCAGTTCACATTTAGTAAAATCAATTTGCATGTGTAGTCTATTGTTTTATGTGGGAGAAGTGAGAAAAGAAACAATTTGCAATCTGCCATCTTATCTTGACTAACATATGCAAAAATGCAGCAATAAGATTTTAATAAATGAATGGTAAAGAGATTAGATCAAATGCAGAAAAAGACATAACATTGACATTAAAAAGACAGCAGTATGTTTAGATTCAGTTAAGACTAAAAAAGCTGTTCTCAAAGAAACTGACATCTCCATTAAGATGCCACTAGAGAACCTTTCCTCCACTTTCAGGAGAGGAAACCTGGATGAAAGGATTACGACAGGAAGTGTTCAATAATGCTGAACTGCAGGTGCGTGCTATCAGAGCAAGCATACCAAAAAAACAGAAATGTTCTCCCTGTTGGGCCTTGTGCCAAAGAATACACGGCCATCAGTGACTTTTCTCCAGTTCTGTGTTGTTTCTGTTGCATTACAGATGGAAGGGGAGGCAGGGCTCAGGTGAAATGCAGAATGAAAGCGCTAAGTGGAACTGGAGCCGGCTGGTGGAAGATACTGAAGAAAATGGTGATAACCACTACCTTGCATATGGATAGTACTGCCAAGTGTTCAGTGCGTGTCACATGTATCATCTTGGAATCCTTCAAACAACCCTGTAAGCCTGTGTTCTTCAACCTTTGGGTCGTTTCCCCAAATGGGTCGCGAAGCCTCATTTGTGGGGTCGCAGCAACTTACAGGAACCAAAATGGCCGGCAGGCTTCCATGGCTGCAGAAGCAAATCTGAAACCTACTGATCAAAAAGCTTCCCCATCCCCAGACTTTGCAGGCAATCTTGTTGGTAGGCGTGGGTGGTGGAGGTGGGGACTGGCCTTCACTTGCCAGTCCCACTCAAGGGAAAAAAAATAACCCACGACCATTGTGAAGGACATAACCCTTGGACAGGACTCTCGGACATGATCTGATTGTGGATTTATTATTATTCTATTGCTTTAAAATGATTGTAAGCCGCCTTGAGTGCCCTACAGAGAGAAAGGCAAGGTAAAATTCCATTAAATAAAATTTTAAAATAAATAGAAAATTGATGGCAGGAGAGAACCCAGCCCCTGGCCTGCCAGTTGGCTTACTCCACAACTTGAAATGACACATTTGAACATGCTCATCTTTTGCTAGATCAAGAGGCAGCAGTCTTCTCTATGGGATTTGTCGTAGAAAATGGCAAAACCCATTATGGCAAAACCTGGTAAAAGCCAGGATGGTGTAGTGGTTTGGGAGTCGGACTTAGACCTGGAAGATCCAGGTTCAAATCCCCGCTCAGCCACGAAGCTTCCTGGGTGACCTTGGGCCAGTCACTATCTCTCAGCCCCACCTACCTCACAGGGTTGTTGTGAGGACAAAAAGGAGGGGAGGAAATATGTACACCACTCTGAGGTCCTTGGAGGAAGGGCGGTATAAAAATGTGAAAAATAAATAAAAAATAAAAAATTATTCCAGCAGGAAATTCTCTAAACAATCTCAGAAATGTCATTTCCAGGTTGACCAAGCTGCTCAGTCTGGGAACTAGGGCTCCTTCTTCCCACAACTGGTTCCTCCTAATTCACAAATGTGGCTGACTTGCTTGCAAAATTGAGGGGACATCGCCTGGGTGTTATTTCATTCCTTGTGAGTATTTTCAATACCCTTTGAGGTTTTTCGAATACTTACAAGAAGTGATATAAAAACCTAGGTGGCTTTTGAGACAAACAAGGGATGTTTTTGCCCATTCCTAGAGAGGCATAAGATTTTGACTGTAGTAGAAGTGTTTTGGGAATACACCCACAGTACGCATTTGTTTTCAAGGCAACAAATGTGCATTTGAGGCATCTGGTGGGGCCACTGTGTGATACAGGAAGCTGGACTAGATGGGCCTTTGGCCTGATCCAGCAGGGCTCTTCGTATGTTCTTATGTTCTTATTTTCAAACCACTTTTGCTGCATTTTAAATACTACATTTGTCTTCACCCAAATTGTACTTGCAGTTGAATTCGATCTGCTTTTACCTAATCCTAAAAGCCTTGACTACTACTGTATTGCTTTTTAATACAGGAAAAATGCATGAAACATTAAAAAATAAATGTTTTATTTCAAATGTTTTGTTCTTAACTGAAGGAGTTGGGGAAGTGAAAAACACTGAGCTTGTACCTTCAATGAGAAATGCACTCAAACCTTCAGCATCTGTTCCTCTCTGCTTTTATCTAAAAGGGAAGGATACGGCTTGACCTCAAGGGAGTGGTTTGCTAAGTGGAGTTGAGAGAGATTTAGCTAGACAACAACAACAAAAACCCTCCAGTAATCATACTGAATGGGAAAAAGAGAACAAGAGAACAACAAATAATATTGTTTGAAAGCATGGGTAGAAATTTTACAGAAGAAGGGCAAAGTTAACAACAGTAGGGGGGGGGGCAGATACTTGATGGTAAGGCAGAGCCATCACATGAAAATATGTGAAACAAAAGGCTATGGGTCTTTTCTGTGAAATACTGTAGAGCTGAATTGTTCTAAAAATAAAGAATACTGAGTATGGAGTTGTGGTGTTGTGGAACAATTTACACTGTAGAACTCTCAGTTCCAGAATCCTCTCTTGCTCCTTGTGTGGACACCTTCCACATGATGGAGGAGCAAGCAGAGGTGTCGTTAGGGGGGGACTGGGGAGTGGTGGGCCCCAAGCGGCGGGGTGTGAAGCGGCAGGGGAGTACTTGCCACCGGATCTGTCGCCCCCTTCGCCACTTGTTCCTCTTCGTTCTGCCGCTTGTTCCTCTTCGTGCAGCCGTCTTCAGCTGCAAGATTGGCTCTCCCGCCCACCCGGGGGCCATTTGGCTCCAAAAAGGGGCTGAAAAGCACCGGGGAGAGTTTCCATGCCATGTCGCCACCCAATTTTGGCGGCGCCGCACAAAAATGATGTCACATCCCCCAGTGGGCGTGTGGCGTCCCATGGGAGCCGTGTGGCATCCCGTGGGGGGTTGTTGCCGCAGCGGCCCCCCACGGGGCTGTAGGAACGCCACTGGGAGCAAGCAAGGGTGTATCAGCAAGCACTGACCCCACTCCCCAAATAAATAGTGTTTGTCTGCACTGACAATCTGTCGCCCTGTGATCTGAATACTGGTCATTTCAGATGATGGGGAGAAAGTCTTTCTGAGTACAGCATTTGTCAGTGCAGACAACCATTGTATGCATGGGGAACATGGGTGGGACTTTGGGAGCATGTTGGCATAGATTTAGGCCAGTGGTTCCCAAACTTGACAAGAAAGTTGGGACCACTGTAAGCAGTTATGGGGGGGGGGGCGGTGATGGCATTTCCGGGATCGCACTGCCACCAAGGAAAAAAGGGGAGTTCCCCTTACCTGGGGCTTCTGCCGGCCCTCTGGAGGGTGCGGGGAACCAGAAGTGGGTCGTGATCATATCAGGGAGCCATTCTGAGGTGTGGGAAGGCCTGCAGAGGGGGCCACACCCCTGCACCCTCTAGAGGGCTGGAGCAACCCCCAGGTAAGTGGAAATCCCCTTTTTCCACGGTGGTGGCACGATCCCAGAAGTGCTGCCGCTGCCGTCACAATGTCGCAACCCCCCTTAAAGAGCTAGCGACTGGTTCCCACTGGGCTGGGGCATCACGGCACCAGTGGGAACCTATTTAGGCCTTGTTCACTCCCCCCCCATCATGTGAACACCACCCACACGATTTAGAATGCTGCAAGAGGGCTTCTTTTCTACTCTAGAGAGACAGATCAGAGATAGAGAGGCCCTTGCTCATTTCCCCCTAAAAGAACCTCCTAAGATCTATTTATTATTATTATTATTATTATTATTATTATTATTAATATTAATATTTAGTTTTTTCTTTTGGTTTTATTTTTGAACTGGTTAGCAGCTTTTGTCTGGGAGGATTTCATTTCTGATTTAAATCCAGAGCAAACTGAGAGCAATTAGGCTGAGTTCCAGTTAATTGAGAAAAATGCCCTCTGATTATTTGGGTTGAGGTTTGATTTGACTCTTTATGAATCAGAGAGGAGTATTCCTCCTCTTTTAGGGTGACAAACACTAGTTTTCTTCTCCTAGTAGAGAGATAGCTTCTCTTTATCTGATGAAGTAAGCTTTTGCATACAAAAACAGATGCCAAAAAATTAGTTCAGCCTTTAAGGTGCCAGGGGACTAGGCTTTTTCACTGACTAGGTCGCTATAAAAGGGACTAGGTCACAGGAGGAAACACTTGATTCTTAGCTATAGCTGTGCTGAGTACTTTCAGGTTCATATTTTGAACCTGACAAAAGTGACAGACTGTCCACAAGCTTACCTTTTTCATACGAGTTTGTTTGGCCACTATTTGCTACCCCTTGCAATGGTTGCTTCAGCACTCTTTCCCCCCCCCATGTCCTTCACCCCCCTGCACGAGCGTGCGCATGCGCACACACGACCTCATTCTTCACAACAGGATTCTAATCAATCAGGAATCCTGCAGTAAATGTGAAGAGGTCACAACAATGCTATGGCCAATTGGAACTGGCATTGCAAAAGGTTATATATTGCATCTCTAGTCTCCAAGATATAATTACTTGCTGTTTAATTTCTTTGTACTTGCCAGTAAATGACTTGTTTCTCAACTTTCTCAACTCTCGACTTATCAACAAGGGAATATATCTATCTTGAGGAATAATATGAATTCCAGAGTCCTTGCAAAATTCCTGTGCTATATTCTAATTACTTCAACTATTATCCGCCGCTGCCGCTGCTGCTGCCGCCGCCTCTTCTTCTTCTTCTTCTTCTTCTTCTTCTTCTTCTTCTTCTTCTTCTTCTTCTGCATTTTCCCCTGAGTTTTACTATATCCTTCATTCTGTCATCATTATTTTGCTTCACAAAATGTTTTCTCAAAACAAAAAAAAGCCACACTTCTCTGCAAACAGGGACCACGTGACTGCCCCGTTTGAAAGAAACAGTACGTACTCATCTAACACTGGCAGCTGACTTCAACAGATAAGATATACATGCATTGGGTCCCTGGCACAGCCCCAGGCTCAAAGGCCACACCCTGATGAGGCCATCATATGATGGATATCCCTGCTTAATACATCTGTACAACTCAAACTAGTGTTTTGCAACACAGTGAAGTCTCTAGGGAAACTGAGATCATTGGGAGCCAAATTAGAGTTTTGCTCTGGTTTTGTTAGTTACTCTTTGGTTGAATCGGCAAAGCATCCTATAAAGTCATTCATTCACAGTTCAATCCTATCAATTTTCCCACGTCAACGTGGCAGCGCCAAAATGGTGACTGCCGCATTCTAGGGGGGGTGGATCAGGAGGCTTCGACAGCAAATGGGGATTTAAAATCCCTTTACCTCCGCACAAGCCTCCCAAATTGCAATGGGTCCCCTCAGACCTGCGCTAGTGATTTTGGTAGCACAAGTCCGAGGAGAGAAAGGAGGTGGGGAGGCTGCTGTCAGAGGGGATAGGATCCAGCGCACACCTTTGGCGCTGGATTCACCTGCTCCCACAGCCTCTCTGTCCGTTACGCCCCCTCCCCACCTCATTGCACCTCTTCCTTGCCCACGTTCTGCCCTCCCCCAACCCCTCCCACCTCTCCCAACGTCTTACCTCCTCCAACAAGTGGGAGAGCTGGCAACGACATGCACCAAGTGGCTAGTGCCCACCAACTTTGTTTACCAATAATGTGATGCCCCCACAGTTGTGTTAGAACCACCATCCCCTCTTCTACATGTGATATGTTCTCTAGTCATGCCCAGAAGCCAGGAGCATCTAAGCAAAGAGACTCTGAGAGGACAAACCTGAGCACCTTTGCTTGGATTAGGAAATCACCCCTCAACCCAGTCAAGGTTTCTGTCTTCACCAAAGAAGCCCTTATCTCAGCTCCAGAATCTTTTTGTTATCCTTTGTTTTTAGGTGTATAATTGATCTACTGAAACCCTCAGAATTTACACTAGGTCCTCCCATCATTCTGGCACAACTCTCTGCCACTTCATTCAAGTCTCCCGGTATCCACTTAAGTCAGGGGTGTCAAATCCATTTCATACAGTGAGTCGAATAGCATTCATGGCACCTGCTGAGGGCCGAATGTGATGTCATTTAGCAGGAAGCAACATCACTAAACAGATGATCAGAAATAAGCACGTTTTTCTCACCTAGGAACTCATCAGCTGCAAATGATAGAAGATAAAATATGCAAACCTTGATCATATTTTCAAGATATGGAAGAACCCAATTATCACGAGAAACGGAGATAATTTAAACGGTGAGAAACGGAGAAGCTGCTGAGGTGCTGGGAGAGCCTAATTATCACACAGGTCACCCTTTCAGCAGCACTGCTGCTGCTGAGGTGTCACTTTACAGAGCATCTCTCAGTTGCTGAGTAGCAAAGTGATGCCTTGGCAGAAGTAGCACTGCTGAAAGAGCAGCCTACATGTCCTGCTCTATATGTGCAGATCCCTTCACCCCCTTCTTTTCTCCATTCTCACTCTACCCCTTTCCCTTTTAAGGGCTTCCCTCGTCTTTCTGTTTTCTTCCAACAACAACTTGCATCTAGGGCTCGTGTGTGTGTGTGTGTGTGTGTGTGTGTGTGTGTGTGTGTGTGTGTGTATTCAAGTAAGTCCCCTATGTTCAATGGGACTTACACCCAGGTAAGTGTGTTTAAAATTGCAGCCTAATATCACTGAGCTATACTAGGGTAAGACTGAAAACACAGAGGCGTCACACCACTGGAGGCGATTGGGGCGGTGGGCCCCAGGGCGCGGCCGGTCTTACCTGCCGCCCCGTCGCTTCTTCGTTCTCTTCGCAGCCGAGAACGGCTGCAGTCCCACCCTCCCTTGCACTCGTTTGGCTCCAAAAAGGAGCCAAAAAGCACCGGGGGGCATGTCCGTGTGCGGAGGCGCGCTACACTATGGACACACTCCCCAGGGACGGGGTGTGTGGCAGCCGTGGGGGGCGTGTCAGCGGCGCCCCCCCCCCAGAATCGCCACTGTGAAAATACTAGATAATATTTGACAGGCAAAAGAAATTGAACTGTTGTGTGATAAATGAAATACGTTGCAGATTGATTAGCGTTTCAGGTTCATGGGGGGACTGTCTATGTATGTGGAAGCTGATGTTCCAAAACTGATTTCCAAAGGCTTATGCAAGGGGAGGTTTCATCTAAATATTCAGTCATTTATTTTCTTGTGGTTTGACTGAGGGTTTTTTCCCTTCTCCCAGCTGTAAACTTTGCTGTAGCTGACTTTGAAGTTCTGTGCACACCTGTGCAGATCACAAAGAAAGTGAGGCTAGACCTCCCACACTCTTTACTCGAAATTCACAATGCAACATGTCAGGTAAGATATGCCCTCCAGCACCTTGTTTCAAAGCCAAACCCATACTTGCTAAAGTTTCTACTCAGTTTAACCCCTGGTCTGAAAGAAATGCCACACTATCAAAACAGAAAAACATGGAGTTTTTATAACCTACATTAATAAAAGAAAGAAATGCATATATTAATATTAGTTGACTATGTAACAGCAACCTAATTCATCAGAGAAGCATTCCATCTAGGTTAGTATTCTGTCTCCAGTGAGAAGGATTGTGATAACTTTAGAACCCTGGTCAACTAAAGCTACTTTTGGTGGGAGGGAATTTTGACCATAGCCAAGGCTTCCTAATGCCTGATGTCAAATCCCATTGTTACTGATGCTGTTCACACTGGCGTCGACAGGGGGAAGCGGGGGGGGCGGGCCACCGGGAGGCGTCACGCGTACAGGGGTGACGCGCGATTCCCCCCACTTACATTTTTGAAGTGAAGGTGGGCCCGCCCGCCCTCCCCTGTGTCTGTTTGGCTCCAAAATGAGCCGAAAACGGAGCGGGGAGGGCGCTCTGCTCCTGCGCGTGACGTCACGCGCGGGGGCGGAGCCTCCCCCTTAAGGGCGACGCGCGCCCCCGCTCTGGGGTGACGCGCGTCGTCGCGACGCTGCTGGCTGTTCATCTATTCCTCTTTAGCCTTTGGGGTTGACACAGGGAACAGAGAGACAGCATCCTTCAGGGGGGCAGATTTGACCCAGTCTACTAGTTCCTGACCCCTGCTTTGGAAGAGAGTGAATGCAAGACATCACATCATGGTGTTCCTTTTTCCCTGGTTCTAAAGTTTAGGTCATATCCATGAAGCCAACTGAAGCGGTTGCCTCAGGCAGCAGATTGGAGTGGGGTACTGTCCGCCTACTTGCCTCCTCTGCGCCTCCTTCCAGGATTAGAAAAGGAAGAGGGGGACAGAGAGGAAGAGGAAATGTGGAGGGGAGGAGAATGCTGAGGTAGAACATTGGCGAGTGGGAAGGCTGCTGGCACATCATTGGGTAAGAGGGGGCAGCATTTGGCATGCTG
Source organism: Plestiodon gilberti rubricaudatus (assembly GCA_026170595.1). NCBI lineage: Eukaryota > Metazoa > Chordata > Lepidosauria > Squamata > Scincidae > Plestiodon > Plestiodon gilberti. The sequence goes on from JANXHW010000005.1 coordinate 72,725,488, forward strand.
CCTCAGGTGTCAGAAGATCTTGGGCCGGCCCTGCTTACCACCATAATGACCAATTATTAATATGTTCCCTGCGATCATGATAAACTGGGGACCCCTTTAGCGGGGATGGAACTGTGGGATATCATTTGCTTTAAAAAAAAATGATAACAAATACATTCCCAAAGATTAGCCATGTTAGTCTGTTGTAGGAAAGGTGGGAAAATAAATAAATAAATAAATAAATTTTCAAAGAAATAGGAATTATGGGTTTATCAGCCACGTGAAATTTGAGAATGAAGAAATAAAGATTCTTTAAATTGCACCGATTGTCTGGAGAGAATTCTTTTAAAAGCACATACAATCAAGACATACATGTTTAAAAAAAGTTTCCAGTACAGGCAAAGAAGGCTTTAAATCTCCTGCCAACGTTTCATCCCTCCCGCGGGACTTTGTCAAGGCGAGCACAGCTAGCGAGCTGTTAGATGACATTGCCCCAGTAGAAGTACACTGATATTTTATCCACAGTTGCCGCTGAAAAGCGCAGGAAACACTAATTAGAAACGGAAGCGCTAATTTCCGCATTGACCGGAGGTAACCGCTTTACTGAGTGCCTAAATCAGCAGACGACCGAGAGGTTACCTCCGGTCAATGCGGAAATTAGCGCTTCCGTTTCTAATTAATCGGGCTGCCCATAAGGAGTTATTTATGTTTTATGTACATACATTTTTGCCTATTTTGTACATACTGTATACCCTTTTCTATCTTTTGTAAGCTAAAGAGTCCTGATCTGTTTATACTTACCTGTTTGGGAAGGTGTTTTCTGCATTTGTTTTTGTTGTCTTTTCCTTTCCTCTTTGTCTGTCTACTTTATTCTGTTAAAATTGTATGGTCCAAAATTATTGACCTAGTATTCAGACTGTCTGGTCATTCTGTTTTCTGCTACCTTCCTTGCTCTCACTTCAACTGTGATGATAATTGTGTGATTCCACATTTGTGGGTAGTGATAATCACTTCACTCTTGTCTGTTTTATTTCTGATAATGGAAACTCCTGGGAGTGAATTTTGTGCAGCTGCACAATCTAAACAAGAAAAAAAATCTAGAAAAAAAGTCCTGGTCCTGATGAACACATGAGGGCTTCCTAGAAGCATAGTCACCTAACCTTGCACCCTTTGATGATCTATGTGCATTAACAATACTCCCCACCTTTCCTATGGTCAGCATTTGTCTGCAGCAACAAATGTTGAACACAGGGAGAGAGCCTCCCTCCCCCCCCCTCCCATGATTGCCACCCTGGAATGCTCCTGAACAGGGCTGAAGAATTTAAACAATTGCACACCTTGCCTTTTGAACAAAGGAGACTGGACGGGATAGTAGTCCTATGATTTGTAGGGTTTCTGTCAACACAACTCCAGGAGCTCTTTCAAGACTTCAGGTTCCTCTTTCTTGAGGGATTTTTATGTAAACACCCAGCACTGAATAATTCCTTGACCCATTTCAGTTGAGCTTTCAGACCACCTATGGGACTGAGGTAGTGGTACTGATGAATGATCTGTTGTATGGAAGTGGATGGAAGGAATTCTTCCCTCTTGATACTGTTGAATCTCTCATCATTATTTTTTGATGCAATGTGTTATTTTGTTGACGTAAATAAAGGTGTTCATCGGTCTAGCTCTTGAGTAGGGCCTTCTTTCTTGTTGGAGTGCGCTCAATGAGTCAACTGGTGTTGACAAATGGTGTTCCACAACACCTGGTGCTAGTATCACCAAAGCTATTTAACATTAAATGTAGGTGCTGGGAATAATCACAAAGTGCTTTGGAGTTCAATGTCATCATGCCTCGTTCCCTCAACTGGTAAGAGGTATCAAGGGCTGCAACACTACCTGAGTTCTGACTTCCTTTGGAAGAGAGATTACTGGAGATTTACAGTGTCTTTGAAACATTTACAAATATTTGGATGGAGTTAGGTAGCATGTTCCTGCAAGCAACAACAGATTACATTCCTTGCTGGCACTTTGCACCCCAAAAGATTCCTTGGCCCTAGACTGGCCCTTTCCCTTAGCTTCCATTCCAGCCTCGGTCTCTCTCAAAATCTTCTACCAGAGTGACTTTGTTACACTCCTTGCCCAAGAGAGAGAAATGAGTCACCTGACAGTCTCACACCTCAGCCCCCCCCCCCACACACACACACTCAGGTGCCTACTTGACTTTTACCAGCTTTCCAATAGGGGCTTCTCTTTTAGAGAGGCATCCTTCATCAGTTTGACAAAAGCTTGCAGTCATCTATCCTGCTCCTGAAATCTAGCCTCCCAAGTTTTTACTTAACACAAAGACCAGTTAACTTACAGCCCAATTCTAACCCCCTCCCCCGCCGGTGTAACTAGCATTGTGCCAGCAGAGGATGCTTTACGGCTGTCGCAAAGCAGCCTCCACTGTCGCGCGCTGCTGACCTGCCAATGGGAAGACTGGACTGGCCTCCCGCGCACTGGTGGCTCCATGGACACCCAATGGAGCAAGTAAGCCCGCGCAGGGGTTGGAGGGAGGAGGCAAGGGGACTGAACAGGGTGGGCAGAACAGGGGAAGGGGTGGGCAGAATGGGGCGGTGACGGGCATGGGGGAGGGTGGATCAGGCCCAGGAGGGGATAGCAGCACATGCCGCATCTCGCCCCCTTCCTGGGCCTGATCTGGCTTCCTGGGTCAATGCGAGCTTGTGCCAGTTTGATAACTGACCAAATTGACCCATAGCAGCTACTGGGGCTTATCCCAGGGCAAGGGGACAAATGTCCCCATAACCCGAGGAGACCTTCAGCAGCCAAAAATCCCCTGCGGAATATAGCGGTAGCCGTGCTGACACCGCTGCATCACCGCGCAGAGATTTCGTTAGGATTGGGCTGGTTTTTTGCATTGTGCTTTATTATTATTGGTATTGCTTTGTATTTTATTTATTTATTTTGGAAACTATTATTTATTTATTTACAATATTTTTATCCTGCCTTTCTCCCCAAAGGGACCCAAGGCGGCTTACAACAAAAAGAAAATACAGTGCAAAAAGTATAATACAAAAAATAGTCACATTTTAAAATAGTAAAAACAGTTAATGAAAATTAATAAAAACAGTATCTAAAATCAGTTTAAAAAGATTACAATTAAAACAAGAACATAAAAACAGCAGCACCCCACCTGTACCAGCAGGATGTTAAAAAGGCAAAGGAGGCTCAGAAGGCTTCTTTGAACAAGAAGGTTTTTAGGCCTCGCCAGACATTGTCCAAGGAGGGAGCAGTTCGTAAGTCAAAAGGGAGGGAATTCCATAAGGTTGGTGCCACTACTGAGAAGGCCCTATTTCTGGCCGCCGCCCCTCACACTACCCTGGGCGACGGTACCCGCAAGAGGGCCTTCTCTGATGATCTAAGGAGATGGGCCGGACTATATAGAAGTAGGCGGTCTCTCAAATATCCTGGCCCCAAGCCGTATAGGGCTTTAATGGTCAAAACCAGCACTTTGAATTGGTCCCGGAAACGAATCGGCAGCCAGTGCAGCTGTCGGAGGAGCGGCCCAACAGAGTCGAACCGCCTACCTCCAGTGACTACACGGGCCGCCGCATTCTGCACTAATTGCAGTTTCCGAACCGTCTTCAAGGGCAGCCCCACGTAGAGCACGTTACAATAATCTAAATCGCGATGTCACCGTGGCATGGATCACCGTGGTCAGGTCTGCACGATCCAAGTACGGTCGCAGCTGGTACACCAGCTGAAGCTGGGCAAAGGCCCCCCTGGCCACAGCCGCCACCTGGGAATCCAGGAGCAGCTGCGGATCCAGACGGACCCCCAAGCTGCGGACCTGCTCCTTCAGAGGGAGTGCAACCCCATTCAGAGCAGGACGATACTCTAGTACCTCAAGCCTTGGACTCAGAGAAGTTGGATAAAAATGTTTTAAATAATATAACACTTGGATGTAGGGTTATTTTTTTTTCTGGTATCAATCAGTTTGCACTTTTCAGTAATGAGTTTCCTTTGCTATTTTAAGTGGTGAACACTCATAGCATAGTGACAATGTGAGTTGATTGGCTCCATGCAGAGATTTTCATACAGTTGACAAACATACCTCACTTAGCACACTCCTACAAAGATAGTGGGTGGGCTGAATTTTGCACGTATTGAAGCAAACACCTGACTACCTTACCACATGCTAAACTCTGCACAGATTTACTCAACCCACATTCTCAGCACAAACCAGGATGACTGCGTGAACTGGTATTTTGTATAATGAGGTCCAATGAACTTATAACTTTTTTCTCATTCAGATCTGCAATGCTATTTTTATTAATTATCATTATAATTAAACTATTTTATGATTGATGTACATAGGAGGAGGAGAAGGAGGATGGTGGCAGCGGCGGAAGACAGACGATGATGGAAGATGGATGATGACGGAAGATGGAAGATGAACAATGATGACAACAGAAGACAAACAACAACAACGACAATGGAAGACGGACAACGACGACAACCAGTATCTTCCTCAATGAACTCACAGTACAAATTTAGATAGAGGGAGCAGAGAATTGCCAGAATTCTCCTTTACTATGTTTTTTACTAAGTAAGAAACACAAGAAAGTGCATGGACATTGTTTTGTATGATAAGATTTTGTCATGGAGTACAAGAAACTAGGAGTCAGCCATACTGCTATTCAAGCTAATGGGCATGCAATGTAAATAAAATGCGAAGAAAAGGATAACCATGATCAGACCCAAGGGCCTGTACTAGAACTTCTCAGATTCTCTGAGATGAGCATTTGTGTATGGTGCAGGGACCATTAAATTAACATCTTAAGATAACATCTTACATATTGAGGCAAATAGTGTGCCAATATACAATGCACAAACACTTTCATGCCACAGCTTAGCTTTCATGCGTGCAGGTATCAGACAACCAGTAGCGTCACTAGACGCGCGACACCCTAGGGCGGGGGGGTGCGCGTCACCCCCCCACCCTAGGGTGAACCCCCCCAAACACCCCCTTACCTGAAGGCCGGGGAGCCCACCGGGGAGCCGGCCTCGGAGCGTCCGGCTCCGCCGGCGCTCCAGGGCCTTCTGAAGGTCCGATGCTTGAAAACGTAAAGTTTTACGTTTTTTGTGCATGCGCAATACATTTTCTGAGGGCAAAGGCCTGCCCCTTTGCCCTCAGAAAAGTACTGCGCATGCGTGAAAACGTAAGAATTACGTTTTCAAGCAGCAGGCCTTCAGAAGGCCCTAGAGCGTCGGCGGAGCCGGACGCTCCGAGGCTGGCTCCCAGGCCTCGGAGCCTCCGGACTCTGGAGGCTCCGAGGCCAGGGAGCCAGCCTCGGAGCATCCGACCGTGACACACGTCACCCATGACGCGCGTCACCCCCGGGCGGTCCGCCCCACCCGCCACGCTCCGTCGACGTCTCTGCAGACAACACAGAGCTAGGCAATGCAGAGCCTGCCAGGACTGGTATGTTCCATTGCACCATGGATGCTGTGGGTCAGAAGAGAGAACTGAAGGCTGTTTGTGCCAGAACACTAGCACCACAACCTAGAATTCTTCTGGCACTAATAATCAGGAGATCAACCAATTAGTTACTACTGCCTGCAATAGATCTCCCAGTTCTGATTTACAAGTTCATCTCTGGACAGCTTGTTGCAGCCTGCCAGGCAGTTCCAGGTATCTCCTAGGATTTGGATCTAAACAACTAACCAAATCTGGCCAAGCTCAACAGACAATACAGACATCTGCTCAGGGTGGCAGAATTCCAGAGGTTCTGATGAATCATGGAAAACTTCAATGGAATCTCATTGCCTCCTTTCACCCCAGAGTCTTGGGAAAACATGATCTGATGAGGAGGCAATTGTGCTCCACACATTTTTCCTGAATATTGATCATGTTTCCTTATTCCATGATAATAAATGGATCTGAAATGGTTGCTGCTTTCTCTTTGCTCCATTCACTTGTGTGGAATCGGGGAATAACTGAGAAAACTCTTGAGGAGGAATTCAGCCTGAGACTTTCTGCATGCCAAGTACAACATTTCTGTCTGCCAGTGATGTGGAAAAGTCTTTGGCTCTGAGTCTCAAGTCAAGTCCCAAGTCTTTGCCCCAAAAGACTTGAGTCTGAGTCTGAGCACGCCACTGATATCCCTGCAAGGTATCTTTGAGAGAGGCAACTCTGCAATTGAGATGGCAACTCACTCATCTCAATTTTCTCCATTGACCTCAAAGTTTTCGGAGAATTGCCTAAAATACCTGGACATGTTGACAACGGAATAAACTTTACCAGAAGGTGGAGTCACCCTCCCTCCCCAACATTCCCTCAAGAAAGAGATACACTGTGGGATTAAATCATTCCTCCTTGTCAGGCTGTGAGTCTAAATTAGAAATCAAGAGATGTGTAATATTAATCAGATTTACATTTCCAAGCATGACTTGTGAAAACACTCTAGGGCAGGGGTTCTCAACCCCTTCCCAGCCAAGAACCACCTCCGTCACCACTCTCTTGCCGCGTACCATCGGAGGTGACTGGCGATGACATCATCATCACTTCTGGGTTTTCAGGTTTTTGGAGGCCAGCAGAAGCCTCTTGGGAGCAAAAATGTGCCACCAAAAGCACTATGTGGGAGCAGGGTTCCGGTGGTCCAGCAGTCTGAGTACCACCAGCATTCAGCCGAAGTACCATTGGTGGTACTAGTACCACTGGCTGAGAACCCCTGCTCTAGGGCACAGTTACACATTTACATAAACTGCTAATATTAAAGAGTAATTTATATTCAGACTTCAGTGAAGTACAGCTAGGAAGACAGTGACCTGATATTTCTGCATCAAGATGTGTAACAAGTCTTCATTAAAGTTTAAGACCCTGATCCAGCTGAAGTTAGTTCTGACTAACTAATGGGATTTCAGATAGTCAAGACTACCTGGTTCCTTTGGTTTCAGTGTAACAGGCACAGGATCACACTGCACATTTGCTTCAAAGTAAGTACCACTGAATTCAATGGGACTTCTCCCACATACATGTGTGTAAGGTCCAGAGTCTTACACACATGTGACTAACTTTAGGTGAATTGGGGATATTGATATACAGGCAGGGGGGTCGGCTGATGTGGGGCCGGGGGGCGGTGGGCCCCAGGGCGCAAGGGCGGGAGGTGGTGCGGGGGGGCGGGAGACATCCTAGGTTTTGGTTTTGTTTTTGATGTTTTCCGTTTTTTTTTCGCTTTTTAAAAAGGTTTTTTAGGTGTAACGGGGATTCTAGGTCTATGTGTTTGCTTTGCTGCACTTATCTTTTGTATCTAGGGCCTCCCGACGATCTCTCCAGCGACGATCTCGCTCCTCTGCTGCCGCTCTGCTAGCGCGAACTCTGTAAGCCTAAGCGTTACAGAGTTCACGCATGCGCAAAGCAAACAGCCATCACGCATGCGTGAACTCTGTGATGGCTGTTTGCTTTGCGCAGAGCGGCAGCAGAGGAGCGAGATCGTCGCTGGAGAGATCGTCGGGAGGCCCTAGATACAAAAGATAAGTGCAGCAAAGCAAACACATAGACCTAGAAGCCCCGTTACCCTAAAAAACCTTTTTAAAAAGCCGAAAAAAAATGGGGAAAAAAACGGAAAAAACAAACAAAAAAAGAAAGTAATTAGCATAATTATGTTAATTAGTAATTATGCTAATTACTTTGGGGGCGTCGAGGGGTGGGCCCCACCCTGTTCTGGGGCTAGGATCGCCACTGTATACAGGTCATCCAGTTAAGTGTGGTTAAAAACCCACTGATTTCAGTAAGTCCTTGTCTAAATTTCATGAGCACTCACATTCTTGTAGAGTTAGGCAGCAGTGAAGCAGCCTAGTTACTGCAGAGAATATTTCTGTGATCAAAAGACATTGTCTTTTGTTGTTCAAAACAGAGCTGTTACATTGGCCATCAAAATGGAATTTGTTTCCTTCCGACTCCAAAGTCTAAACGGGGTTGTTGGCTTCAGAGTCTCCATGTTTATTTTTAAAATCCACACTCCCTTTAGCTGAGGAACGATAGCTTAAAGCATAGAACTCCAAGTGATCTTATCTCCTTTTGTTTCCCTTAACAACCTCCAAACATGACGCTCAGTCCTCATCACCCAGAAAGAGAGCAACAGGACAGCTGTTGATATCACCTTGTAGAATTAAATTGTCTGAACTATAATCGTGAGTCTGTATACAAGCAGTTCTATGCAATAAACTACTCATGTTAACATCTTTGAGTAGGCTTAAATACCACTCATAAGATAAATTGTTCTTATTCCTCAAAGTATTTCATATGCCTAAATGCAATAAAATGTGCTGATAACAGAATAAGATAAAAGATCTTTATAGCATTTTTCCATGAAGTTAGTTCATACTATTGTAATCCAGCTTTAGTTGGTTTAAAAAAGACAGCAGAACGATTTAAGTCCAATTTGATTATTACATTGTATACAGTTTACAAAAATGGATTCCTATCTTTAATTGTTTTATAGAAAAATAACACTGTGTAAAACAGCGCTCCGTGTTCCAGCCACATGCTACGCGCTGCGGCAAGGAGAGTCATGCCGGCCACATGACCACGGAGGTGTCTTCGGACAACGCTGGCTCTTTGGCTTTGAAATGGGGATGAGCACCACACCCTAGAGTCGGACACGACTGGACTTAATTGTCAGGGGTCACCTTTACCTTTACCTTTACACAAAATTTGAACAATTTCATGTTTAGCTGAATATTTTGATATATCTATTATTTTTGGTGCAAGGATTTCAAAAATGCCGCTATTTTTGGCATAGCATCAATAGTTCAGCCCACTGGCGTCACTGCAGGGGGGCGGAGCTCCAGGTTCTGTCGGGCTGTGACCCTCCATTACACGACGGGAGAAATCGGCCCCGCCCCCTCGCCTTTGGAGCCATTCCGGCCGACGAAAGCACTTGCTTTCGTCGGCCGGAATGGCTCCAAAGGCGAGGGGGCGGGGCCACTTTCTCCCGTCATGTAACGGAGGGTCAGAGCCCGACGGAACTTGGAGCTCTGCCCCCCTGCAGTGACACTAGTGGTTCAGCCACAATGTACGCTACTCGGGGAGAGCTTACAACCTCTTGTCATGGCCATGTTTACCCTGGTGTAAAGGTGAATGACAGTGTTTCAATACCAACACAAAGTTTAAGATAACTGGCAGCCCAATCCTGCGTAACATCTGCCACAGTGCGCAAAGCGCGCTGCGGCGAACCCTAAGTGATGTGGTTGTTTGTTTGTTCATAAACCTTTATTGGCATAACATACAAACATTAACATACAAACATAATACATCACACAATACAAAATCTATCAGCCATCCCCACAACTCCCCCACAAAAGTTAGAGAAACATCATCTCCATCGCTCGACCATCAGTTTCAGAAAGGCAGCTATCCTCGAGAGCACCTCAACATCAGTTACCCAAAGAAGGTACCGTAGCCTATCTTAATCAGCCCATCCACTTATCCTTCCCAGGATCGGGCCAAGGTGTAGTAGACAAAGATCATTATAGGGCAAAGTAGAACCATATGCAACAGAGATTCAACCCTACTAGGTTCACACTAAATAGACAATGCTACTAAAACTAAACAGACAACAATGACACAAACTATTTGAGAGCCAAGAACAAGTCTTGAATATTTATTTATTGATTTAAAAAATATATCCTGCCCTTTTCCTACAATTCAGAATGGCTTTCAAAAAGAACATTTAAAAACATAAACAATCAAAGTAATAAAACCAACACACACACACACACACAATGAAAGACAACCAACATAACACCAGTGAGCATCACAAAAGCTCACCCAAAGTGAAATAGAGGTTAAAATTAAGTGAAATAGAGGTTAAAAGAGAAGACATCTTAGACTTAATTGACAAATTAAAGATCAATAAGTCACTGGGCCCAGATGGCATTCACCCAAGAGTTCTGAAGGAACTCAAGAATGAAGTTGCTGATATCTTGACAAAAATATGCAACTTGTCCCTTAAAACGGCCACTGTGCCAGAGGATTTGAGGATAGCTAATGTCACGCCAATCTTTAAAAAAGGAAAGAGAGGGGACCCAGGAAACTACAGGCCGGTCAGCCTAACATCTGTTCCAGGTAAGATGGTGGGAAAGCCTCATCAAGGATAAAATCGGAAAACATATAGAAGAACAAGCTTTGCTGAGGGAGAGTCAGCATGGCTTCTGCAAGGGTGAGTCTTGCCTCACAAACCTTTTAGAATTCTTTGAAAAGGTCAACAGGCATGTGGATGTGGGAGAACCCGTGAATATTATATATCTGGATTTTCAGAAGGCGTTTGACACGGTTCATCATGAAAGGCTCCTGAGAAAACTCCATAGTCAGGGAATAAGGGGGCAGGTCCTCCTATGGATTAGGAACTGGTTGAAGACTAGGAAACAGCGAGTGGGAGTCAATGGGCAATTTTCACAATGGCGAGAGGTGAAAAGCGGTGTGCCCCAAGGATCGGTCTTGGGACCGGTGCTTTTCAACTTGTTCATAAATGACCTGGAGTTGGGAATAAGCAGCGAGGTGGCCAAGTTTGCAGATGACACTAAACATTTCCGGGTGGTGAAGACCAGCAGAGATTGTGAAAAGCTCCAGAAGGATCTCTCCAAGCTGGAAGAATGGGCAGCAAAATGGCAGATGCGCTTCAATGTAAGTAAGTGTAAAGTGATGCATATTAGGACAAGAAATCAAAACTTCACATACACGCTCATGGGTTCTGAGGTGTCTGTGACGGATCAGGAGAGAGATCTTGGGGTACTGGTGGACAGGTCGATGAAAGTGTTGACCCAGTGTGCGGTGGCTGTGAAGAAGGCTAATTCCATGTTTGGGATCATTAAAAAAGGGATTGATATTATTATCAATTTTCAATGATTATTATCATTAAAAAAGGGATTGATCATTAAAAAAGGGATTGATAATATTGACGGCCAATATTATTATGCCTTTGTACAAATCGATGGTAAGGCCGCATCTGGAGTATTGCATCCAGTTCTGGTCGCCACATCTCAAAAAAGATATAGTGGAACTGGAAAAGGTGCAGAGGAGAGCGACCAAAATGATTAGTGGGCTGGGGCATCTCCCTTATGAGGAAAGACTACAGTGTTTGGGGCTCTTCAGTCTAGAAAAAAGGCGGCTGAGGGGGGACATGATTGAGACGTATATAATTATGCATGGGATGAAGAGAGTGGATAGAGAGAAGTTCTTTTCCCTGTCACACAACTCTAGAACTAGGGGACATCCACTCAAATTGAGTGGAGGGAGTATTAAAACAGACAAAAGAAAATATTTCTTTACCCAGCGTGTGGTTCATCTGTGGAACTCCTTGCCACAGGAGGTGGTGATGGCACCTGGCCTGGATGCCTTTAAAAGGGGATTGGACAGATTTATGGAGGAAAAGTCCATCACAGGTTACAAGCCATAAGCAACCTCCTGGTTTTAGAAGTGGGTTTTCTCTGTGCCAGGTGCAAGGGAGTGACAACGGGAAACAGGTTATCTTGTTGGCTGTGTGCTCCCTGAGGCATCTTGTGGGGTCACTGTGCGATACAGGAAGCTGGACTAGATGGGCCTTTGGCCTGATCCAACAGGGCTCTTCTTATGTTCTTATGTTCTTAAGCATGTAGGTCTTCATCAGCTGTCAAAAGACCAACAGCAAGGGGGCCTGTCACACCTCATTGAGGGGCTACCACAAGGAATGCTCTCTCGTGGGTGATTCTGAATTGCACCTTGGAATGAAGTGGAAACCACAAGAGGGTGGGATGGGATGTAGGAATGTTTTCACCAGCTGGCAGAAAGAAAACTGAGCAGTGCCTTTATGGATCTCCCTAGTCAGGGAGTTTCAAAGGCTAGCCACCACCACGGAGAAGGGCTTGCTCCATGACCCAACCAGTCTTGCATCTGACAAGACAGGAACACAAAACTAAACCCTTCCTTCTGCTCTAAACCTAGAAGAAAGAAATATATGGAGGACCAGAGGTGTCATAGGGTTTGTGTCACCCGGTGTGAGAGCTCAGTGTGTCACCCCCATGATGGACCTCAGAGGTGAATAGAGAGGAGCAAGGTTGTACTGAGCTGGGTACTACAAAAGATGCCCATCAGGCAGGACTATGTATTTCTACAGATTACTCCTGTTCAGTGGTGTCAGTACGGTCGGTGTAACCCAGTCCGATAACTCATGGTGTCACCCCCATTAACTGTATTTACTATATAACAGTACAGGTCACTCAACAAATCAGTAACCAACTTGGCTCTCAGAACAATCAGTCTTATTGGTCTGTTTTGAGATAAGGAAATCCACTTTTTGTTACATAAAGCAGTTGTGTTTTATATTTCCTGTTACATAGCCATATCATTTTGATAGAATATAGATAATCCAAAACAGTTTGTTTCATGGAATTACACATTGATTGATATATAACATGATGGTACTATTCATAACTATAAAGTTTTCACAATTTTGGCCACTAGTGGTGTCACTCCCCCTGAGGGTGTCACTCAGGGTGGTCCGCACCCCCCGCACCCTCCTAGTGACGCCACTGTGGAGGACAAATGCCTATGCATCCATATGCCTGCATGACACACTGCACCTAACAAAATTCTACTTCTGCACAACTTTTATGGTTTGGGATCCCTACATTTTCTTGTATCTGGTCACAGACTATGTAGACGCAAGTGCTTGCAGGAGTGGGACCTTTCTTTATTATTATTAATTATTATTAACAGTATTTATATACCGCTTTTCAACAAAAAGTTCACAAAGCGATTTGCAGACAAAATCAAATGATTAGAGCTTCTGGCTTTAGAGCTTCCGGCTTTACAAGAAGAAAGAAAAACTGAAAATTGAAACTAATCTTACTGATTTAGTGCTTATAAAATGCATGGCCTTGGTCGATAAATATATTTTTGTATTAAGAGTTTATCCACCTGGTATCAATGTGCATTGCCTAAGTATGAAACACAACAAACCTATGCAGCTAATGTAGACTGAGGCTTTCTATTTGAAACGCTTGTCAAATTCCTTGAAGGGTCATGTTTCATTATTGTTTCAGGGGAGGTATTGCTGGAATTAAAGCTGTTTGGATGCCACACCTAGCAACAAGTTGGGGGGATTAAAAACTGAACCACAGCTGCTCTTGCAGGAAGAAAGCTATTTTGCTAACTGCGTGGAAAGTTCTTCATCGACAAACAGGCTGTGCTTATTCTTGAGAAAAGGGTTCTGCTGAAACAAGAGCTAACTATCTGTATAAAATCTGATGGTTTGTTTAGGTTCATATTCCTCCTAAGGTCCTTAATCCAAAGGGTCAAGTCAGCTAACAGGACTGGTAGTAGAACACAGTGGCTAAAGAAGTGGACCTGAAACAACCAAATGTTTACCGAATGATGGATGATGTCATCAGATGGTAATGTTATGTTACAATAATACAAGATGTTACCAACGCAACATGGGGCTACTTGCCCATGGCTGCTTCTTCTCATAACTATGCTCTCCTCTGTTTCAATTGGAAGACTGGAACCATATGGGTGGGACTAGCCAATCAGACCTTCTCACAGCACTTTTGCCCTCCCACAACTGGCTCCAGTCACGGTTTTGGCAGTTTCCAAACATTGTCACAGCAGTGTGGGAAGAAGTCACAGGGAAATGGCTTCTTCTACAGTAAGATATGAAGGGTCCTTATCTTACCAGACAATAACAAGATGGCAGCAATAGTCCCTTTATCCTCGTTTTGTTTAGGGGTTACTCTGTGTCATACGAGTGTGAATTTCCCAAGCTTTATCCCCAAGGTGTTTGGGGATTGCTGACATTATCTCTGCTGTCAAGATTGTGTGTTACAATTCACACACAGCATTATTTTATCTTTGAGATGCTCCAGTACTGCTGACTCCACAAATACAGGTTGAAGATGCATCCCCTGAAGCCCTGTATGCCATATTAACTAGCATAAAATGCTGTACCTACTAAGTGCCAAAACGCCATTCATATAACAAAAATGTTCATTGCGTAATTAATCAACTCATCAGTTGCTAATATGACATATTATTATTAAAATGGGCTTTTTCAATAAAATGGTCTGTACATGCCTGAGTTCCTTTCTCATTCCCTTTTATTATTTAATACTATGTATTATTAATACATAATAAAATGATGATGATGATCCAAAATCCAAGGTACCACTGGTGGCCTGGCCACCTGTTCTATTCTCATGAGCAAAGTAGAAGGGCTTACTATTATTCCCATGATTTATTAAAACAATGCTGTCAAAGTACATGGTACTTTATAAAGGGCCCAATTCTATCCATCTTTCCAGTACCGATGCAGCCACACTGCTACCCCCAGGCAGAGGTGAAACTAGACTGGAGCGGAGGCAAGTAGTTCTGCAAGACTCCGTTACACCGGAGTCAGCGGCCCCTCCCCCTTGCTGTTGGAACCATTCCGGCAGCAACAGGGGAGTGTCCTGCGTGTTGCCATTGCCGCCAGAATGGCTCCAACAGCAAGGGGGAGGGGCTGTTGACTCCGGTGTAACAGAGTCTTGCAGAACTACTTGCCTTCGCTCCAGTCTAGCTACGCCACTGCCCCCAGATAAGATAACAAAAGTTCCCTTACCATGAGGAGGCCTCCATGACTGCCTTCCCACCAGCGCTGGAATATTGGATAGGATTTGGCCCAAAGTCTCATAAGCGAAAAAGTACAGATCCCTGCCTCTTACAAACTTACACTCTAAAATTTTGGCAAACAAGGAAAGGGAAGCGGGGAAGAAAAGGAATTAATGCTTGCAAACAAATGCAGTTACACTTCCTTGGGCTCAGTCACTGGCGTCGCTCGAGGTGGGGCGGAAAGCTATGTTCTGCAGCTTTCCACCCCACTGTTACTCACCTGCACGAGGCGCCCCGCCCCCTCGTCGTAGGAGCCCGTCAGCAGAGAGAAAGCAATGCATGCGCGAAAAAAGTAGAAATTACTTTGTGACGCAGTGGGCCTCGTCAGAAGGCCCAGGACAGCCGGCCGGGGAAGACGTCCCCGAGCCGGCTGCAATGAACGAACGGATGAAAGGTGCAGGGGGCACCCGGGGCAGCGGCCCGTCAAGTCGCCCCCCCAAAAAACGTGCCACGGCCTAGCGGCCGCACCGAAAATTAATATAAGGGGGTGTGTCTGAGGGGGTCACTAGGGTGATGCGTACGCCCCGCCCTGGGGTCGCGCGCGCCCTAGTGACGCCACTGCTTGCACCAGTGTAATAGTAGATGCACTGGTGTAACTGCACTTATGCCAGTGTACGTGCACTTACACCGGTGCATCTGCTGTTACACCAGTACAAGGTTACACAGGATTGCGCGGACAGTAATGAGCTAAAGCAGGTTACAGTATTTTAGTCAAGGTGGGAGATTACTAAAGCATGAGCCATTGTTTTGGCTGAGAGAAATAAGAGGAAGTTCTTCCTTCTTCAATATGTTCTTTTTCAATATGTTCATTGCTTGGTCATATTTCAGAAGTTCAAAATAAGGCAAAACCTTATATGCTAAGTGTGGCCATATGTTTTTTGAAAACAGAATTGTTGGTCTGAACAAGCTTCATTCATTTGTGCCCTCAGTTTATTGCGTGCGTGCGTGCGTGCGTGCGTGCGTGCGTGCGTGCGTGCGTGCGTGTGTGGTATGGTGGACATCTGCATTTGTTAGGAATGGGGCGATCGATAGGAAATTGAGAACTTTAAAAAAACGAATATGGAAATATTTGTTGGTAGAAATATGTCTGTCGTTGCTCTTTTGTTATATTCACTGTGAAGATTGAAGTTATTTTTAAGCATAACATAGAAAGTTATAATGACTGATAAGTAAATGTTGACTGGTTTTCCAATGCTATACTTATAGCCCAATCCACCATATACTTATAGCCCAATCCTTGTGCGGCGATGCAACGACACCAACATGGCGTCTGCTGCAGAGGCCTCCTCAGGACAAGGGAACATTTGTAAGCCCCTGCCAGGCCAGTATGATATCACTGCTGCAGGTCTGCGTGGATCCATAAAGGCGGATCAAACCTGGGAAGGGGGCTTAGATTTGATGGACACTGGTGCCGCCAAACCTATCCCCTTTCCTGGTTCCAGTCTGCCCTCCTCCCTGCCTCCATTGCTACCCCATTCGGCCCACCCTCCGCCTCCCTCCGACCCCTCTCTCCCATCTACATTTACCTACCAGGACCAGAGGGCATCCAGAGTCTGCTGGCACATGGACCCGGCCACTCGCCATTTGTGGCAGCGGCCAGACCACCACTCTAGTGTGTAACCTTTTGCAACAGTTGGAAAGCATCTAGCACCGCCAGAACATTCAGGCGGCACTAGGCACCAATAGTATTGGAGCCAGAAAGACACATCAGCATTTGTTTTATTTCAGCTTGTTTATCCTCCATGCCCACTTTTTGCCTAAAATTATTTTATTTTATGTTTTATTTGCCTAGTCTTAGTTCACTTGAGAGGGAGCTGGTTGCTCCGCCTTCCCATACCATCCACCTTCTGCTATTGTTTGGTTTTAAAAGGACCCCTGGATTTGCGGCTTTCTGCTAAACTGGGAGGTAGGTTTTCCCAAGCAGCCCCCTTCTGTCTTGAACTCCCTAGCTTTGAGTGGTGACAACATGAACTACTGTCCCAGTTTAACCTCAGTTCACCAGGCGAGATGGAGGTCACGGGGTGGGCCAGTTGCTAGGTGCTGAGTCTTGTGCTTCATCTTAGCATCCTATGCATTTTAAACCATTGAGTGGCAGTGCTAGACTGTCCATAATTTGCCAAGTAAAAGTAGCGGCAACCCTACAAGTAGATCAGCTTTTTACTGCCATCAGTGCCATGTATATGTTCCCAGATGTGCTTTTCTTTTATCAAGCTTAATTAAAGTATATACTGGGCATGATCCAGCTTTATTCAGCTCAGAGTGAAATTTCCCTATATTTGGAAACAAATACATCGCAACAAGGCCATCTGGGGGAAAAAAACAGCCTAACTGATAAATAGGGTGCCACCAATGACCAGACTAAAAATGTTTTGCATAGTAGGAAAGTACGGTCCTTACAAAGAGGCTGCTCAGTGTTATCACCTGTAGTACCCCATATTCATACTGTATTTAGTCAAGTTGTGACTTGGGTGTCTCTTTTTTCATTAGGCCAGTGGACTATGTCTGGAACTGGCTGCAGCAAGCTGTTTCTTGGAGAAAGGATTGCCTCTGTCTTCCCAGAGCTTTGTACTGCATAAAGCTAGGTCTCTGTAATATTAATTTGCTTTGCCCTGTCTGTCTTCAGCAAACTCCCTTCTGTATTTATAAATGTATGATAAACACAGCGATGATGAATACTCCCAATCTGCATACCCTGAAGCCATGGCTCACTTAATAAACAGTTGCTTTTGGCATTACAGACGTTAATCCTCGCCTCCTATAGACAGTGAGACGCTTGCAGGAGGCCCAACCCCTTGTTCTATTTCTCTCATCTTGTGTAGGACTTTCTTTTTAATGCTGCATTAAGACTTAAGGCCAAAAACTGCATCATTTTTTTCCTTGCAAGATTGCTGTTTTTGTTGGCTGAGACATGGAAATACTATGACAAATCTTTGTTTTCCATTTCAAAAATATACCAAAGAAAATAAGGAGATTCACACCATTTGACTTCTTTCTGCAGAGCAGTTGTAGATTGGACTCAGAAAATGGACATGCTTCTGTTGAAACAGCAGGATGCTCCTTGTGTTGCTAATAATAGCTCCCGATCCTAATGATCAACCCATTGTGGAAGATCTGGAGAACTCTGCAGTGATACTGAAAGGCTTATCATGCTCAGATTTACAATTCTGTAACTAAGGTTTATGTTGTCTGATCTATAAAACTTACTTTATAATCCCACATTCTACAACCATCTTGAATTGTTCCTTATTTGTACATTAGCTCTATCTGCACCAACACATGTAGTAGTATCAGTATCAGTAGACCTTTATTGGCATAATCAGAACAACACACATAACATACGACACAAACACATAAGACTCAAGACAACACTAACCATAAATAGGGGTAAATTGTCCCAAAACCTAGCGTGCACTTCCCACATGACTCCCACCACGCCTCCCCACAATCTGCCCCAAGTAGACCGCGACCCTCTCCGTCATCACTACATCCGCACCCCACAAGACACAAACAGCATCCCTCCCCAGATGGAATCCCTCCACACCTCCCACAAAGCAACTCCGATTGCACGACACCACATCCCGCCAATGAAAAGGCCCCGTGACCTGCCCTTTAGGAGGTACAAACACTCTGCCCATCGGCCACACTCGACAGGAGAAAGGAACAAGGGGGAATATAGACACCAAGAAAACCCAATATAATCCCTTTCGAAATTACCCTGGTAGCCTGTATACTACCAAAAACAGTCTTTATCAATGGGTTCAGAATCCAGATGTTCTTCCACCAGGGTGACAATGCCCATTAATGGTCAAACTTTGGCTTTAGATTTATAATCTGGGACGAAATAGGCATTGTATCCATTAAGACACATAGAATCAAGGGCCCAAGTCTCCTGAAGAAGAAGAACCTCAAAACCTCCCATGTACTCCACAGAATCGACATCCCTGGACTCTCCCCCCCCCCAACACTCCAAGACAAGACTTTCAGCAGGGAGCCAATCCCAAGGCTGGAGGGGATACCCTAAAATCAATCTTCCGAAGGAAGCACCAACGCATGTACTAAAACCCACATGCACCTTTAGCGGCCCTTGGTTCTGTCAGCTACTGCAATCACCATGACTGGACAGCCCCATTTCTTGTTATCCTCCACTTCCGGATAGGAACTTGAAAGTGTGAATCAGCCCAAGAATGTTATTGCAATGTTCAAGCAAACATCAAGGTATAGAAAAAGACTGCAGCTTTAACAGGGCAGTGGTGTGTACTGTTGGATTTTAAGAGACCTTCCAGATCATGGGAGGGTAGTTCATACCACACCAAGACCTAAGGAAAGAGAGCCTTCTGCATAATCAAAGAGCATGTTTGCAACAGCAACATAATGCCACTGCAACTCCAATGAAACCTTCTGATTTTATGTTATTGCTCTGATTCAAGGTATTCGTAAACCTCAGCAAATAATTTTTTTGCTGGCACAGCAAGCCTGGGCTGCTTGGCAACTTTATTAATGCACCTATTGGTTTCTTCAGCCACACAGCCATGCTGTAGAGCAGACATGGACAATTTGAGACCTACAAAGTCAAATACACTCTATGATACATGTCTAGTGTCTTCCTAGTAAACCATCTTACCCTCCTTCTCTCTATATTTTTCTAACATGCCTTTACCATTTTTGACTCACCAAAATTGAATGCAGCCTATGTGGTTTTCTGCCAGCTGTTTGACAACCAAACAATTTTTCACAGCTTCAGGGAAGCAGCTATAGGAGGTATATCAAGTCCTTGGTTGGACTTTGTATAGGGTTAATGGGTTGCACACAGCTTGGTGACCAAAATGTTGTGCATGCCTGCTTTATACCGTATTGTCCCGGGTATAAGACGAACCTGATTATAAGACGCACCCTTAAAGTTTGGTGCTATTAAAAAAAATAATTAAATCACTGGCATTAAATTGCAATAGCCTGATTATAAGACGCACCCCTAGTTTAAAAACTTAAATTAGGAGAAAAAAGTGAGTCTTATACTCAGACCAAAACGGTAATAGTGTAGTTTGCTCTTCTCTTTGGCTGGTCAACACAGCAGTATGTGTGAGTTTGCTGTCTTGCTGCACTCCAGCTTTCATCCTATGCCACTGACCTCAGGTACCCTGAGCAAGACAACACTCCAGGTTTACTGTGTTTCCCTGAAAATAAGACCTCCCCTGAAAGTAAGACCTAGTGTGGCTGATTACAGAGATCTGTGCCGCGGCCGACTGCTCAGTGCGGCCGCTGGCACTCTACTGTACAGTAAAATTGTTTTATAAATTTTGACTTGATAAACGAGCAAGGTCTTGCAATACAAGTACATTGTGTTCTGTGAGTGATCTGTGTGTGTGTGTGTCTGCAGAGGAATAGCAGCGTCTCCCAGGCTCAGCTCATTAACAAGCAAGCTGCTTTCTTGCTCTTGCAAACCTAGCTCATTAACAAGCTGTTCTCCCCCTTCCCCCTTATGTCCCTGCCTCTTGCAAAGACTTTTACTCTGCAGAACGAGAGACTTGTTCTGCAGAGTAAAAGTCTTTGCAAGAGACAGGGACATGAGGGGGAGGGGAGAACCTTTTCGCAGAGTCCTGTGAGCTCAGCTTTTTTCCTTGCAGATCATTGTACATAATAATTTTTGCGTGATTTTTGCTGGCACTCATTAATATAAGACCTCCCCTAAAAATAAGACCTACCATGTTTTTGGAGAGAATATAAGACCCTGTCTTATTTTCAGGGAAACGGTAGAATTGGCTAGGTCCATTCAGGCTGACCTCAGCTTGGCTCTGATAGTATCAGCCTGCCCTTGCATGACTGCACATATGACACTTCCCTCCCTCTGTTGAGTCAGTCCAGTGGTACAACTAGCTCAGTATTAAGTAGTTTTTTAAGATTTTCATGGCCAGTGATGATCAACGAAGATTGTATATCCATTTACAGGTTAAAAAGCCAAGATAAAAATATTTAATCTGTTAAAAACAAGGTAAAAACGTAATTAAAAACGTTAACTTTTTTAAATTTTTTATTACGTTTTAACCTTGTTTTTAATGGATTAAATATTTTTATCTTGGCTTTTTAACCTGTAAATGGATATACAATCTTTGTAGCTCAGTATTGTTTACAAAGATGGCAACAGCTCTCCAGAGGTCTTTTCTCAGCCCTGTCTGAAGATGCCAAAGATTGAGCTAGGCATGCAGACCCTAGCCTTCTGCATGCAAACCGTGTGCTCTAGTGGCAGGTCATGCAAAATGAGAAGGTGGATATGGGGGAAGTACAAATAAAAATTGGGCCAGGGTTGCCTACCTGAAAACAATATAGCCTGATCAAGTTTTTTGTTTTGGGGGCATTGCCAAAAGAGCAAGGGCCAGGGCTATTTTTTGGCAGGTTATTAAGACTAGTTTTTTTTTTCCCTTCAGGCTAGGCGGGCAGCCTGCTTTAGTGTTGGGTTCCTGGATCTGTCAAAAACTGCTGCTCTGAACCTTAAAAAAAAAAAGAGGGGGGCCCTGCTCTGTGCTTCATCACCAACTCAGGGCATTATCTGCATTGCATTACCCCCAAGCCAGAGGACTCTGTCCCTAGACCTCACCAGATACTAGATCTTTTCTAGTTCCAAGCATTAGCAACCATGCATTGAACTGGATACTAAAGCACAAAGAAACACAAAATTAGGAGTCCAAACATACCATGTGGGAGGTACAGTACATTGATTTTGGTTTAAAGTCTAAAGCAGCATTCTTCCCATTTAACTGTGACACTTCCTGCGCATATCCAATGGGAGGAGAAGAAGTTTCAGTGGTCAAGTCCATGTTTACTAACAGTTTCTTGTGACACACAGGGCAGAATCATTGCCATAGGCTTGATGCTTTCTTTGTTTGAACATGGTAGATCTTCCTACCTGCAGTTCTCACACTATGGTGTACATGTGTTGCTGAAGTTAAGAGTCATCCATCTGGAAAAGTAGATCTTGAATATTCATATCAAATAAAAGTAGGACGCTTGATTACTAAGAGGCTCTACAGAAGAGATTTGGTGGTATTAGTCAATGGCTTTTCATTAAAATATGATATATTCCCAGATAAGAGCAATGATTGCAGTATTCTATTTGGAGAGGAAGTTATTGTATTTCATCCTCCCAGAAAATGTTGCCAAAATCGCCTTTGCTTATCTGTCTCAGTTCTTCTTGTATCTTATGCTTCAAATGTAATCTCCAACTTCCACACCCTGCCTAAAAAAAAAAAAAAGTTGCGGAAGTTTTCAGATTTTGAAATTAAAATGACATTAATGAGTTACAAGGCAGAATGGTGTTTATGGGTAGCAAATTGAATTAATATTAATTCAACTCCGGTAAATGACAATCTATCAAAATGTAATAAATCTCAAAGTCTAATTACAAGCTTGACAATTTTTCTAATTAGTTACCACTAGAATTAGTAAAGAAGATTTTTTTTAAAAGTGAAATTAGTTGTAGGGAAGCAGCAGGTTATTTTCCAATGGGAACGTATCTATCCCTCTATTTCTGAAATCCCCACACCTTTGCCAATAGGACTGTAGCTGACCACCCACAACGTAGATGGAGGGTACTCATTGAGCTCCAGAGTTTTGAAACTTAACACAAAAAGGGGGGGGCAAAAAAGCCCAAAACACTTTGCTTCCTGAGAGAGTGGATAGAGGGAAGTTCTTTTCTAAAGGTTAAATGGGGAGAGTTACGGTTACTAGAGAGGCATTACTATGCATTGGAATACACTGCCCTGCTGTGGGAGAGGTGGCAGAGGAGAAAAACGTTTAGTTTCAGTGTGAATACCAGCAAGAATTTGAACTGCAGCTTATTTTCTATAGTTCAGTGGTCTTCAACCTTTTTCATGCCATGACCCTCCCAATAAATAATGAGACTGGGGACCCGCCATTGATCCCGTCCCCCTCCTCGAACTTGATCCTTCCACCCCTGCCCTTGCACCGGCAGCCTCGTCCTGCCGAGCTCGCCTGGCCTGCACAACTGTTGGCGGGGTCATTTGGGAACAGGAGAGCCGACCCGCGGCTCCCCACCGCCTCCCCAGCAAATCAAAAGAGGAAGAGGAGGAGGGGGGATGAAATCTCTGTGATAGCCCCCCAGCAGGTTACCCACCACCACCATCACCCAGCATTACCCCCCCCAGTGACCATTTTGGTTCCCATAAATTGCCGCGACCCCACAAATGAGGCTTTGTGACCCCATTGGGGTCCCAACCCCAAGGTTGAAGAACAGTGCTATAGTTCAAGAATTTGAACTGCAGCTTATTTTCTATAGTTCCTGAGAGCAAGACTAGAACCAATGAGTTGAAACTACAGGGAAGTGGCTTTAGGACTAAGCATAAGGAAGAATGTCTCACTGTAAGAACTGTCCAGCATGGAACAGCTTGTCTCATGTAGTTGTGGGCTCTCTCTCTCTCTCATTGGAGATTTTCAAGTGGGGGCTGGATAACCACTTTTCAGGAATGATGTAGCAGTTGCCTGTACTGAACAGGAGGTTGGACTAGATGACCTCCAAGGTCCCTCCCTACTGTAAAATTATATGGTTGCTTGAGTAGTCCTTTTCAGATATTATAAGTGCAGACAGTGCCTATGCGATGGAGAGGAAGCCAGAGCGCCCTGTCAAGCCTCACCCCCCCACACACACACACACTCCAACACATTTTGAAGCCCCGCCCCCACTCTCTATAAAATGTTTGTCATTGCAGACAAATGCTCTCCATATGAAGAGTAGGGGTGGGGCTTTGGGAAGGTATTGAGTGGAGCTTACTAGTGCGCTCTCACTCACTCTCTCTCACCCCCATCACCACATGAATGCTGTCCATGCTTATAACATCTGAAGAGGACTAGTGAATTACTATTTTAAGGGGAAATAACTGGAATGCAAGCCTTACCTTAAAGTTTTTCTCCCTAATCCCAGACATTTGGTAGTTCATCAGGCTGAATCCACGGTAAGGCAAGCAGGCTCTGTACACGTTCATATGCTCTTATAGTATTTCACATGTCCCGTGACATGAAACCTTGGCATTAAAAGCAGGTTTTCACTTTATTATTAGCAGCCTATTCCTAGCCAACTTTCCAGTGCCGATGCAGCCGTGCCAATGGGGCGAGACCTGCATGCTGCAGTGGAGGGGCAGTCATGGAGGCCTCCACAAGGTAAAGGAATGTTTGTTCTCCTACCTCGGGGCTGCATTCATTGGCATCGCTACCGTCAAGCGACGGTAGCGGGCCGCTACGGGGTGACGCGCGCAAAGGGGTGACGCACGCACCACCGCGCGCATCACCCCCGCCCCGCGCGCGTCACCCCGGCCGGCACTCCAGGGCCTTCTGAAAGAAGGCCCAATGCGTCAATACGGGAACTTTTACGGTTTTCGCGCATGCCTTTGCCCTCAGAAACGGTCTCTGTGCATGCGCGAAAATTGTAAAAGTTCCCGTATTGACACATTGGGCGCCGGCTGGGCCGGACGCTCCGAGGCCGGCTCCCAGGCCGGCCTCGGAGCGTCCAGAGCGAGGCCGGCATCCCAGGCCGGCCTCGGAGCGACGCGGATCGGGGCGGGGGGGGCACCCGGAGCAGGGTGCAGCCGGGTCACCCCCCCAAAAAATCGCGGCGCAGCCGTTCCGTTGGGGTCACTAGGGTGACGCGTGCCCCCCCCCCGCCTTGGGGTGACACGCGTCCTAGTGACGCCTCTGACTGCATTGTGGCTAATTCGGTGCTGAAACGTTGGTTAGGATTGGGCTGTAGGTGTAGTAATAACAATAATAATGTTGTAGGACTAAGCCCTCTTTAACCCTGGCTCATCATATTAAACCTCCTGTCAATCTCATATCAACATATATTGTCAATACAGTAGCTCTCCAGAGTTCCCGGCAGAAATTTTTCTCTGCCCTCTCTGAAGGAGCCAGAGATTAAACCTGGGACCTTCTGCATACAAAGCAAAAGCTCTGACACTGAGCTACACTGAGACTGGATGTTAAAAGCACACTTAGTCTGTTATGTTAGAAGCACATTGCAGAGACCTTACACTTGGCACCAGAAAGTAACAATGGTGTCGGGTAAACTTGACAGGGCAGGGATTTTCGCAAGCAGGGCATTACCACAAAACAATGTCCTCTGTCCTGTAATCTCTGAAAGTAGTGCACACAGATTGAGGACCTTCACTGATGGGAAGGTTTATGGATTGATTGTCAGTCCTTCAGATGGCCCATTTAGGGCTTTATATATCAAAACCAGTACTTTGAATTGTTCTAGGATACAGACTGGCAGCCGGCATAGTTCTTTAAATACTTGAGAGCAGGGATGCTGCCCAATGCCCCACCACCCCAGTTCCACTGCCGTTGCCTTTCCTACACCATGCTAAGAAAAAGTGGCTCATGTCTGTGGCAGCCTCGAGGGAGTGGCAGAGTTGGGGTGAAAGGAACCCCAAATCTGCCATCCCCTTGTCCCCCTGCCAACCACCGCATCAGCCTACTCCATGGCTGGGCCAGCCTTGCTTCTGATGTTATGGTCATCATAGTGAGTTCCAGGCAGGGCCCATGAGGGTAAAAGGGTAATTTGTACCTGGGCCCAGGGTCCAAAAGGGGGCCTGGGAGGCAAAGGAGGGGGCCTGGACATTTTCCTATCTGTGGGAGGCACATGCTGCATGGGCCCTCACTCTGTAGCCCCCCCCCCAAAAAAAGGATCCCTGCTGCAGGCAGCCCTCGCTGGCTTCAACAACGACGACCTGGTCCTTGCCTCCAAGTCCCACAAGGCAAAGCGGTGCAGCCCTACTACAGGGGCCTACGTACTGTGAGGGAGGGGCATGAGCTCTGACCCTGTAGCTGCTGGGGTTTCTAGCAGCATTAGTGGCCCAGGGCACGGGGTGGGCCTGCTTCCAAGCTATGGGGGAGGGGGATGAGCTCTGTTCCTGGCCTTACTAAAATAGTATGTTCATCTGTATTGTGAATTCTTAGCATAAACAAAGATGTTCAAATCAAATATGCTTTCTTATCTCTGACCCTCTTTTATTTTGTTTATTTATTTATTTATTTATTTATTTAGAGCTGCCAATCCCAGCCCCTTCTGGGCCCGATCTTCCCACCCCTGCCCCTGTTGCTGCCCCTGTTGCTGCTCTTTCCCCACTCCATTTCGCCCCCTCCTCCTTTGGAAAGGGTCACAAAAGTAACTTTGTGTCCCTTTATAAAATTCTTCTCAGAGTAGGCTTACCATCCGTCCTGGAATTTCCGAGACTGTCCCGGAACCCGGGCTCGGATCCCGGATCGGTCCCAGACCGTTCCGGGCCCGGTGGAAGCCTCCACCGATTTTAAACTGAATAAACTTACCTTTTTTCGGGCGCCGCCATCTTGGATCTCGCAAAATCTTGCGATTTCGGCACAGGAAAAAAGGTAAGTTTAGTTTAAAATCGGTTTAACACCCCCGGTTTAGTTTAAAATCGGCGGGGGTGGGGGCTCGGCGGCAAACGACGACCGGTACAGCGGCACGGTGGCGATGGGCATGGCAGCAACGATGGGCAATGGCAGCACAACGGGCAATGGTGGCACGACGGGCAATGGCAGCACAACGACGATGGGCAATGGCGGCATGGCAGTGACTGTTGCGCCTAAAAAGTTGCGCCTAAAAAAAAAAACCCTTTTATAAAATTGTTTGTTTATTTAATTGTTGGGGGGTCCCGGTTTAGAACCGGGAAAATCTGGTAAGCCTATCTCAGAGGCCCTGGTTCTTCCAGGTAATAATCTGGCTGCTGTATTCTGATCCAGTTGAAGTTTCCAAATACTTTTCAGAGGGTGCCTCGCATATAAAGTTGCAGTAATCTAGCTAGAAATTACCAGGGGTTGTAGCTCAGGAGCACTGGCTTTGGATGCACTAGCCCCACATTTAAGTGCTGGGAAAGATCCCACCCTGAAACCATGGAGAGTCTCCTCCACTCAGTGTACTGTAGACCAGCATCCCTCAACCTTTTCCCTACCGCGTACCCCATTTTCTAACCCCAAGCACCCCCATATCCCCCAAGTCCCGCGTACTCCTGAGTACCCCCTCCCCAAAAGTGCACCCCCCAAAATAGAAAAAATTATTTTCCATCCATGCGGCGCTTCCGAGCAAGGACATCACTAGCGCAAGGCGGGGAGGGCGGGACGCCCCCGGGTGACGCACGCAGAAGGGTGACGCGCGCGCGCACCCGCGCGCGTCACCTTCCCTGCGTGCATCGCCCGGGAGGCTCCAAGGCCGGGAGAAGGCCTCAGAACATCCTCCCAGGCCTGCGCTCCTGGGCTTTCTGAGGAAGGCCCACTGCGCGAACGTTATTTATAACATTTTTTGCGCATGCGTGAAAAACGTTATAAATAACGTTCGCGCAGTGGGCCTTCCTCAGAAGGTCCAGGACAGCTGGCCGGGGAGGACGTCCCCGAGCCGGCTGCAACGATTAAGGGGCATTGCTTTCACCGCTTTGTATGGCTCCGAAGGCGAGGGAGCGGGGCCGCTTTGTGCATCGGTGTAACGGAGGGTCGAACCACGGCGGAACTTAGAGCTCCACACCCCTGCAGCGATGCCAGTGGTTAAACATGTGGCAGGTTTTCCTGAATTGCAGGGCAAAGCAATGCTAAGGTCAGAACACAATCTCAGCTGCCTATAGCAGCTGTTGATCAGAGGAAGTCCACTCTCTCTTGCTGCAGGTTTTGAAAACGTCAGAAGGCCAGGATCCCATTTGTAGTGGGATGGGGGAGAAACAGATTTCAGCATTAGAGCAATATTCTCAGCAAGGCTTGAAGGCCCTTGGATATAATCTAGATTAATTTGCAAAAACAAAGGTGTATTTTAAGAGACTTTATTGTGGTTCCTTTTTTTAATATCTCATAACAGCTTTAGTATACAAGAAGTCCTCACTTAATGTCGTAGATAGGTTCCTGGAAACTACGACGTTAATGGAAACAACGTATAATGAACCAATTTTCATAGGCGGGCTCAGTGATGCTCCGGGGGGCTCTGATGGGCTCGCTGCAAAGCTGCTTCTGGGTTCCTTGGCTTTTTTCTCGCCTCAGAATGCCTTGCAGATGCTACCTGCAAGGCATTCTGGGGCACGAATAGGACCAGG
Source organism: Plestiodon gilberti rubricaudatus (assembly GCA_026170595.1). Classification (NCBI taxonomy): domain Eukaryota; kingdom Metazoa; phylum Chordata; class Lepidosauria; order Squamata; family Scincidae; genus Plestiodon; species Plestiodon gilberti. The sequence continues at coordinate 72,753,235 of JANXHW010000005.1, forward strand.
AAGTGGGTCACATGCCCAACGCGACCCAGAAGTAGCTGCAGCCACAGAGACGATGTTAAAGCAAAACGACAGTTAGTGAAACAACGGTAAACGAAGACTTATGGCGCGATCTTGTGTACATGCTGCCCCAGGGCAGCGCGTGCTGCCCCAGGGAAGGGTGTCGCACAAGTGCCGTAAAGCACTTGCACGACACCCGGAGAGCAAGCAGTGCCGGCGCTGTGGCCTGCACTGCTCGCCCCGCCGTTTCCCTGGCCCTGCACCCGCCAGACCAGGTAAGTTCTACGCCGGTCAGGGCAGGGGCGGGGGGAGAGTGGACCGGGCGGTGAGGGAGGGCGGTCATAGGCCACCCGGGCCTGGAGGGGGGTGGAGATACCAGGGGCCGAGATCCCCGGTATCCAAAGCTCCCTCCAGGCCCCAGGTACATCGACACAGCTAGCGTGAATGTATGCAAGCTCTGGAGTTTGTGTACATTCGAGGAGGCCCATAGCCAGGGCCTCCCGCCGCTTACATGGGGGGGAAGGGGATGATCGTCCCTTTCTTCCGAATTGTTCCGGGGCTGCCCCGGGGCAGCCCGGAAACTCGATAGGATGTGGTGGTCAGCCCTTTAGGCCAGCCGCTGCAGCCTACACAGGATTGGGCTGTCCCTGTATTATCACAGACCATCCCCTTTTCTTTTTAAATAACAGAATTTATGCCATTGGTACACATATCCAGTAACACAAGCCTGTTTAAAATTTAATAACAATAGTCACAGTGCAGATCACAGAACCAGTGAGCTTTCCAGAGATATCGGTGCTGCTAATGAATGGCATATGCTGGAGAAGTAAGGAGAATACACTCCTTAAGGATCCTACTGGCAGAGAGGGACTTAAGTACATGCATGTCCACATTGGAAGTGGAACGTGTGAATCAGTCTTAAGGGTTGGGCCTTACACTTAAGATCTTCTAGGCCTTTCATGATTTCCCCTCACAAACAAAGCAACTAACAGATTGTTACACCCTTACTAGCCATAACAAGGTGATACTCCCCCCCCTCCAAGGGACATATTTCATTGACAGGGATTATTACACTAGCACTATTCTTCAGCAAAAGATCCAGGCTTTTCTACCTCTCCCAATCTGACGTAGCCCAGTTACAAGTTGACAGTCTCAATGAGATCTCGGCCTAAGTAGATTTAGGATGAAGAGGGTGTGCCCAGCACAACCCAAATGCCCCACCTGCCAAGGTGCCAATCCAAGGTAATTTCAGATCCCTGTTTTTCTGAGTGACATTTCCTCAGGGTGGAGCAAGCACCAACACCTGCAAAAACACTTCATTACTCACCTGGTCAATTTGTGGAAGATGGCTTCCTGTTACTTCGAATACAAGAGTTGCCTTACAATATACAGTATATTCACTTATTCCAATTTTCTGTGGTACTTCAACGTTCCTAACTTTAAGGACATCTGAAGGCCAGTTCACATATGAAAATTTATTTATGACCAATCCTATGGATGCGTTATGCTGGCGGAATGTGTGTTCCACCAGCATAACTTGCTTTATGGCAGTTGCAAACACGATTATTATGCCAGTGAGTGGCAAGCAGCCAGGTCCATGCTTCCTCGGACCAGGGGTGCCCACCAGTGCAGGTAAGGTTGCCAGAGGCATCGTCAGGGAGGGGACGTTTGACCCCCGGTGGTGGGATCAGGCCCCGAGCAGCAGGCGGGCAGGGGGGGTGTAACGGCGGCTGGCGTCCCGTTATTCGGGGTGAGCAAGGAGCGCCGTCGGCATGTTTGACCCTCCCGCCCACCCTGCGCTTCTGTTTGGTGAATAACGGCTGCAGCCGTTACGTCACTTCCGGCGCGGGGTGGTGGTGGTCATAGAAACTCCACTGAAGGTTGTGCAGGAGGTGGAATGGGGCAGGGGGTGGGGGGTGGAACGGGGAGGAGATGGAGTAGGATGGAAGGCAGATCAGGCCTGGGAAGGGGGTGGGTTCAGCAGCAGTGCCGCCTGCCAAATCCTAACCCCCTTCCTGGACCTGATCCACCATCACGGATCAATGCGGACTTGCTCCAGCGATATCACTGGCACAGGTCCGAGGTGACCCATGGTTGCTGCTGGAGCTTACCCCAGGGCAAGGGAACAAATGTTCCCTTACCCCCAAGGAGGCCTCAACATGCCAAAACTCCCCCCGCAGGATACAGCAGATGCCGTGTTGGCGCTGCTGCATCACTGAGAGGGGAGTTAGGTAGGATTGGGCAGTTAGTTTGTAAGTTTTTAACCTGCTTTTCCAATTCTTAGGAAAGCTCAAGGCAGATTACAAAGGTGAAGCCACCCACTCAGTATAATTCCTCTCAGCTGTTGCCAAGAATATGTCATGCACAATCCCACCCTTAATTTATAGATGCTTCACAACAGTCTCCAGCAGGGCAGGCAGCCCAGATGGTGGTATCCAAATCAGCTCTTTGTTTCTCAGTGAAGAGCAGTCAGGGCTGGCTTTAAATCCATGGGACCAATTGCTCCCAATTGGGCCCCACGCCTAAGGGGCCCCTGCGCTAGGGTAATGTACTCTAGTCTTGTCAAATGCACACGACAACACATTGCAACATACCGGTAACACTACATTGAAGGTTTATATATTGTAGACCTATATTCAGACTCAAGTATCTAAGTTTTACATACATAAATCTAGATGATTAGGACCTACAAATACAGACATGTTGTATGTATACCCTGCACTCAGAAAAATGATATGATACAATTCAAGTTTGTTACTTGATAATGTGATGTCTGCTGAACCTGGAGCCCTGCAAAAAAATGTTTCCAACTGGGCCCAGCAGCTCTGAGAGCAGTCACACAGTCAGCTGTTAGTCATCAAGTGTAATCATGTGTAGAGAAATCACATTATGGACAGGCATGTGTGACAGATATCAGACATTGGGAGTCAGAAATCAGCACCAGACTTGGCTATCTTCTTCACACTCATAACAAAAACAGCCAGATAGAGATAGGAGATCCCCAGATCTTATTCTCTGATCCTTGGTGAACCTCCACACAAGCATGCATCCTGATCCTATCCATGTTTACTTGGAAATAAGTCCCACACAATGTTTAATGAGGCTTACTCCCAAGTAAGCATGTATAGAATTGCAGCCATAGGTTTATAGCTTCACACAGTACATTTAAAAATGTAATGACTGTGTGTGTGTGTGTGTGTGTGTGTGTGTGTGAGAGAGAGAGAGAGAGAGAGAGAGAGAGAGAGAGAGAGAGAGAGAAAACACATATGTGTATAACAAACATGTATAATAACAAGTAAATAATGTAAATATGCTAGAGGGATAAGTTCACAATTTCCTTAATTCATTGTCTTTAATTGCATCTTCCAGGCATGATCTTCTGTTCCAATCTATTTGAACGATGCTCTGCACCGAAGAAATTATGACTGAATGAATTTTGGTCACAATCTATCAGACACACAACCAGCAGCCCTTTTAGTGTGGCAGGAATAACAACTGAAGGATTGTTCCTGAAGGGTTGCAAGAAATAACTATTATCGGCTTCAAAGAAGCAAACCCTCCCTTGGTACACATGCATGCTCAAACCCCAGAGTATACTTGTGCTGTCACCAAAGTCAGTTGCAATGTCACCAGAGCATTCAATGTAATGATTACCCTGGAATACCCTGGAAATTACCCAATGAATACCCTGGAAAGATAAGCTGACTCAGGAGGGAGCAGAGGTAAACACAGCCACCTGCTATGGCCTCTGCTATTGTTCTGAGGGAATAACCAGGAAGCAGGAAACAGAGTTCAGCATGTGGTAAAAGTAGAGCAGTCAACTTTTTAAACAAATAGTACATAACATCCTAAGAAGTCAGGATAAGGACTCTGGCCTCTGCCAAGCATCATAAGAACCTGTTGCCAAGCCTGGCTGAGATTAAAAGGTCGTCAAATCTGTAATCAGCATAATTAGACAGAAGCAATTCATAGGCCCTTTGTGTGAGGTTTTCATAAGTATTGCTAGAAGAACCATATAAAATGTTAGCATAAAATTCAGAATCCCATGAAAGTCTGGGACAAATGTTATGCAGGAACCACATGATCTTATATGTTCTTGGATAACACTTTGGTATGTTGCAGTGTCTACCCAGATGTAAGTCCCATTGTGTTTAATAGGGCTTACTCCCAGGAAAGTGTGTCAAAGGGTCAAAACCAGCACCTTGAATTGTGTTCGGAAATGAACCAGCAGCTAGTGTAGCTGCAGGAGCAGCAGTCAGAATGAATCAAACCACCGAGCTCCCAAGACTACATGCCAAAGACCTGGATGCCGAACAGGTGTCTCCCAAGAACACCTTCTGGGACCTATCTGCCACAACAGACTGGAACCACTACCCCTGAGATCCAACCCAGCCAAATGGCCCAGAAGGACACCATGATCACCATGATCAAAGCTGCTGAGAGGTCCAGCAGGACCAACAGGAACGCACTCCCCTGTCTAGTTCCTGTTGTAGGATTATCCACCAAGACAACCAAAGTTGTTTCCATCCCAGAGCCAGTCCTGAAACGGGACTGAAAGGGATTTAGATAATCCATTTAATCCAAGACCCCCTGGAGCTGCGACACCATTACTTGCTCAATCAACTTGCCCAGAAACAGCAGGTTAGAAACAGACCAATAGTGGAGTTCAGTACAGTGGAGTTCAAGGAGGTTTTCTTCAGGAGGGGGTGAATCACAGCCTCCTTTAAAGCAGTTGGCCATACCCCCTCCATCAAAGAGGAATTAACAACCTTCATTGTCCACTTGGCCAGTCTCCCCACCAGGCAAATCTAACAGACAGAGGTGTCGCTATGGTGGGGGCGGTACTGTAAGTTCCACCCCATCCTAGTCCCCGTTTACTCTTGGCAGAAGACTCCCTGCCCGTTGCCTTCGCCGCACTGAATGGCTGCGACGGTGAGGGGGCGGGGCCACTTCATAACCGAGAGTAAACAGGGACTAGGACGGGACGGAACTTACAGTACCGCCCCCATCATAGCGACGCCTCTGCTAACAGACCAATCCTGATAAGGGTCAAGTAGGCGAGTGGATGGCCTCCCACTCCAAAGGAGCCAGTCGACATCCTTCAGATCACACGAAGAATTATCTACCCTTTGGGTAATTCTAAAACACAGTACAGCGTCCTCACTTAACGTCGTCGATAGGCTCTTGGAAACTGCAACTTTAAGCCAAACGACTTATAACGAAACCAATTGCACCTTAGGCTAAATGATATATGTAAACAAGAGTTAATGCCAGCAGCAAATACGTTCAGAATGGCTGCGGAGAGCTTTAACAAAGCATTCTGGGGTGCTACCTTTCAAATGGCTGAAGAGAGCTGTAGAATGACCACATAGAGCTTCAGAATGGCTGTGGAGAGCTTTAAAATAACCATGGATGCAGCAAATACATTTGAGAAAAATTAATGAGAACAAGTAAGATAATTACCGTATTGGTCTGAGTATAAGACTCACTTTTTTCTCCTAATTTAAGTTTTTAAACTAGGGGTGCGTCATATAATCAGGCTGTTGCAATTTAATGCCAGTGATTTAATTAATTTTTTTTAATAGCACCAAACTTTAAGGGTGCGTCTTATAATCAGGTGCGTCTTATACTCGGGACAATACGGTATTTACAGGATGCCACTTTTCTCATCAATGTTATAAAGAAACGACATTGAACAAAACGACGTTAAGTGAGGACTTGCTGTATTCTGTTTTCATTTCATCGTCATTAACTTGCACAATAACATGCATCACCTAAATAATTGTAAAATTTAAAAAAAATCAAATTCAAAAACCTTTATTGGCATATAATAACAACATCATCGTTCACATCTTATCCTAAAATACAGTTTATGAGTAATTACAAGTGGATCTATCCTTATACTTCTCTTCCACCACCAATAGGAACTTCACCACCCTCTCCATAACTTCAACTGGACAATCATTTAAAAGATATTTCACTTCAGCAAGATCTGAATATCAGACTGGGCTCCAAACAAATGGAGGGCATACTGGCATGTGTTGGGCAGTAAAAAAAGTAAGTGAATGAATGAGAGTCTCAATCAATACCAAATTGCAAGGACAGCATCGGTCTGGATATGGAATCTTACAGTATCTCCCAAATGTAACTTCAGACGGGACCACATTAAACCTAGCTAAGGTAATGGCGTGACGTTCCTTGGGATTTGTGAGTGAGTAGGACGCTATCTGCCTATATTGGAATACAAAAATGTAGGGGGGAACACACCTTGTAAAATTACAGTTGCAGAGCATCTTGGTGTGTCACAACAAGGTGTGTGTTAAAAGGAAAAAAAATCAACATTCATTTCTGCCTGAAACTTTTCAATATTCTGTCTGAATATTTCAATAGCAGGATATGAGCAAAGAGACAAAAAGAAGATCGCAGCGGCAAAGAGAGGAAAGTTGATTGGCGACAGAAAGTGCTATCTTCATAGTGCTGATGCTGCAGGTTACCTACCTTCTTGTGCAACTGCCAGAAGTAATACTCTCAAGGTGTTTGCTGTCTCTTTTCAATCAGCATAAACAATGCCCATGTCAGCAAAAATTTCAAGGCCAACAGAGTTTTGCTAATGCAGCTGGCAGGTCAGTGGAGACCTTGGGGTAAAACAGTTCATTTTAATGCAAGCCTGATGATTTGCAGTTAGTCCAGAAGAGAAGGTGATGCCTTGTGTAGATACAGCAAGTCTTCACTTAAAGTTGTTGTTAGGTTCTTGGAAACCATAACTTTCAGCGAAACGACTTATAACGAACCAAGTTGACCATAGGCTAATTGATATACATAAACAAGAATTTACGGCATATTTCTGGTCACAAAAACATCACCACACTTCTAAATACAGACCCAAAACTCTTCTAATATTAAACATTGAAATAAATGTAAGCATTCCGGGCCAGAGAAAACCCACACAGATATGGGGAGAACGTTCAAACTACACACAGGCTGAGAATCTATTTTTTTCTCAACAACTTTAAAATGAAATGACTTATAATGAAATAACTTTAAGTGAGGACTTGCTGTATACAGTATGTATGAAACATACTGGTATATGCCACTTTAGAACCAATGTTCTCCACAAAGTTCATTTGTTATTCTGTATGGAGACTAAAGGCTGATTCACACTAGCCCTTTCCGTGCGCGTTTTGGCTTAACGTTTGGTCTTTTCGTGCGTTTTTCATGCTTGCGTCAGACGCAGCATAAGCTTACGACGCAGCCAGGAGAGATGGTTTCAGTTTATCTTTTTGCTGCGCTCGCGTTTAAGCTAGCGTTTATGCTCCCGGTGCTAGGCAGCTCACCAATCAGAGAAGTGCATTTCTCTTCACGAAATCACAGCTGCGCTTTCTTCAAGAAGGCGGGCAAACGTTCAGAGAACTGCTAGACGCACGTACAGAGGCTAGAGTAGAGCAAACGTGCACGGAAGGGCTAGTGTGAATCAGCCTTAAGACGTCAGGAAATATTTGCTAAAGTATTTGATGCTGGATAGACAGCACTCCTAACCAATGCTAACTCCACTGACCATCAAAGACAGATGGAATTCTGGGTGCACACCCCTTTTAAACATCACCTGATCTAGTTCTACTTGACTTATCCAAGCTACCATAGAATTACTAATTCTGTTACTGCTCATAATAAAGACACACATACAGCCCAATCCTATACCCATGATCTGCTGTCAAAACTAGTGTTCCGGTGATGGAACATGCTTTCTGGCTGTCACAAATGGCGATCCGGAAGCACATGTAGCCGTGTGCTTCCAGACTACAGCCAAAGATGCCACAGATGCCTAGTATATGGCAGCAGGACAGCGAAGGCCCACTAACGGTGATGAGTTGGCAGGGTGGGTGGAATGGGGTGGGTGGGTGGAATGGGGCAAGGCTGGGGGGTGTCGGAGGTGGGAAGGGGTGGCCTTGTGCCAGATGCTATCCCCTCCGGAGTGAGCCAATACGCCTTCTTTGTCTCCTCAGACTTGCATCACCTAAAGAGCCGGCACAGGTCTGAGGAGACCCGTTGGCGGTCAAGGGGCTTACAGAGTAATGATTGCAAAAACTGAGGACTGGAAGTTATTTGTTTACTCAGATAAGAGAGAGAAATAAAAATGGCAGGGGGTGAGAAAAGTTATGAGGAAAAGAGGGCATCATTAGGGGCTAAAATGGAAAGAAAGAAAGAAAGAAAGAAAGAAAGAAAGAAAGAAAGAAAGAAAGAAAGAAAGAAAGAAAGAAAGAAAGAAAGAAAGAAAGAAAGAAAGAAAGAAAGAAAGATCTACCTTGGTATTTCACAACAATAGGGCAAAAGAGAATGGTAGATGAATAGTGTCGCCATCACCATTTATTCTGAAGTAAGCCCCATGGTGGAGTCCAACTGAGTTTACTCTTAGAAAAGTACAAAAGGTTGTAGCCTAATAATATGATCCAGGGTCCAGAGTAACTCTGGAGTCCAGTGGGATTCACTCCAGGAAGGTGTGCATACTCCAACATTTTTTGCAGGGCCCCACTTGTTTTTCACACACACACACACACACACACACAGAGAGAGAGAGAGAGAGAGAGAGAGAGAGAGAGAGAGAGAGAGAGAGAGAGAGAGAGAGAGAGAGAGAATAAACAGTAATACAAAAAATAGAAAGGCAACAATAACATAACATAGTACCTCAAACAAGCTGTAGTTGTGCATAAACAAGGCATTACTAGTGGTACATGAATGTGGATAGGGATGCATATTTTAACTGCAAACTGGAATGCAAATCCCATTTAAAGAATTACAGCATGACTAGACTACATTCTCAGTTGGATATTTATCTATGCCTATGGCTCTCAATTCAGCAAATGATACCGTCATTAATTTCCTCAGCTGGATTAGTTGGAAACACCTTAGCTAGATTGGAGATAATATTTCACAAAGTAAAGATAGATGTAACATTTTTCTAGCAATAGAAATACCCTCATTGTGTTCTGTCTAAAGATACCATTACCCTTGAGATCTAGCTCTGAAAAAAATATATATATACCATATATTGCACAAGTCTGTGGCTGAAGCTGCCTGTAGATTATGGTGATTGGCTAGTGCCTGTGATGTCATTAAGAACCTCTACTCAAATCCCAGAGCAGGTTTAGACTTTAAAAAAAATGGATAAGCACATGTGGCACATTAAAAAAAATGGATAAGCACATGTGGCATATGAATGGATAAGCACATGTGGCACATTAAAAAAAAAACACTAGCTGAAGTACCTGTTCTTTGAACAGATTAAAAGGTGATTACTTTCTACACTGTTGACGGTCTGACATCTAAGATTTCTTGTGTAGCTACAAGGCTAGTGCTCCTTGATACACTATGTTTTCAGTTTTACCTTCCAGCGCTAATATCACCTAGGACCCAATCCTAAATGCTGTCAGTAGTGCCAGCACAGGCTCTGCTGCATCCTGTGGACAAATTGAGCCCATGAAGAGGCAGAGAGGTTTTTTTCTTTTTACTTTCTCTATGTTCGCATAGCCTCCAATGGGTATACTCAGATCTGCACCAGCTATTTTGCATGATGAGGGTGAAATGGTGGTCAGGATATTGGCTCCACCAGTACCCATTACACGCACCCCAAGGCCCCTATCCTTGCCCCTGTTCCACCCTCCCCAGTGGGTTACTGGCTCCAGTGGTGAGGCTGCGGTGCTGCTGTCTTTTGTGGCAGAGTGCACAAAATGGCCACCGATGGAGCGCTACACATTCCATTGCAACCATTTTACAACAGCAGAATAGTTTGTTGTAAATGCCTCTGCGCACCAACCCAATCCTAGTTAGGATCAGGCTGCAAGTTACTTAGTTTACTAACCCTTGAACATGCTACATAAAATTGCCCATGAGAGAAGCAATCTGGCCTTACATCGATGCCAGCCTCTTTTAAGGGTTGTCCCTGGGAGGGACTTATTGATATTCATTGCAAAGCATACTTTGAGAGGAAATTGCAGTCTTTTAAATTCGAAAGGGTAGTCTGATGGGATGATTGGGATGCATGGAATAAATACAGTTTTGCCTTCTGCACATCCAGTAAAAACCGCAGCCTCGAAGATCTTGCACCTGAGGACTTTGATTCGAAGCCTTGTGCCATCACAAAGTTTCGGCAGATTCAAAATATGTAACATTACAAGTGGAGCCCAATTTTTTGGAGCCCAATCCTATCCTTTCCCCGTCATAGCATGCAGCCATGCAAAAATGGGCTACACTGTGTGCTATAATGGGGGAGGGCAGATAGGGAGGCTTGGGAGGGGAAAGGAAAAATATTTTCCCTTTCTTTAGCTGGTACAAGTCCGAGGAGAAAAAGGGGACGTGTCGAGAGACTAGGAAGGGGATAGCATCCAGTACAAGTCACCTGTGCTGGGTGCCAACTCCTCCTGCCTCTGACATGACTCCAACCCACCCCCTGTTCTGCCCCATTCCACCCTCACCCTGACCCGGTCTGCCCCCCTCGCCGCCCTACCTGAGTTGGCAGGCCTTCCTTGCCCCACTGCTGTGTGAGGGGCTGCTCCGGCATCCCTGGTGGCGCTCTGGAAGCGTATGGTTTTGTGAACTGCCGGAATGCCATTTGCAACAGCTGTAAAGCAGCTACTGCTGCCGGAACACTAGTCAGAGTAAGATGGTAGGCTGGGATTCAGTGTGTTGAGGAACTCAACTGTCTGATCTATGTTTATAACCATATCAACTGAATGCCGCATGGGTGGTTTTACCACCTTTTACGTAAAACACAATCTGTCTCACAACATAGTTTTTATTAGTGATCCATAAGCAACAACCATGCCAAATTTCAGCATGGAGGGAAAAACAAGACACACAGGTATACCAGCATTAAATTCCTGCTTAGTATATCCATCATTTAAGATCCTGGGAGAAAACTTAAGATCACTTAAGATCCTGGGAGAAAACTGGGCTGTACAATCCACTGTGCATACTCTCATATTACCGGTACATATGTTTTCAGCTTTAATACTCTCACATCCAGACATTAATTACACTGAATAGACAACACAGGACTTATTATAAATACAGTATAATCAAGAGTATCCCTAATTAGGATGAAAATTTCCTGTCTGGTGAGAGTGCATCAAAATGACATGAGGCTGATGTCAATGTAGATCTAGCTTTATCAACAGAGGGCATATTGATTAATTCAATGGCCCAAAGTGACAGATATATCTGTGATTCGCACTGCGTGCCCAATTTACTGTTATGTATTGGTATTCAGTTTCTTATATTAAATTGCTTGTTTCTTATATGAATAACCCATCCAAATTAGAAACAGACAACATTATTAGAAACAGACAACAAACAGACAATGCATTACTTGCATTACTGCACTTTTTATATCACTTACAGAAAGGTTACAACGTTATAAGCATGTTATTAAGTGGCCTATTTATATGGGTACTAGATATAGCTATTTGATAAGGAAGGCCTTAGCTACAGAGAACATAATATTCATGGGAAACTGCATTTGCTGACAAATTGAATAACTATAGTGACATTTTGGCAAATGAATACCCTGGTCAACCTGACTTTTGCTTCCCCATTTCATTGGCTGTTTTCTTAGCCAAGGATCTTATCTCATAGAATGGGAGCTGGAAAGGACCCACAAGATCATTGAATCTAGTTGAGTCCCCTGTCAATGCAGGAAGTCCACAACTACAACATCCATTATAGATGATGGCTATCTAGCCTCTGTTTCAAGACCTCCAATGATAGAAAGTCTGCTGTAGGAGCACCCCCATCAAAAAGGGTGAGGGGGACGGCCCTTGAGCTCCTCTACTTAGAAGCCAAGGTGGAGGGGATGGGACCCCGGTCGATATCTGCTTTTGCGGCAAGTCTTGTTAACACCAACTCATCCTACTGGGGGGGGAGGAGTCTAGGCAAGCCTCAGACATTTGTGTGGGGAGGGGTTCCACACCCAGTCTCCTCCTCCACTGGCCTTGGCGAGGTCCAACCCTGGGCTGGGAGTCCTGGTCCCGACTCCTGCCACAGGTTAGGCAGGCTGCAGGATCCTTCTGCCCACTGGAGCCTCATCACAGGCCCATTATGGCCTTTAGGCCCAGCCTCGGTCCTCACACCTTCTGTGGCATTATGCTACTGCCCTCTTGGTCTTCTGCTTCCTTACTGCCCGTTCCCAGCCATGATTGAGTGATATATCATTCGATGCGTACATTCATGCAGAATGCAATGAAACAAACCATTTTGAATTATCTGTATTCTATCAAACGTTATGGCCAAATAACCAGAAATATAAAACACAACTGCCTTATGTAACAAAAAGTGAATTTCCTTAACTCAAAAGAGACCAATGAGATTGATTGTTCTGAGAGCCACGTTGGTTACTGATTTGTTGGGTGATCTGTACTGTTATTAAAATTAAGTTAATGGGGGTGACACCATGAGTTACCGGACCGCGTGACACCAACCCTACTGACACCACTGACTAGAAATAATCTGTAGAAATACATAGTCCTGCCTGATGATGGACATCTTTTGTCGAACCCAACTAAGCCCAACCTTGTTTCTCCCTATTCACCTCTGGGGCCCATCATGGGGGTGACGCACTGAGCTCTTGCACCGGGTGACGCAAACCCTAGTGACGCCTCTGATAGTAGTGTAGTACCTGAACCAGCGAACATATTACATTCAAAAATTTGAAACATGGCTACAGATGTTTATAATCTTTACATACACTCATTTTGGCTAAGATCCAAAGGACCATGTGCAGTGTTCCATATGGGGGCTTTTCTGCTCCTCCCTTCTAGCAGCAACTCCCTTCCTCCCCCAAAATGTCACTTTGAAGGTTGGGGTCTCTCTGGAGCCCAACCTTCAAAGTAACTCATGCACCCCATGAAGTTTGAGTGACTGCTGCCAGAAGGAAAAATTGGCCATCCTCTGATGCATGAACAGAAGCACTTTGTGTGCACACTTGGGCCTCTCTGGACCCCAGCCACTAACTTTGTAATCTTTTGGAAGCCTTCCATATAATAACTATATGGTTCTTGGTAGAAAGATCAGTTCCTCCAAGTCTTTCATGAGGAATATGAAAGGGAGTCTGCTGATCTAATTTGTGCCAGGTTCATCAGGGCTCAGACCCAGCATTTTCCTCAGAGATGAACCCTTGGACATGAAGGAAGAACAAGTTGTAAGTGCCACGGAACAGGTGCAAAGTACATTTCCTTCACCTCGGAGTAAATCAAGAAGATTTCCACACTCTAAGGATTATGGAAAAGGACTTCCAGGTCAGTGGGCATTGGATTTAAACAGACCTCAGTCCCAACACCTCTTTCTGTAGGAGTGAAGCACTGATGGGCAGCAAAATTCTATAGTATACGGGTGCCAGCGCTGAGGCCTCAGTACCGGTGCTGGGTGTCACAAATGTGCCATAAGACATGTTTGCGCACCCAGAGAGCAAGCAGCGCCAGCGGGAAGACCTGCACTGTCCTGCCGCTGCTGCATCTCACCGACAGTGTCAGCCGGCAGGTACGTTTTACGCTGGTGGGCACAGGAGCTCAGGGAGGGGGGTGGGTGGGTGGATTGGGACTGAGAGGGGGTGGGACTGGTGGAGGAGGCCTCCACCGTATCCTATTCCCCTTTCTGAGCCCTTACTCACCTCGTCGTACTCCTCGGGTCTGCGCCAGCTATTTATCTGGCACAGACCCAAGTAGTCCCATAGGGCTAGCTGGGGCTCTGCCTGGGGTCAGGGAATGTCCCCTTGTCCCATGGAGGCCTCTGGCCCACTGCTTCCGAGCACTGGATGCAGTAGGTGCCGTACAGCCCTGCTGCACAGTGCTAACATAAGATTGTGCCCTCAATGAAACAGGAACATTTTAAAAATAAATATCCATTTTGCTCCACAAAGCTTATCTATCTATTTCTGTACTGTATTTATTTTTCACATCGCCTCAAGCCGGTTTACAACTTTTCAGGACATATTAAACAAGATGAAAAAAAATACTCACATTAAATAACACAAATACAAACCACCTAAAATCAATTAAAAATCAATTTAAAAACAGCTGCTCCAACCTCAGAAAAATACCACCATTTACCCTCCCTCCACCTCCCCCCAAAAGTACAGCAGAACAGGGTTTCAAAGCCATCTTAAAAGCTGAGAGAGACCAGCTGAATCTCCTGTAGGAGGAAGTTCCCCAATGCATATCCTATAGGAACAATGAAGAAGATCTGCAAGAGGAATAATCTGACCAAAAAGTTTAATTCCATTGGGCAGCTGACCTTAAAATGGTGTAGTGGTTTGGGAGTCGGACTTAGACCTGGAAGATCCAGGTTCAAATCCCCGCTCAGCCACGAAGCTTCCTGGGTGACCATGGGCCATTCACTCTCTCTCAGCACCACCTACCTCACAGGGTTGTTGTGAGGACAAAAAGGAGGGGAGGAAATATGTACACCACTCTGAGCTCCTTGGAGGAAGGGTGGTATAAAATGTGAAAAATAAATAAAATAAATAAATGTTTTCAAAGGATGGCATTTATGCTGAATTTATAATCCTAAACCTGTAGTGCCTGACATTTCCATATGCCTGGACACATTTCACCAGTGTCACTGCTCACATTGCTTCATGATGGGGTGATGACCAGCAGTGTAATGGTGTTGTAATGAAAGAACTACTAAGATTAAAATAGATCGGAAACTGTTATGACCAGCTATAATGTACAACGAGTGAAGCATCTTCAGAATAACGGTCATAAAAAATACAAGGATTAAAAAGTTTTAAAAAATATTTATAAAACGACTTATAAGTCTTTTACAATGCAATGTATGCAATAAAATCCTTAAAATCTTTAAAATACAATAAAACAATTTTAAACAATTTGCATGACGTAAATATTTTTAAAAACTTTAATCCTTGTATTTTTATGACCATTATCCCGAAGATGCTTTACTCATTGTACAACTACTAAGATTCTTCAACATGAGAAATCTTGATGGCGATTAGCAAATGGATAAGCATGCACAAGAGATGACTTTCCAGGGTACCACTACAGGCACTTTAGGACTGAGGCTGTTGTGAAAGGCAGGCACTTGGATGTCAGTCCTGTCGTTAGCCATGTGTTCATGTATACAATGCATTGAATCAGGAGGAGAGAGGCTGTAGCTCAGTGGTAAGAACACGTGGTCCCAGGTTCAATCACTGGCATCTCCAGGTAAGGCGGAGGAAAAAAATGCTGCCTAAAATTGTACAGAGCTGCAGTCAGTCAACATCAATGAACCAATGGCCTGATATCAGGGGAAGTTGGCTTCCTCAGTCCTAGGACCGAAATATCCTTACCCATATGTATCCACACACACACACACGCATGTATCTTTACATAGTTTGTATGTACTCCTTGTAAGTATACATACAAGAAAACATCCAGTCTTTATCCTCTGTCTGTTTACACCTCTGCATCCGCATATTCTCACACGCCCAACACTGACACTGCTACTCATCATCCCAAAACACAAAAGTTTCTTTCCCTACGTTTACACTGCCTGGAGCTCTTTCTGTGAAATCTCTTATCGACATGATTCACACTTAACAGCAGCATTCATAAGTGATGATCAAAAGCTGAGTCAGCCAGATATGGAAACTGATATCTTGTTGTCTTGATAATCATAATCCCAAAATGTGCAGACATGTCCCATTATCGCTTCACAGATCTCTTCTCCTCTCCCCTGAATGCTTTCACATCACACACTATCATCTGGGGAAATAACAGCTTCTGTTACATAACTTTATATAGAGCTGTCTAAAAATCTGGGCACTTCTTTTAAACCCACTCACCAATTGTATTAGTCATACAAATAATCTGTTTCACTAAAGTTTGGCTGAACTCGTCGTAATCCGTTTTCATGTCAGGAAATAGAAAGTTGGAAATGCAGAGTAGGAAGTACCATTTCACTCCTCTGGATCAGGAGCACTGCCAGGACACAAACACACAAGGGTGCCAGAGCAGTGAGGCTTGCCTCAAAAACAGCAGTGGGTCTACAGCACCGAATGATCTTTGTGTTCAACCACAATCCTGATGGTGATCTTTAGGGAGGGACTTGGCTTATCCATTACTTTCGTCAAAGGAGAGCTGTAGTGCTCCCCAGTTGCCTTAATACTTTCTCATGCCTTGGCTTCCACCATTCTGGACATCGCACGTTTCAGCTGCACATTTCAGCTAGCCTCCTACTTGACCTCCCATGTGTCCTAATCCTAATCCGCTCATAAACAGGATGCCCAGAGAACCGGAACAACATCAAGTTGCTGGGGTAAAGCCTTGCACTGGGTTCCCCATTGAGCCTTCTACCCCCAGTTCTGAGGATTCCGGGATCAGCCCAGGTAGGTGGACCTTGATGGGCATGAGCCTTCAAGCAGTGTCCAACCTGGCCAGCCTCTGACTATACCTGTGAATCAGCTGCAAAGTCCCTTGTTCAAATCCCACCTCAGCTATGAATTTACTAGGTAGCTATAGGAAACCTCCTAGCCTCTGAAATATAAAGTATTAATGTCTGAAATATAAAGTATATAGATACTTTATATGGGCATGATAAGATGGGCATGATAAAGGCCTCCCAGATTTGTGACAGCTATTTTGCCAGCACACATCCATGGAGACCCATTGGGGTGGCTGGGCCGTTACTCAGGGTAAAGGGATGAACGTCCCTTTACCCCAAGGAAGTCTTTGCCTACGCCAGTGCAGGCCCAATCCTGGATAGGATCCAGTGCAGCGTGCTTTTGCATGCTGCGGCATTCCTAAACAGGATTGGGCTGCCCATCAATAACAAATCTGTTCAGAAGAACACATCACTCAGACTCTCACTGTACAGTGGGATCAATGTGCGAAAATCCTCTCTTGCTGTAATATAGAGGTTGCACAAGTCAAGAAATGAGCGGTTGGATCAGTTATTAGAGGTGGAAACGTGATAAAGAAGATGTCTTATTCAGCACAGTGACACATGCCTAATAACAGGATCGTATATGTCAACATATCATACTGATAGCGAACTCAGGTGGCAAAGTGCCTATCAGATTGGAAGTGAAACAAGGCCACCCAAAAATAAGGTATTAGTTTCTGCATACTCAGTGGACTTCCTAGGTACACAGAAGTCTAGAAGTTTGTAGAGGCTATTATATGGTGCTGTATTATATCTGATAATATTTTAGATTTTGTTTATGGATCTTAGGATTTGTTGTTTTGATTTTTGATTTAGTAATTGTGGCAAGTTGCCCTGGTGGACCCTGCGGAAGCAGAAGGATGAGATGGATTTAAAAATGGCAACAGTAAAATAATTAATTAAAATAAAAACAGCCCCATGAGGCTTTCAGGACATTATGAGTTTCTAAGGCCTTATGGAACATGTGATTCATCAGATTTCTGGAAAACGTGAAAGGTGAGGGCATTGGTGGGGGATTGGTTGCAATAAGGTAGCAACATTTTCATTTCTTGATGGAAAAAGTACACTGAAAGTTTACAAAATTTTGATACTTTTGCTTACGCGTGCACACTGACATGCAGAGAGATTGGATCAGATCAGGCACACATGCAAAAAGAAAGTATACTGTACTCATATACAAGAAGTCCACAAGCCACCTGATTGTGAAGCTGCACGGTTATCTTTTCAAGCTCTGACCAGCCTTGAGAGGGCTTCCTACTTCAGTAAGCACACAAAGGCTTCAGTGTGGAAAGTATTTACTACCCATCACCGCCTGTTAAAGGTCTTAGGTGAAGATGAACTGATGCCAGTTAATGCTGAAAACTTTATTACAACCAAGATAATGTAATGTCTGTTGCTCAGATTTGTTGTATGATGTTAAAAACAGCAGAGAAAACAGAATTGTTGCCACTGTCAGACAGGATGCCTTATATCAAGGATAAGCAAGCAAGGAAGCAAACACACACACACACACACACACACACACACACACACACACACCAAATTCACCATCTTAGTCTCAGCTGGCAAATTGTGAATGATGACATCGCAGCCATTTTTAAACAGGAGTGATGAAATGTTTTGCAAATGCTCAAAGTTTTGTCCCATTACAGTTTTGGCCAAAACTTTGCTTTCAGCTAGGGTTGCTCACCCTGCTTGTAGCAATATCTTACAGTGCAAGCCTATGCATGTGTACTCAAACATAAGTCCCATTGTCTTCAGTGGGGCTTACTCCCAAGAAAGTGTTATAGGATCGCTGCCTTAAAAGAGTTCAATACTACAGTATGGTGTGGAAACAAGCAAATGTGCTATTTTCATTTGCTGATTCATCTGTTTCCTTTCCCGGTGGTTTCAATGGGGAAACCACCTTCATTTCTCCTGGTTTTAACTACATTGTGTTACAGCTTATCTGCATGACATGCGTGCCGAAATTCAGACAGAAAACACCAGACCTGTTTTGGTGGATGTTTGTCATTTAGTGCTCTACAATATGTGCTCGATTTCTCCTGCCTTTCCAGTCAGTCATGACAAAATTTACAGGCGTTTGAGGATCCCTCCAAGTCAGCTCCCCTGAATTTAACAGTAGCACCCCAAAAAGCATGAGTAGCAAGCAGCAGTCTGGAAGGAACAGCAGCATATTGGGGGCAGGGAGTGATGTTTGCCAAATTAACAGTTCCAAGCTCTCTGTATAAGTGGTAGCCCCAAACAGATAAGAAGCAAGTGATTGGAGGTGGATTTTTTTAGGGGGGGGGAGTCCAAATGAACTGCTCCAAGTAAAACAGAACCAGTGAAATACACTCGCTCGCAATATGCTGTGAACCATTGAAAAACTGAGGGTGGTGTAGCAGAGGGAGAGCACAGTTTCAAAAAGCTAAATCGAAGGCTAATCCACCTGAAAGTAACCCCAAACAATATCTCCCAAACCCAAAACAATATGAGGGTGTAGGGAAGACAGACTCAGATCAGTTCAGGAGTAAACTTCAGGAGTAACAAAAAAGAAAACGTTCCGGTCCCAGACTCAAAGAAGTGTACTACTGTATTTCTTCAATTCTAAGACGCATGTTTTTTCCCAATTAAGCATTTCAAAAAATGGGGTGCGTCTTAGAATCGAAGGTCTCCAAAAAGCACCCAAAAATGCTATCTTCTTACTTACTGGAGCTTGGGGGAGCTTCAGGGAGACCTGCGCGACCCTCTGCAGGCCTCCCTGATCTTCAGTTTGGCAAAACCCGGTGATTTTCAGCCATTTCCGGTTTTCGCAAAAACCAGAAATGCCCAAAAATCGCTGTTTTTCGCCGAACTGAAGATCAGGGAGGCCTGCAGAGGGTTGCACAGGCCTCCCTGAAGCTCCCCCAAGCCCAGGTAACGAAGGAAATTGCACTTTCTGGCAGGGCCAGAAATGCTATGCAAAAGCAGTGCACTCAGCTCAGCCTCAGCTGCAGGAGACATGCTGGGGAGAGTTGGTGCTGAGCGGGTAGATTCAATGAAGGGAGGTGAGTCTTACAATCGATGGATTTTTTTCCCCCTGCTGGTGGTACTGAAAGTAAAGGTGCGCCTTAGAATCGATGGCGCCTTAGACTCGAAGAAATACGGTACTTAAAATCTGAAATTGAACTAAAAACAGAATACAACACCACTAAACAACAAAGCATCAGGCACATTCTGTAGCAACAGAACTAAAATAGGATTTGGGTTGTGTGTGTGTGGGTTTTTGTGGGTTTCTTTTTGCAAGCATAGTCTACATCCTTCATTTACTCTTTGCTTGTGATGCATGTGACCCAGTGGGAGAGCGTGTCATTCATGTTTCTGCACATGATCCCTACCCTTCCCGCTCTAGGATTGGAGATATCCCCAAGAAGCCCTATCAGGTTCTTGGACACTTTGGCAGGAATATGTCTGTGTTCATGATTGGAGAGCTTGCACTGCCATATTTCCCCTTGCTTTCTCTATTTCTATCACTGCTCCCTGAGGCATCTGGTGGGGCCACTGTGTGACACAGGAAGCTGGACTAGATGGGCTTTTGGCCTGATCCAGCAGGGCTCTTCTTATGTTCTTATGTTCTTATTTCTTCTCCTGCCATCCTAGCTGTAGCTGGTTGCAGGAATCCAAACCAAGGGAACAAAGCAGAGCAAAACAATAAAATGGATCATTGCTCCTTCAAGTCTGATTTACAGCCATTGTCCTCAGCTCAGGGCAAATGTTCAGAACAAAATGGGTCTTGCTCATAATATTTCAGCACTCATCCCAAAACTAAGGCATACTCCAACTATTGAACTAGTTCAATTTTGTAGTGTTCATATACCCATATATAGGAAAGGTTGCCAGAGGTGTAGCTTACCTTTTGCATGCCTGGTGCGGCACGCCAGCCAAAATCCGGAAGTAACTGACGTGGCATGATGACGTCATTATGCCACATCAAATACTTCCAGGTCACAGAACTCTGCAACCCGGAACTATTCGCTCCACTCCAGGTGAGTCCGCTCAGAGCGGAGCAAAGCAACAGGCAGCTGGAAGGGGTGACAGCCTCTTGACTGCCTTTGTCTTTTTTCGCAGCTCCCGCCTGCGAGCTGTAGGCACAAGTTGGAAGCGACTTGTGTAGCTACAGCTTGCAGGCAGACCCACCAAACAGAGCCGAAGGCAGCCAAGGCATTGTCACCTCTTCACTTTAGCTGTTTTCACACCTCTCGTTTGTGAGCCGCACAGGTTGCTTCTGACTCGCACGGCTTTGGCTCGCAGGGCGCAGGCAAGCCGCCAAACAAGCCAAGGGGGTGTCACCATCCCTAGGGAGGGGTGACACCCCCTTGGCTCAGCCATTTTTGCTCTGAGTCTCTTTGTGTTCTCATGAGCAAAACTTGTGAAAACACAAAGGGACTCGGAACGGCCGAAAATGGCCACTGACCGCCTGGGCGTGCTGTGCGGTGCGAGCCACCCTGTGGTGTCACCCCAAAAAGGGATGTCACCTGGTGCACACTGCACTTATCGCCAGTGTGGGTTGCAGCTTTTCACCTCAACTGTCACCCCTTTACATCTCCAGTTGAAGCAGGGAAACGTTGCAGCTCCTATCACATTCCTTCTGTAATCTACCTCTCTCACTTCCTGTATGGCTCACTGCTCACCTGGAGACTCATGTGCCACAGCAGGTGAAGAAAGGAAATGACCAGCAGGTTAAGTGGATGGAATGGGGAGGAGGAGCTATGTAGGGCTGTGACTGCTCTTTCTCAACTGGAGTTAATGGGGTTAGGACAGCCTGCCCATGTACACCACCTTGGATTAAAGTCGGAGGAGAAATCCAATGACCGAGAAAGGCGGTATATAAATACTGTATTATTATTATTATTATTATTATTATTATTATTATTATTATTATTAATGTCCAGGGTAAAAGGAACTTTACATAGGGCTCCAAGAACTAAATATCCAGGTTGAAGAGGCCAGCACAAGTAGAAAGAGGAGTTGGGTATGAAAAAGACACCTGTAGGCAAAAGGAAGTAACTGAATGGTTGAGGCAGCCTCATCACGAGATCTGACCTTTGACTTTTCCTTAAACCTGACCTTTGAAGAAAGTATGGCCATAAATAATGTTGCCTGTGCAGCACCACTATTTCAGGTCCATTGTTCTTTCTCAAACAGGCAGGAAGCAAAACCATTCCCGAATCTCCAAATACCAAGAGTGAGTGAAAATAAACTGACAGTGGCAAAGGACATCCTTGTTGCGCTAGTTCATCCTGAATGGAACATCAAGCCTGGAGACTGAGAAACCTGAGAGCCTGCCTGTATTTCATTCTTGCCATGCCGAGACCAATTTTCTGCACGTCCTGACACACGATACTTCCGTGGTCGGATCTAAAAGAGTGCCAGATAATGGATGCATTCTTGCGTCTCTCATCAGAGGTGTGGCTAGCAGAGGTGGAGGCGATCACTTCCTCACCCACCCTGCTCAAATAGCAAGCTTGCTGAGCTTCACTGGTACATGTGGAAATAGACAGAGAAATCATCCTCTCAGAGGAAACATATTCAAGCTATACACTTCACACAGGCACAAAATCCTATGCATTATTCTCAGAAATAAATTCAGTGAGATACACTCCCTAGGGCTGTAGCCTTAAGAATTGTATTTAGCATCTATTCTATTCAGCTAGGCTGTCAGGCTATGGCCTGAGGGGACATGCTACAGCTACATTATAAATGCCAAGAAGGTCGAAGCCTGGTCAGTTAAGTACCTGGATGTACTGAAACCCAGGAATGGTGCCTTCAGAAGGAGGTGAAGCAATTCTGTTTTAATCACTCTCCTGGAAGGGGAGCCATCAGAACAGGATTGCTGCAACCCCCTGCTGCTTCGTTCTCCAGCACCACCACTGGAGGAAGAGGTAGGAAGCCACTGCCCCATTCTCCTTTCTCTTGCTCTCAGCGAGTGAGAAGAGGGTCATAGTGCAACAGAGGCGTTGTTAGGGGGCGGGGGCCCAGGGCAGCGGGGGGCCACATGGAGGGAGGGTGTACTTGCCTCTCCGGCTTCGCCACTGGGTCGCCCCCTCCGCCACTCTTGACGTCTTCCTTTTCGTCGCTCCGCTGGTCATCGGCTGCAAGATCAGCCCTCCTGCCCGCCCTGGAGCTGTTTGGCTCCCAAAAGGCTTGAAAAGCGGGGGGGGGGGGTTCGTGCTGCGCCGCTGCCAAAATGCGGTGGTGACACGCAAAAATAATGTCACACCCTGGGGCGGGGCTTGTGGCGTCACGTGGGGTGTCGCGTCGGTGGGGGCCCCACGGGGGGCGTAGGAACGCCACTGAAGTGCACAGTGAAGCAGCTCAATGGGCGACAGGTCTGTGGTGGCAGCAGGCCCATGCAAGGTGCAGGGCTCCCTTCAGTAGTTTGCTGCCTCTTCCAGCCTACTGCCCAAAGCAGCCGCTTCAGTCTGCCTAATGGCTTGGGGCTAGCCCTGCACACATATGCTTCTCACGGGGTGGGCAAGGAGAGCCTTGGTGGTAGAGGCTTAGTGGTCATAGCTTAGTTGTATTGAGCACGTGCTTTGCCTGCAGAAGGGCTCAGGTTCAATCCCTCGTGTTTGCAAGGTGCAGCTGAGAAAGAACTGTCTGAAACCCTGAGGAGCCGCTATCACTCTGTGTAGACAACGCTGAGCTAGATGGATCAATGATCTGACCTGGTATAGGGAAGCTTCCTAGGCAGTAGCGTAGCTGGCGGGGGGACCACTGCCCCCCCTCGCTGCAGCAAAGTGGCTGTTTTCCAGCATCTCCGCTGGCAAGGGGGGTGCTTGGTGAGGTGGCAGGATGTGAGTTGGACCTTCCCGCCTGCCCTCACCTCCATATGGCTCCAAATGGAGCCATTCCAGAAGAGACGGCAACGCACAGGTGCAGTGGGACATCGTGACATCACCCCAGACCTGGGCAGCGGGCAGGCTGGCAATGCCACTGTTCCTAGGTAACCAGGTGTGGGTAGGATGCGACTACCTACCCATCTCAGAGCTGTTTCAGAGCCACTTCCAGTGTTCTACTTGCACATTAGCCCTCTTCACAAATGCCCCATGGATTGGCTCTCTAGCATGTGGAAAGCTGGCCCTATCCTCAGACCTCCTTGCTGGTCCTTCATGCACTGAGGCAAAGGTGAGAATTGGATTTCTACACATGACAGCAGCGTGTACCGAGATGAAAACAGACTTTCCATGCAAACAGGAACTGCTCGTGTGGGTTTTTGCATGTACCGTACCACTGCACATGCAGAAAAATTCCCACCTACGCTACCTCAATGCATGAAGGTCAGAAGGTTGGGTCAGCAGACCCACTTGCTGGTCCTTGTTCCCCCTCTCCACAAAGTGAATATTGTTTACACATATTGTGAATATTGTTGCTCACTTATTGTGAATATGCAGAGTGTTCATGAGAAGAGGGCTTTTGACACACAGCATTAATTAATTGGGGGGATGCTGAGGCAAGATGCCTTTAGTGGGTCTCCTTCCTTGAGTGGCCACCCTCTTCCTCACCACTGGCATGGCTGCCCCCTTATGTGCATTTTCCTGGCCAATCTGCATGGTTGCCTTCCCAGAGGGAGAAGGTGAGTTTAGTGGAGGTTGCTGGTTCTTCTTGCTCCTGTAATTGCTTGATCCCTTAAACAGGGGAGATAAACAGCCAATGGCAGCATTTTTCATTGCTTCCTGGAACATGTAAAGGAGCCCTGAAAAGATAATGACCGACACTTTCCTTCATACTTCAATACAAGAGGAATGGAGGCTTCCCAGTAGCATCTGACTAGCCACTGTTGGAAACAGAATACTGGGTTAGATGGATCCTGAATCTGTACAGGCAGAGCTTGTCTTATGTTCTTCCTACCGAGCACCTTCCTGAATTCCAAGTACAGGCAGTTTATAAAATATTTCAGGACTGCCTTCAGAAGTTTATCTACTGAACACCTGAACAGTCATAAAGTAAGTAATAAATGATTACCAGAAGCAGAACTCCACACCTAACTGTGCAATCAGACAAGTACCCAAGACCAAAGGACTGACCGAACTGTAAAGTACAAAAGGGTGTGGAGTTCATGTACAACAAAGTCATCATTTCTGCTTGGTGGAGCTACTTATAGAAAGAGGAAAGGGTTTCTTTAGAAGTAAGCAAGTTTGGATAAAGGCACCCTCCAAGTAATAAACTGAAGAAGGAAGTGTCTGCATTTTAGAACTGTTTTTTTGGGGGGGGGGGAGAAGCGTTTGTCTTTAACAATAATTTTCAGTTCATGCTAAAATGTTGGCCTGAATTGGTCACTTGTTCACAGAGGTCAGTAGGCAAAGCATACATGTT
This sequence comes from Plestiodon gilberti rubricaudatus, assembly GCA_026170595.1. Taxonomy (NCBI): domain Eukaryota; kingdom Metazoa; phylum Chordata; class Lepidosauria; order Squamata; family Scincidae; genus Plestiodon; species Plestiodon gilberti. The sequence goes on from JANXHW010000005.1 coordinate 72,777,997, forward strand.
TCAGTTGCTTTTGACATAAGCATCTGAGGAGTGCAGCAATATTGGCCAGAACATTTGGTACCGCCTTGTGCAACATAAAGCTACAGTATATCTCTAGTTTTCGAGATCAGAAATGCTTTCCTGATCTTGCAGTAGGCTAGTTTCATGCTGATCCACTTGAGAGAGCGAAACAGGCCAATGAGGGTTGTATATATTCCTTCCACTCAACTGGCCATCCAAGACTAGTGCGGGGGGCTCCGGAAGAAAGAGGTACAGTCAGTTCTCGTTACCTGCTGATTCACTCTCCGCGACTTCGCTTATTCACAGGGAGCAGAATTGCCACCTACCTCTCTTTATTCACGGTCTGTTCTCACTATGCACGGGGGCTATTAGTGAGTCTCTGCTGTTCTGTATCTATATATGTTCATTTTAAAGTCCCATAGGCTCAATGATTCAGTATTCTCTGATTCTGTATCCACTGGGTTTTCCAGGCACCTAACCCCAGCGGATAACAAGAACTGACTGTACTACCTTTCCCTAGAATACTTTCTATGTTCCCAGTTAAGAACATAAGAATCCTCTCACAAGGTCCATTTAATCCATTCTATATTCAACAGTCACCAGGTGTGTGCCTATGGGTGATAACAAGCAGGACATCAAGAAGATGATGGCCTTTCCATTGGTGTTCAGAGGTAAATTGCCTCTATACATGGAGGTTCTGTTTAGGCACCTATCATGGCTAATAACTATTCATAGATCTATTCAACATCAATTTTAACCATCACTGTTTTAAATCTAAGCTATGCTGCATGTTACATACCGGTAAGTTAATTATCTATAAAATAAAATATTCAATAAGGTAAAGTACCTGAATAAATGAATAGATCAAACTATCAGACTTGAGTCACAGCCAGATACAGTTAAGGTTGTTCTGTCTGTTTAAAACTTAGTAGCAGCATAGCAAGTCCTGAATAATCTCTGAAATGAAGGTGCAGTAATGATTATTTATGGTAGAACTACACATTACAAACATACACAAGTAACAAAAAGAAAAAAGAAAAGCACCTTCAAGAGGGAGACTTGCAGCCCAATCCTCAGCATGTCTACTCAGAAGCAAATCCTAGTGGGGCCTTGTGCTGCCAGAAGTAGCGCTACCCCCACCCATTGGATACAGTGCGTGTTCCACCAGCGCATTGGTGCCAATTGTGGGGGGATAGGATTGGGCAATTTATTTGTTAGTCTCTATTAGACTAACTATTCATAGTGTTTTCACATCCTCACAGTCAGAGCAATGTGAAGCAGCCCTAAGGGGCAGCCCAATCCTACTTAAAGATCGGGCGGACGGCCTCGGCCGTCCGCCCAATCCAGCGCTCCACCACGGGCTGCCTGCAGCAGGCAGCCTGCAGCGGAAAGTCTACTCAAGGAAGGGGATGCTCGTCCCCTGAGTGTAACGGTGGCTGGAGCCAATAGGCCTCCTAGGATTTCCGCCAGCTATTTTGCTGGCGGAAGTCGGAGGAGGCCGTGTAATGGACCAGCCGCCCTACGGAGCCCAGCAGAGACCGGGATATGGTGGATGCCATGTCCCCGCTCCCACCCAGGATGGCTGGGCCTATGGCTGCCTTCCCAGCTCCGCCGTCCCATTCCTCCCCCTCCCATCCGCCGAGCTTGTGCTGGCCTGCCCTGCTCTAAAGTAGTCCGCAAATGTGCTTTACGACATGTTTGCGACTACTTTGGGCTATTCCGGGCAGCGGATCGCTAGGTCCACCACCACCCATAAGGTAAGTTGGATTGCGCTGTTAATATGATAACCTGATCCTACAGGAGAGTTTTAAATTGTTCTGGGAAGTCTTATTGCTCTTAGCATGATGAGGGGGTAGGGTTTTCTTTTCCAGAAGACGTCAGGACTTGGACTACCTGCCAGCAAGACTGTTAAAGGAGCTAAAAGCCCAAGGTTGTTATTGGCCTCCCCTTTTTCCTTGGCTAATTATTCAGTAACTGAAATCAGATGTGTCATCAAAATATGCCAAACATTTACCTCAGTGTTATTACTGATTAGGAGGTAGCGGAAAAGCACTGACATATTAAAGTGCTTGGATTTCTCTGAGCACTTGCCGAATTGTGGGACCGTCATCCTGTTAGAAACAGTTTTTAGGAAAGGGAGGGGAGCACTACGCAGAGCCTTCCAGGCTGCTAAAGAGCATTACTAGAAATGTTAACACCTTAAATGGCCTTCCCCCACCCTCATTAACTATCACACTTAAAATGAGGCCCTGCTATGCACTGCGATTGCACCATAAAAATATGCCTGCCTGCCTTTCTTTGTTAATTAATTGTTGCACAAGAATAGGTTGGCCTGGAATAGCTCAATCAAGGGTTTGTGTACGTTGTAGCTTTCCAGAAAGGAAGATCTCATTAGCATGAGCTCTTCGCTTCCTTGTGGGCTTTCCTGCATTCCAACGCTTTTTTTTTTTACAGTTCTGCCATAGGTTTTAACAGGAGGCCACCCTTTCAGAGAAACGGCCCATTCCCTCCCCACCCGCAGTCAGGCTCTGTCACCTCTTGGCCTCCTCTGCAACTCTTTCCAACCTCAGGCGGTGGAAGAGACAGCGGCTGCTTGCTTAACGGAAGAAAAGTGGTCCTCTGTTACCTCAACGAATTCGCCTCCCCTGTTTAGCCTCCTGTCTTATTGAGCTTGCTCTGACAGAGCTTAAACACCGTTGCTGCCAAAGAGATCAGCTGGCAAAGAAGCCACATTAGTAATGCGGCTGGCGCTTTGCCTCCAGCAGCTGAGATCACCGATTTTCCACTGGCCTGCTGCATAATGGGGGAGCCTGACATTCTCAGACAGCCTCCCTTCCCCCCACTTTGGTTCCCTACCTAGTGAGTTTAGGGCCATACTGCTGGAGCAAATATTAAAGATTATGCTAGCTAGGTTTCTCATGGGTGATCCCCCTCCCTTGCCCCACAAACCCTTATCTGTGGAGTTTATAAAAGGGTTGAAATTCACTGAGCATCTGTGTCCTCATTCCACTTTTAAATCTCCTGTTGGCTGGCCTGGCTCGGTCATCCTTTTGCAGCTCTCACAATGATTCCCTTGCTCTCTAATGTGTATTGACTGAATTAAGAGTTCCTAAATTAAAACTGCTCTGGATGCTGGGAGAGCGGAGCCTTCTTTGTTAGGCCGACTGCTGGGAGGGACGATTGGTTGATGTTCTTCTTGGAAGGGATTCTCCTCCTTTAGAATCCTTCTCCCCTGCCTCTGGAATGTGACACCCCTGAGAGTTAAAGAGACAGGCAGAGAAACAGTTAGCGGACTGTTTTAAAGTTTGCCTTTGGACAGGAGACACACAGAGAGGAGAAGTACAGGACAGGGAGCTGTGAGTTTGCTGTAGTCTGAAGATTAAATACCATGGTGTTCAAGGACTCTCTCTAGGAAGCTAAAGCAGGATCAGCGACAGCGTATTTACTACTTGCTGGAACATAGACAGTTTGTTTGCTTCCAACATGCTCTGTGCTCGGGTATTTGTAAACAAAACAAATACTACCATCAAGACACCATCAATCTCCAGTACTCACTCCTGAAAAAGAAAAGAAACCTCTGGAACTTGTCACTATTCAGAGGAGCCAGTTGTTTGTCAGCCAGTTGTATCTGCACCACTGGTGGTCCACTTCACAGTATGACAGGTAGTAGTACTTACTTCCTCTCACTGCCACAGGGACCACATGACAGTGCTCTGCCTGGTCTGACCTGAGCCCACCAGAAGTGGGGCAACAGTGCTAGCAAGGTGTGGCTGTGCAGCAGTCTGACCCTTCAAAAAGGGCACAGGGTGGGCATGGCTGCAAAAGCAAAGGAGAGATCAGGAAGCGGCGGCAACCAGAAAAGTCTCTCCATCACTGCAGGGACAACCGTGTGCCAACTTCTGCATTCAGCAGCTGTCTCTGGTGGCAGTAATACACAGAAAAGTGATACTCAGAAAAGTGGTACTTATGAACCTAAGATGAAAAGCCCTAGGTTAGAGTGTAGGACTTCGACCAGGAAGACATGGGCTCACATCCCTAATTACTGAGTGACATTGAGCCAATCATTATCTTTCAGCCTAATCTACTTCACGGGGTTGTTGTGAGAATTAAATGGGGCAGGGAGAAATCATGTACACAGCCCTAGGCTCCTTGGAGGAAGGATATCAATGTCCTTGAAACTATATTCCATATTTTATTGCGGTAGAGGTGTCCAAGGTCTATAGTGGTGATATGCATTCTCGTGAAAGGTTTGCTTCCTCTTATGTGCTCTAGCTCCTTAACCTTATGTGATGTATGGCTGTGACAGGAGGAGCTGGGGCCCTCTATAGTGACTCAGATATTTTGAGGTCTGTAGCATAATGAGTCAAAAGAGCTAGTGGGTTGAGGAAGCTGCTAAGAACCCTCTGCTTCAAGGAGGATGTTGGGGAGGGGAAACAGCTCGCTGTCAGAATGGCTTGTTGTAATGATAGGCTTGAGTTTGACAGGAATGCTTTGGGCTCTCTGCAGTTAGACACCGGGCATACAGTATAATAAAAACAAGCAAAAATGTTCACATCCATTTAGCAACAGCATGTAAACATGCTGCTGTCACATGCACCAGGGTGCAAGGTTTTGGGGGGGTTGTTTTTGTCCCACTTATCTTTGTAAAAACTCAAAGTGACTTACAAATAATAAAACATCATTGACAAGTAGCATGCCAATAATTAATAATAAAAATATTTTATTAACATTAAAGTGTTAATAATTAGCACAACAACTGAAAAGGTGTGGCTCCTTGTCGAAAAGCAGTATATGAATATTTATTATCATTATCATTATTACAAGCATCCAGCATAAAAAGAGGATCAGCCAAAATGAAAAGCAACCCAGAGAGATCCAGCAGCAGCCTTCACAAAGGCATCTCTGAGAGGCATAGGCGTCGCCAGATGTGGGGCCCTGGGGCGGTGGGCCCCAGGGCGCAAGGGCGCAGAGGCTCCTGGGGGGGGCGGGAGGCTCTGGGGGAGAGCAGGAAAAATTTGAATTTTTCCCGCTTTTTTCCGCCGATTTTCGGCGATTTTAAGCCTAGAACTGGGGGTTTTAGTAAGTATGTATGCTTTTACCGGCACTTTTGTGATATTGGACGCTCCCTCGATGATTAATAGCCTTCTCCCGGGCGCGCAGCTTCTCCGTGCACCCGGCCCGGGTCTCTGTACAATCTTCGTAGTTTGCGCATGCGCAAACCCACGGAGTCTCCAGGGACGTTCTGGGCATGCGCAAACTACTCCCTGGAGCGTCCCTGGAGATGCCATGGGTTTGCGCATGCGCAAACTACGAAGATTGTACAGAGTCCCGGGCCGGGTGCACGGAGAAGCTGCGCGCCCGGGAGAAGGCTATTAATCGTCGAGGGAGCGTCCAATATCACAAAAGTGCCGGTAAAAGCATACATACTTACTAAAAACCCCAGTTCTAGGCTTAAAATCGCCGAAAATCGGCGAAAAAAGCGGGGAAAAAAATAATTAGCATAAATTATGCTAATTAGTTTTATGGGGGCGCCGAGGACCCGGCCCCACATGCCAAATCGGCTGGGTACCCCCCTGCTGAGAGGTGGAAAATGAGGCCAGGAGGGCTTCCCAGGAGAGGGTGCTCCGTCATGTCAGTGCTACAACTGAAAAGGCTTGGCTTCTTGTATTTATCCACCAAATCTGAGTTGGTGAGAGAACCTGAGGTAGGACTTTAGGTGTTAACTGGAGCACACAGGGACGAATATACAGTATAGGAGAAGGTGATCCTGAATGTATTCAGATCCCAAGATAAGAGCCAGCTCCTTAAATTGAGCCCAGAAACAAATTAGAAGCCAACAGAGATGTGCACTAATGTGCTCTGTCTGGTTAGTTCTAAAGTCTGGTGGTGTGTGGTGGCATTTTGAACCGGTTGTTGACGTTCGTCACCTCTATACCAGTCATTAAGGATACTACTTTTGAATATTCCCTCACTTAAAAAACAAAAAAAAACAAAACTGCTAATAGAAAACATTGAATCAGGGAGAAAGCATCTAGCCCAGGCCTTTGCCTACTGTACTGGTTTTCTATTTGCAAGGTTTTGTGTGTGTGTGTTTTAATATAGGGGAAGGTTTTTTTTAAAAAAAAGTGCTTCCCCAGTGTAGTTTAAGAAGTCATATAATCCATTCTATCACCACCTATCTGCCACCCTATTCTGCTTATATGTGAAGATCATGTTCTATGTGTAGATGCGTCAGCCCTGGAAAGATGCTGTCAGAGGAGATAATGCTGAACAAGATGAGTCTGACTCAGTGTAAGGTCACTTCATTTGTCCTTCTGCCGGCTCTCTTGAGTTCCCCACGAACCTCCTCTGTGCCCGAATAAACACACTACTATAACAGACAATGGAGCAGAGGCAACATTAGAAAGTGTGGGGCTGAAGGGGAACACCTATATTTCTAGCCAATGCACTGATTGTTCTTATAATATAAACCAGTGATCTTCAACCTTTTTTGAAGGTTTTTTGTGCCACAACCCCAATAAATATATAAATAAAGTATAAGGCTGAGGACCCACCATTGATCCTGCCTCCCTCCCGGGACCCAATTTGCCCACCCTCACCCCTGTCACCACCCCCGGCACCGGCAGCCTCCTCCTGCCAAGATTCCCCAGTCCGCACCACCACCAGTGGGGTCATTCTGTGGTTCCCACCACCTCCACAGCAAAGCGAAAGATGGAGGGGGTGAAATCCCTGTGGAAGCCCCCCCAGTAGGTTCTCCACCCAGCATTACCCCATTTTGGTTCCTGTAAGTTGCCATGCCCTCACAAATGAGGCTTCGCGACCCCATTGGGGTCCCAACCCCAAGGTTGAAGAACAGTGATATAAACAATTAAATGTGTCTATGTGTTCTCAGAACTAGGCCAGCGGGTGGCGCAGTGGGTTAAACCGCTGAACCATGAGCTGTCGATCAAAAGGTTGGCAGTTCGAATCTGTGACGGGGTGAGCTCTCGTTGCTTGGCCAGCTCCTGCCAACCTAGCAGTTCCAAAGCATGTTAATGTGAGTAGATAAATAGCTACCGCTTGCGGGAAGGTAAACAGCGCTCCGTGTTCCAGCCGCATGCTACGCGCTGTGGCAAGGAGAGTCATGCCGGCCACATGACCACGGAGGTGTCTTCGGACAACGCCGGCTCTTCAGCTTTGAAATGGGGATGAGCACCACACCCTAGAGTCGGACATGACTGGACTTAATTGTCAGGGGTCACCTTTACCTTTACCTATGTGTTCTCAGGATAGAAAACGCTTTGCTTAAAAAAAGCAACTGTTTGACCTGTGTTGATAATGTTGCTATAGGTACTGTGAGATATTAAAAACTAACCACAAGAAAGCCTGTTAAAATACGCTGCTTTTCTTCATTTACTCTTGAATGTATCTCTAAACTTTGCTCCCACTGTTGAAGTATCATGATTGCCCTATCCCACAAATGGTGACCCTGCAAGTCATGAGCTGGCATCACCCAGCCCACCTCCCACTCACAAGGGGTGCATGTTCTCCAAAAATCATGTCTTTTGGATCAGCAAAACCATTCCGAAACCACAAATATGTGGGCAAAAAGTGTGACTGGATTATTTTCTGTGCAAATAACTTAAGGCTACAGTAGAACGACCGCTGTGTCCTCTCTTTCATATACCACACTACATGCCTTGGGAAAACAGTTGCTTGCAAGAAAGACACTATTTTCTAAAAAGACGCTGCCAAAATTGTGGCAACTGGAAGTCGACACTATTTTTTGCACATGTCCTCGTCTCATGAAAACGAATGGATTTGCCTTCGAACTGTCTGCCTAAAAGCACCAGAGTAGTCCAGGAAGTTCAGAGCTCTTTGACTTTTTAACAAATTGTGCAGAGCAGGTGCAGGCTGCAGATGGGAGGTTTGGGTGTGAACTCCTGCCAAGTACATAACAAAACTCAATTGAAGGAAGCCAATATTAAGACCACAGTCTAAATTGGAGAATTTGAATATGGATGGCTAGAATTCCAGAGGTAATTTGTTTGAAAGAGGATTCTAATAGGACTTTGGTTTCATACTGCTTTTACAACAAAATGCTTATGCAGGTTCCTTTTAATATATCCAGTGGCCATAAGCCAGTGCACAGTTAGCATCACCCAAGTCCCATTGAAATCTGCTTAAATCTGCATAATTCGGTGCCAGATTCTGGGCTGTGCCCCCCCCCCCACTGTGATTTTTTTTCCGGTAAACTTTCACTTGTTTTTCTGTATTTTATTGGACTTGGCTATTTGGTCATGTGACCAAATAACCAAGTCCAATAAAATACAGAAAAACAAGTGAAGGTTTACAGGAAAAAAATCACGGGGGGGGGGGTGGCATTCATTAGTCTCAGATGTGGCAACCTCTGAGATCAATTCTTGCTCCTGGTGCACTCCTTAAAACTATGGGCAGGGATTTCCTCTGTGCAGATTCAAGAGCCCTGTTGGTAGGGATTGAACATATGAGGTCACCTCATACCAGCCACCCCTGTCCTTGCCATTTGAAAAGAGCAAAAGACTAATGCAAGGAAAGTGTGATTTTTCAAGGCAAGAGCAGACCTGGGTGGGTGGGACAGGACAGGAGGCAATGGCAGAGGTCCATGCAGAAACATAACTAGGGTGGGTCAAGTGGGGCATGTGCCCCGGGAACAAAAACAACAGGGGCACAACAATATTAAAGGGCAGGGTGGGGTGGTTTTCTGAGACCCAGAGGATCGATTCCTGCTCTTTTTACAATTGCCTCAGTTTATTTATTTATTTAAAAAAATGCACTCGAGTCACGTCCAGCTGCCCTAATTCACACCCAAACAAGGCAGTTCGAGACCAGATATGTTAAGCCCCGCCCACTTCTTGAGACTGGGAGAAAGCCGCGGGTTTCAGCTTTCAATTCAGTGAGAGTCTTTGCAGGCACTGACCTGATCGCACGTATTGGAAACGCTCTGCACACACATTAGATATCACTGCAATAAATGAAATAATCTTTAAAAGATTGTTTCTCCAATGACAAAATAACAAATGACAACTCTTGCTATAAAAACTGGAATACCAAACATATTCTAAATACGCAATTCAATGACTAAATTCGAAAATGTGTGCCATCTTAAATGAAAAGGAGAGGTGGCATCACATTTTAAAGGTATTTTAGTTCTGCCAATTCGGGAGCGGGGGGGGGGTCTTTTTTCCTTGCCCGGGTGCTAATTTCCCTTCTTACAGCACTGGGTGAATATAGATCAATGGCAGATGAAATGCTACCCTGTGAAGGAACGAGGGAACGAGGGGACCCAGGGGCCACTGGCTGGGGCACATTCTGCCACCCACTTCCCTATGTGTTGTCTGGGTTCCAGAGCCCACTGGGGCTAATTGGAAGGCCAGCCCTGCACAGATGGATTCTCTATGTCCAATTCACTCCTTCCTTCAGGCCAACTGGAGTCAGGCTGGGCAGATCACCAGCCAAATGAGATCTTGCACTTGTCTGCTGCTATCTTGGCAGCATGAGAACAATGCACATGTGCAGTCCCTGACCTTGCCAGTTGGAGGATGGGGTGGAGGAGGGGACCTTTCCTGCATAACTCAGCCCAGGTCTTCCCTCTTTACCCAGCGTGTAATTAATATGTGGAACACCTTGCCCCAGGATGTTGTGATAACACCTTACCTTTAAAAGGGGATTGGGCAAATTTATAGAGGAAAGGTCCATCGCAGGTTACAAGTCATGATGACTAAATGCAATCTCCGAGTTTTAGAGGTGGCGCAGTGGGTTAAACCGCTGAACCATGAGCAGTCGATCGAAAGGTCGGCAGTTCGAATCCGCAACGGGGTGAGCTCTCGTTGCTTGGCCAGCTCCTGCCAACCTAGCAGTTCCAAAGCATGTTAATGTGAGTAGATAAATAGCTACCACTTGCAGGAAGGTAAACAGCGCTCCGTGTTCCAGCCGCATGCTACGCGCTGCGGCAAGGAGAGTCATGCCGGCCACATGACCACAGAGGCGTCTTCAGACAACGCTGGCTCTTCAGCTTTGAAATGGGGATGAGCACCACACCCTAGAGTCGGACATGACTGGATTTAATTGTCAGGGGTCACCTTTACCTTATCTATGAATACCAGGCACAAGGGAGTGGCAACAGGATACAGGTGTCTTCTTGTCTGTGTGCTCCCAGAGGCATCCGGTGGGCCACTATGAGATACAAGAAGCTGGACTAAATGGGTCCTTGGCCTGATCCAGCAGGGCTCTTCTTATGTTCTTTTGTTCTCTGCCTCCCTACCTATTTTCCTGTCCAGTTTGTCTGCACGCCCACTTTACTAATAGAAGAAATTAGTGTATATCACATCATTATAAAGCAAATCATCTGTGTGTTTTATTAAGACAGAGCATTCAAGAAATGTTGGTCACCAGCAGCACTGAGCAATTGGCTTCTATCCCACAGACATCCAACATCCTTCTGGTAACTGGTTAACCTGCTTGCTCAGTATTTCAAAAAGAGAATTGAAAGCCCTGTTTCCCATTGGGAGACTCACAAGGCTGTACTGTCTGTGATTAGTATACAATTATGGAAAGAGAACTCTACAAGGATGAATTGGTCCACATGGGACAACTCTTGTCCAAAGCGATTTTTCTGGGCTATCTAAACAATTGCTGGGTTTTCTATGCACACATCATTACTGGTACCATACAAAGATCACATTTTGAGACTCGCATTTTGAGATCACGTTTTGAGAAATAGATCCCATATATATTTGCCCAGCCTAGAGAAGAGTTGATGGGAGTTAGGAAAAGAGAGACCAACTGGATTGCATCTGTTCTTAAGGGACCCCTTTGCTCTTTGCCAATTCTTGCTCGGAGAGGAATATTGTTTGTGACCTTGCTTTCTATATCCTGCCATTTTTCAACTATTGCAGAGAAAAGTCCAACATCTATAAAAATTAATTTTAAGGAATAGCTCTGCACTGGGACCCACATGACACCCCCCTTCACCCCCAATGAACACTGGGTGTTTTCACTGCCACCAATACTGAGGGTTCAGCAGTTGGCCTGGCCAGGTAGGCCCTCTGATGGGTGTGGACCTGACCTGGCCAACCCCTATACTCATTATTTCTCAATGCAGAAATATGCAAAGATGTTATCCCTGGTCATACATTCAGCTGTGTGTGTGGGGGTGGAGTTGTGTGAATCTTTCCCCATCACCATGCAGATACGTTTCCAGGTGTGAACCGGGCTGTCTGTGTGAGCGCCTGATCGCAGAGACCGGATCACATACTTTTTTCCACCCCTTTTTGAGGTTGAGAAATTGCATGAAGTAGGGATCTGTGCAACTGGGTATTCACATGGAGATTCTGGTTCGCTTGTGCCCCTGCTTTCTCCACCATGCTTTTTCAGCACCATCTGTAGCCAAATGTATGAACTAGGATGCTGAAATGTTTTGAAAATGTGACTTTCCTTAGCACTCAGTTGCTGCCTTTGAACCTTTTTTTCAAAGGGATTGAGCTAAGAAGAAGCAACACAGTCAGTAAGAGGCAAACTGAGAAATGTGCCTAGGGCTACCTGAGAGATAGTATGTAACATGAGTTACTCACTTCTTACTTACTTACGAGGGACTTACTTCTGAGTAAACTTGCATAGGCTACCATTCTAATATACTTTTAAATTTATTGGGATATTTTAATTCCTTTTTTTTACATTTACTTTAAACTATTGCAACTCACTCCCAAAGTTGTGAGATGAAATGAGCTAGAATATATCTTCATGAAGTATAATAAGTTGCAAGGTAGGAATAAGTGACTGAAGAAGAAAACATGCTGATGAAGAAATTTGAAATTGACTTTTTGTTGTTGTATAATCTTAGCAGGGCATGGCTGTGGAAGCTTGTCATGACAAGATCTTGCACTTCAAAATTTACCACTATGCCACGATAGATACAGTCTTTATTTCTTCAACAGATACCATGCCCAAAACACCATTGGCATCATATGGAATCACTTGGAATCACTTACGGCCCAATCCTATGGGCCTGATGCACTGCGAAGGCGAACAGGCAGGAGACTCCCTGCTCGTCACCTTCGCAGCGTGGAATGGATCCGCCGGCGAGGGGGTGGGGCCTCCTCGTTCCGGTTAGTAAACATGGTACTAGGACGGGCGCGACTTATGGTGCGGCCCCTACCGTGGAAACGCCTCTGCTGATGCACCACCAGAACTTGTGTTCTGTCGGCGTAGCGTGCTTTACGGTGATTGCAAAATGTGACCCATCATTCTGCACAGCCAGGCCACTGCTGCAAGCAGCTGTGGCTGCATGCTAGCGGCCACCAGAGAAGCTCTGGCTCCAGTAAGCTGGTGCAGGGGGTAGGCAGTGCTTTGGCACAACGGGGAGATAAGGATGAGGAATGGGGAGGAGACCGGGCAGGGAGGGTTGTGTTGAGGCAGTATTGGTGGCAGCAGTTTTGCCTATATCCTATCTCCTTTCCCAGCCTAGATACATCTTCCCAGGTCCACTCAGTCTTGCTCCAGCAAAATCGATGGCACAGGTCTCAGTAGACCTATCGCAGCAGTGCAGGCTTAACTTGGGCAAGGGAACAACTGTCCACTCAGTCTTGCTCCAGCAAAATCGATGGCACAGGTCTCAGTAGACCTATCGCAGCAGTGCAGGCTTAACTTGGGCAAGGGAACAACTGTTCCCTTGCCTGGAGGGGACACCTGAGACTGTCCCCGCAGGATGCAGCACGTGCTCCGGTGGCACGACTGCATTGTCGGGGGGGGGGGGGGTTAGATAGGAATGAGTTGTTACAGTCATAAGAAATAGGTGTAACCAGTGAATGAGCTGCTGTTGGCCATGAATTTTCTGTAGAACACATAAAATATATATTTCATACATGATTTGCTACCAATAGTACTACTTAAAGCAGTGGGAGCTCTGGCTAGAATAGAGAGGCTTTATACTAAAGCTGCAATCCTATACACACTTACCTGGCAGTAAGATCTATTGAACTCAATGGGACTTATTTCTGAGTAGATATGCATAGGATTGTGCTGTGAGTCTCATTTTGTTTAATTTGTGATGAGTAGTGCTGTTTGAAAACAGCCCATACTTCCAAGTTTTTATGTATTTATGTGTTTATTTCATGTTTTTCTAGCGTTGTTTTCAACCAAGAAATTGTTTCCTAAAGTGGCTTGCAGATAAAATGCATGAAAGTACAGTTTGTTACCACACATGCTCAGGGATACATGTACATGTACTAACATGCACACATGGTAGCAAAGGATGCATGTGTGGGATTGTGACCATTAGACATGTGCTGCTCACCCCAGAACTGGCACTGGAAAAGAGCCAAAATATGGTGCAAAATATGGCCAAAATATGGTGCAAAAGGAATACAGTTTATTGAAGGCTTAAATTTACAATAATGAAGAGGAGGAAAGCATGGAAAAACAACACCAATGCAAAAATATGTATTGTTGCAGTGCTATTCAGTAAACCTGGGGCGATGTGATGCTTGCAGGGGAATTAAACAGGGAGATGGTGACTTTTGACTCTATACAGCCCAATCCTAACCAACTTTCCAGCACCGATGCAGCCATGCCAATGGGGCACGCGCTGCATTCTACTGTGGTAGGGCAGTCATGAAGTCCTAGGTAAGAGGGAATACTTGTTCCCTTACCTTGGAGCTGCATTGTGGCTGCATCGTGGCTGGAAAGTTGGATAGGTTTAACCAGTACCCCAATACCTCCGGTCAGCATTGACCCAAGGATAAAATCAAAGGATCCTGATGCTTCTATATTTCTGAGGGCTTGATGGATGAGTTAAAAGGAACCAGGCCTAAAAGAGCCTGGAGAAAGACTCCCATCTTGACTGGTTTAAAAGTGGATTTAGGTAACAAAAAGAGAAAGATACAAAAGTTTAAAGGATCACACTGCGCATTGGCTGCTATAATATTATAGTATAATCATATACTATAAGCCAGAGTCTCCCAAAGTGGGCATCACAATGAGTCCCCAAGGGCATCGCAAGACATGTGCCAGCTGAGGTGGCCAGCAGCAGGACCACGATGCAATGTGACAGATCACGGAGAAGAGGCATGCGGAGCATGTGCAGCATTTTCCTGGTTTTTTTTTACTTCCTTAGGTTGCATTTTAGGGTCGTCTGCAGTTGCCGAACCCTGAAGTAAGTGTCGATGGCATCAGCGCGTCATCGTGTCATGGGCACCTTCTCCAGCACCAGCAGGAGAAGAGTGTCACACACCGGGTAAATTTGGGAACCACTACTATATGCCAAGTATACTGAGCTGGAGGTGGTTCACAAGATTCCAGGTAGGAGGGACAGAAACACCATGTGAAAAGTTGAGTTACCAGGAGAGAGAGAGAGAGAGAGAGAGAGAGAGAGAGAGAGAGAGAGAGAGAGAGAGAGCCTGGACAGTGACCCAAGTGGGTACTGGCTAGGAGTGAAAAGGGCATAGAGCTGTAGCCAGAATGATGGTAGTACCTAATGCAAAGTCTGAGAGTTTCAAGAGGCAGGCCAATTATACCTCTCAGAACATAAGAAAGGCATTCCGGGGCCAAACGCCCCAGGATGATTGAGATAAGGGTACTGTATACAGTTGGACCTATTTATCCACGTTTTTTTCACCCACGGATCTGACTCAACACAGGTAACAAAACTGTTGAAGAGGGAGTCCGACCGCACCACATTACCTCTTTTTTCAGCACCGTTGGGGGCCTGCCAGCCGCTTCCGGCCTCCTGCACACATCCAAAGCACTGAAAAAAGAAAAACGCAAACGGGAATCTGTCGGGGGGGCCTGCCAGCCTCTTCCCGGTGTGTTTAAATTGCTGAAAAAGGGGAAAAATGCATCCGGGAGTCTCTGGCACCAGGTTGCTTATGGTAGCTCCAGTCAGTTTAAACAAACTCAGGAGAAGGGAAGCTATGAAGACTCTGGAAAAAAGGTAATGTGGCACCGCTCCCCACCCCCACCCTGGTTTTCCTATAACACTGGTTTTTGTATCCACTGGGATTCGAGGAACAGAACCCCTGTGGACATGGAGGATCAACTGTATCTAGCCAAGACAAAAACCATGATTGGGGGAGGAGTAATTTCATAATCTAAACAGTGCCCGGTTTTAGCTTGCAACAGCAAAAAGGGTGCGCTTCCTATTCAGAGGTTCTCCAACGGTTGAGAGATGCCTGCAGGCTTGTTGGTGCAACAACATCAGTGATTGAATTTGGTGGGTTAGGCTCTCAGAAGATCTTGCATGCTTAACTGGATTACAGGTGGAGTGATGTTTCCAATTCCAGAGGAAAACAAGACATTTACATCAGAGACAAGGATTCCTCTGTCCTCCCAGAATTCTGTGGTGCAGGCACTCCTAGCTTCCAGGCTTTACTAAAGGCTGGCCAAATGGAACAGGTCCATGCTTAGAGACCAATTCATGGGTAAGAAATGGAGGTTCTTGCTTACAAGTTATAAATACAAGAACAATTAAAATTAAAGATAGAAGAAAAATGCAAGGGGGAATGAATCCCTGGCTTAACTTCTTTTGTATGTACATGAAAAATAAATCCCATAAAAGTTTTTTTTTTAAAAAAAACCTCTAAAATGAAATATTATAGCAATACCAATCTAACCACTAAAAGCATTTCTAAAAGGAAAATTTGCATCCCTTTTCTAAAATCTGGAGATAAAGTGACCATGAAAAGTCACAGGGCTGTGCCACACATACATTTCTCAGACATAAAGCATAAGATATTTTATGCGTTCCCCAAGGTCACCCCAATGCATTCTGGGGTGACCTTGGAGAAGGGAGGGGGAAGTCAAGCAACAGGAAGAGGCTGTAGGAGTGCGATTTCACTCTCTCCAGCCCTGCAAACGGAGCGGTTTGCCAGCCAAAAGGTAAGGAGGAATGCTATTTTTAACCTTTTTTTTCTTTTTTTAAAGCATTTTTAAAGTGACCCCCATATCCGAGTTGAGACAAATCTGCGGATCCCAGATCCGCGGATAGAGAGGTCCGACTGTATGTACATCTCTATATGTACATGTGCATGTGTGTGGTTTTCAGTACATGGTGATATTTGACAGCTGGCACTCAATAGAGTGGAGCAGAGATCCTGATGAATAAATTAATGTACTTTGGACAATGATCAATCACACCAAGCCTCTACCCTGAAGCTTGATTAGACAGAGGTGCAGAGCCAGCCCATCCATGAGGCCAACTGAAATGGTTGCCTCAGGCAGCAGATTAGTGGGGGGGGGGTGCCCATCTCTGTTGGCCAGCTTGCTTCCACTGCTTCTCTCCTTCCACTCCCTGGATTGGAAAAAAAGAGGGGAACAGACAGGAAGAGGACATGTGGAGGGGAAGAGAGTGCTGAGATAGAACACTGGAGAGTAGGAGAAGCATAGGTTGGTACATCATCAAGTAAGGATGGGCAGCCTTTGGCATGCCGCCTGGGCATCAGGTCTTGAGCCAGCTGTACAGTGATGTATCTAGGCCCAAATTCTTACACTCTTCTTTTGCAGGCATTCTGACTGACTATAATATTTCTGTGAAGTCTAGTAAAGCTACAGATAGCCCTAACTCTTGCACATGAAGGCTTCAATTGCTGAAGGACTTTGTCAATGCAATGCAAGTCCCATTTCTGAGAACTGGACTGTTGTTAATCTGTAATGCATATTGACACAGGGAGGGTGGCTTTTCATACTGTTTAACCTGCATTAGTGCCTAGAAGATTTTTAAATTGCTCCTCCCAAAAATCAACGTCAGGAAGCTCTAAATTATATCAGTCACGCCAAAATTACAGGATAGTCACACCCATGACGTTTAGATATTAAAAATTCAGAACTGTATCGCTTAAAATTAAGAATGCAAGTGAGCGAAACACATGCCCTACATGCTTATAGGCTAATAATGTGGAAAAGCAGATGGAGTTTGAACATGTTGTTCAGCGCACCTGCCCTCTCTGAAAATCAGGCCTGTCAATTTTCAACATTAAAGATTGTATAAATGCTAGTCACTATTGCAAATATTAGTATTCAAAACTTTTTCGAACGAAAGCTTTTATAACCGGCGATGATCTTGATAGAAGAAGGTGTTACGGGTATCGCAGTCATATTCAGTTGCCGAAAAGCGCTTCTCAGCTGATCACAAACAATGACAGTTTTATCCGGAACGAATCCAAATAAACAGAAATTATTTAAAATCAACGACTGAAGGCTTGAGGACCCGACGTTTCGTGTCTTCAGCTAGACACTTCCTCTGGGGTATATCCAAATAAATTGGAGATATTCAAAACTTGTTTGGGGGCCCAAGCCTATCCAATTTTTCAGAGCCAATGCAACCACAATTCAGCCCTGAGATAAGGGAACAAATGTTCTAGAACAAAAACTTTCATGGCCAGCTACTATGTTACAAGACAAGAATTTTATGGGTGAAATAGCCATGTAATTGAAATTAAATAAAACACGGAGAACTCCAAGCACACACGTTAAAAATCTTCAAAGGAGCCACCCGTAAAAAGCGGACAATGCGAAAATTAAAACGATGAAACAGAGAAGTCCGATATTTACAAAAACCAACATTTCAACTTCTAATCTGAAGTCATTTTCAAGGTATAAACAGCAAGGCTGCATAGATGGTATGAAAACAGGTTCGGAACGCTGCATTAAATGGATTGGTTCCGCTCAAAAAAGCGCGCGCAAAGGCCGGAAGTAACAAAACTGGCTAATCAGGTCATGACCGTCTGTCCTTTCAGCGATCCTGCAAAGAAAACAAATTGCCATATATTTTCTCTGTACATTTGTGTAGAAGTATACACAGCAAGATTGTATCTAGGTATAAACAAATGCATGGATGGTGTGGAAACATATTCGGAACGCTGCGTTGAAATGATTAATCCGCTCCAAAGAAGCGGGAAGTATCACAGCGGGCTAATCAGGTCATAACTGTCTGTACTTTCAGCGATCCTGCCAAGAAAATAAGTTACCATGTATTTTTCTCTGTACATTTATGTAAAATGGGAAACCATATTTTGTCAATAAATGTCAGTTCCTGTTGACGATTAATGAGGTTTTGTGATCTTCTTTTACTGATTTCAATTGCTTCAAGATTTTGGCGCGTTCTATTATTGGATTCATTAGCTAGACATTTGGTTTCATTAAACAGGATGCTATGATTAGTTGCCATTGAATGTTCCGCAAGGGCTAAAACGTCCTTATGTCGCAAACGGACCGCTCTCTCGTGTTCCGAGACCCTCGTTTTGATCATTCTTTTTGTAGTTCCGATATATTTTCTCCCACAATCACAAGGTATACTGTAAATTCCGGAGTTGGACAGCAACGGTCTAGCATCCTTTGGATTGCGCAGAATTTGTTCTATTTTGGTGGTAGGTTTAAAAATTGTCCTGATGTTAAAGTGTCCAAAAGTCCTGGAAATTTTGTCAGTAACCCCTTTTATAAAGGGCAAGATGACTTTTTCCTCTTTTTCTTTTTCTTTTTCCTCTTTTCCTCTTTTACTGTCTCCTCTTCTTGTTCCCTGGGTGGTCTTATGATGTTAATTTTCTTATACTGTTTAGTCCAGTTCTTGTCAAACTGTGCCACTGTATATCCATTGGCTTTCAGGGAATCACGAATTGTACATCTCTCCCTTTCTAAAGAAGACTCATCACAGATTTTAATTAACTAAGGAATTTATCAATGAGTTTTTTTGGGCTGGGTGATGATTGGATTGCTGATGTATATAGCGTGTGGATATAGCGTGAAATTTAGCTGATGGAGATAGCTGATGGAGATAGCGTGAAATTTAGGGTGTGTTTTATTTAATTTCAATTACATGGCTATTTCACCCATAAAATTCTTGTCTTGTAACAGAACAAATGTTCCTTTATCTTGAGGAGGTCTAACGACATGCATGAGTGTTGCCACACTCTATAACTATATTCATGGTCTAGCCCAATGATAAAACTCGGGCTTTTTGAGCCCGAGTGCCCAAACTGCAACACAAAACCAATTTATTTATTTCAAAGTGCCAACACTGCAATTAAACCTGAATACCGTTAATGTTTGATCCCATAGACCAGGCCACACAATGAATTAAATTAATAATTTATGAATAATAATGACCAATGCACAAGTAATTAATAATAAGTATGCTCACAGAATCCTTCCAAACAGAAATGCGCCATTAAATTTTAGCATCCTGTTTTCATGGATCTTCCAAGGGCATACTTCTGTACTTCAAAAGTAATATAATTTATAATGTTATTTTATAATTTATCCAGTCTACTTTTGGTTAATTTCATCGGTCAGAATGAACAACAGTTGAGAGTACATGCTCCCACAGTTCCGATCTGGATCGCATCCCTGCTCATCATTTACAGAAATAAAAAAATCTTCAATTGAAAACTAACAGAAGTTTTTTACTACTATAAATGAATCCCGATCAGAACTACAAAGTGTGTGTGTGGGGGGGGGGGAGTGTTAAAGACTCCCTTACCCACCCACAATGGTTTTGCCATGTTTGCGTACTCTTCCCACCGCTATTTTTGAAAATCCAAAGAAAAAGCCCCAGGCCAGCACACTGAAAGTGACATGTGCTTGGACCTGTTTCCCCAAGGTCAGCCGTGAGCTAGAAATACAAGCAGTTATTTGAAACTGGGACTCTCAGATCCTGATCCAGAATTCTTTCCACTCCCTGACACTGGCCCTCATATAGTTAGTGTGATTTCCCTGTTTGCTGAATCTGTAAATAAGTAATTAGTTAGTTTACTTATTAAAGTGATGCCACACCCCACTAGGATGAAAAACCAGATTTACAGGATAATCCCCTTCTTGTGTTTCAGATGCCTAGAGTGTCGCTAAGGCTGCACTTTCTCACATTCTGATGGAACAATATCAATAAGACATTCTTAATAATGTGCAAAGTTGGAAGGTACGTTTGCTAAGCCAGAATCACTTTTAAAACTCTTGCTCACAGGTCTGTGCTAAAGTCAGAAAAATTAAAAGGTTTCCTTTGTTGCTGGTTTCTCCTCCTTTCTTTTGGGGCCAAACTACATGTGTTGCTCTTTTGCAGGTAGGTTTTCCCTGACTTTGTGTAGTTATTTCAGAGAGAGAGAGAGAGAGAGAGAGAGAGAGAGAGAGAGAGAGAGTTCCCCAGAAGGAAACTCGGGACTAACAACCCATTGCTTTCAGTGGAACTTAGTCATGACTAACTTAGCTGGATTGAAGCCAATAAGCACATACTGTACAACAAATGTACATAAAATAAATGCAAATGATTGTATAGAAAAGACAGCAGCCAAAACAGTGTCAGTCAATGAAATTAATAGGTGAGTACAATTGCATCGTTTTGGCCACACACTAAAACCAGGTTTCACTGTTGTCATGCGCTCCGCACTGCACTCCGTAGTGCAGCTCAGTGTTGCTGTGGATCACTAATACAATAAAATCTATTCTGAGGAAATTGGCCTTCTTGCCACTTAGCTTCTGGGGACACTACAAAGTGCTGGTTTGCCTAAATGACCTGAAAGAGCACCCTTCCCCATTCAAGCCCACGCTGCCCATTAAAGTAATCAGAGAACCGTCTGATCCAGATGCCACCACCCTGCAAAGTAATATCAGTGGGGGTCAGGAACAGGTCTTCATAGTAGTGGCCCCAAATCACATCTGGAACTCTCTTCCCAGTGAAGCTTACCAATGCCTACCCATGCTTGCTCAAGCAAGCCTTTATTGGGATTTTGAATTGGTTTCCTCCACTTCTGGTTGTGCTGCTATTTTATTACAGGCCTGTTAATGTAAACTACATTTGTGGTCCAAATCTATGGGTCACTTACGACAGCAGAACTCCCAGTCTCCCACCATAAGTACTGCTATGGTGTTGTAAAAGGCTCACCGCTGCCATGCACTTTGGAGCCACTGGTGCAAATGGCCGGAGGCCCGGCATGCCAATGGCTGGTGGATGCCGTGCCAGTGCAGGTACGCTGGCAGCAGGGGTGTTTCAAGGGCAGGAACAGTGGATCCCGGCGGTGGCAGCACACACCAAGATGCTATCCCCAGCCATTTTCCCAACCCAACATACCCCCTGCCTCTCCTTAGACCAGGGGTAGCCAACCTTTCAACATGAATGCTCCTGGCCCATTAATGGCTGTATAGGTGAGGGCATTTCAGAAGGTGCAGCTGCTTTAGCAGCACCATCAGCAACTGCAGCTGCCAAGATTCTGTCTTCTACAGAACTCTTAAGAATGCAGAAGCCCTAATGGTGGTGACATATGCCAGCAAAATGGTTGGCGTGGGTCTGAGGAGACCATTTGTGATCTGGCGGCCTTTCAGGAGGTAGGTAAAAAATATTTTTACTTACCTCTTCCAGGCCGTCTAGTTGCCCCCCCTCCCCGGACCATAGCATGCAGCACACACTCTATCAGCGGCGCTGTATGCTTTGGACTGGTGGGGGATAGGATTGGGCTGCTAATGCTGCTGTAGGGAACAATCCTCCTGTGCATGAATTGAGTCATGCTGAAGTCAGTTGGGTTGTGCAGGACTGTTGTCTTGATAGGGATTTTTAATATATTTAAAGCCCCATTGACAGTGGCGTTCCTGCGGTAAGGGCTCGACAGTAAGTCGTGCCCCGTCCTAGTACCGCGTTCACGAACCGGAGCGAGGAGGCCCCGCCCCCTCGCTGCGCGGAATGGCTCCGACGGCGAGGGGCGGGGCCTCCTCGCTCCGGTTCGTGAACGCGGTACTAGGACGGGGCGCGACTTACTGTCGAGCACCTACCGCAGGAACGCCACTGCCCATTGATTTCAAATCCTGGGCAGGATGTAAGTATTTTCAATGAACAGGCAAAGCTACACAAGTAAGTAAATGTGTTCAGCTGTAGGGCACCTGGATTCCTATTTCCATAGATTTAGGAAGAGCCAGCCAAGCAGCGAGCAATTGCTTGGCCTGCTACTCTTCCTTCAGGGCCTACAACGATTTCACCATGGCCATGGTTTTCAAACTTCTTCCTCTTAGGAAACCAATAATTTTGCATAATTATCTGCCCTGGAACGTTGGCACACTGCAGAGCACTCAGGAGCAAGTTCTCAGGTGCCTTCTCAATTCACGCAAGGCACCAGATGAGCCTGTAGGGCCTCATGACTGGCCCATAGAAAAAGAGTACTGTATTCTTAGGGGCAAACTACACGTGGTACCTGCAAATTGTATAACAAAGCCCTGGGAAGCTGCAATCATGATGGAGAAGCAGCAGGGGAACAGGCTGCTTAGCCGTTTCTCTGCTGCCAGTTTTGTGGCTCAAAATTGCTCCCAAGCTGCTCCTCCCCTTGACAGATGCATTGGAGGAAGGGAAGCAGCTGAAGGGACAGAAAATTTTAGGAGGAAAACAGCCAGTAAAGAAAAGGTTCAACAGTCTCCAGTGGTGTCGCTTTAGTGGGGCCAGGGGAGCAAATGCCCCCGGGTGACAACCACTGTCTCCTCGCAAGGAGGAGCTGCAGCGGATTTTTTGAGCTCCGTGGATGCTTTTTTGCAGCCAGAGGGCTGCGTGAGCAGCAGTGGAGCATAAACATGCCAAAATCGGTACGTTTGGGGGGCCCTCCCACCCTCCCTGAGTCCTGGAAGGCTTGGATTCCCTGGTGGCAATCACTCTTCCAGGGAAATGTGTCCACCTTTACTGATTTTGTTAAGAACCCCGGACAAGGTTCTGAGACACAGTTAGAAAACAACTGTGATATGGGAACCATATTACTACCATGGGAGAGGATGGCACTAATTTAATGCAATACATTTTTCATTAGACATGCATAATGCCAAATATTAATCTGTGCCATTTTACATGAGTGCATACAGACCCAGCGCAATCCTGTGTAACTCTTGCACCAGTGTAACAGTAGATCCACCGGTGTAAGTGCACTTATGCCAGTGTAACTTGCTGTACGCCGATGTACACAGGATGGACACCAGCCTAACCCCCCTCGGATGCCGCACATGTGCAGTTCGGATGCAGGACCGACTCTAGTGCAACTCCGCTGGCGCAGGGAGCATTCCGTGGGTGTTTGAACGCCCCCGGAATACCCCCTGCACTGGCGGAGTTGCGCTGGCATCTGTATATATATATATATATATATATATATATATATATATATATATATATATATATATATATATATATACTTTTTTCAGTAAGGTGGCCTCTTTCAAAATTCAAGTCGATATACTATTTTAAAATATTGAATGAACGCATAAAACTTCACACAAAAATCTTAACATTCATGTTTAAAAGCTTTTAACACCACAATAGGAACACATACCTAAACCATTCAAGAGCATTACAAGTATGAAGGATTATAAACATTTTTTTTAATTTAAAACGTTTTATGTAGCAAAAAGACTAGGGGCCCAATCCTATCCAACTTTCCAGTGCCGATGCAGCGTATATTAACGCGTATATTAAATCAACATGTATATTAAAAATGCATAAATGAAAACTATTTTTTCCCATGAAAACCAAAGTAAATGGTATAGGTAGGGGGAAAGTCATCAAACACCCATGCTGACGACTGACAACTTCTGCTTGCCCAAGAAGGCATAGGCAACACAACACACAATAGGCAGACAACAAGAGGCAACACAACACACACAGAGAGTGCAGCACAAACTCACCACCTACCGCCCCTCCACTAAGTTTATTGCAAGCAGTGCACCAAGATGCAGGCAAACCAACCTGAAAGCGTGGGAGAAAACATCATCATAGGGCAGAACTACAGAGGAATAAAGCATGGCTGTTCAGATGGACCAGATAGAGGCTTATATGGGAGGGGCAGGTGGCTTTTGCAGCTCTATTGGTGAATGGGAATTTCCGACACTAGCAGACAGGCATTTACTGGCCATTTCTTCATTGGTTTGTCCGCATGTGTGGATTCTCTGAAAAAAGCAGACAACATGATTCTCTTTTTTAGCCCCAGTCCTGGATGCAAGTGTATGCTCGGAAATTAATGGACTTTCATCCAATCCTCAAATGAAGAGGGAATTGAGGAGGGAGTTGAGAACGACGGCTACTAGGAGTGGGAGTGGCTACTGATGTCAATGGCTGAGAAAGCAACAATGAAAACAAAGATGCTGGTAAGGAAACTAAGCAGAAAGTCTGTGGATGCATTTTCTTTTTCTATTTTTTATCTTCTGGCTTTAGAGGAGATTTCCCCCCATAACAGGAACCTGCCAGGATCTAACAGGGTTGCTCACTAGTAACTAATCAGCAGCTAATTGATGGAATTATTTCAAAAATTGCCAGCATAAATTAGACTTCTGGTATTATTTTGCAAATTGCGCTATTTTGAAAGTGTGTA
This sequence comes from Plestiodon gilberti rubricaudatus, assembly GCA_026170595.1. Lineage (NCBI taxonomy): Eukaryota > Metazoa > Chordata > Lepidosauria > Squamata > Scincidae > Plestiodon > Plestiodon gilberti. The sequence continues at coordinate 72,802,323 of JANXHW010000005.1, forward strand.
AATCAAGATCACATTAATCGATAAGTGCCTATATTTTAAATGGGGTACTGAAGTCGTTTTGAATTTACCATTGAAAATGTAACCTATTGCCTTCACTCAGTTGTACATCTCAAAATCAAAATTCACACAAGGGGAGAGTGGCTTCAATCTTTCCTAACTTACCACTCTGACTTTTTAGGAAAGGACTATTCTAGATGGTTTCTTTCACAGTCCAGCTTCGCACTGGCATCCATCTCACCATGCTTCAACTGACAGGCAAATTTGACTTCCTGCTGCAGCTTCTTTCCCTCACAGAGGCTCTGCAGCTTATCAGTGGCATGCCGGCAGCTCTCCGACAGACTTCCGGATGTCCCGAACTGCCGTCCTTGAGAACTTCAGGCATATGTGAGACGGCCGCTCTACCAACTGAGCCAGACCTCCTGCCTGGCAGCCTTGGGTCAAGTTCCTTGCCCCCTCCCCAACATCTAGTTCAAGGTACCTCAAATCCCAATGTCAGTGTGGTATGTGTTTCCCTGCCCTTGCCTGCAGCAGCAAATGTTGTGGAGCAGAGGAGGGAAACTTACCTTGCAATGATAGCAGGGTATGAAGTAAGTTGAAAAGGAACTCATGTAATGTTCTTTCAGAGCTGCCAGCATAGTGGCTTAGAGTGTGTGCTGGGTCATTCCGTGTCAAATCAACCAATGAAAAATCCTTGACGTCATGGATTTTGTTCATTTTCAGTACATTTGTAGCTTACTATGAGATGTTTAAAAATTATTTTTTTCAGATTTTTTTGTCCATCCGTTTTTGAGATATTGAATGTTCAAAATTGCCAAAAAAGGCCAAAATCCACTTGTCACCATACATTCAAACACCAGTTACAGGATAACGATGAATGCTACAGACATGGGACAGGTGTCGCTTTAAAACTTATGAATAGGGCTTTCATTTGATATACAACATGACAAAATTGTAAATTTTCAAGAAATTCAAAAATATTCAAATAATATTAATTTTGAAATTTTGAAAAATTGAACTTTTTAAAATTTTTCAAAAACTCACACTTAAAGGTATATGTCTTGTAGTCAATCAGTCAAAATTTCAAGATGGTATCTCAATGGTATCATACAAAAATTAAATTTTCTTGTTGGCAGTGACCAGGAATTAAACCCCTCAAGTCCATTTTTCTACAGTTTACATTGATAAAATTAGGTGGTAAACTGAAATGAATCCAAAAATTTATAACAGGACTTATAGAGATAGATTTATAGAGCATGAATTCACTTTCTAATCTTTTACAGGACCAGCTTTTTGGTAAAACTATCAAAATCATGAGCTTTTTACTTCTGTTCGTAGTTTTAAAATTTTCCTTTAGTTGCTGAATAATTTCTGAATCAGCACAGTGATATTTTTCCTCATCTAAATCATCTTCAGAAGTAAAAAAAATAATTCTTTGTAGGTCCTTTTAATCTTCCCCATCTTTTCTTTGCACTTTAGATACTTTCTTCTTGCACACCGGAGACTCACCAAGGGAGGTCAAAGAGGCATTTAAGTGGGTTTGGACAGTGTGTTTTTAGTGAAGGTTTCTAGGACATTTTTGTTGTGAAGCTGCTTTATTAGTCTTTATTAAGTTTAATTCATTAACTGTAAGGGAAAGTGTGTATAGGATTGCAGCCTTAACCCAAAATGCTGGCCAGCTTGAATCCTGTCATCTAAGGGCAGTTGATCTAATACTGAAATTATAGCTCCCCAAACTCATTTCCTAATCCTGTAACGACATGTATGCTCAGATATAGGATGCAGTTAATATGATACCACTAATTATAGGTCTTGTTCTGCCATCTTTTATGCATGTTACCTCCCATTAGTTACATAGATAGTTAAACCAGTGAAACTAAGGACAGGATTATCAAGTCATGCAAAACTGCCAAGAAATGTATCAGTCATTTTCTCCCATTCAGTACAATACGTATTTCTCAGTTTAAGGGAAGGTTCTGATTTCTTACAGTTTTTTTTTCATCCATTCTATTATGTTTCCATGAACATAAGTGGAGTAGGGATGTGCATCTAGTAAATATTGCAACAAATGGGGCCAAGCTTCCAAAATAGTTATGAGTGTCATATATTAATCGTTTCTCATTCGGAAACGAACCTGTTTCTCATTGAACCTGTTCAGGTTTCATTTTCCCCAGTAGTCACCATAATAGCTCAGATGGAGGTTATGAACACAGGTAAAGAGAGGTTATACAGTTTAGTGTGATAATCTTCAATTCAAATACATTTTAGCAAAAGTTTGGAACATTCTCATAGGTCCTGTTTCCACACAGAACCCTCCTAAAACAATAGCAAAAGGAAAGACTTTTAATCTATAAAACAACAACCAACAACAACAACAACAACAACAAAAACCACAAATGCATTTTTGTATGTATGAGTTCTTTTGCCTTGCCTAGAATTTTTAATTCTGCTTACAATTACAGCCCAATCCTATTCTCCCCCCCCTTTCGATGCAGCACCACCGAAATGGCTACCGCGGTATCCTGCGGTGGGGGGGGGGAGTTGTGGAGGTCTCCTCTGGGTAAGGTATTTTGCTGGCTTGTGTAGAAGCATAATACCTCTGGCCAAGTATTTTGCTGACATATGTCCGAAGCAGTAGCATAGGAATGGGGGGGGGCGGACCGCCCCAGGAGTGAAGGGGGTGTTCACAAGCTGCCGTCGTTGCACACACGCTGGAAAAACGCATTTTTGTTGCTTTTTTGGCATGGTAGGGGGAAAAGGAGTCGCCCTCCTACCTGCCTAGGTGCCTAGTGGCCATTTTCCAGCAAAAATAATGCCTGGGGGCATTTTTTCACCAGAAAACCCACTGGAGGGGCGAGGCATGTGACATCATGGGGGTGTCATGTGGGTGCCACACCCACCCCCAGTGGGCTAGCTACGCTGCTGGTCCGAAGAGGCGGAGCAGGTTGAAAAATGGATCTACTGCCCTAGGTCCTTGATAGGATTTGGCCATAAGTCCCATTGAACCCACTGGGATTTACTTTTGAGTAGACATGCATAGGAGTCTACTCAATGGTGCTGAAAATTCACTTTTAAAGAATACCAAACTTAACTATTAAAGAGGAAACAGTGTATGGCTCATGTACTTGTGTGATGAAACATTAATCTATGAATGTATGAACGTGTGTCTCTTTTGAGAGTCACTGTGCAGCTAGCTGTAAATTGGTACTGCTAGCTGCAGGTATTGAAGTCAGAAACTTGTGTTCCCCTGGGAGTGTTATTACTGTATGATTGTTTATATTACAGATTTGTTCCAGAGAGACCTGAGGAATTTGTACTGCAGCAGTAACCACAAGTAGTTAATCATAGTAATAAAATTACAAAGGCAGTAGGTCTACAGGGGCCAGGATCCAGCGTTAGTCACAGCAATGTACATTCAGACTAAAACCATCCCTGTTGTCACAATCTTATTCTGTATACATGCATATGTATTTTGTTTGCCTTTTTTAAAAGTCTTGATATAGACAGTTGTCCTATTTTATTTATTTATTTATTTATTTAAAGAATTTATACCCCGCCTTTCTCCCAACAAGGGCAATCAAGGCGGCTTCCAATAAAAATGTTAAAATACATATATACATTTAAAATCAAGAATTAAAACAATTAAAACAAACAGCCCTGTTTTATGCAAAACAGGTACAATACAGAACTGTAATTTCATGTAGGGTGAATTACAGTAGTTTTTTTTTTAAAGCTAAAATTCTACGTAAGCTGAATTCTTGGTCTAGTATAACAATATTTAGCCCATTTGAAGGCCCAAAATGCTTCATGGACATTGTCTCAGTGACTGTTCCATCAAACATGTCAATAGGTAAACATTATAATGTATTTAGATCCCATTCCCCCAAGGAGTTCAGGGTGGCTTATTGCCCCCCCCCATCCTCACAACTGCCTTGTACAATGGTTAGGCAGAGAGGTCTAAGGCTCCAAGTGAGCTTCATGGTTGAACAGGGGTTTGAACCTGGGTTACCACAATCCTGTGTAACCACTGCACAGGCTTTCATTATTATCCCACTATTGCGGATGGGGAACTGAAGTTGAAAGTGAAGAGCTTGCTTAAAACTACCTAGTAGCAGTGAGGTGAGGTTTGAACCAGAACGGCTTGGATCCTTGAGGAGGCCTCTGTGACTCCCCCCCCCCCCAACTGCAGGCTGCAGCGCATGCCCCGCATGCAGCGCATGCCCCGCTCGGACTCAGCGCTCCCCCCCAAGCTAGCGCCGGGGGCCCTGTGCCACAGGGCCCCCCATAGAACGATGCTACTGGTCATGGCCAGTAGTTTAGATGGCTTTCAAAGGATGAGACAAACTCATGGAGGATGTCTGTCAATGACTATTAGCCACGACAGCTAAGTTGAACCTCCCCATTCAGAGGCAGTGTACTTTTAAACAGCAGATACCAGGGACATACAATGAGGGAGGCAGCTGCATTTTTGCCTTGCTAATAGGCTTCTTGGAGCATCTGGGAGGCCAATATTGGCAACAGGATGCAGTTCCATACTAGAGGGGCTTTGCAGCAGTGTCCTTATATTTGTAGATTCCAAGAAGTCCAGTAGCAGAAATCCCACTTAAAGGGTTTGCACTAGTAAAACCTTTTGAAAATAAATAAATAAATAAATAAATAAATAAATAAGCAGCTGAAGGCTCAAAATGACTGGATTTGAGAAGAAACAAAGCAGAAAAGGAAGCAGGAAGCTATTGAGGCCACATTCGTACTGGAGACAACGCAGCCAGAATGCCATGTTTTCCACATGTGGAGAAACTCCCTGCATGCAGGGACACACCCCAGCCCAGTCCATACATCATTTGCAATCCTTATCTCAGCAATCCTCTTAGCAATTCTGCAAAACAGACCATTATTGTTCTAAAACGCAGCAAGACTAAGGATGAAAGACAGCTTGCCTATGACATTGCTCTGTAAGGCCACAGCTAACATGAACCCGGGTCAATGCTGAGCATGCTGGATCATGTCAAATGCAAGAGCACTGCAAAGAAAAGCCAGGGCATCCTCTTTGGCATGACTCACCTGCGGTGAAGCAGTGCCCAATCTTTCTGAGACTTGTTTGGGGGTTGCACGCCTTTTCACAACCATTCTACCCCAAAAGAAGAAACTTCCTCATTTGCAGAGGGAAGGCTGGTCCAAAAACAGTAGAACCTTAGGCCTTATGGAACGAGCCAGATGTTTGAGTAGTTGTAACTCGACCAGTCTTTAAAACTCATATTCATTGCTCAGAGTACAAATGATGAGTGGGATCTGTCTACTAAGCTAACTTAAAGAAGATTACTTTTTTCTTCTGAAAGATGTGTCCACACACAGACTTGCAACAAATTAAACAACAGCAAGTCTTTAAGAGTTCAGTTTAAGCTTCCATGAACTTTGTGGTAGCAGAATATCTCCCTTGCTCATAACCTGTTCATAACATAAGCCTATTTCAGGAAGTTTGTCCTGAAAATCTGGGTGTCAATCTGGATAAAGAACAGAAGGTTGACTTTTATCTCTCTGTCTCCACATCCAGGAATTTGCCAAAATAAGCCAGGAGGTTTCTCTGACTTCTTCATACATTGTGACTCCTGTGTTGACTGGTCACATACAGTGAAACCAGCTAATCATATTGCATACTATATCGTCTGTACCATGTAATAGTAAGTGTCACATGATGAACCAAGTGATTGCTAGTCTAGGTGGATCACCCCAATAAAATATGCCACAGAACTTGGTCCATAAAGTCCAAGAGACTCTTCCTGGAATGCTTATTTTGCAAACGATCTCACTTAAGCATGGTAGTTCGGTATATGGAACTGCAAAACATGAAATGAAGCATCAGATGGCTTTAGACATGAACGCTTCATAATGTAATTCTTAAAAGAAATCCTACTTTGCCAGAAAGCCTAGCATTATTTCTTACACTGTACCAACCACATTAGACTTGGGTATACTTTCAAAATGAAAGAGATAAACCAGTGATTTAAGGAAGATAATACAAATGCTTTTATTTGTTCCAGAGTCCATCCGGAAAGACCCAGTCCCATGAACCAAAACGTTAGCTTTTTTTTCCTCCTCATTTCCAGTCTACATTTTAGTAAGCAAAAAAGTAATCAAAGTCGCTATACACAATTGCAAAATATTTTACACCAGAAAGGGAGGGGGAAAACAAATTTTGCTTATTTTGATTCAATTGGCTGAATAAATTGGACTTGTCTTTTTAATTAAGAAAATCAGAACATAAGAAGAGCCTTGCTAGGTTAGGCCAACGACCCATCTAGTCCAGCTTCCTGTATCTCACAGTGGCCCACCAGATGCCTCAGGGAGCACACAAGACAACAAGATACCTGTAACCTGTCGCCACTCCCTTGCATCTGGCATTAAGAGATAGCCTACTTCTAAAACCCAGAGGTTGCATATATCGTGGCTTGTATTGTGTGGTGGACTTTTCCTCCATAAATCTGTCCAATCCCCCTTTAAAGGCATCTTGGCCAGATGACATCACAACATTCTGTGGCAAGGAGTTCCACACATTAATTACATGATGGGTGAAGAAATATTTCTTTTTGTCTGTTCTAACTGTCCCACCAGTCAATTTCAGTGGTTGTCTCCTGGTTCTGGTGTTGTGCTAGAGGGAAAAGAACTTCCTTCTACCCACTCTATTCATCCCATGTGTAATTTTATATGTCTCAATCATGTTCCCCCTCAGGTGCTTTCTTTCTAGGCTGAAGAGCCCCAAATATCTTTCCTTACAGTCTTACAGTCTTTCCTTGTAAGGGAGGTGCCCCAGCTGACTAAGCATTTCGGTCACTCTCTTCTGTACCTTTTCAGTTCCACTGTATCCTTTTTTGAGATGTGGCGACCAGAACTGGAGACAATACTCCACATTAGCCTTACCAGTGATTTGTACAATGGCATAATAATATTAGCCATTTGATTCTCAATCCTTTTTTAATGATCCCAAGCATGGACGTGGCCTTTTTTACAGTCGCCACACACCAAGTCAACACTTTCCATCGACCTGTCCACCAGCACCCCAAGATCTCTCTCCTGATCCATCACAGACAGTTCAGAACCCATCAGCGTATATGTGAAATTTTGATTGCTTGCCTCAATGTGCATCACATTACACATTGAAAGGCATCTGCCATTTTGCTACCCATTCCCCCAGTTTAGAGAGATCCTTCTGGATCTGCATTGTGCAAATGCCTTCCTGTGCATTTATGTGCAGTTTTCCAGCCACACCTGTTTGTTGCCTCCCTTACTTTGTTCATGAGTAGGCATTTGCACAATGCACACTGCTGTTCATGAGGAGGTTTCCCTCTGACTCAAGAAATCTGGCTACCTGTGAAAGCTGACTGCTGCTTCCAAGGGGTTCTCCTTCCCACTCCCTCTTCCTCCACCACTCCTGCTCCCATATCTGGGGGCTTTGACCAAACTGGTATGCTCCCATTCAAAAGGAAGCTAGGTGAATCTTCCTCAGGCAGGAACCTTACAGTAGAGGCACCACTACTAAGAAGGCCCTATCTCACATTATTATTATTATTATTATTATTATTATTATTATTATTATTATTATTATTATTATTATTATTATGGTTAATTGCAGCCCACCTGACGGTGACTGGTGTTTTCTAAATATCAAGTCCTTCCCAATATCTAGAGATATTTCTGCAGAATATGTGCAGTTTCAAATAGAGTTGCCTTTTGCAGCTCATATGTAGTAATTTCATTTACACCTAAGGTGTATAGTTGTTTTTTCAAGTTTTTCAGTATGGCACCTAAAGCGCCCACTACTTTCAGTACAATTTTCGCCTTTCTTTGCCAGAGTTGTTCTACCTCAATCTGAAGATTTTTTGTACTTGGTTACATTTTCATGTTCTTTGTCTTCAGTTCGCGCATTCCCAGGTGTTGCTACATCTATAATCCAAAACATTTTCTTTTCCACTATGTTAAATCTGGTGTGTTATACACCAGATATTTATCTGGTGTATTTATTTATTCTGGATCCAGACTATCGAGGGATTTAAATATTAATACTAATATATTTTTAAATCTACAAATACCGTACTTTGAATTGGGCCTGGAAACCAAGGGAGTTAGGCTGCAAACCTATACACGCTTACCTAGGAGTAAGTACCATTAAATTCAGTGGGTCTTGCTTCTGAATAGGCACATATAGGCTTAACACTATTAGTGAAGCCCCCATGTAGAGAATATTGCAGTAGCCCAGCGTTTCTCAAAATCCTACAGGGAAGTTTACTCCCCTGTCTTTGCGGGGGCAGGGCGATGTTGGAGGCAGCGCTCCAGGATTGTACCTGCCGCCGCCAAAGAAACTTTTTTAAACATACCTGGTTGTCCTACCAGCTCCCCAAAGGGTCTGGGGTGGGGGGCTGCGGCCACCTCTGCAGGCCTCCCCAAGGCTCTAAACCAGTGGTGGCCAACCCGCGGCACGCGTGCCACAGAGTGGCACGGGAAGGTCCGTCAGGTGGCACGCCGCCTGCCTGCCGCCGCCGCCCGCCCGGCTTCTCCCTCCGGGTCCGCGCGACTCCGGAGGCCGATCGAGAGCGTCCTCCCGTCACGCCGGCTCGGCCTATACTGCCCAGGCCTGAGCCGGCGATTTCGCACATGCGTACAACGCCGATGCGTTGTACGCATGTGCGAAATCGCCGGCTCAGGCCTGGGCAGTATAGGCCGAGCCGGCGTGACGGGAGGACGCTCTCGATCGGCCTCCGGAGCTGCGCGGACCCGGCGGAGCCTCGGCTTCTCCCTCCGGGTCCGCGCGACGCTGGAGGCTGGGAGAGAGCGTCCTCCCGTCACGCCGGCTCCTCCTCGCCAGTCTTCTTGGCTTTTTAAACGTTTTATTTGTCCCGTCCCCTGCTCGGGCTCTCGGCGTCATGGCCCGGCGCAAGGCAGGCACTGCCTTTCGCGGGCTCTCTTTCTGTGGACCGGGAGCCTCTTGTCCCTCGTTTCCTCCCAGCAGCCGCCGCTGCCGCCTCAGTGGGGGAGCGTGTGGTGCCCCAGCCTCTGCTTTTGCACCACGGTGCGCTGCATGCACCTCATGCTGGAAAGCGTCCCGCTGTGTCGCCACAGACCACCATCCTGTAAGTAGGAGACGGGCGCGCGGGATGCGTCCGTTGTCGCGTGGAGACCAGCCTTGCTACCCTCAGCGGAGAGAGGCGGCGAAGGGGGATACCTGGCAGCGGGGAGGGGGGCCCTTCGTGTGGCAGTGCTAACGAAGCTGCCAACACACTCCTTTGTCAGCAGCCAACTGGGCTCTGGTGGATTCCCTGTCTTGTCTGTAGGGTTTCTTTTGTTAGCTCCGTCGCCAACTTGTTCTGTCGTTGCTCGGTGTGTGTTGTCTACAGGCATTTTTGGCTGTTACCCAAAAATGGAGTGTTTGGATGAAGCCACAGCTCATCCACAGCCCAGTTACAATGAAGCTCACTTTTGCCCCCCGCAGAATTAAAGGGGGGGGGTTAAGGCTTAAATCCATCCAACTTCACATACAGTATATATTTGATTTAACTGGGTTGTGGTTTGCACTGTTAATTCCATTGAGTTCAGTACCAGGCACACTTCTGTTTAATTCATTTCTGTGCAGAATCTTCTATGTAAAAATCATACTTCATGCGAGGCGGTCTGTGTGTTGGGGGGGGGTGAGTTTAAATCACAGTTTAAATAACTTTGTGTGGCTTTGTTCTTAGGAAAGTAACCACTAGAAGCCGGAACCACCTCAGTTGAGGTGGTGAGCGGAGGGCGGGCGGCAAGTCAGGACGGCGGCAAGTCAGGACGGTGCGGCGTTTCGCCGCCCCAGCCTGAGTTGCCGCCTGGAGCTGCCTCTCTTCTTTCCTGCTCTAAAGTAAAGTAAAGTAAAGTGACACTGAAACTGAGGCTAAAAGTATAATTTATTTAATAAAATAAAAACACGGTTATTTATTATTTATTTATTTACTTTATTTATTTATTTATTTATTTATTTTTGTGGCACGCCCAAGATACAAAAAAACTAAAAGTGGCACATGTCATAAAAAGGTTGGCCACCACTGCTCTAAACAGTGGTAATCACATTCCAAAGCCCACTTCCGGTTTTTAGCAAAAACCGGAAGTGGGCTTTGGAACACGATCACACTGTTTAGAGCCTTGAGGAGGCCTGCAGAGGCGGCCGCAGCCCCCCACCCCAGACCCTTTGGGGAGCTGGTAGGACAACCAGGTATGTTTAAAAAAGTGTTTCTTCAGCAGCAGCGGGTGTGATCCTGGAGCACCGCCACCTCTGTTCCTGCTGGCCACCCCCCTTAAGCGCATATCGCCCACTTCCGGAAAAAGTGGTGGGTCACGATCCACTGAGAACCCCTGCAGTAGCCTAATCTGGACATCACCAACCAGGGCATGTATGACAATGACCAGAACCTTTTTACCCAGGAGAGGGGGCAGGTGATTTACCAGCACAAGTTGGTAAAAGACTCAGGCACCCTAAACCATTGCTGCCTCCTCAGAATCCAAGAACAATACTGGATCCAAGAGCATCTGATACTTAAGTGAGAGTGTGACTGCATCCAGAATAGATTTGACTAACAGATTGTCTGACGCCCCTAAGCATCAGTATCTTGCAGCGGAATCCTATTCTACTCCTCCACTGGTGCAGCCAGAGCCAGTGGTGCAGAGAGGAGGCCCTGGAAAGGAAAGGGGATCCAAATCCCTTCTAAAGGGGGATTCAAAAGAGATTTAAATCCTCTTTCCCCTCCAAAGACTCCCGTTCTGCCCTCCTCTGCTGATTGCGAAGGAGCTGGGTAGGATTGCGCTGTAAATCTTCTTTGGCTTAAATTTCAGTTTATTTGCCCTCATCCTGTGCATTACTGACCTCAACTTGCTACCCCAAGACTAGGTAGCTAGTCCAAGATAGAAAGGACAGAGAATAGTGACAAGACCTCAAGCATAATGATGACCTCAAATCCTCAGATGACCTCATCTAGTACGTTTTATGTAGATGTTAAAATAATACAGGAGACAAGATAGAATCTTGCAAGCCCCTCTCACAAGTCAATGGTGGACGAAAAGTCTTCCAAATCCACCTTCTGAGAGCCACCTACCAAGAAGGACCAGAACCAACATAGAACCCTTAGGCAGCCCAGACCATGGATGTACTGAATGCAGTGGACAAGTCTAAGAGAATCGACAGACACAATTTTGTTCAAATACTCAGAGTTCAGTGATGAATATGTGTAAAAAATTAAGAACCAGAACTCTGAGGGTAAAGACAGACATTCTAACAGCCTAATCTTGCCTAACTATCGTAACTGCCTAAGGAGTCCCAAAAGTGCCAGGCCGCGCCAGTGCAGGCCGCAATAAGCTTAGGATGCAGCGGCCAGCCCTTTAGGCCGGCCACGCATACTTGGGCAGGATTGGGCTGCCTGACATATATAGGATTATGCATGGGATGGATAGAGTGGATAGAGGGAAGTTCTTTTCCCTCTCTCACAATATCAGAACCAGGGGACATCCACTAAAATTGACTGGCAGGAGAGTCAGAACAGAGAAAAGGAAATATTTCTTTACCCAGCATGTAATTTATCTGTGGAACTCCATACCACAGGACACTATGATGACACATGGCCTAGAAGAATTTATGGAGGAAAAGTTCATCACAGGTTACAAGTCATGATGACTGTATCAGTGGCATACCAATTTATATTGGTATCGTGGCAGAACCATTTATTGATTTATTTACTATGTAAACTACTTTGTGAACTACTCCTGTTGAAAAACAGTATATGAATATTCTTAATAATAATAATAATACCAAGCATCTTTGACACCCAGGCCACATCCTAGCATGACATGGAAGGGCCGGGCAAACGTGCCACAGGCACTGACAACAATACACCCCTTTATTGCCTGCACCTGGGGCAGACCGCTCCCACCACCCCACCCTTGGTACACCAGTGGACCGTATGCTACCTCTGGGTTTTAGAAGTAGCCTATATATCTGAATGCCAGGTGCAAGGGAGTGGCAACAAGGTACAACAGGTCTCATGTTGTCTTGAGAGCTCCCAGAGGCATGTGGTGGGGCCACTGTGAAATACAGGAAGCTGCAATAGATGGGCCCTTGGCCTGATCCAGCAGGGCTCTCTTCTTGTTCCTATCCTATGCAGCCCCTGGGGAATCCTGGCAGTGTTCTGCCCCTATAGATCTACAGGTGAAGGGGACCTGTATGATCGCATCCCATTGCTATGTTGTGCTGTGCATCCTCGCGCTTTTTGTGCCTTTTCTGGCGGCCAAGTCAACTGAGCACCGGCGGCAGCAGTAGCAGCAGTTTCTCTCCCTCCTGTCAGAGAGAGAGAGAGAGAGAGAGAGAGAGAGCGCCTCCCTTCCTTCTCCTCGGGCTTTTTTGGGGAGGTGGGGGTGGGAGTTGCTGTTGCTGCTGTTGTTTTTCGCGGCTGCAGGTTCGCTTCCAGGGAGGGCGTGTGTGTGTGTAATTCCGAGCCGAGTGCCAGGTGCACACGCCTCTCTTTCCCTGACAAGGGGGGAGGAGAGGGAAGGCTGAGGCGCACAGCAGCTGGAAGGGCAAGTTTGTCAGCGGGGCGGGCTCCACCTCTCCTCCTCGGGTGCTGGGGGGTAATAATTAGCAGCTGACTTGGGTGTGAGGAGTTGCCGTCGTCTTCTTCTGTCTGCCTCCCGGGGGAAGGGAAGAGTCAGTGCGTGCCCAACTTGTTTGTGTGCGAGGGAGAGAGCCAGAGAGTGACTCGCCTCGCCCCGACCCCTGGCTTGGATTGTGGTCTATTGAGGCCTCCGCCCAAGCGAGGCTGAGGGGAGACGCCCTGCTTGCCTGCCCGACTGGCTGGCTGGCTGAGTGATTCGCGCGCCCCTCCCTGACCCGACCCTTCCTCCCTCCTTCCTTCCTTCCCGCCCTCTTAGTTACCCTGCCGGCCAAGGGAGCCTGGCAGAGCGAGCGGCGCCGGCGTCATGTGACAGCGCTGCCTAGTGCCAGGAGCTTGCCTGAGTGGGGGAAGAGGAGGCAGGCGAGAAAGAGACACACGGACGAGCCGAGGTGCTGCTCTGCGCAACGGGGAGAGAGGCAGACAGACAAGCAGGCTCTGGCGGCAACACGGCCACTCCAGAGAAAACAGCCCGACCGTCCTTCCTTCCCGTGCGGGGACGCAAAGAGGAGAGGGGGGAAAAGGCTCTTTGGTTATTCACGCAAGAAGCGAAGCAGCAACGTACCCCGTCCCCCATTCCCGCAAAGAAACTTCAGGAGCGCCTTCTGTGTCCGGCCGGGAACTAGTGGCGCCGCGTAGCTTCGCTTGACAAGTAAAAAAAGTAAGTCGTGTAGAGAAGGGGGAGGAGAAAAAGAGAGTTGGTGGCGGCTGCGGCGGCTCCAAGAAAAGCGACGTGTCGTTGGGGAGGAGGAGGAGGAGGAGAAGAGAGGTATTGGGAAGGGGGGATGTGAAGGGGAGGAAGGTGATTCTTTGGGCACAGCGCGCGCGAGAGTGAGAGGAGAAAACTTTCATGTCTGTATCTTGTGTGGCGAGGTTGCTGTTTTTGAGGACACACACGCACACGTCAGCCTGGACAAGTGACTTTCTGCCACTTCAAGCGAGACCGCTTGTGCAGCTGCAAACGTTGGGGGGGATCTCTGTCGCCCACCCCCAGGGTGGGGAGAGAAAAGACCTGCCCCGTGGATTACCAGATGCCAGTTTCATGGCTGAAGGGACGTTGCAGCAGCTGGCATTCACGTGTATCCTCTGATCTGCAGTTGACTGGAGCTGTGTGGTGGGGTTGTTTGGGTTGGGGGGCGGGGCGGTGTGCTTTTTTATGTTCCGTTTTTTGTTTGTTTTTCTTCTGCAACAATAAGAGCCATTCGTCCTGTCATTCGGAGCTGTGGTGTTATGGGGCAGCTACTAGGGGCCACTGCTTTCCTGAGAGACTTTTTAAAAGGAATGCCGGGACCGGGAGACATCATCAGGATATTGAATTTGACTGACTTTGCAGCTAACTCCTGGGATCCTTTTCTCTGTCTTCAAGTGGGAAAGAATATTGCCTGTTGCGCGTTTGCTTCCTTCTGTTGATTTCGGTCTCCAATGCATAGGATGTCTTAATGATGACAGCAACCCCTCCAACTGCAATCTTGGACACGTCCCAACCATTGAAATCGTCTATCACAGCAATCTTGGACACGTCCCATTGAAATCGTTAAGATGTCAGTGGAGCTATTCTTTAGGATGTGGATCAGGGATTCAGCTTTGGTTGTTTCTGTAGTGAGGAAGGAAACAAACCAGAGAGCATATCAACACATGTAGTTTCTGTTGCTGAACTGTTATCATACTCGGACTGGAGAAGACAACCCATGTGTTTGGTCTTGAGGTTTTGTACCTAGATCATCTCTAATCAAGTCTCAAGTAGTCAGTAAGTCTGTTGATATGAGAGAGAAGAAACCCCCTCTCCTGAAATGTGAGGGTTAGGGTTTTTAGGGTTCAGCTATTTAAAGCGGTGTGTGGGGTTTTTAAATGCAATTCCATCTTCTATCCAACATTTAGTTGGTGTGCTTGGGAGAAGAATATCATCCTAGTGTTTAAAGTACTGTACAAAATTTGTATATAAGTCATTTCCTTTGTTTCTGTTGGAATATATATTTGTCTTTATGGGCAGGGCCTCTGAGAGGGGGGTTAGGGGGTACAATCGTACCTGGGCACATGGCCAAAAATGGGTCAAATGCGGGGCCCAGGAGCCAAATTCACATGAAGGGAAGGGGCCCAAAAGAAACTTTGTACCCCCTGATGATAAAATTCCTCTGACTGGCCCTCTTGAGTTCATGGGTAGCCAATTTATGGTAAGAATGAAAGCCCTGCAGAATAGTGGTCTATCTGTGTTTTATCCTGAATGACCAAAGCAAAACACAGGACCAAACTATCCCAAATATGTTTCTTATGCATACACATCTACCAAAGCAAAGGTGGGCAAAGTAAGGCCCAGGGGCTGGATCCAACCCTCAACTCAAAAGTGTCTCCATTCCAGCACTCTGAGTGCTCCCCGTCCATAGCTAAAAACGATCCAGACCTTATCTTCCATAACCACACACTCTGGTGCTGGTGCTTCCTGCCCAAATGTGACAGCCTCTCTTCCAGACTGAGCATCACTGTGTGCACACATGGAAGAAGGGTGCAGGTGCACACTGACCAACCAACTGGCTAGATTCTTATTTTCCTCCCTCAAACTGCTCCATTCCAAAAAGTAGTGCTGCACAAAAAAGAAGAAAAATGGGCAGTGAATGTTGGGTGTTCTTAAAAACAATGCAAAATATTTTGGTTTTGCAAACAAACATTGCATTAAAGTTTTTGACAATTATTTATAACGACATGTATACATTATGGCCCTCTGTACCATTTCCTTACCCAATGTGTCCCTCAGACCAAAACGTTTGCCCACTTCTGTACTGGAGACATCTAGGCCAAAATTTAATTGTGTAAAATATCCCATGTAGATAATTTTAAATATAAACAATTGGAAGAAATGTCAATACTTTGCTTCCTTCCTTTCTGAAAGTTGCTTTCCTGTGCCTATAGTGTTTACTATTTATCTTGGATGTTTGTCAGATTAAAGTTTCCTATTGCAATGCTATAGATGTGAATTAGAGCAAGAATCCCAATTTTTCTTGAGGAACCTGTATTAGAATCTTCCAGACAATACATTTATACTCATATTTGCATTTAACTTTCTTCACAATTCTGAAACGCCTATGTGAAATTGGTCACCTTGCCTGCTTCCATTCTTCTGATGTGTTACTGTAAGTGTGTTATCAGCTGAGCGTTTTGTAAAGGCAGGAAGTGCGCTGTTCGCACAGAGCTCAAATTTGACTGTTCAGTTGTTGGGGAAAATTTAAACCTTGCCTAGATGCTGAGACCTTCAGTGGTTTAAGTCCTAGTTTTATGTCTGTAAAAGGTTGTTTTTCTGCTCTGAAAGCAAAAAAAAAAACCCTATAATTGTTTTCCATAAAGTGGTTTTGAAAACTGTTCTTGTTGATAGCCTGGTGAGTTGACAACATGACAGATTTGCATTAGATCAACATGGGGGGGGGGGGTGATGGATGTACATTAAACGAACTTTGCTCTCTAAGCTTTAAAATGTATTTAGTTTTGTAGCACTAATGTCTTCAGAGTAACTTCCTCCCTCCCTCTTCCCCCTCCCCACAAAGGAATAGTTTCTTCTTATTCAAGCAGACTTCCAGGTTTTGCTTTGACTAAATTATACATTATTTGTATGCTGGTAAACAAAAGGAAGCAAAGGAGTTATGAAAAAAAATAAGATTTTGAGAATAGCAATAATGAAACTTGGTTGTAAGAGTAGCGTGCTTTTTTTTCTCTGTCTGTGCCTCATTTTCTTTACAGTCACCGAAGTTATCTGCTGGTGATGATATTCTAGTAAGTAATGACAAGGATTAAATTAGATGAGCATTCTCAGATGCTATCTCACAGGAGAGACCCATAGTAATATACCGGTAAATTGTTTGGAGGATTGTGAGGGTAGACCTATAACAGTCTAAATTGGTGTATACTGTAATTGTATTTCTGAATGCTGAAACCATGAAGAAAATATTTTAAAAAAGAAATGTAGATCAAGAGCATGTTCCAGCAAAACCTAGACATTTTTATGCCCTGTTGACTTGAGAGAGAGAGAGAGAGAGAGAGAGAGAGAGTTAAGGAAGTGCTTAAAATCTGTGAGACTAAATCAAAATGTTGGTAGAAGTAGCCAGTTGAAGATTTGTGTTGTTGATCCGTAAAGTCTCTAAAAAGTTTCTAAAATAATTGTCTGTGTGTATTTTGATGTGTGTTTTCTTATAATATGTCTTAGTGATATGCAAACTTGTGTCTTCAGTAAACTGTTCCTACAAGTTACATATTGCATCTTGATCCTTTTAATACCTCACCAGATTTGTTGGTAGTGAGCTCCCATACTAAGAAAATCTTGTAGTAGTGGTAGAGAGAGGCTAGAAAGTTCCATTAATGTTTTTAGCAATGAAATGATGAGCTGACAGTTGACTGTTTGTTTTTTTCTTTTTAAAGATTGTACTTAATGGGGATCAAGAGTCTGCTTTGAAGCTTGCTCTTCATTTTTTAGATTTTTGGAAACAATTGAAATGTAAGGGGAGGCCAGGTTAATTATGATGATGACTTGTCTGGAAGGGAAAAAAATGCATGTTGCAGTTATGTTGTCTAGTGTAGACGTTTGCCTGGTGTTTTGTCTATAGGGCAGATCTCCTGTACAAACACAATGATTTTTATTAACACCCCGTATCCAGACACCTACACCCACTGTTTGTTTGTTTGTTTGTTTGTTTGTTTGTTTGTTTGTTTGTTTAAAAAAACTCCAGCTGCTCATGAATATAAGGGTCAGGAAGGGCCACCTAAATGTTTCTCTGTGCTTTCTCTCCAGCCCAGCCAGCAGAGCTGTTTCCTGTTCTTTGTTTCAAGGCTGGGGTTTGCGTCATACATTCCAAGTAGCATATGTGTGCTCTTTCCTGTTTCAGGCTGTTTTCTGGTAGATCAGTAGCGCAGGCCAGGCCCCTTGTCACTGCCCTACAACTCCCAATCCCCACCCAGTGAATTATCATGTCTCTACACACTCATGATTGCCTAAGCCGCCTGTATTATGTCACCACAAGAAGTCTGTAATAACCTTTTAATGCACGGCACATTCAGAATCCTTGTACTGGAGTGACTAAGATTCTTATTTTGAATTTGAGTTTTGGAAAAGATGTGTTTGACTCTTTTAAAAAACAAAAAGCAAGAATGAGGCCACATGCACTAATTTACGTAAAAATATATTCAGTGTTAGTTCTGAAAGGTATAGCAAAGATCGCTTCTCATTTAGTTTTAATGAGCTTTGCATTTTTGTGGTGGTACTGACAACCATAACATGTAGAAGATATGAAGTGTGTTTTCAAGTAATCAAAGCACTTCACATTCATTATTTGTGAATGAATGTGAAGTGCTCCTCCATTCATGATGGAAGAAAACGCTGTCATGCCTACTATACCAGAAAAGGACCACCATATTTCCATATAGATTTGGAAAGTGTTTTGAGTTGGAAGGGTCTTCCTCATTTCACTGAGTCAAATCTCTGCCATAAGGCAGTATGTCACACGCCTAAAGCATTCATGGCAAATGCTTTTCTAGCTTTCTCATTTAAAACTTCCAATAAGAGTTATTTATTTATTTTTCACATGTTTATACCGCCCTTCCTCCAAGGAGCTCAGAGTGGTTGTACATATTTCTTCCCCTCCTTTTTGTTCTCACAACAACCCTGTGAGGTAGGTGGGGCTGAGAGATAGTGACTGGCCCAAGGTCACCCAGGAAGCTTCGTGGCTGAGCGGGGATTTGAACCTGGATCTTCCAGGTCTAAGTCCGACTCCCAAACCACTACACCATCCTGGTATAGAATATCAGAGTTGGAAGGGATCTTGGTGGTCATCTAGTTCAACCCCTTCGTACAGTGCAGTTCTCTGGGCATTTCATTAATTGTGGAAGTGCTTCCTAATCTTAATTTGGAGCAAATGGATACAATTTCTCTATAATATGGGAAATATTAAGCACCTCCCATTGAAATAAAATATTCAATGGGGAAGCAAAAAAGCACATTCACAATAAGACAGAAAATATTCAAGAGGAGGTTCAGGAAGAGAACTCTGAACTATGTGCATTATTATTCTTGGTTTTACAGGTGTTGAGCAAAAGATGCAGTTTAGTAGTGTGAAGTATTCCTATTGAAGACATTGTGGCTATTTAAGAGTAAATGACATTAGGGACCATGTTACGAATTTGAGGCAAAGCTCATTGAGGTTAATTAAGAGTATTGTTAATTTCAACTTGACTTTAGATGAGACTCAAGATGAATGTAAAATCTTTGAAAATGGGATGGACATCCAGTCATGTTACACATGCTTATTTTATTTTTACACAGAGGAAGAAATTACTCCTGCAGGGAACAACATTATTAAATGCTTTCATGGAAAACTGTTCACAATCTATTCTGTTTTTACAAGTATCTCAAATGTACTGAACTTTCCTATACAGTACCTAACTTTGCTTTCATTGAAACATGTTGTACTGCCTTGATCAAGATAAGGAGATATGCAGAAGGCATTCTCTACGCTTAACATTTACTGAAATGTGAACCACAAGTGTAAAACAGATGCATATGTGAAGTGAATGCAGTGGTCAACTGTCTGCATTGTACAGTAGAACCCCTGTATCCGCTGTCCCCGTAACCACGGTTTCAGTTTTCCGTAGTTCCCCACAGCCCCCCCCCCCACGCTATATGTTCTAGCTGTGGCCTCAAGCAATCTTCTTACTTTCACAAAATGCTATAAGCATCATACTGCTTATAGCAGAGAAGCAGACAAGCAGCCTGCATGCTAGAAAGGCTCAGCCCGAACATTAACTTTCTGCTTCCTGTTAACGTTTGGGGTGAACCTTTCTAGCTTGCAGGCTACTTGTCTGCTTCTCTGCTACCTATTAGCAGTTTGCTGTGTATAGCATTTTGTGAAAGCAAGACACGATTACTTAGGGCCACTGCTAGAACACAGAGAAAGGTAAGGGGCGCGGGGGGTCACAGAGATAGGGTTCCCTATTTTCTGCAGTTTCAGTTTTCTGCAGGAGGGCAGGGAACCTATCCCCCGCGGATACGGGGCCCTACTGTATTGCTGTCAGTTGGATGAAAATTCAGGTGCCCATCCCCATCCACAATCAATGATATTTAAAATGGCTAACTTTATTGCTGTGCCCATTTTACAGAGGTTTTTTTCAGAGTTGATCACTCAATATTTTTTGTGTTTTTTTCTAGAAATACAGATTTCAAGAAAAATATTTGTGCATAAAACAGAAGCTAATCTTCTTGGTAAGTTTTATTTGCAAAATTCTTACTTCTCTCTTGTGAAAGTTATGAGTTGCAATTTTCTATATTAAAATCATGCTCCATGTACATGGACAAAATTGTCAGCACCTCCCTGCCTGAGCTTTCTTAATTTCAACACAGTGGTGATAGTGATACCTTGGTGTTAGGTTGTAAACTATGGTGTTGCTTATTTTTACTTTGTTGGCTTTACTGGTGTATCAGTTTCTAAACGCATTGGATTGTATTCTAACTGCTTCTTCCATTTAGAGAAGAAGCTCTATTTGCTGCACAAAAAGGAGGAGCGATTTTCGCCAATCTCCCTTTCTCTTTGCTGCTCCATGCACTGATCAGTGAAAATCATCCCTCCCCCTTGCGCAAAGGAGCTTCTTCTGCAAATGCAAAAAGCAATTAGGATGGAATCTGTTAATCTGAAATTAGTGGGATGTACTCTCAAATAAATTTGCTTGTAAGACAATGTGCTAGGACTGCAGCCTTATACCCCTAGTTCAAAAAACCATTTGTTCTGATTCTAGTCATTCCTTTTAGACTAGCTGCATTAGTATGCATGTATGGAGCTTCTCCTAACCAAAAGGGCTTCCCCTTTCATTTTAACAGAGGAGGCAGCTCAATACCCAGAAAGGGATGTCTGCATAGGAATCCCCCTTCCCCCACTTAAGTGAATAGGAAAATCAGAAGTTTCATGTATACATATGACTGCTCTAAATTACAAGCAATACTTGCTGTCATATATGTGTGAATGCACAAGTTTTCCCACAATCTCCTTTCTGAATATAGGAAATTCATAAATTTGCCATCCTTTGAATTGCTTGCGTTATAATACAGTATCATATACTTCCTGTATTCAGAATTAGAATGTTAGATTTTATACCTTCTGCAGGACCACTCTGACAGCGCGATCCTATCCAGCTCCTCCACGGGAGCAACCAGCGGAGGAGGGCAGAACGGGAGTCTTTGGAGGGGAAAAAGAATTTAAATCTCCTTTGAATCCCCCTTTATAAGGGATTTGGATCCCCTTTCCTTTCCAGGGCCTCCAGTTCTCACTGCATCACTGGCTGCACTGGTGGAGGAGCAGGATAGGATTGTGCTGCGCTGTGAGTCAATGTACACATCGGAAAAAGCATGAAGCCTTCCTAGGACTGTACCAAGCAGGTGGGGGATTGCATATTTAAACACTTTTTTAATTAAAACGGAAAACTCCTTGAGTACAGAAAAGTAGCACATTAGTGAGAACGTGAGGCTATTTTTTTTCTCCCTGATAGGCCACCATTCAACAGGCAGTTTTAATTGATGAGCACTGAAGCATGTGACCCCTACCTTTTGTTCTGACTAAGGGCCCAATCCTATCCAATATTCCAGCGCCAATGCAGCCACAATACAGCCTTGAGGTAAGGGAATGTTTGCCTCCCCCCAACCACAGAATGCAGCGCACACCATGTTGGCATGGCTGCATCAGCACTGGAAAGTTGGATAGGATTTGGGCCCTTAATGTAGTCCTAAAAGGATCATATCATATACTTTTATGAATGTGTCTAAGCGTGTAGAAAATAAACATGCATAAAAGTATATGGTCAGTCCTTTTAGAACTGTACCATGTCAGAAAAAAAAGGTGGGGATTGCTTGCTTCAGTATAGCCCCTGCTACACCACTGCTATTGAAGATGGTTTGGAAAATGAAATTGAAAAACTCTTGCTTTGGTTTGGTAGTTGAAGCCATTGTTCAGCAAGCAGCCTTTATGTTGGATTGAGTTCTTACCAACTCAACATATGTGTTTCTTAAGTGGTTACAGTAGGGCAGTGGTTCCCAAACTGGGAGGCACGGGTCCCAGGGGAGCCGCAGAAACCAGCCAGTGGAGCTGCGGAGTGCCATGGAATCCTCTCAGAAAACAGTGCAATGCCAATTGGCAGGCATCAACATAAAGTAATGGGGAGACATCACCAGTGGTCAAGGGAGCCGCAGGTTGGAAAAGTTTGGGACACACTGCTGTAGGGGGTTAACTGCTAAAATAGCAACTTTTGCAAATGTTGTAATCAGGTGTCAGAGGTTCTCTGTTAATAAACTATATTTATTAAATATGACATAGGATTCAGGTCCTGTACTGCAGCATCATTGCCTTTTCTTTTTTTGAATACAATATTTAACTTTTTTTTTTAATTTTTTGTGACTAGACAAATTGAAATCAGGTGTATTTGAAGCTATGGTTAGATTTTGTTGTTCACGACTTTCCATAGTTAAAAGAATTGTAATTTCTGAGACTTAAATTTGAATTACAGTTAAAATTATGCATTGGTAGAAGCAGGTTTTAACATCAGCTGGCACTGCTAGCCAGCAGGAGATATTTTTTTTAAAAAAAAAAAGTTTGTCCATGCAGCCAACACTGAAGTTTTGTGTGTTCATTCCAAGGGTAGTTGCTTCCAATTCATAATCTGACATTTGGCAGAGTTAGTCTAAGGAACAAATTTAACTCTTCCTTACGTTAAGACTTTATCTTGTGCCAAAGCTTCCTTATAGGGGTTTTTAATAACCATTGTTGATATGTTCCAAGGGGAACTAGCATAGCAGTTGTGTGAGCTAAGAGAAAGATGAAACATCTGCAAACTTTATAAAGTTATTCATCATGGAAAAAGTGGTGGTGTGTCTGGTGTATTATAATTATTATTATTATTATTATTTATATACCACTGGAACATATCAACATTATTATTATTATTATTAGTATTATTATTATTAGTATTTATATACCACTTTTCAGTCATCCTAGATCTTTAAAGGGTTGGCTTATTCACAAATGACCGAAAATGGCTTTTCTGAATGAAAAAAATTCAAGTTAATTTATCATTTTTCCATTCCCATCATCTTTCTTGCTTTTCCTCCCCACTTTGATTTTGTGTTTTGGAAGAAGTACTTCCTTCTGATCTTCACAACTTACTCGGATTTAAGAGTAAGAATTAGTCATCCTAGATCTTTAAAGGGTTGGCTTATTCACAAATGACCGAAAATGGCTTTTCTGAATGAAAAAAATTCAAGTTAATTTATCATTTTTCCATTCCCATCATCTTTCTTGCTTTTCCTCCCCACTTTGATTTTGTGTTTTGGAAGAAGTACTTCCTTCTGATCTTCACAACTTACTCGGATTTAAGAGTAAGAATTAGTATCGGTTTCTAACTTTAATGTGCATGGATTTTTTCACGTACGGTTGTCCATTTAGACATATGCTTAGCCTCAGTTAAGAGAATATTAGTGGTTTGCAGATTATGTGCACTCAACCCCTCACTCCTTGGGAGTGAATTTCCTCTCTCTCTTCCCTTAACCATAGTTAAAGAGTTGTATTTCCTTCTACATAGTTAAGGCAAATTAGAGTCCCTGTTTCAGGTTCCTGTTCCAATTTTAAGCCTTAGTTTCAAATCCTGGTTAAACAAAAGGAGGGGGGGAATTGAAGACGAAGCAGGGAAGAGCATATGTTGCCATAGCCAACTCGCAATCCCTAGGCTTAGGTTAAAAGAGTGTCTGCCAGTAATGTATGCATGAGCTGTGTGGCCAGAGTAGCAAGCCAAACATTTGCCTTTGTCATAAGAGTGGTTGATTTATTTTTCCTAAAAAGGAATAGAAATCTTGGCCAAAATCCAAAGAGCTGCATTAGGCAAACCCAAGAGTTTGGGCATGCCCACTGGGATTTTTTAAAATTATTTTTTCCTTTGGATTTCAGATCACTAAGTCAGATCCCTAGGTCATATCACAAGCTGCTTTTGGAAAGTCCTCACAGTTTCAAAAAGTGGTTTCCCATGGGGATTGCTGCTATTCTAGAAAACGAATCTGATTTATGACTTGTGGGATCACCTCACAGCTAGAAATCATACGTCAAATATTCAAGTTTAGATGACTTTCATCCAAACTACTGCAGTACTTGAGCACCTTAATTCTACACGAGGTCTATTAGATTTAAATGGCCAGTGTCATATAAATGTTTTCAGCACTCTAGTGTAACTTCAGCTTTGCTACCCAGGGCAAAGACATACAATACAACAGGCACATTCTTATAAAACACTACTTTTCTGAATATTATTACATATTGTTAAACTGTTAAGTCAGTTTTGGATTCCACAATCTGGTGTCACTCTTACCCTCTCCCACCCTTAATAATGGAAAACCGTGACTGAAACTATATGTGATGTTTGGATGCATAGCTGACTTAAATAAATAAATAAATGCAGCCTTATACAATTGTACATCTCTTTCCCACAACTTTGCATCAGGGGCGTCGCAACGACGCGCGACACCCCTGAGCGGGGGCGCGCGTCACCCTTAAGGGGGAGGCTCCGCCCCCGCGCGTGACGTCACGCGCAGGAGCGGAGCGCCCTCCCCGCTCCGTTTTTGGCTCATTTTGGAGCCAAACGGACCCAGGGGAGGGTGGGCGGGCCCACCTCCACCGCGAAAATGTAAGTGAGGGGCGCCGCGCGTCACCCCTATACGCGCGACGCCCCCCGGCGGCCCGCCCCCCCCGCCTCCCCCCGTCGACGCTAGTGCTTTGCATTCTCAAGACTTTGCATTCTCGAGAGACTACAGTCTTGTGTGAAAGACCAGTGAGGACAAGGGTTACTCAATCCTTTTCTCCTTGGACTGCTTTTCTGTTCAAAATACCTCCCAACTGGTCCTACTCTATCTAGGACAAAAGATCCAAGTACCGGAACTTTCCCACTGAAGGGGTTGAGTGGAAAAATGTCCTTGGAAAGACTAGGGTTAAGCATGTACCGTACTTAAAATCTCTCTCATTGAAATTACAGTAATAAAATTTCGCTTCAGCTGGATTGTGCACAGTTCCTTATATTTTTGTCCATTTTACAGTCCTTTTGAAAAGTTTTTAAAGCAACCTTCCCGTCTGCTTGGAGAAAAAAAGATTGTCATACCATTCTGCGTACTTCACTTGTTTTCAAAAATGTGCGCTTTCTTCTTGTTCAACTTTGGGTCTGTGTTTCTCTGTGGAAGCAGTTGCTTGAGACAGGAAACCAGATAATAATAGTGTCCTGTGATAAGGGAGCACAGTGTCTCCTAGAGGTGGCGGGAGGGGAGGCTCGCTTTTAGACCTTGCTGTTTTGTTTTGTTTTCCTTTCACCATCCCAGTGTCGCTACTGGATATTTCCTTTAGTACTTGTTCTTATTGGGTTCTGTAAATATCTGATACAAGCATGAATCCTCATTTAATAATATGCTTTAAGAGGATGATCACAGAGAAGTCAGCGAAATTGTAGAATGAACTGAAGTCCTTTTTAAGCAGACACATGTTTTCTAAGTTTGTTCAAATGCAGCTTTCTTCAAGACGTGCTAAGGAAGTTTGACCTAAATCCTAAATGTATGTAAGTCATTATTATGTATTTCATGATGTATTTAGAATATTGTGTTGTGAGAACAAACTCGGAATGTAATATTCTACTGAAGGTACCTGGAACATATCTCTGCCCCCACCCCGGATGCCCTGACTTCTTTTTTTTTAGGGTTAATGTTGCCCCTCTCTGAAGTATTTGTAGTCCCAGATATAGGGCTGCTATTTCTCAACTGACTCCATAATTACGGGTGTACAAGAAAATTTGTTTTGGTTGTCATTATTAAAATGGTTTGTTTCGTTATTCATTTGGTAGCATTTTTCTTTTTGTTAGTACCATGAATATTTTTTTCCTACTGCTTTTAATGGGTGACCCAGCTACTTCTGAAAGGCTGCATGCAGGAAGTGGCTCGTGGGGGGTCGAAAAAGCAACCCATCACTGAATACCCTTGGGGTAAGAGTCATTTTTCAGCATGCTGCCTATTGAAATCAATGGAGACAGTGCTGGAAAATGCCTGGTGGGAAGCAAGCAATAACCCACTGCTGTAGACCCTCTTGGCAGGCTTTCCACCTGCACTATCCATTTTTTCAGGTGCAGGTTCTTTAAATTCTCCCCTTGTTGAATTTATCAGAGTAGAGTCAATCTATAAGACTAGGGCTGCAATCCTATACACACTTACCTGAGAGTACGCCCCGTTTCATACAATGGCGCTTCTGAGTAAACATGTTTAGCATATGTTTACTCAACGTTGTAAGCGTTGTTCCACTAGTTTCCGTCAGTGCTGGCATCATTCGCTGCTGATCCCTGAGGCGCTCTTTGTGCCCATGGTCTTCATGTGGTGTTGGAAGAGCAACTCTCTTGGGGTCCACTTAGTTGGGAGCCAAGGAGGGCAGCTTGCTGAGTATTGCTGAGACCTGGAGCCATCCCTGAATTCAGGTGGGAGGTTTAAAGACCCTGCCCCTAAGAAAATGGTTGCTGTTAGCCCCATTGCCCTGCAGAGAACTCTTGTCCTAGCTGCTATGGGAAATCTAGTAGTGTGAATCGGTTGTGGGCTCATTATTCAAGGTTCACTAAATATGCTCCATGGGCTCTGACCAGAGTAGTTGCTGCTGGATCTCTGTGATCTATGTCCCAGCTTTACCTCTTTGTATCTGTATCTGTTCTGTCGCATTTCACCTATCCTTCACCTCCTTGTGTTCATCCTGAATGTTCGGTCTGTGTAGTAGAATATAGATACCATGGCCCTAAATAAGCTTTATCAGAGCATTAAAGGTTTTTGCACTTTTGGTCCATCACCATATAAGCTGCTTTAATATTTTGAATTAGGGTTGAATGTTTTCTGTGCAGGAAGAAACAGTAGTCTTGGTGAGAGGAAAAAGTACAAAGTTGTTAAGGTATGGATAGAATGGAAGTTTGGGGGCACAATCCAGCCACCATTGAAACCAGTGGGCACTAAAGCATATGTAAATCTTACCCATTGAAATCTGTAAGACAAAGGTTGGCTGGATTGGGTTCTGACTCTTTCAGTATAGAAATCTTTCTTGTAAAAAGGGCTGTAATTATATTTTCCTTCTCCTTGCTTCCCTAACTTCTCTCTTTCTTTTTCTATTGGACTACAGTTGCAGGAATGCATTGCAACTCTGCTTAGACTTTACCTTTGCACCTGTCCTTATTTACATACAAAAATCAATTGCTTCACTTGTCTTGCTGAAGTACAGGGTGTGAGCAGAATCTTATCAAAAGCTGTGTCCTGTTTGGACAAGTTGCATTGCCTTGGCAAGAATCCACAGGGTGGAGTGGCTGGGAGGAGGCAGGAAAGTAAAACTGTGTGGCTTGTTTAACACAGAGATTGGGAGAGGGGTGGTGGTGGAATGTTTGCTTACTGGATCATGCCTAATTATTTAGTTTCAGATTACAGACAGCCTAAATACTTTTATCTATATTAAAACAATTTAATGCAAAATAGCACATCTAATTGGTAAAAAACAAAGATTGTTGGTGACCCTTGAAAGGTTGTTTAACATTTAAAAATGAATTGTGACCTCTAAAATAAGGAAGATATTTTATTTATTTACCCATCTCTGTACAGAAAAACAAAGTTAGTCATATGAAACTCAAAATATTCCAACACTCCCCCCCAAAAAATATGATTTTATAACATATCTTCCTTGCAAACATTTCTCCTTTTTAGCTAGTAGGGAGGTGTTTTACCTCTTATTACCTTATGACTATCCTTTTACTTATTGTTGATGTGCTATTTGGTACAGTTGCAGTTGTTTAATTCCATTCTTACCTGCATGCAATTACTCAGATCTTAGTCTAACAGTGCAATCCTGCGCAAGTTCACGGCGGCGGAGCGAGTGCTCCGCCAGCAGAAGCCGCCGCGAACGTGCCATAAAGCACGTTCGCAACGACTTGGGAGTAAGGGTTGCCGGCGCAAGGCCACCCTCACTCCGTCACCAGGACGTCCCCACCGCTGCCGGAGGCAGGTAAGAGATCCCCCGGCAGGGGGCAGTCCGGGCGGTGAGGGGGGGCATTGGCTGAGCCGGACTGGGAGGGGGCGGGGATGGCGTCCTCACTTAAAGTTGTCGATAGGTTCTTCTTGGAAACTGCAACTTTAAGCAAAACGACTTATAATGAAACCAATTTTACATAGGCTGATTGATAAACGTAAACGTTCCTATGGCATTTCCCATCAACTTTAAAACGAAACAACTTTAAATGAGGACTTGGTGTACATTAAATAGGACTTACTGTACATTAAATGTTCCTTAGTAGCTCACTGGAAAGACAACTGATTCTGAACCCCAAGTTGTGGTTCAGGTAAATATTGTACAGGTGTCCCCCACTTAACAACGGGGATACGTTCTGAAATCCTCGTCATAAAGTGAAGCCATCATTAAGCAGGTCTTGCTTTGCTTTGAAGTTTAGCACTGTGCTTAAAGCCCCAGCGTTAAACATCCAAGCTCTTCTCTTGTCCACCAGCTGCTTGGCTTTAGATAAGGGCTTTGGAGTTCAGCACTGGGGCTTTAAGCACAGTGCTAAACTTCAAAGCCCTTATCTAGCACGAAATAGCTGAAGAGCTGGGGATTTTAAAAGATGCGTCTTTTTAAATCCTTTGCTCTTTTTTACTGGGGAGCTCCATCATATATCCGGATCATCATTAAGCGATTCATCATTAAGCGGGGGACACCTGTATTGGAAATGGAACAGATGTAAAGGTTTAAGCCTTGTCTAAGACTTGCATTGGTGGCTGGCTTGGCTTCACCAAATGTATATTGCAGAAATATTTTTCCCATGCCAGCCACAACTAGTTAGCAGCACGGTCTCAGCCCCTAATACATGATGTATGCAAGAAAATCTACTCAGCCTGAAGAAAATGTTCACTTCCTGTAGTGAACACATATCGACATTATTTGAAAAACCTTTTCAAGCTGAACTGTATTGCATGTAAGAATTTTGCGCTCCACATAATCTCTCTTGACTTTAGCTCTTAGAGAAGAGCCATAGGTCAGTGCCAGAACACATATTCTAACTGAATATCTCTAGTTCAGGGATACTGAACTAGGTCCCTAGTTCAGTCCCCTGGCATCTCCGGGGACTGGGAAAGAGTCCCTGTGTGAAACCCTGAAGCACTACTGCTGATCAGTGTAAAGTCCTGACCTATAGACCAATGGTCTGACCCAGTATAAGGCAGGTTCGTATATTCATATCCATAGGTATAGGGATCGCGTGGATATGTTTTGTATGAACAGGTGTTTTCAGATGTACATTTTGCAGCTGCCACAGTTGTGGAAATTCAAACAGATGGGATCCACAGAGTACCAGTTCAAACAATACACTTCTCCATGCAGTGTTGATAACACAGATGAAGTAGGGAGAGATCATCAGAAAACTCCTGACTACTCAGCCCCAAGTCAGTAGAATGTGCTGAATGATTAAAACTGAAACTCCAGTCAAAGACACACATCAACTACTTGTGTATAGCTCAGGTGGTTAAAATTTTGAACAGTTAGCGGAAGTGCAGAAGTTCAAGCCTCAATTGGGGGAATTAAATAAACTCTGCATGGCTGCTTATTAAAAGATCTCCTCTGTTAAGCCAAAATAAGAAGTCATTGGCAAGGTAAATTTTTGATCAGTACTGGAAACTGGGAAAAGCAGTAGCATTTCAGGAGAGCAGATGAGCTTTGAAAATGATGTTCTGAAGAGCTGGGTCCTAGAGTCTGTTCTGTGGTATCTCACCGTGCATACACTCTCACACCTGTTCCACTCATGTAATTTTTTCTTACATAAGGGAAGGGGGGATTGCTTAGTGGTATAGCACATGCTTTGCATATTTAAAGTCTCAGGGTCCAGTCTCTGGTTAAAGCACCTGGGGTAACAGGGCTGATAAAAAATATCTGCTTAAGAAGTCAGGGAGCTGCTGCTAGTTCGGGTACCCATAACTGGACTCAATGAACTATTATGGCTTGACTCCCATCATGTGCTTCATCTTTGCAACCTAAACCCACTGAATCACTTGATCAGGTAAAGCGTAACCAAATTCCTGATTTTAAAGTCTCCCACTTGAAAAATTTGCTGTTGTACATTTTCACGTAAAATGGAAGATGAGAGCCAGATTTTGTAATCATTTCAGCAAAAATGGCAAATGTACCTCAAAGTACACCAGATAAGTTTACTGTCTCTCTTTCTATACCAGCTCTTCCCATAGAGTTTTTTTTTTAAGAGGGAGTAGTCTGGGTAAAATTATTGTATTGGGATTTCCGTTTTATCAATTGATACTGTTTTAAAGTATAAACAAGGTATTTTCCACTATTACAACTTTTTCATCTCCTTTGGTTACAACCTCCCCCCATCCACAACTCTATTACAGGCTTGACTTACTGTTTACTCAGTGCTACATGATGTAGTGTGACCTAGCTGTGCTAGTCTGTGGCAAAACCACAAAGTCTTGTAGCACCTTAAAGACTAACAGCGCAATCTGACTTAACGTTTTTGCCTGTGTAACCAGCAGCGCAGCGAGAACGGGAGGCCCCAGAACGGAAAAGGGATTCAAATCCCCTCCAAAAGAGGAATTCAAAGGGGATTTGAATCCCTTTTACATTCTGGGGCCTCCCGTTCTCGCTGCGCCGCTGGTTACAACGGCAAAAAAGTTAAGTCGGATTGTGCTGTAATACATTTATTGAAGTTCTTGCAGTATGGGTTGTCAGACTCATTAGTGTCACACTTTAGAATCTACTTTGGAACCTGCTTATCTACCTTTTAAAATGTTCAGCTTTTGCTGTTTGTACATTAGATGACAACCAGAAATAGTTCAAAAGCAATTTTAGTTCACTGTTGACTTCTATGCTTTCTCACAGTGAAATGTACCTGAATATCACACAATGGAATGTTCTGTTGTATATTTCTAGCGCCACCTATGGATTCAAATTGAATGTGTAACTCTTAGTAGCTTTACATTGTCTAGGATAGGATTGGTTAAGTACAGGTGTGAGCACATAGGTCAGCACTTGGGGCCCTGGCAAAAATATATCACGAACCAGAATGCTGCAGACAATTTGCATATGGAGTTGCCTGTAAAGTATTTAACTTGCATGTAATTTTTGTGAACAAGAATGCAGACTATTGCTGGTGTGCATGTGTATGTGCATAAGAGATGTGCTTTATCTTTTTATACGCACACAATGCTTGTGCTTTGTGTTTAAAGCTGGATAGTGTAGATGCTAATAGGTGGCCATGATCCACAAAAACATTCTTTCATGACTAAGTGTGGGCTATGGGTCTGGTCTAACATGTACAAATACTGTATTCATTGAAACTCCTCACATTCCAAAAGTGTTTGCATGGTAAACTTCCCAGGAGAGCATTCCCAGATGGCCATGTATCTCAGATGTAAAAAAATATTGCTAGAAAGGATTTACATAGTCAAAAGAAATTTTCAAACCCTTTTGTTTATAATATTTCTATCCCACCTTTCTCTCACTGACGTGGGCATCCAAGGCAGCTAGCATAAAATATACATAGTAAGACAATAAAATAGAACTCAGTTGAACTCGGTGGGACTTTTGGATAGATATGCATAGGATTGGGCTGTAAGACATGGTGGACGTGAGCAATTTTATCTGTGAAGTGCCTAGTAAACATGTCACAGTGAGCAACCATACACTTTTCTCTTGCAGCCCCAAAGGGTCCAAATGAAGCAGGCTCTATACCACAAGAAAAGTGCAACTAGACAGCTCTCTGCAATCGTGATCATGGCAGAGAGAAAAAAACCTTTGCTGCCATCACTGCCACGGAATAGGCTCTAATATGAGCTTTAACTCATGTTTGAGCGGACTTGTCATGAGTTTCCTCCACCGTTGTTCCAGGTGTCTGCCAAGTCGTTTCATTGCCTGAAGCTCCTCAGTGAAGCAAGTAGCCACCTTATCTCTTCAACAAGGCCAAGGCAGCTTGGGAGCAATCTGATCCCCTGCTCTATCCATTTCCTTAATCCAGAGGTCAATCAGGGCTTTGGATGAGTCTCCGATCCTAGTAGCAGGAAAATCCCTCATAGCTCTCAAGAATCCATCAGGATCCATCAGCCTCTGGGGCAGACCATACAATTGGGTCCCCTGTTGCAAATGCGCCATAAATCGTGTTTGCAACGCCCGGCGAGTTAGGGCCGCCCGGGCAAAAGCTGGCAGCCCTCACTCCGCCGGGGGACCGTCCCTGCACCCGCCGGAGAAGGTAAGCCCTGCACCAGCCGGTGCAGGGGAGGGCGGACCGGGTAGCGAGGGACGGTGGTCATTGGGCGAACCAGGCGAGGAGAGGGTGGGGATATTGGCAGCACACTCTGCTGATATCGCAAGCCCTCTCCAGCCCGGTTCGGCCTTGCGCCCCCGGCTTGAATGTATGCCAGATTCAGAGCTGCCGTATATTTGAGTAGGCCCATAGGGCCTCAGCCGCCTTGCACCCGGGGAAGGGGACTAGGGTCCCTTTCGTCCAAGGTGCTTCTGGGCTGCCCCAGGGCAGCCCAGAATGGCCGCAGGATATGCCAGCCGGCCCTTTAGGCCGGCCACGTATCCTTACACAGGATTGGGCTGCCCGTCTAATATGTGCCTTACCGCCTGTGTCTGAAGACTGAAATCAAGTGAGACGGTTCCATGGTGGCCATGAAATCCTGAGCTGTACCACTCCGAGGGCCCCGGCATGGACATTGAAGTCCTCCAACACTACCAGTCAGGTGCATCAGTCCCATGAAATAAATGGATACAGTATTATGTCTGTCCTTGTGTAATATTTGCCATTCCTATACATAAAGATTTTGCCCATCTAAAGCATTATTCCTTTCTCCCCTGTTGTTCTTTTCCTGTTGACTCTTGGCAAGTGTGGCAAACCATTCTTGGATATTTCAGAGATTGCAATATTATATTACAAATAAGCTTGAGTTGGGCAACATGATATAGGAGTGGCTCTTTTCCTTTGAACTAAATTGGACTGCTGAGGGCACAATCTTACATTTTTACAGTTGCTACAAACATAATTGCTGAGTTGTCCTACTTAATAAAACCTTTCCTTTGAGAAATAATTGCAATGTCAGTTCTGACTGAGTCCTGATTAGCAGTCTGCTGATCCTTTCCTAATTAGCTTGTTTTTCTTCATTTAAAAAAAAAAGAATTCTCTTTCTGTAACTTGAAGTAATTATTGCTGGCAACCATAGTACTTGCATCTTTTTCCTGACTCTGACTTTGGTTTTCAGATCATTTACAGAAATCTGAAGTGACCTGAAAATGATACAGAATTTTGTAAGGCTGTTTATGTTCCCACTGTTCAATCTCTTTTTGAGACTTGCTCTTTAAGGACCTTAACATTGATATTGTGAAGGAATCCTGCACATAGTTAGGCCGGCGGAGCTCCGCTGGCATAAGGAGTTGCAAACATGTCGTAAAGCACGTTTGCGGCTCCTTCAAAGTAAGTAGCTTCCTGTCATTGGGAGTCTCTCTAGCATGCAGGCTGCTTGCCTGCTCTGTGCAAGGAGCCGGCTTGTCGTTTGCCTAAAGGAAGAGATGTGCTGGTTTCACGCCAGCACTGGACACTTAATGAAGGTACTGGGCACGAGGGGGCTATCTGCTATCCACGGATAAGTGAATCCGTGGATAGCAGATCCGCGGGGGGGGGGGCTGTATATTTACCCTCTTTTTAATTATAAGCAACCTTGTTAGCATTATACTGTAAACTTAAAGGAGTTTTCTGAAACTATTCAGAAATATCGCATACTATCCAAATGTATGAAGAGGTATTACACTTAAACTTGCAACCTAAAATCATTAAGTAAGGACAATCTTGTGACACAGTTAAGAGAGCAAATGTGGTCTGAACTGGGACATTTCAAGTTCAAATCTTGCAAACTCGCTAATTGTCTTGGGCATGCCATTATTATCTCAGCCTGAGGTACTCTTCCCATTACCTCTGTTATGTGGAGATATTATACCATATAGTAGATCCTTATTGGATTTTTCTAAGGATTATTGAGATAATGCCTGGATAGTGCTTTGCGTCACTTGGAATGTAGTAAATTTAGCGCTAAATCGTTTTATAATGCATTTTAATAGGTTTTTTAAAACTATTTCTTTTCCTCGTGTTTTTAGAGTCCTGGATAACAACACCACAAGTAAAGTTGAACTGAGAAGATGCTAATGTTTGACCCTGTCCCTATCAAGCAAGAAGCAATGGAACCAGTTCCAGTGGTCAGTCTTTTTATACGTGTTAAAACTTTTAAACTGTTAGTCAGACTAACTTTTTATACAGTTTGTCTGAGTGACAGTTGCACCTAATGACACAGCACTGAATTTCCTAAGGAACAAAAGCATTGGCTATCAATGGAAGGGTACTTATAACTAAAAATAGTAGAGGGAGGTGCAGTTGTAATGAACCACAGCGGAGGTGAAGGTACTAACTGCCTCTGTCATCACAGTTTCACTGAGTTTCATGCAGTGCTGGCTCATGCCCTCACGCTGCCTGAATCCTCCCCTTCTTGCCACCCCTTTACTCGCATGCTCACTCCCCCATGGATAATGGCAGCAGGAGACAGCAAGTGCCCCCTGTGGCTAGAGGCACTCTAGCCACATCAGGATTAGGGGTCCCAGTGGAATGGCAAGCTAGAGTGGACAGATGGGTTAGGGTTTGTCTGTTTGCTGCTCCTGCAGTGGTGCTGCTCCATGCAACCATTTCAGG
Source organism: Plestiodon gilberti rubricaudatus (assembly GCA_026170595.1). Taxonomy (NCBI): domain Eukaryota; kingdom Metazoa; phylum Chordata; class Lepidosauria; order Squamata; family Scincidae; genus Plestiodon; species Plestiodon gilberti. Next base: position 72,836,774 of record JANXHW010000005.1, read on the forward strand.
TTGTTTTATGGCAACACACACACACACACACACACACACACACACACACACACACACACACACGGGTACAGTATTAATTTAAAAAAATGTACCTCCATCAGCCCATGTTGTGCATTTAGGCACACATCTAGTTTGGCCCTAAGGTAGCCACCTTTTTTTTCCTGACAGAAACTCTGTGCCTTTAATTTGGCACATGCAGGGTCTTGTTTTTCTGCATGCACATGCAGCAATAATAGGAAATGCTGTGCCTCTTGAATTTCTTCCTGTCGTGCAACTGTTTTAACAGCACAGGACTTTGGGGGAAGTGGCAGTCCTGTAACCAATACTACTTAACAACTTCTAGGCCTGTACATTTGAAGTCTTTCTATATTTGGTGCTGTTAGCATTATTGGTACAGCCTGTGTTTTCATTTCATGTTGATGTTTGAGAATTACCGTCAGAGCTATGACGGAGGGTATAGGAAGGAGGAAGCACCTTGGCACTGTTCAAGGAAATAAGCTTACTCTAGGATGTTCTAAGGCGTATCTGGTGCCATAAGCCTGTTTGCTTTGTTTGCCTCTGTATACTTGGAAAATAGTCACGAAGGGAAAAAATGGACAGAGGATTGTATTTGAAGGCTTGCTGGTAATGAGAAGCTTATAAAATTAGATCATTTCTGTGTATTGGCTGTTGATAGTCCTGCCAACAGTGGTTACGCTTATACAAGACGTAAGGGTCACTTTGAGGCCCTATGCACAAAGTTGCCATGGTTATTACTCTTTGTTACTCTTTTATTATAGAAAGTCTCCAAAATACAATGTTGAGTTTAAAAAAAAAACTTTTTGAAGCAACCAATATATTTCTTTACCTGGATATTTTTTCACACACATATAAAAATATATATTCTATTTTTGTTGCTTTACAATTTAAAGTTGAATTGGTTTTAGAAGTTAAGGTGTTGTTGTTTTTTAAAGTACCTCCTTCATTTCACACTTATCAAGATAAAGAGCTGCCCTACAGTTAAAGGAAGTGAATGTCTCCTTAGATAAGCAGTGTGGTTTTTTTTCCAATGCCAGAAGGGAGCCGTGTTTAAACTATGTTTGAGTAGCTGCAGGCCTACTTCTAGAGAGAGACTAGAGGTAATTCACTAGAAGTTAAGTGAGAATCTACCAGCAGGTAATTACCGCCTATCTGGTATAACATGGGTCCATCTAGCAGTTGTCTCGAGGGTAAATGTTGCAACAGCTCTACATGAGCCCAAGTGCTCCCTAGCTTTGTGTCTGCTCATTCAACCCACCCGTCACATCTTTACATTATGTTGTCATTCATTGCTTGAAGAATTTGCTGCCAAATTGGCACTGTTCAGTGACACTTAGGACAGCTCCGAGCACATTCCAGCACATTAATGCAGAGTGTATTTCATTACTGCTGGCCAAAAAGGTTGGCAAGCCACAAAAAGGGAGATGAGCCAGGTTTGTGGAAGTATATCCCACTGAGTTCAGTAGGACTTAACTATAGGCATTGAGGTGAACTTTTAACTTGTTAACTTTGACCACTTCAGCTGCAAACTGGTATCGTCTCATTTTAGAGAGACTTGTGGGCATGGCCTAGCCATTTGGTACGTCACCCTGAGAACCTTCCATGCTGACAACCTGATAGTAAACATAATTTACTTGGAAGTACTGTACATTCCACTGTTTTCAGTGGAGCTACTTTCAAGTATGTATACTTAGGACTATTGTATATTCTAAATGTGCAAAAGTGTCTTGAACAAACGCCTCGCAATTCGGGAGAAAGGGCTATTTTTTCCCTTTATCCAGTGCCACAGTTGTAGTGTAAGTTGGGGGCACCTGCAGCTGGTTTTTTAAGCAAATGGGAAATTCAATTGTGGTTCTTATTTCAGATTGCTTGTATTGGTCAAGCAAAGGTATTGCTTGATTAAATAAATACTTGTTTAACATGCAGTATTTTACAATTACGGGTTCAGACGCCATGTAGAAAATATATACTCTTGAAGTCTTTAATTCCTTCAATTACCGCACCGCGGGTTTCCTTGTCATAGGCAGCCACGGACGGACATAATTCATTAAAAAGTTCCAAGATCGAATTTGTCCGTACGTGGCTGCCTACGACAAGGAAACCCGCGGTGCGGTAATTGAAGGAATTAAAGACTTCAAGAGTATATATTTTCTACATGGCGTCTGAACCCGTAATTGTAAAACACTGCATGTTGATCGCTGGCCATGAGAGCTTCCGCAACAGATTAAATACTTGTTTGAAATTTATATGATTAATCAACTATCAGTTGATCAGTTATATTTGCATATGAATGCTTTTTTCCTCAAAGGATGCATGCATGGGTTGCTAGAAAGGCATGTGCCAGCAATTAATGTACAGTGAACCCTCGATTTAACAGACAGGAAATAACAGAAATTGTCTGCTTCTTTAAAAACTAGTCATATGTGTTTTGCGCTTGCGCATGTGCATTGTCATAAATGCATTTGGATTTAAGACTTTTGACTCGTCTCCCCCCCCCCATTAGTCCATTAATTTAAGGGTTTGCTGTACATACTAAAAATTACTCACAAATTACCAAAAATCTGTCACCCAGTTAATTAGGGGTACCTCTTTAATCCATTGAAAGATTTCTAATCAGTCGCCTAATTATCAATTAAACTTTGCAGTCATAGTCCAAACAATTTAAGTTAACAAAACATCTCATTGCTCTTAATGGGATGTGCATCTGGACAGGGTTTAAAGTAGACAGGTTGCAGCTAAGCTCCAGGAAACTCTATTTAGGAAACCATTTAGGTATTAACCATTTAGGTATGCCTAAATGATATATGATTTAGGTATACCATTTAAGTATCTAACCATTTAGGAAACTCTAGCGTGATATACATTATCTGCTCCTGCAGTCTACTAATTGGTCAATCGGGGGGGGGGGGGGGACATGGTGGCTAATGCACAGTGTTAAGTGTCCAGTGTGGGACAAGTAGTGGAATGTTTTTGCCTTTGGGCAGGAGCTTCGAGAAAACTATCCTCAGTTCTTTCAGCCTGATGATTCTAATCAAGCTGCCGTTTCTTGCAGTTTCATAAATTGTCAAGAGGTCTGTTTTCCTGCTCTTAAAACCATAGTTCAGGGGTTCTCAACTGGTGGTACGCATACCACTAGTGGTACACGGACCGCCATTTGGTGGTATGCGGGCCCGGCCCCTGGCCGCCAAGATGACAGCCAACAGGGCTCCCATGCTGGAACCCTGGAACTGTCAGCTCGAGCTCTGCAGATCTCGATCGCGTGGGTTTCCAGGGCCGGAAAAGGCCCTTGTGCCCTTAGCTTACTTTTATAGGCCTCCAGCGCAGCAAAAACCCAGAAGAAAGTGCCGATGATGTCATTGGCACTTAATTCGGTGGTATGCGGGGCGGCCGCCCAGGAGGAGGTACACCCTACGGCTGGGGTTGAGAACCCCTGCCATAGTTGATGTCCTTCTAACATATATGTCCTGGATACAAAACGTAATTGGGTGGGTGTGTGCACACTCTATCAGTTTATATTAAGACTTGAGATCAGAAAAATAAACAAATTGCTGTACCTTAGCTACACCATATGGGTGTAGTTTTTAAAGGATTTACAACACATATTCACATAATAGGAGAGACACACCCAGAGCATTTTGTCATCTTTCTTTTGGACCATGTATTTGTGGAATTGTTTGATAACATGATTGATAACTATAACATAGATCTAATTACAGTGTCACCTGAGTTCCACCCTGTTGACTACATGTAATGTAAAATGGTTAATATGCTGCTTTTATGTTGGGGTAAACAATTCTTCCCTATTGCAAAATTTGGTAGAAAAACAGTTTGCTACTAATAGTCAATGCTTTTTGCTATATGAGCAGTGACCACCTTGAGGGCCTACATTTGGTATAAAGGTGGGGTGTACATGCTTTAAATGAAATAAGTATACAAACCTGTCTTAGGAACGTAGGGCCTTACCAGAGGTTATAGAGGATTCACGAATCTTCCTTACGGATGGAGGTGATTAGGCATTGGAGAATGGTGAAGTTGCAAGAGGCCTGCTGTACCTTGCCTCCCTACAAGAGAAACTAGACAGCGAAGGCATTTCCTGTATAGAATGTTGTGTTGAACCAAATATGAGACACTCTCAAATCGCAACAGGGGTGTTATCAGATAGATAAGTAGGATCAGCATAGGTAGCCCAGTGCAAATCTGTCACTGTAATGACAGACACTCCATGCTAGATTGTACCTCTTCTGCTTAGCCTGCCTTTACTTGTTGAGACTATAACCACTGAGAGACATTTCTGTCTGAACAAGCCTTAAGGACTTGGTTGCAGTGGGTGAGGAGACCTCAGATTATTTTGTTTATACTAATATTTCTATGCCTACTTTCTCCTCCTTCAGGGGGATTCAAGACGTCTTACAAATTCTAATAAAAACATGTTAACAGTACATAACTAAAAAACAAAAACCAGCAGCCAACTCAAACCAGACCAGTGGGGCATATCTAGATTACACTAAGTGCCTGGCAGAATGAGAACATTTTCATGTTCCAGCAACAAACAAACAAAAAACACAAGGTGGAGGCCAGATAGGTATCCTTTGGCAGGGAGTTCCACAAGATAGGTGCCACAACGGAGAAGACCTTCCCACGTGATTCATTATGTTTAAGTGTAATATACGAATCTTGCCGTTTTGCGTGTGTAGCTCTTCAGAATTTGTGAGTTCATAATGATAAAACTGGTGATGATGAAAACATATGTAGCAACTTATTTCAGGTTAACACACCACAACTGTCTCTTTATGGAGCGTCCATATGTGGGTGGAGATCACAAATGTGACCTGATTAGCTGAGCTTTGTCCTAGATGTGCCAAGTGGAGAAATGTAGCAACTCCTAGTTTTATTTTGGTAATATTTTTTTTTCCAGCTTACATGTATTTGAAAAGCAATTTTTGGTCAAGATAGGCATGGAAAATCCCAGGCACTTGGTGAATGCCTAAAAGCATAATGAAATATATTTGACAGGCTTCATCCCAAATGCTCCATCAGTATTTCCATACCATCATAGTGTTTGCGCATAGGAGCAGGACTGAGAGACCTCTCTGAAGAACGTTCTCTATGCCAGGCTTCAGAAATTAATAAATTTGGATATTTCTGTGGAAGCGCTTCATCTTTCAGTCCTTTGCACACTTACTTGTAAGTAAGTTCCACTGAGCAGTTTGAAACATACTTCTGAGTAAATATGCATACAGGGGCTGCTTGCCAGGTTCCCTGTTGCTGAAAGAGACTCGATGATTTGTTGTTTCACCTTCTTGAAAAGCTACACTGGTACAAACTGAACACTTGGATCCCCCAGTTTTCTGCGTGTCCAAATTGAAGCTTCATTACTTTGCATTTCTAAAACTTGTTGATATCTAACTATACTGGCTTGTAATATACCTCCTGCCTGCTTCCTTTAAAAAAATCATTAGTACAGCTATTTTATATTTAAATAGTTTGGTCTTAAATTATACTTTCTCTCTGAGCTTCTGGTTGCCTGATAGAGAACCACTGGAAGTAGAGTTTGCCATGTACTTCTTTCTGCACTGTTGCTAAAGTGTGCAATGGTAGAGAATCTGCTTTGCATACAGAAGGTTCCAGGTTCAATCCCTAACATTTCCCAAGTAGGACACAGAAAAATTTCTGGCTGAAGCCCTGGAAAGCCTTTAATGATAGTGCACTAGAGGGACCAATGGTCTGATTGGCAGTTTCCTAATCTTCCTAATCCAAGAACAAGCCTTTATTGGCTGCAGGTTTTACAGCTGTGTTAATTTTTATAATTGTAGCTTAATTTGTTTTTATATGAATTTGGTAATGTCTTCATAAACTACCCTGAGAATGCAGTTCAAGGTGCCCTATAGAAATGTCGTAAATCGTGACCCACCAGGAGAACCGGATGCTGTCCCCTGCCACCTTAAGGGTTTAGTGCGACAGTCGCCAGACTCGCATACCCTTTGTGTGTGGCAGGAAGAAGTTTTCAACTTTCATTGTAATTTAGCACAAGCTGGGTTTCCCGTGGTGTTCAAATCTAGCAAATCCTGACTTTCTTTAAATACAGCTTGCAAGCAAGTCAGGTTGAGGTACTGAGATTAAATTATTAATCCATTTATTTGTAGGTTTTAGATTCTATTTTCTTTGGTTTAGTGTTTCCGTCAGAACATTTTTTCTTTTTGCATAACAAACAGCAAAAATGTATTCATTATTTATTTTATTTATACTAAAATATGCTGTTCAGTAGAAATATGAGAAAGAATCTTGGCAAAATAATGCAGCCTCTTCAGACTGGCAGAAAAACAGCTGACAGGTCAATTCTGTGCTAGTATAGCACACACAATGAAAATTATTTATTTAAGAAGTCTGAGAAATTGAAAGCAAGTTGAGTTTTTAGCATACTCAGGGCCCAAGCCTATCCAACTTTCCAGCACCGATGCAGCCCCGAGGTAAGGAAACAAACATTCTCTTACTTTGAGGAGGTCTCCGTGACTGCCCCCCCCAGGATGCAGTGCGTGTCCCGTTGGCATAGCTGCATTGGTGGTGGAAAGTTGGTTAGGATTGGGCTGTTAGGCTGCAATCCTATGCACACTTACCTCAATGGAGCTTACTTCTGAGTAGATGTGCATAGGATTGTGCTGTACATGAATTCTTAAAGTCTCTTTTAATGTTTAGATTTCCTTCCCCCCACCCTCCAAACCAAGAAATGTTCCTCTTAGTTTTCCAATTCAAATCAAGTTCCTCTTAGTATTCCATAGTAGTTATAGCATCTGAAGAAAACTGAGGTGGTATTTAGCTTGCAAGTTTTATTTACAACCTTAAGCATGTTACAGTGGAGACATTTATAGCTATGGTTCTGTGCAGGGTGGTGGTTGTTGGGTTTTTTGGGGGGTGGAGGAGTCTGAATATAAGGCTATGATCTTGAGCACACTTGCCTAGAAGTACATATTAATGAAATCAGTGGGACTTTGGGACTTCCATCTTGCAAACCACATAGTCAGTGGGACCTGAGCTTGCACAGCTAAATACAGATTTTTACAGCCCAACCCTAAACATGTTTACAGTAATTAAAAGTAACTTGCACTGATTTCAGCTAAGTGCTTATGAATGCAACCTTAATTTAAAATGGAAGAAAGCTCTCACTTTGTGGGCGCAATCCTGAAAATCCGGCCATCGCGAACGTGCCGTAAAGCACATTTGTGACAACTCTGGAGTAAGGGAGGCAGGCGCTAGGCCGGCCTCCCTCAATCTGGCGCCAGGACGAACATGCGGCCAGCAGCAGAAGGTGAGCCCGCCGCTGCCGGCCGCGTGGGCAGTCCGAGCGGGAGGGGGCCATTGGCCTAGCCGCCCAGGGAGGGGGCAGGGGATGACGTCGGCCATATCCCCGTCCCCGCCGGGCTGGCTACGGCGTTACACAGCCTCCTCTATTTCCTCTATGGCGGATATCTGAGGAGGCCGATAGGGCCGGCCCCAATTTACACCCAGGGAAGGGGACAAGCGTCTCTTTCCCCAAGTAGACCTCCGGCCCAGTGGCAGAACAGCAGCCGGGGCTCAGGATCCAGTGGGCGGCCCTGGGCCGCCGGCCGGATCCTTAGTCAAGATTGCGCTATGTATCAGATATTTTAATTAGAGTAGTTTTTCTGCTTTCTATAAGTCTTCCATGATCTTTCTAGAAGGCATCATTCAACACATTATTGTTTTAAGCCTTCAATATTACCAAAACAATCTGTATTTGTAAGTACAGTATACATTCATGAATACTCTTGTGTTGCACTGACATAACTATAACTGCATCTTATGTGTGACTAGTAGTTCAAGATCATCTGGCTACATTGCCTGACAAGTTGTACTCCATTATAAAGGATTACAACCCTGAGAGCTCAAGCCTATGCATGTCATCTTGGAAGTAAGTCTGTTATAGTCAATGGGGCTTACTCACAGGTAAGCATGGATTAGGATTGCAGCCTGAGTTAGACACGTAGGCTTGTATTGCCATATCTGACCCTTGCATTTTGGATTATCTGTTTGTCTCCATTCCTGCTCCGGTTTCCATGTCCCAACTCTGCCCAGTTTTGCGTCACACAGCAGCTTTGTTTGATGCCTCTGTGCCTCGATGGTTGACAGTGGCTCTTTAGAGAGCATAGCAATGACGGTTGACTGTGCTGTGTTGTGTTCGATGAATAGTGTTCCAGGAATCACTATTCCTATTGGGTGAATAGTGTTCCAGGAATCCTGCTGGTCTTGAACCATGCTTGCTTGGTTAAAGTGATTGTGTATTTAGACTTATCTCAGTGGATTTGCCTAATTGTGAACACTTAATACTACTGCATTCCTAAACCAGGTGAACTTTGTTTTGTAAGATAGTCATACAAGATTGGGCCAGCGGGTGGCGCAGCGGGTTAAACCGCTGAACCATAAGCTGTCGATCGAAAGGTCGGCAGTTCGATTCCCATGACGGGGTGAGCGCTCGTTGCTTGGCCAGCTCCTGCCAACCTAGCAGTTCCAAAGCATGTCAATGCAAGTAGATAAATAGTTACCGCTTGCGGGAAGGTAAACAGCGCTCCGTGTTCCAGCTGCATGATACGCGCTGCGGCAAGGAGAGTCATGCCGGCCACATGACCACGGAGGCTTCTTCGGACAACGCTGGCTCTTCGGCTTTGAAATGGAGATGAGCACCACACCCTAGAGTCGGACACAACTGGACTTAATTGTCAGGGGATACCTTTACCTAATACAAGATTGAACTTGGGCCTTATTGCTGCAGTTTAATATAATGCCTTGTTCGGTGCACACATCCATGCCTTGATAACTGGGACCAGCCTAACTGCACAAGCACCCAAGCAAACTTTGGGCAGCAGGGAACCACTGTGCAATCCATGAGGTGTTCTAGAGAATGCTAGAGCGTATGTACTTGGAGTGCCTTGAGCCAGTCCTGAGAGCTCATAAGTGCTTGGGTGCTGTTCATCATTATTCTCTCTTTTCATTTGATCACTCAGAACTCAAATTATTCTATCCTTGCCTTATAGTTATTTAGGCCATAACAGACACAAGATTAGATATGATGTATGTTAGAAGAGGGAAAAATACTGAAACGTTAATGTCTGTGAATTTATTGAACCTATTGAACCTATAGTAAATAACATGAATAACTTGCTGTAGATGTCAGTGTTATGTCCTACTTTTAAGTTCATCTAAATGTTACTTTCACAGATACGTTGTGGCTTAATGTTTGTTAATGCAGTTAACATTAATGGAAAGCATTTATGTTGTTAGTTGCAGTGAGCAAAATTCATTCAGAAAGTCGGAATAAGCCAGAAGCATGAGGCCTGAGAACCATAGCCAGTCAGCTTTTCTACAGGCCATTGTAGCCTCATGCTTTACTGCTCTGTGGCAGCTTGACCATCAATCAGTTGTTCCAAGGAAAGGTGGTGAAGTTTTATGAATGAAAAACCTTAGCAGAGCTTTGCATTGCCATGTACCTTAAAGTAAAATTGGAGATTGTTTACTGCAAATAATTGCCATGAGGCATGTCTTCCCATGTCTTCCCATATTTATCAAAGGTACCAGATTAATCATACTAATTTTCATAAGCCAAAATGCTGGCCTGCAATAAAATCAAATCCATAATGTGGCTTCACAGACAGTGAACATGAGGGACCAAGACTGACCGTGCTGAAGGTAGTTGTGCGGAAATATGTTCTCACATAACCTGAATTATGACTCTAGTTCCACTCTTTCAAATACAGAGTATCTCTCTAGAATAGATTTTAATTTGCCTTTGTATTTAATTCCATCATCCTGTAACAGAATCTATAGATCCATAAATAATCCCTGTTTTCAAAAACGTTTCTATTTTTGCGTGTTTCATATCATGGCTTCCATTTCATCTTATCTTTCTCTCTATGTCCCCCACCCCCCTTTCTTCATTATAGTCATTCAACTCTGGTTACATGGATCAGATGAAGCCCAACAAATACAGTGTCATTTATTCTACACCAAATATGATGCCCAATAAATTCTACCAGATTCCAGAAGGATTGTGCAATGGCGTACAAGTGGAGCCTGTTGATCTCACAATGAACAAGAGGAGTTCACCACCTTCTGCTGGAAGTTCTCCTTCTCCTTTGAAATTCCAGACTATACATAGGAGAGGCTCACCTGGACTAAATCTGCACTCGCCTAGCCCGCCAATGAAGAAATTGACGCCACCTGGAATACAACCATTTACTCATATGCCATTAACTATCCCTCCAGTGATGGCAGCTCTTTCGCGCCATGGACTTCGAAGCCCTGGGATTCTTCCAGTTATACAACCAGTTGTAGTACAGCCTGTCCCTTTTATGTATGCCCCTCACCTCCAACAGCCTATTATGGTGTCCACAGTTCTTTCAGAAGAATTGGAAAATCCAAGTAGCGTGCCAGGTAAAACTTGTTCTTGTGGCCTTTCCTTCCCATTTCTTGTTTTAAAGATAAATCAAGTTAGGATAATTAAATTATTTTTTATCAGGACAAATTTGCTGCTCTTTATCTTTCACAGTGGACTGTAGGGAATAGAGTGTTGGACATAGGCAGGACTTGGGGGAAACCCAGGCTCAAATACTAACCCAAGCAAGATGTTTGCTGGATGAACTTGGGCCCAATCTATGTAACTTCCTTTGTAGAGTTGTTGTGAAGATAAATTGAGGGTGGGGAAAGAAGAAACTATATAGCTGCCCAGAGCTACTTGAAAGACGGGTGAGATAAAAATGTAATAATAGCATTGCAAAAAAGTCCACAGATGTTAACTAGTCCATAAAAATATTCAGTAGTCTGTCTTCTTGTAATATCTGTGCTAGTCACATGTGGCACACCAGTAACCTGCTAGGGGGAAGGGAATAACAATCTCTTTTCCTGTTTATAAGACTTTTCTGTCAACTGGTTCTTACATGCCACAAGTTACTAAATAAAGTAATATTACATGTAATAGCACAGTAGTTCAATGGTATAGATTTGCACAGATAAAATAATTCTGTTTGCAAATCTTATAGAAGGAAGTAAAAAATGGAAATGTGTTTGAAGTCGAATTTCTTCCTTTACCATTTACTTTTTCCTTTTCTGCAGTTCCTGTAATTGAATCTTATGAGAAGCCAACATTAAAGAAACTAATTAAAGTAGAACCAGGCATGGAATCCCCTCAGAATGACTACTATCCTGAACAAATGTCCCCTCCATTGATTACCTCGTTGTCACCCCCTCAAGTAATGCTTCAGGAGTAAGTAGCTAACTGGAGTCTTAAAATATCTCACTTGCACAGAAGAATTAAGTATGCTTCCTCATTGTAAGTTAGATCCAAAATAGAAAAACTACAAATTAATTATTTGAAGGTACAAAAGAAGAACTCGCAATCCTTGATTTTTGTCCCCTTTTTAAAAGGACACGAAGTGCTAGATGCAGAAAATAGAGTTAGGACTTCCTGCTTGCGAATTTGGGGGAATGAGAGGCTAGTCTAAAAAATTACGGACACCGAGCCACACCACTGTTCATGGCTACATTAAGGGTTACGATAAAAATAAAAGCAGTTAACTTTCATAATCTGCTTTGGTAGACTCTCCAGCTTGAACTTGCTTCCATTTTTCCCTTACATAAGGCTTTAGGCAAACATGAATGGGCTGCTGAAACCCAAGCATGTAGCACAGCTTGAAATCTTCCCTTTGGTGTTCTTGTTTTACAGGAAATGCCGTTTAACACAGGCAACTATCATAGCAAATGCTCTGAGTGTGGGGGCATGAGAGTGGTTAAATAAACCACAACAAAGTGATTTTATAAAAGATAAGTTTACCTATTTCAGAAAAACCTTCCTGTGCTTAAATATACATATCTACAGATTGCTAAGACTTTTTGTACACCTAGAGGGTTTTTTCCTCCACCAGCACCACCACCCATGGATAGCAAGGATCTGTGGGTACCAGAGTCTACCTGAAAAATGGTGTAAAAAGGGGGGGGAGGTTAAAAAATGTGTATTTTTTACCTTTTAAAAGCAAACCGCTGCATGTTCTTGCTTATAACAGGCTGGAATCACGCTCCAGAAGCCTCTTTCAGGTCATGCGACTCCACCACTCTCTCCCAAAATAGCTCCAGAATGCATTGCAATGCATTCTGGGGTGACCTGGGGAGAGGGGAGTCGTGCAACCCGGAAGAGGCTTCCAGTGCATGATTTTAGCCTGTTGTAAGCAAGAACACACAGCGGTTTGCTTCTAAAAGGTAAAAACCCATGCTTTTTAAACCTTTTTTCTTCTTTTTATAGCATTTTTCAGGTGAACCTCTCGGGTCTGGGATCCACGGTGAGTCAGATCCACAGATCCCGAATCTGCAGATAGAAAGGGTCCACTGTAATGCACTATTTTCACAAGTGGGATCCCATAAATGTTAACTTTTGGCACTATAAGTGCCAATGCTATCATTGTTTGTTGGAGCTATTGAAATAATGCTATCATTGTTTGATGGAGTTGCCATTTACACCTCTCTGAGAACATACTCAATGGAGAAAAGTTACATTGGTGGTGTTTACTGCTGTTACTCAGCCATGTATCTTGTATTTTAGAAATAAATAGAATTTAGCACAGTATATTACTAAAGTCAAAGTCAAAAACCTTTAATTGGCGTAAAAGAACTGTACAGAAAAGAAATGGAGGCCCCACCAACCTCCATCTGTGGCAAGGAGTTCCACAGATGAATTACACGCTGGGTGAAGAAATATTTTCTTTTGTCCGTTCTAACTCTCCCTCCACTCAGTTTTAGTGCATGTCCCCTGGTTCTGGTGTTGTGCGAGAGGGAAAAGAATTTCCCTCTATCCACTCTCTCCATCCCATGCATGGATATGCATAAAATATCTGCTGCCATATATTTGGCTGAGAGCTTTGAGCGCTAAGCACCAATGAAAACTATGCTCTAAATCTACTTATTTTTAAACTGCACACAGATGAAGTACAAAATACAGCCTATTCTAACTGTCCTATTAACTGTCATGCCTTTCAATAGAATCCAGTAACTTCAAAGGATCTACACTTTGAATTCTGCATAAAGCTACAAAATAGCTAAAAATGTAAATTAAGTTTGATTATGGTTCCTGCATGTTAATAGGTCCGACATTTGCCATGTTTTTTGTCTTGTTCTAACTTTAAGATTTTACTGAAGATTTTATCTGTTCTCAATGTGTGTCTACCTTTTAATATTATAATCTAGTCCTAAAACTTGTAAGAGCTGTCTGTTTCCATTGAGCTTGTGTGGTCTTCTGATGGGTCTTCTGATCATTATGCTCGTTAATTTGTGCATCTTACCTGCACAGCACCTTTCAGGATGCAAAAAACCAAGCTATATTCATAAACGCCAGAGAGACCATTTCAGACATCCTGTGGGTGTGACTGACTCTCTCTCTCTCTCCCCCCCCCCTCTACTTTTAGGAATTGACATCAGTAGTGAAGGGAGGCCGCACCCTTTTGTCCGCCCTAAACAGGAAGTTCTTAATTGGTCTCTAAAGGATGAACAATAAAGCCTCTTGAGTTCAGCTTAGTAGGCAAAAGAAGGGATGGATTTAATAATGTGAAAAGGCTGTCAGCCAATTCATTTAAAATTTATTTTCTAAGCAGAAGAGAAGTATGTAAACAAAAGCAATGAAAGTTCACTGGAAGCACTAACTGAGAATTTAGAAAAATCTGAGCTTGCTTGTCTGGGAAACAAGAGCCTGATCTTTAAAATAAATGAAAAATCTTAACATGCTGTGAAGAATATCTTTGGTTTTATTCATTCCAGAGAATGAATAAAACCGCTGACAGGGAAGAGAGCCAAAATATTACCACGAAAGTCCATGAAATTTGCTAAGCTTGCTTGAATTTTTCCACATACATGTAATGTTGTTCATGCTGCCAAAAGACAGAGGGGTAGTGAATAAAGGAGCTTTGTGGTAGAACGCTAAGGAAGATGCTTCTAAGACTATTTTCTCTTTAACCTGTAACTTAACTTCATGTAGGAATCATCCTTCAGTTATAGTTCAGCCTGGAAAGAGGCCTTTACCTGTGGAATCTCCTGACACACAAAGGAAGCGTAGAATACACAGGTGCGATTATGAAGGCTGCCACAAGGTTTACACTAAAAGCTCCCACCTAAAAGCTCACAGAAGAACACATACAGGTATGAAACAGAATCTCAGTAACACCTTTCTTTTTAGTACCTACCTTAACCAGGCTCTGACAATCTAGTTCAATACAAGCTACCGTTTTTCTAGGAAGTTTATCCTACATTTTGACTTTGTCACCTTTAGCGTATAGAATTAGGTTGGGATCTATTTCCTGCTTGAGTATTGGAGCAATAGCTGTGATTACTGCTTCTGTTTGCCATTTCCACCCTATATCATTCGAAAGTATATGACCCAGTGGTACTGAGCCAGGGGCCATTGTGCCCATTCTGGAAGGATTAGGGAGAGACAAAGTAGCCCAACTCCATTTGTAGTACGTCGTAGGCCTATAGGAGCTGCAAAAGTCAGCACAAATACAGATAAATGTGTTTATAATTGTACGTGAATGTCCTGAATAGTAGGACAGCTGCAACAGCCCAAGTTGCTACTGGAGTTAAAATTGAACCACAGGAATGTAAAATATTCTTGGAATTATATATCATTCCAAAGTTCGAATGGTTTTGTTCAAGTAGAGAAGCTATGAACAAAGTAAGATAGCAACCTAATTGTGGCCCAATCTACCCATTAACTACCAGTATTGTTGATGCCAAGAAAACAGCTCCACATTGTCATGTTCCACATCTTAGTGGTAATGCGTCGCTTGGACCATGTGGTTACATGCCACAGCAATATTAGCGGCTCCAATAGAGTGGGGAGCTGGTGGAGGACATAACTACATATGATGCAAGCAATCCATGTGATTGGCACTTTTGTTTCCTTTTGCTGTAAGGGCAGCTTTCAAATAGAGCCCAGCCTACCACTCTCTAATTAGTGCCAAGCCTCAGTATCAGAAACTGTTTCTCGTTTGAGGTTGAGGCCTGGAATTCATAAAGTGGGATGTTTGTCTATATTTGTATTGGTTTAGTTATGTTCCTCTGCACACACAGTTCTGCTTCTCTTTAACTGGCTTATTTTGCATGCCCATGGACTGATGAGTCAATGCAAGTTGCACTACCACACCCTTTTACATCATCGCTAAATTTGTTACAGAGATACAGCGTTACATCTAAATATCTCAAACTCTGTTTCTGAGTGTTCTTTTTAAAGGGGATAGATCCATCGTAAAAGATCCATAGGGAAGCTGGGGGTGGCGGAGGATGGAATGAAGTTTTTTTGCTTTTGCTTTTTAATACATGAGGGAAAAGCTTACCAGCAGAAGGAGACTATAAGGCGTGGCAAAAACACAGCAGGTTACTGATTCTGGTTTCAGAGGGGTAGCCATGCTAGTCTGCAAGAGCAAAGGCGATATGGAGTCTTGTGGCACCTTAAAGACTGCCTAATTTACATGAGATGCATGAAGAGAAATCCTGAGTAAGCTGGTGTATATGCAAAAAGACAAGATTAAAAATAAGTGGCTGGGGTGCACAAGTAGGGAAAGGAGCAAATATTAAAACATTCAGAGGCATGTTTTAAATATGATGGAACGTGGTTTCCTAACAGTGAAACTGTTTGGTTGAGAGGGGTGATCCCCAGAATATAATGGAAAACAATATTTTTAATGAGCTTTTTTTAATAACTGTCTTTTTTTGTCCTCAGGTGAAAAGCCTTACAAATGCACTTGGGAAGGTTGCACATGGAAGTTTGCTCGCTCTGATGAACTCACGCGGCATTTCCGGAAACATACAGGAGTCAAACCGTTCCAGTGCCCAGACTGTGACCGTAGTTTCTCTCGCTCTGACCATCTTGCCCTTCATAGGAAACGCCACATGCTAGTCTGAATCTTTCTTCATTTCTCTACATACTCCTTTTACTTTTTATTTTTAACTTGCGCATTTTGATTTGGATTCAGCTGGCCTGAATCTCTGGATTTATCGCTTCAAAACCTTCCCTATGGTCAGTAATCAATGTTTGCTCGACCCTTCATTGCCCTTGCCACGGGTCAGACCTCAAGAATGTGAACACTTTTTTTTCCCCTGGGGATGCTAAGCAAACCCTGCCTGCCAGCAAGTAGATTAAATTTCTGTGAGACTAGGGGATCTTGTAATCAAGCTGATTAGTTTTGCCATGTAATCAGCCAGCATATATTGATCAAATAGTCACTGTTGGAAATCCAGCCTGCTAGTCCTTGCCAGAGACACTGTGTTCCTGTGAAGGGGCACCCGTCTCCTTTTGATGCTCAGCAATGCAATGAATGGACCCTTTCCAATGTGGTTGGTTATAGAAGCGTGTTCCACAAGACACTTTCTGGACGTTAGAAACAAAAACCCTTACCCTGGGAGTGAATGAAATTCTTGACTGATGTATGGTTGTCAACAGCAGATTTTGTCAATTTATAATGTTGTACATCCTGACCAAAATTGCCTCTCTCTTTTTTGTGGTGTTGTGTAGAATGCTAGCTTCTGTTTGCCTGGATACAGTGCCTCAGATTCATTAAGCAAGCACCTTCACATGGATATTGTTTTCTGTGTCTTGAGTGCAGCTGTATGAATGGGACACACATGGTACTCCTATGATGTGGCATTCAATGATACATGCAATAATCTACCTCACTGAGGAGGTGTGGTAGGTATATTCTTCTCTCATCACTCCTCTGCATTTCCTGTTGCCTAAAAAGCCTCTGACCTTGCCTGGCACTGCTTAAAAACAGCAACCATTTCAGCAGAACGAACCAAATCAGAGCACTGTTAGAAACTAATTCCGTCTGAGACACTACCTTATTTATAAGATAATTAAGAGACAAAATCTTAACTGAAGCACTTCTGTAACACAAAACTTGTCAAAGAATATAACACATGGAAAAGGTACATGTTTTGATCTTTCTCTCTCTCTCTCTCTCTCTTTGATATGGGTTTGTTTGTCCTTTATGTGCGTTCAACAAGAGATCTTCATGAAGTTCCCTAAGTGTTTTGTAATGGAAAGTCTACATTCCCAGTATCGGTGATTAAATGCACATGGAAATATATGCTAACAGAAATCCAACCAGGTTTATCATTTCCTCTAGAGATGTTGCTTAAGTCCACCGGAAGGATTATAGAGACTTGCACAGCTTACCAGGGATCTTATTTTGCAGCATGAAGACTTTTTGTTAGTATCCAGGGTCTTCTGGCTTTGTTCTAACAAAGGAAGGGGAAAACAGAGGTCTGGATCATTAAGTGAAATGAACAAGAAAAGGAAATATGATAGAAGATGCTAGAAAAGAGTTTATTGAAATCAGCCACTGCAGTCAAACACATTAAAGAACCCTTCTGTGGAAGCAGCTCTACTTTTTGAAGACTGTCATAAAGTCGTGTCTTTATACTGGCTTGTAGACTCTGGGTTGTATCCAACAAAAGTTAGTGATGTCTGAGCACTATTTAAATCAATGACAGAAGTTGTGACTAGCAAGTCCCATTAATTCCAGTGGGACCTACAGTGCAATTTTAAACATACTTACTCAGAAGTAAGTTCTACTGTGATCAATGGGATTTCTTCCCAGGTATATGCATTTAGAATTGCAGGCCCAGTCATGACTGTCTTAAGGATGCAGCTTCATGTGTTAGACCTTAATAGTTCATTTCAATAAACGGTTTCCTATCATTTTCTATGATTCTGTTTCCTCTTGTTTGTCCCATGTTTTTAAAGTAATTTTTAGCCCCTGGTACACTTTGCTCTCTCCTATTGAAATCAGTGAGACATAGAAGCCTTCAACTTTGGCTGGATTGTGCCCATTATTCTCAGTGCCAAACACACTTCTCCCTATATTTTGAACAGTGTGTGGTAAAGTTCAGTTTACTGTATAAATCCAGGATACATTTGAGCTGGTTTAAATTACCTTCCTTCCAAGATGGCTCTCATTTTCCTATGCCCTGACTCCTGAGGAAAAATTCACAGTTGATCCAAGAGATCAAAATGAAATTCAAGGGCGCACTGGGGATTAGGCTCCTGGGACTGTTAAATGCCTGTGTCGCACAAGGCAATGATGAAACATTTTGTAGATACATATAAAATTCAAATGTTTTATGAGTTGATTCTGCAGAAAAAGAATTATGGCAAGGTTTCTTCCTGATGATTTTCAGCACAATCCTATGCATGTCTACTCGGAAGTAAGGACCATTGTGTTCAATGGGGCTTACTCCCAGGAAAGTGTGCATAGGATTGCAGCCTTTGGGAGGAAATCAGTACAATAAAGCTTTTGAGATTCTTATGTTCTCTTAAGTTTAAAGCCGAACCCAGAGCTGTGATACTTCACTTTATTGGATATTCAGATGCTGCTGATATGATCTTTCTACTCTAGAAATTAAACTGATAGAGCAAAGGAACCATTGTCTAGTTTGGTGTAATCAATCACTTTTTTCCCAGCTGTGTGTGTGTGTAATTGTTTCTCGATCAGACCTTAGAAAGAGAATTAGGAATTTTCAAGACCAATACTTGGAAAGCATGAGACCAATCCCAGCAGAGCTGTAACACACTTGTCCTGCAATCCTAGGTACCCTTTCCTATGAGTACGTCTCATTAAACACAATAGGACTTCTGGGTAAACAGGCTGTTGCTTTAACATTGGTTTAAACCAGAATAGCTGTACTGAAACTCTTCAAGCCATTCCACATTAATATAAATGGAACCAAAAACTCGCTTCCTGTTGTATTGCCAGGTAAATCTAGAAAATCTCTTCTGTGCCATGTTCATACTACTACTCCTGTTGCTAACATGGAAAACATGTAAACTCCTGTTGCTAACATGGAAAAAAACTGAATGGGGAAAAGCCTCTTAGTTTTCTCTTAGCAACTCAGAAGCCAGAAATGAAGAGCAACTAGAATCTTGATTTGCAAATTATTCCTATTAAATCCTTACAAAAATAATTGTGTTTAAGTAAATATTAAAACCGAGTGACTAAAATATAAATGTCCAGCATATATTGAGTGACTGGAATAGGATGAGGCCCCAGTAAACCTCATTTAACAATCCTGGTATCAGCTCTATGTTTAAGCAGAGCTGAATAGGTGTTTTTCTCATTACATTCCAGATGTTTAGCTGCACTTGGCTCTAAGTGCCTTTGATTGCAATTCCACACACGGAGCTACCACGTTTTGAGCTCAAATTTTATTCTTTGATTTGAATTTTCAAAAGTATCTATTTGCTGTGTTACTACATATTTGTTCATAAAAATGTTTTCTGAAGCGTGTATTTTTTCTCACAAAATACAGAGAGTATATTAAAAAATAAATAAACTTGGTACCAAACTTCTAAATTGCCAATTATGGAATTTTCCATTTACTTCTGTTTTAAAAATTATTTCTGATGAGAGTAAAAGGGAAGGAATACAACTGAAATGCAATACAGTTTCAGACATCCCCTTTAGGAAGGCTTATCAGTGCCACATACACATTAATCATGTGTAATCAGCTAGGTAACTTCAGACACAGTCTGGTACAGGATTCTACATTTTCTCTGTGTATATATTTTCATGTGCATATGTACATGTGCTGTCATGTCTTTACAGAAGCAACATGGTTCTAATGAATCTTTTCTAAGTGGGGTTTTCCTAAATGCTGTATGTTGGAACAAAACTGTGGTTGGGATTCAAAGTACACTACTACTACTACTACTACTTCAGTAAAGCCCAAGGGCTAAGCATCCTGAAACTTTTGACTTGAGTCAGGGGGATGCCTATTTTGCTATCACTAGTTTAAATCGGAAGCAACAGTTCTATTGCAGCCCATCCTTTTGTAACTTCAGAATTGGAAAGGTTTCTATCTAAGACATAAGTAAAACACACAGAAGTAGTGATGAACTTTGAATCTTAGGCCACAGGTTATATTTGCATCAAATCAGGATGTAAGCTGCAGCAGTCTGAAACCCCTTACAGTGAAGTATATTTGGGGTGGGGGGTGTAAATAAGATAATGTCTTGATATTCCAATAAAGTAGCCACAGTTTCCCATGGGGACGGGGTTCTGCAGGAGCAGTAATTGGTGATGCATCCCAGTAGGTAACAGCAGCAGCTCAAAACAGTGCAGCTCTCACTTTGACGTAGTAGTTCTCATGCTGGAAAATATTTTAGACCTGTTTTAATTGAAGGACATGTTCTCAACAGTCCGAAGCAGTGCAAGCTGCTTCTTGAAATCCCCCAGCCAAGATTTTAGCATGTGTCTCAAATATTCCAGGAAACCTAGCCAAACAACCCCCTTACAGATAAGCTGTAAAATTTTCATGGCCTGCATTGATGTAAAACGATTTGAGTATTCCAGGTTTAAAAGCCATGTATACATGGCTTTTAAAAAACAACGTAGTTTTAAACTTGTTTTTAATACTATAAATTTATTTTTGTATACATGGCTTTTAAACCTGGAATACTCAAATCATTTTAAACCCCCTTACAATTGGTGTCACACAGACTGCTTATGTGGCTTTAGTGCCTGAGTGAGTCTCCACTTTCCATCACAATGTGACTTTCAGGACAGTATGTCTGCCACATAAGAGGAGTGGTGGTTTCTATTATTGCTTGCTCTTGGGAGGGGAGGGCATTGGGAAGGCTCACCTGCATTTGAGGAAGCTGTTTGTGGTCCAAAGATTAGAAAAGAAGGCTTACTGTGTAGTTATGTCTCTGAACAAACCTTGTGCACTAGTAGTATTGCACTGTACTGGATGCAATTTTTAGGCTACTGCTTTATGGATAAAGTCCCATTAAACAGCATTTTGATGGATTGTTCTTTCCAGGCCGGATCATTCAGAGTGAAGCCAATATTTCTGTAATGTTTTAAATTATGCACTGTAGTTCTGTAAAAACAAACCTCTCTAATGTCGGACTCTAGTTCAGTCTTTTGTGTTTTTGTCTTCAGGCTCAGCAAGGTGTATGTAGATGAATGCAAATCCTTTCTTTTTGAACAGAACTGCAAAAGTATTTTACACATATTATTTGAAAAGGGCTATAATAATTTCCATTATGTTTTACAGATATTAGCACTTTCTTGCTATTTATGTATTTTAAATGTTAGAGGATCAAAATAATCTTCCTGCTTAGCATCTCTTAAAACTTCACCTGCAAGTGTAGCAGGGATATTACATATACTTTAATACTTGTATAAAACTATGCAGATTTTTTTAATAAAATGTAATATATTTTATAAGCTAATAATAATTGGGTAATTAAAGGTTTCTAGCATGTATTCCTTTCATTTGCAGATACTGAAAACATTTTCGTAATCTTTCTCACTAAAGATGTGAATGTTTAATGTACCTTCACTGTTTCTACTTTTGGTAGTCCAATGGGAATTCAGTAATGACATTTTGTCATGTCAAACTGTGAACATAAATTTGTACTGTACAGTCCTCATATGTTATATATATATATAGTATGTTATATGTATTATACTTGTTAATAAAACAAGACAAATATTAAATGTCAACATGTAGTTAAGATTATCCTCAAAACTTACAAATACACCTATTTTTGTAAAAATGTAAGATGACAGTGTTACCAAAAGACAATTTTTAATAAGAAGTTAAAGGTATTGTTGCCATTTATTTATCAGGCACTAGACCTAGCAATATGACTAAACTTTCAATTTGCAACAGGATGACCTTAGTCAACACACTTATTTTGTCCCACTATGGTTTCTGGGCAAAGGTCTTGCAGAATTCTGAAGCTGTGGAATGAGTGCATACCAGTGGCAACATGTGCTTCAATCCAGCTAACAAGATCGGCGCATGAAACAGGCTTCTGCACACACATTGCGCTTGCTTGATCAGGAACCATAGGTATTAAATCCAGATATGCATTTGGAAGGGTATCTGCATTGCTTTCAATGAGCTACATATTCCAGTGTCCATCCCCATTCTGACATCAGAATATAAATGTTTCACAGTTTTTAAATAATTAAAACTGAACATTACCAAAAAAAAAAAAAGTTTCTCTCTAGATTATTGTACTTCCAATAATTACTCCAGTCTGCCACAAAAGGCATACTGTACTACTACTTTCCCTCAGTGCTGTTGCCAGGGCTGATGTCCCCAGCTGAGCCAAGGGTTCAGTAACCTGGAGTGACTCCTATCCTACCCTCTCCCAGTAAGGACTGAGCCTGGCCAACAACCCTTATCTAGATTGCAATTGCTTCAAGCCCTGAGATAGCTGCTAAGAGCAATAACTTGAGATCCTGCCTTGCTCGATTTGTAGCTATCTGCGGAAGCTCGGAAGGTATGAGCTGTGCAGCCAGAGATGACCACAACGTGGAAGGGAAACATCTGGAGAATGAAAGGTTCTATATATGAATAGAACAATACTGTAAAGACCCTTATTGGGTCTAGGATAGCCTGCCTATGTAAACTTCCTTGAATAAATCTGATGAGAAATCTGATGATGAGAAAGGCGGTATATAAATACAGGGGGGAAAATAATTGTCCTGCAACCAGCTGAGCTCCTGCAGTTTGCAAGCTTGTGTAAATAGGAAGATAAATGTTTGAGTTCTTTTTTTCTGGTGTTTTTTTCCAAGTCCGTCAATGATGGGTAGTGGGGACAGGTGAAGACTGGGTCACATAATTAACAGCACAGTCCTGTGTAAACTTGCACCGGTGTAACAGTAGATGCACCGGTGTAAGTGCACTTATGCCAGTATAATTGCACTTACACTGGTGCATCTGCTGATACACCAGTGCAAGGTTACACAGGATTGCGCTGTAAGCCCATCAAGCCTTGAGGCTATTCATTAGGGCTGCCTCATTACGAGAAATTAATTGAGGGTAGTGGTGGTTTGGGGTGTTTTTGTAAACAGAAATAAAAATATTACTTGTAAATAAATAAAAATATTTCTTTATAGATCTTTTTTTTTAAAGTCTCATAAAGCTAGGTAGGTCCCAATAAAGTATTGTTTTAAAAAGTGAGTCCTGGCGCTAAAACGTTTGGGAACCACTGCTATACCCTTCTTATCTGTGGAGACAAACAAGAAAAAAACGAAGCATTATAACCCAATTGCAAGAAGCAAACTTACTCCTGCCTTCCAGTGTTCTGACCAATTAAGAGTGCAAAGGCACTTATGCCTTGAAAAAAATTGTTAACTTTAACAAGAACTGGTTGAGAACGTTTAGAAGCAGCAGCTTAAGAGCAGAGTGATTTAGTTGCAGGAACAGCCCTCTTGAGCACTGTTGAAATTATGTCTAAATACTGAAGAGTTGTTGCTTGAACTCGGAAGTCTTGAATCCTATCACAGAACAACAGCACATGATACCAAGAATGACGTACCAAAAAAAAAAGGAGAGGATCAGAAACCGCTGAGGAAACGGAGCATTTTAAAATGCTGTAGGGGCTTAAAACTCTCAAGTAAAGCTGCTGAATCCTGGAAAAAATTATAAACAGAGTTTTGAAATATGCCAGTAGCAAAAAAATAATGGGGGGGGGGGAATTTTCCTGAACACATCCAGAAAGGAGCCTGTAGATGTCCTTAATAGCATGCAGCTAAATCAAGAGGGGAGGAAAAGCTATGTGAGACACACACACACACACCAAAAAAAAAGACTGCCCATAAGAGAATGAATCTTTTGAAGAATTCCTCACAGACTTACAGGATTGTGAGTCAGGATTGTGATTTTGGAATAAGGGATCAGACTGGGACTGGAATTGGAGATCCAAAACTAGAAAACAAGACTTTTTAGAAGGTGTAGATTTGACCTCAGACAATGCAGGGACAGTCTGTCATGTAGCACAAGTTACTCTTCAAACTCTACAGGTCATAGAAGACAAAAAAAAAAAGAAACATACAGTGAGTCAGGTGTACAGCAGACCAAAGATCAAGCAAGGAAAAGAAAAAGCAAGCAAGGAGAGTAGGATTTTGCACAGATGACACACACGGTGAAGCTGTAGGTGAAAGAACACTAATGGCGCAATCTTGTCTAGATCTGCACGCCAGTGCTGGGTCTCAGCGCTGGCACTGCATGTCGCAAATGTGCCATAAAGCACATTTGCGACTACGTGCGAATAGGCGGCATTGGCGCTGCTCTATCCACTGCAGATTTCACAGAGTGGCTGACAGGGAAGGTCCCCACAGGGCGGCGGTGGGGCGGGGGGAGGTTGGAACAGGGCGTTCCGGGAGGGGGAATTGGTCAGCCAGGCCCAGGAAGGGGGAGGGATTGGCGGCGGCTCTACCGGAATCCTATCCCCCTTCCCAGGCCTGGCTACCATTTCAAGGCCTGCTCGAATGTGCGCCAGCAAAATAGCTGGCGCACATTTGAGTAGACCCACCGGAGAGGCTGGGGCTCTACTCAGGGTAAGGTGATGACTGTCCCCTTCCCCCGAGGAGTGCTCTAGCCACACCAGTGCTGGGTCTTATCTGGGTAGGATGCATCACGGGCTCTATGACCACACTGCAGCCTACCTAGACAGGATTGGGCTTTGAATTGTAAAGGCTGAACTACATTACACGCGTCGCGGAGCTTCTGACCTCATTTTTGAAGCAAACGGAGCCGCTGCGACCTCCGCACTGCCGGCGCGTACCTCAAGCTGGAATCCTACTTTTGAGGGGGCGGGCATGCAGAGCTAAGGGGCGGTTCGCGGAACTACTGCAGCCTACCAATCGTAGGAGAGGGGGGAGAGTGGCTGCATGCCAATCAGAACTACCTCCAATCACCTTCTTAAGAAGGCGGGACAACAGGAGGGACAACAGGCGGGAAGACACTCCCCCGCTCCAAGCGCGTAGGCAGAGGCAGAGGCGGCGGCAGAGCCTCTGCGTGTAATGTAGCTCAGCCTTAAGAAATGGTTACTCAAACACCTGACTAGGCAATATCCTGCACTAGGAAAACAGTGCAATACATTCACTAATAATAATATTTATTATTAATTTAATAATTTAAATCATTTTGCAAGAGTCTACAATCAAAAGCATCAAGCGCAGAGGCAAAGATCAAGCAATCACGCTAATACCATCTACCAGGACAGTACAGATGAAAGCACAGAGAAGGAATTATATGTGGGAACAGTGGATTCAGAGACAGAAGACCTGGAGACAAATGGAAGGGCCCTCGGTTAGACTTACTTAGGGCGCAATCCTCTTCTTCGGACGGTCGGCGGAACAAGCGTTCCGCCACCCGAAATAGTTGCAAACGTGCCATAAAGCACATTTGCAACGGCTTTCCAGCAGAGAAGGTCAGTGCCCTCGCCCAGCCGCCGGACCCGGCGGACGGGGGGAGGGTTGGCGGAGTTGGGAGGGCGGCCGGGGGCATGGCTCCCGCCATATCCCGGCCCCCGCCAGGCAGCTGATCCGTTACATGGCCTCCCCGACTTCCGCCAGCAAAATGGCTGGCGGAATTCCGAAAAGGCCGATCGGCCCCAGCCCCAGTTACACTCACTGGCGTCACTGCAGGGGGGGGGCGGAGCTCTAAGTTCCGCCGCAGTCAGACCCTCCATTACACGGAAGCACGAAGTGCCCCCACCCCCTGCCTTTGGAGCCATTCAAGTAACGGAGGGTCTAACTGCGGCGGAACTTAGAGCTCCGCCCCCCTGCAGTGACGCCAGTGGTTACACTAGGGGAAGGGGACGAGCGTCCCCTTACCCGAGTAGATTTACCACCGCGTGGTTGCCTTCCCGCAGCAGTGCACGGGATCCGGCGGGCGGCCTAGGCTGCCCAGCGGATCCTTAGGCAGGATTGGGCTGCCCGTGTTAATGTTTATGTTAAAAGATTACACTGTGTTAAAATGAGAGGAGTTGTGGGAATAGTACACTGTCTCTTTAAGACTTGAGGAACATTTATTGAATTTAACAAGAATTGGCTGAGACCAGTTAGAAACACTAGCTTGAAAACAGAGCAATATCGCTGTAGGTATAGCTCTCTTGCATGCTGTTAATATTATATCTAGAGTTGTTTGAACTCAGAAGTCTTGATTCCTGTCACAGAAGAACAGCAGGACTGGGATGACTGACAGCATTAGGCACTTATTTTTAAATGTAATAGCGTTAAATTGTATTTTATCAGTATTATTGAGGCAACTAGTATTTAGATTCTGGCTGTCAAGTGTACTTTTAAGCCACCGCCACCCCATCAAAAATTCTGGCAATGGGCCTGCTTTTCTCCAAGCCTAACAGTGACAAACATGCTATTCAGAAGAGGGCTGGGTCCCTTGTACAGTATCTTATGGGTCTTCTAGCTCATATTTACACTGGTCATTTATTTTGTATAGTGTACCATAGTTATTCCCCTACAAAACAGCCCAAGTAATTCACTGCCTGCAGGTCTCCTTGGAGCCATTTCGGCACTGTCATAGCACAAAAGGCAGACACTCAGAGTAGCTGACAGACAGTCCAATCCTGTATAACTCTTGCTGTGTAACAGTAGATCCACGGTGTAAGTGCACTTATGCTAGTGTAACTTGCCGTATACCAACAGACGCAGGACGGACACCGGTGTAACCCCCTTTGGATGCCACATATGCGCAACTCCACCAGCTCAGGGGGCATTCAGGGGGCATTCTGGGGGCATTCGGACGCCTGCGGAATGCTCCCTGCACCGGCGGATTTGCGCTGGCGTCCATCCCATGTTTGAACTGCGCATGCGTGGCATCCGAGGGGGATTACACCGGTGTACAACTGCGCATGTCCTGCGTCCGTCGGCATACGGCAAGTTACACTGGCAGAAGTGTACTTACATTGGTGGATCTACTGTTACACATGAGATACACAGGATTGGGCTGTCCAAGACCCATCCAAATCCAAGACTATGTTGATGCTACGGTAATGGCTTAAAGATTGGTTCTTAACTAGCTTCCTTCCTTAAGAAGAAAACACACAGGTGGGATTTCTTGAGCAGACATGCAGAACTTCCTAGGCCTGCCTCACTTCTCAGGCAGAGGATTATATTCTTTATGCCCTTGCAGCTGCCAAGTGAGTTTAAAGCATCATCATTTTTCTGCCAAGAAGTCAGAGTCCTATAACTGCTTATTAATAACCTGCATCACTTAAACAATTGATTTGTGGCTTTGTCAGCATACAAGCCTAAACACTGCTCACTAGAGATTTATGCCCCATTTTAAAAAGCATTTTTATGGAGAAGGTAGCAGAAAAATGTTACACAACTGTGCAATAATAAACTATTATTTGTGCTGCTCTCTAAAATCTCCTTAATTCTAGTGACAAAGAATGTGGTTCTGCCGTGTGCACAGCAAGGTTATATAAGGCCACAAGGGAGATTGACGAAGTGTTTAAATACTAAATCCAAAGTTTTTCCACACACACACACACACACACACACACACACACACACACACACACACACACACACACACTGGGTGTGGATGTTGCCCTAGTTTAAGGATAGAGCAGAATTAGACATCCTTTGATAATTTATTTAATTGTATGTTTGAGGACCAAAAAATGCAAGACCTATTCAGTTGTTCTGGAGTGTGGGGGCAAGCCCCACCCTCCACTAATAGAACATTTGTCTACATAGACCAGGGGTGGCCAACCTTTCAGCATGAATGCTCCTGGCACTTTAATGGTTGTATAGGTGAGGGCATTTCAGCAGGTGCAGCTGCTTTAGCAGCCCCATCAGCAATGGCAGCTGCCAAGATTCTGTCTTCTACACAAACCTTAAGAACGCAGAAGCACTAACGGTGGAAGGTTGGCCACCCCTGACATAGACAAACGCTGTACCTAGGGAGAGGTCCTCCCCATGATTGGGGGCACTGGGTCCCCTGGATCTCTCATTGGGTACAGTGGTTGTCTATGCAGACAAACACTGCATTCATTTGTTTTGTATACCACGTTTCGAGCCAAGGCCTCCCAAAGTCATTTACATGCAGTTAACTTAAAACCTACAAAATACAGTAATCCGATTTTCTCCTCTATTTGAGTTGTAAATGGCTGCAACCTCTCTCATGAAAGTTCTAAGAAGGAGCAGTGGCTGGGGGAACAGAGTGGCAGCAGTCCTCACCCATCCCAGATGTTTTGGTGGCTGCCAGCTGCCTGATGTAAAAAGTCCCCAGGAAAATGGCTACTACTAGGTGAACCTGGCAACAGTTTAAAAAGCAATGTAGTATGGAAACTTTCATGGCTTGGTACAATTTGTAACGAAGCAGGCATTATGGGTTTTCTAGCCATGTTTATTATTTGATAAATCTTTATTTCTCCTACCAACGTTTCATCCCACACGAGGGACCTTGTCAAGGTAATTCAGCATAACACTGCTGGATGACACTGAGAACATGGAGCTCTTGCTAGCATATACCAGTAAAAGCCATGGCAACCGTTAACTGACAACGGAATCATCAACCTCTGCTCTATTCCTCCTAGGCTGCAAATATGCTCTTTTCAGGATAGGTAGCCAGATTTTATTGGCAAATGACAGCTCTTGCTGTCTATTCAGAAGACTTGCAGGTTTCCTTTGGGAGATTGAAATAGCCTCCAGATTCAGTCTTCGTTTTAGAATGGCTTCCGAAAACAACGAACGGACCTGATCAAAAGCAATTTGGTGGCCAGATTCCAGGGCGTGCGCTGCCACAGCAGATTTTTCTCCTTGTGACAATTTTACCGCTCTCTGGTGTTCTTGTACTCTTACTTTAATAGGTCTCATTGTATTTCCAATGTAAGCACGACCACAACCGCATTTTATTTCATAGACTCCTGGGTTCATTAACATAGGTCTTTGATCTTTGGGATTTCTTAGTATTTGCTCTATCTTAGTTGTAGGAGCAAATAAAGTCCTGATCCCATATTTTCTCATCACTCTCGCTATTTTGTCCGTGGTTCCTTGTAGGAAAGGCAAAGATAACCATTGTTTCTCGTTGTCAGCTTCCTCCTCTTTTTCATTATTCTCTCCCGGCTTAGGGATATAGTTTTTCTTTTTAACTTGTCTCTCCCAGCATTTGTTAATTTGCTGCAACTGATAACCATTAGCCAACAAGGAATCCGTGACGATGCGCCTTTCTGCAGCTAAAGATGGTTCATCACAAACCCGTAATGCCCTGAAAATTAAAGAATTTATTAAGGAGTTCTTTTGCAGTGGGTGGTGATTGGACGTTTTATGCAGGTATCTTCCCGTGTGTGTAGGTTTCCGGTACACAGTATGTCCGAAGGTTAAGTCCTCCTTTCTAGTCACCAAGACGTCCAAGAAAGGTAAAGTCCCATTTTCTTCAATTTCTATCGTGAATTGGATCTCGGGGCACAAGGAATTTAAATGTGCCAAAAAGCCTTTCAGTTCTTCTTCCCCATGATCCCAAATACAAAAAATGTCATCGATGTATCTTAGCCACGTAGATGGTTTCAATTTGGCTGATTGTAAAGCCTTCTGTTCAAAAAACTCCATAAATAAATTAGCAACCACCAGGCTTAAGGGGTTGCCCATCGCTACCCCTTCCTTTTGTTCCCTAAATACCCCTTCCCATACAAAATATGTGGAGGTCGGGCAATGACGGAAGAGGGGAACTAGATCTTGTGGTAAGGTCAGGTCACTAATTAAATTCATTACTTCGGTTAGCGGCACTTTTGTAAATAGGGATACTACGTCAAAGCTTACCAAGATTGATCTCTCTGTTAATTTTGCTATTTTTAAAAGTTCAATGAAATGGTAGGTATTTTTAACATGGTGAAAAGTATTCCCAATGTAAGGGAGAAGAATTTTAGCAAGGTGTTGGGATAATGCATGCGTAGGAGATCCTATATTACTAACAATAGGACGTAGTGGAATGTTGTTCTTGTGTATTTTTGGAAGACCGTATAGTCTAGGTGGCAGAGCTGATGATTTTATTAGTCTATTTTTAATCAGTTTAAAATTGGACTCTTTAATTAGCCTGTTTGTTTCTTTTAAAATTTTATTTGTAGGATCTTTATTTAAAATATTGTAAGTTTCCGGACTCAATAGATCAGAGATTTTATTAAAATAATCCATTCTATTTAAAACTACAGTAGCATTTCCTTTGTCGGCAGGAAGAATAATAATATCTTGGTTATTATTAAGCTGTTTAATCGCCAGAAACTCTCTGGTTGTTATATTATTTTTAGGGGGGTTGGCTTTCAGAAGAATATTGACAGTAGCGATTCTAATTTCTTCTGCCGTGTCAGAATCAAACTCTGTCAGTACAGTTTCTACGTTGGCTATAATCCTCTCCATAGGCACAGACTTAGGAGTCAAAGCGAAATTCCCCCCTTTTAATAAAACTGACATTTGAGCCTGTGACAAATCATAATCTTACAAATTTAAGACTACCTTGTCTGTAGGTAAAGAAACATTACCTACAGGAATTTGATTAATTAACTTGCTAAATTTCTTATGGTGTTTATTTCTAATTAAATTCTCCTGATGAGATATAAATTCTAAAGATCTCTTATCCCATGCATCCCAATCTTGGGCTTTCATAGAATTACTCAGCTTGTCATGTAATTCATAGAGCTTTTTGTCCAAATTATAAAGTTCAAACCTGGTTGTTTTAACATAGTCTCTCAATAGCGCAAGTTCCATCTTCTTGTAGATAACCATCAATATAGTCTTGGTGACTAGAAAGGAGGACTTAACCTTCGGACATACTGTGTACCGGAAACCTACACACACGGGAAGATACCTGCATAAAGCATCCAATCACCACCCACTGCAAAAGAACTCCTTAATAAATTATTTAATTTTCAGGGCATTACGAGTTTGTGATGAACCATCTTTAGCTGCAGAAAGGCGCATCGTCACGGATTCCTTGTTGGCTAATGGTTATCAGTTGCAGCAAATTAACAAATGCTGGGAGAGACAAGTTAAAAAGAAAAACTATATCCCTAAGCCGGGAGAGAATAATGAAAAAGAGGAGGAAGCTGACAATGAGAAACGATGGTTATCTTTGCCTTTCCTACAAGGAACCACGGACAAAATAGCGAGAGTGATGAGAAAATATGGGATCAGGACTTTATTTGCTCCTACAACTAAGATAGAGCAAATACTAAGAAATCCCAAAGATCAAAGACCTATGTTAATGAACCCAGGAGTCTATGAAATAAAATGCGGTTGTGGTCGTGCTTACATTGGAAATACAATGAGACCTATTAAAGTAAGAGTACAAGAACACCAGAGAGCGGTAAAATTGTCACAAGGAGAAAAATCTGCTGTGGCAGCGCACGCCCTGGAATCTGGCCACCAAATTGCTTTTGATCAGGTCCGTTCGTTGTTTTCGGAAGCCATTCTAAAACGAAGACTGAATCTGGAGGCTATTTCAATCTCCCAAAGGAAACCTGCAAGTCTTCTGAATAGACAGCAAGAGCTGTCATTTGCCAATAAAATCTGGCTACCTATCCTGAAAAGAGCATATTTGCAGCCTAGGAGGAATAGAGCAGAGGTTGATGATTCTGTTGTCAGTTAACGGTTGCCATGGCTTTTACTGGTATATGCTAGCAAGAGCTCCATGTTCTCAGTGTCATCCAGCAGTGTTATGCTGAATTACCTTGACAAGGTCCCTCGTGTGGGATGAAACGTTGGTAGGAGAAATAAAGATTTATCAAATAATAAACATGGCTAGAAAAACCATAATGCCTGCTTCGTTACAAAAAGTTTAAAAAGCATTTAAAACAGCTAAAAACATAAACCTCAAAGCAATCATGACAATAAAAGAACATTAATAACTGCAGCAAGGAAAAGACTGCAACGGAAAGCAAATATACAGCAGGAATCATAAACCAAAAGCCAAACAGAACCAGTGGCGTTCCTATGTCCGCCACCCCCACGCCAGAAGTGACGTAACAGCAGCAGCCGTTATCAAGCACTCAGAGGCGCAGGGCGGGTGGGATTGCTGAACATGCCAACGGTGCTCCTCGCTCGCCCCAGTGAACGGGATGATAATCTCACTCGCCCCAGTGAACGGTATAAAAATGTGAAAAATAAATAAATAAATAAATAAATAAACCATAGTACATAGGATGCTGCCTTATACTGAGTCAGACCACTGGTCCATCTAGGTCAGTATTGCCAACACTGACTGGCAGCAGCTCCCCAGGATTTCTGGGCAGGTTATATTGGAAGATCCAGGTTCAAATCCCCACTCAGCCACGAAGCTTCCTGGGTGACCTTGGGCCAGTCACTATCTCTCAGCCCCACCTACCTCACAGGGTTGTTGTGAGGACAAAAGGAGGGGAGGAAATATGTACACCACTCTGAGCTCCTTGGAGGAAGGGCGGTATAAAAATGTGAAAAATAAAATAAATTAAATAAATAAATAAGGGGCTGTTTCATGCATCAATTGTGTACACATAAAACTGTAACAAATGTATGTTTTCTACTGTGTGTATGAGTGGGTACATGTGCCAAAGAGTTGGGATCAGCTGCGATGACAAACATGCCTTTTGTTGCATGGTAGCCCAGAATGTAGTACGGTAGTAGAGTTAGTAAACAGTTTTACCGTGTATCTCCATGCAGCCCACATTCCATTCCAAGAAACACATCGTTAGGGATGTCACCTGCTTTAAAAAAAATGCTACTTGATCCATTGCATGAGAAGAAATTGATTGACTGGCATCAATCTGCATATGAATTCTGAAGAAAACACTTGCAGCAGTGGTGGCATTTCTTCCTGTGTGAGAAACTCATCTAAGTTAGCCTGCCACCTAAAAGTTTAAATGCTTGTATAAAAATAGTTTTTAATTTAAAAAATAAAATATTTATATCCCACCTTTCTTCTTGTAAATAAGGCGTCCATTTCTGCCCGGCTCACAAGTGTACACATTTGGCTCCTGTTTGCACAGATACACCCGTGGGCAGAAATGCCTTAATTGGAGACACCACTTAGGCAATCAAAAGTTTTTAATCTGATGAATTGATTATGCTGTGCAGCCCTACTAGACTTTGCCATTCTGAGTTGACAGAGAAGTGGAAGGTTTTGATACTGAGTACAGCAATAACCACTAGAAGGCACAAAATCTATGAAGTTGCTGATGCTAAGTATAGCAACTACCACTAGATGGCACCAAGTCTCTATGAAAAGAGTCAATTATTCATTGAAAATGAAGAGGCTCCTGTTCCTAGCAGTGTCATGTACTGTATTTTTACTTCTACTGTTGTGTTGTGGCTAATTTATATTAATTGGGGAATGTGCATGAATACTGGCAATGGTGTACATTCTCACAGAGATGGGTTCAAATGGATAGCATAAGCAGGGGATTTCAGTACATTGTCCAAACAATATGCAGAGCCTCCCATCCTTAGTTTACCTGACCAGTTGGCTGCTAGCATGGCCAGAGGGTAGAAGGGGAGTGGTTTGTTTCTAGGAAGGCTTTCCATCCGGAGGGGCTTAGAGATTGCATGCTCCTGATTGCCTGCACCTGGTCCTCTGGATGCAGAAGATGTGTGAGTTCTTCCTTTCTACACACACCCAGCCAATCATGCTCTGCTGCTGCCCACCATAAAGGTATGCACTGGGGGGGGGGATTCAGGGGTCAGCTGGGTGGGCCCCTAAGAGCACCTGGGCCCTCAATCAGTGCTTGATCTGGCTACCTGCTTCTCTGCCACACAAAAATGATCAATAGCTGGTTTGGCCATGAAGTCATCAATCTTTGGTTTCTAATGCAATGTGTTACTGTACTTTCATACAGCATTAATAAATAATTTTGAATTACTAATTGCTTAAAAATCTCTAAAAATATTACAGATTTACATATTAGAATCATACATCATTAATAACTTGTTTCCCATTAATGTATAGGACTTTCAGGTTACATCCTGAAATCAGCTTCATTAATTGTGTGTAACTTGAACAAAAATATTTGTAATGGATACTACAGTATTCAGCAGTGCTACTTATATTTCATGGGTATAATACAATTTTTATTGCATTTCTTTGAATACAAATTGACCTTTATGGAAACTGACTTGGGAATCTACAACACCTTCATTTCTTCACTGCTTGAAAGTTTAACATGAATGGATGCTCGAAGATTAGCCCAGAAAAGTCCATGCTTGCTCTTCTCCTTTGGCCACTCCAAGTACGTCCTCTTGGCCATGAGAACTTTAAGTTTGTGGTACTTGGTAGGAATGATGTATGCAGGGATTGGCTCCAGCAAGATGAGGATTAAATTGTCAGCATTTTCACTGAATAACTTGTGTTGAGCAAAGTAGAGCTCGTAATGACACCACTCGCTCTGCACAAAATTGGGAGACAACACAAAGATGGACTTGAAACTTTTCTCAATGCAGTCTATGATATTCTCAACAATACTTTTGCCTGCAACAAAGTTCCTCTCGTGCTGGCAGATCCGTATGGACCCATCCTCCTTCTCCAGGTTTGGAATCAGGACATTTTTCACCCAGTCAGAATCACGCTCGCTATATGAGATAAAAGCATGGAACTGTACATCGTTAACCAAAACTTCAGAATTACTCTTCCAACCCCTGTGCTTTACTCGACTCCACTGCCACAGCATCTTCAAATACCACGGAACGTCAAAACAGATGCACAACAAGGAAACGGTAACTGCTAAGACCACTGTAATAACTAAAACTACAGCAATCAGGAGCTTTGTATTGCAAACAACTTCAGAGATGTGAAAATCCTGTAAAAGGACCCCCCTTAAGTCTTCTGGGTATTCACACATGTAAGACTCAGGCCAATCAACTAGCTCCATAAAGCCTTTTTTTTCAAGGTTAATGAACTGTCTTAATTCACAGGAGCACATGAATGGATTCTGTCCTCCTTTTAGCTTTTTGACGTTTTGACAACTTTGTAAGAATTTGGAAGATTGAAAGAAAATTGAATTCATTTCTACATTCAGCAATGTTAGACTACTAAACTGACCACACCCAGGCAAATCGGTTAGCCTGTTGGAAGCCAAATTGAGCTCTTTCAAATTGGTGAGCTCAATAATCTCTTCAGGAACTCTTGAAATGTGATTGTTTTGTAGATCCAGCATTTGGATATTGGCTGGTAAACACCTAAAGACCAACTCAGACAACCGGTTGAATGACAGATTCAGTTTAACTAGATTTCCACCCCAGTGACACCCATTCTCATTGTCTTCGTACTGCAATAAATTCTGGCTCATGTCCAAATATTTCAGAGATGTCAAGTGACTGGTCATTGAACTCACTTTAACAAGTTCTTTAAATTGATTATTCTGTAAAATAAGTGTTTCGAGGAAGATCAAGTTGTTGCAGCCTTCAAAACCTGTCTCAGTCATGGTATTATTTGAAAAGCACAAGTAGGTAAAACTACTGGGATTTGAGGGACAAGGCATGTATAACATTTGCGAATCTGAAATTGTCAAGGCTTTAATGTTCATTTCTGCAAATGTTTTATAGACATCACTCTGGTCAAAAATCATACTTCTGAGTTTAGTACCTTTAACTGTCAAAGCTTTTAGTGATGTGTCAGTATACAAGAGAGACTGCTGACTGATTTCTAAAAAAGTCACATCACAGACACTGAAATATTCAATACTGCTTTGCCATACAGACTGAAAAATATTAATGATGCTTTCCCAAGACAATTCTATATTGTTCAGTGTTAGATTTAACAATCTTCCATTTTTGTTGAGTTTCGACAATAATTCTTTTAAGTCATTGACTTGTTTCCCTTGGATATTTGAGAGTTCTAAACTTTCCGTTACCATGAGTTTTAAATCCAAAACAACAGGAAATTCTGTATTTGCAGGAAGTACAATTCGAAGACTCTTTGCATTGAACACTAGAAGATATCCAGGTCTATATTCAGAGAGGTCTTCTAAGCCCAAGAACAGAGAATCCAGCTGTAAACGTGCAAGAACGTTGACATCCGATTTCTGTATTCTTCTAGCACTCAGGCCAAGATGTTCCAGCTTTAACATCCTGCTATACTCGGGGCATACGGGCATGGTTGTGTAGTTATTGTAAGAGAGATCTAGATGCCTGAGTCTTCTAACGGGACGACAGGAAAGAGTTCTCAAATTGTTGTGGGACAGATCTAGATATTCTAAGTCTTCATTGTATTGGAAAACACTGAAGTCAAGCTGTCTGATGCGGTTGTGAGACAGAATTAATACTTGCAATTTGGAAAGATATCTAAAATCAGAAATATGAAGTTCAGAAATAGTATTATGTGACAAATCCAAAACCTTTGTTTGTGTTGGAAGTTTCTTAGGAACAGCATCTAGGAAACTCTTTGAATAGTTTGCTGTAAATTCATTTTCTGCAGAAGTGTGGATATTATTCCAGAAAGTTATTATAAAGATGCAAATGCAGGGAAAATTGCTTGTGCCTGAATCTTTTGTTTCTGCCATAGTTTATGAAAATTATTTAAATGCGTTCAGTGGTCTTGTGGTTTCTTTGTATTGGCCACAGGAACCTGTAAAAAGAATTCACATTAAAATATTTCAGAACCCTAATAGAAATGTTAGCTCTTAAGTCTTCAAAGACTCAAAGCACCATTTTTTATTATTTTAATGGCAATGGTTCACCACTCAGCAGAAAAACAGAATTGTACGTATTAAGCCTATACATATGAAGAGATTCTATGCTAATCATACGTGTCCTGCAGTTTAAAATACTAAAGCTTTATTTATCACATTGTATGTACCACTGTAACAGCGCAATCCTGTGTAACCTTGCACCAGTGTAACAGTGTAGCAGTAGATGCACCTGTGTACTTACACCGGTGCATCTACTGTTACACTGGTGCAAGGTTATACAGGATTGCACTGTAAATCTGGAAAGCGTTAAGGAGCAACTCAATATGTATTTACACCAAAACTTGTGTGTCCATATTGTTGTTCTGATGGCTTGTGATCCTTATTTGTTTCTAAGTCAAGACCAACCTTCAGCATGATATATACCAGGGGTTCTCAACCAGTGGTATGCGTACCACTGGTAGTATGTGGACCACCGGCTAGTGGTATGCAGTTCCTGGTCACCAAGATGGCGGCTGCTAGGGAGTCTACCCCACACTGGAGCCCTGCAGAGCCTGAGCGCGTGGGTTTGCAGGCTCGGAAAAGGCCCTCCCACTTGCTTGAGCCCTTTAGCTTATATTTGTACGGCTCTGACATGCCAAAAACCCAGAAGTGCCGATGACGCCATTGGCACTTACTTCCAGTGGCACAAGGAGGGAAATCAGTGCTAGAGGTGGTATGTGGCAGGTAAGAGGTTGAGAACCCCATATACACCATATAGTACCTGTAGGTTTTCTCTCATACGGCAGATAGTAGCTTCAGGAAGGGGCAATTTAAAATGGAAAAAATGGTATGAGGGCGTAAGGGCAGGCAGAGGGCAAAATGGGTGAAGCTGTTAGTTGTTAGCAACCAGGGTCCACCTCCCTGCTTCCCACTTCAATCTTTCAACTGGGTAAACTATAAATGAACTAGGGAAAGGACGTTTTTGCTGATATGAAACAAAGCTAAAGAGTCCAAACAGAGAAATGCTGCATTGGGAAATCTCCTGCCTAGTAAAACAAAGTCCCTCCCCCTGCCCCTCCAAATTAGAGCCTCTTAAAACCAGAATGTGGGTAGCCTGTGGGACCTGGCTGAATAAACTGAGATCAGGCAGGTCAACAGTGAAAATGCAAGGAATTGTATTAAGGGGCTGCAAAGACATCAAAACAATGGAGAGAAAAATGCAAGGATAAAAAATGAGGCACTGACATAAGCAAAAAAAAGAGGGGCCGCAAAGGTGTTAAAATGCAAATAAAATAAAAACTCTGACCCAATTTCTCTCAGTACTTTTCCTTACCCGGCTTACTCAAGCTGTTTCTGGTCCTGGCACCCACTCTTGCAGCAAAGCGAGGTGGCAAGTCCCTGTGAAGCATCAGATGCTTCCGCCATCAAACATGGGCAAGCATGCAAAGAGGTTGCATCACTCTGCTTTTGATGACCTGCTGCGGGCGTTACCCGTGCTTTACATGTGGTGGGATTGAACACTTGCAGTCACCTGAACCACTTGGATTTCCTGTGCCTGAGAATCAAGTGGGCTTCATGGTCCAATACTTGGCTCAAAGCCAGCTGGGGAACAAGAAGATGCTCAAACAACAACACCATACAGCAAACATGGCCACTGCCTTTTAATAACTCAGCAGCACCTTCAGGAAACTGAGGCATCACTGAAGCCTCTGAGGTGCTAAAAAGGTCCAAAACAGATTAAAAAGAGGACAAAAAAAATAGGGGGAAATCAAGGATTTTCACCACAGGGTTTAAAAAAAACTCTCCCCCAGCACCATGGCTCTGACCTGATCCACACACACCACACAAAGAGACCTCCTTTTTAATTTTAAAAAAATGCAGCCGATCTCATCATAGATCTCCTGACATTGTATCTGATTTGGCTCCAGTTCAGACCAAAAGGCAATGGAGAAATTCCTTTACGACATTTAAAAAATATATATCTGCTGCTAGACACACCTAGCAGTCTGGGTGGAGTTTTTTGCAGCTGGCTGGCTAGGCCGTTTGCTTTGAGGAAAAACTGATGTGGCTTGAACAACTGTCACCATTTTTCTGAGTGCTTTCCTATTCCTGTGTGCTCAACTAGTGTGGTTGTAAATAACCAGGTATTACAGAATCAGTACAAATTCTAGCACCACCCAGAACAGAGACAGTATCAGGAGTCAGCCAAGAGTCACTACTCAGGTCCCCATGTCCATCAGACGGCACATCCAGTGGCTTGCCCTGGCCAACCCATATGTCCTTGTGGTATTAGTGGTAGCCATGATACAATCATCTGAGATACTCTTACTGCTGCTGCTTCATCTGGCACTGCACCCCCTGTGCGTTGTTTTCACCGCCCTGAATGGTTCTGAAGGCGAGAGGGCGGGGGCGCTTCGTTCACCTGTGTAACGGAGGGTCGGAGCCTCGGCGGAACTTAGAGCTCCGCCCCCTTGCAGCGACGCCAGTGCTGTACCCCCATCTACATCTACAAATGAGAGCGTCCCTGCCACATTCCTTGGGGATGCCCCCATTACCCAGTGTGGGCTATGCCCCAGGAGCCCCCACAACCTGCTAGCACCAATCTAGGGGAAGCTAGCAGCTGGGCTATTCAAGCCAAAATAGGGGGTTGGTGGCTACATGGTTTGAGACATAACTTTTACCCGAGAAGTCTGAATACATTCTCTGTAGGTAGCACAGAAGGCAAATGAGGAAAAGCATATGCAATGTTTTCACAGTCAACTACAGCAGTCTTATGCACTATAACAAGTTAGAGCCACAGATACAATCTTAGCCAGTTGCATTTATTTTACCATTACTCAACATATACTTCCACATAAATCAAAAAGCAAATCATAACGCCTACCTTATGCCTCAGCAGAGCCACAGCAGAGAAGAATGACTATCTTAATTGTTAAACCAGGAAGAAAGCCATTGGATTAAAGCTCAGGCAGAAGTTGCTCCCAGCTGCATCCTAGGCAATATAAATCGTCTTTGATTTGAGGGAAAATGTAAAGACAGGAAGAACAAAAGCAATAAGTAGACAATAATGATAATATTACATTCTGCCTGATCAAATGCAAGTGAATGCAGAGCTTGTTTCACTACTCAGTCCTAAATTAAAAATAAACTGGAATTTCCCAAAAATCAGTGCCACACATCACGACTTCCTTTTACGTGCTTTTTTCTTCTTTTCCTATTGTTGCAGAACTTGATAGCAACAGTTAAGAATACTTGTACAGTATACCTCTTTTCTACAAAAAGTCATTTATAATTTGGTTTACATAGCAAATGGTTTCCTGTCCCCAAAGGGCTCACAATCTTAAAAAAAAAAATGCAAAAAAGACACCTGCAACAGCCACAGGAAGAAATGCCATGCTCGGGTGAAGAACAGTTGCTCCCCCCCCCCTGCTAAATATAAGAGGACACCACTTTTAAAAGTGCCTCTGTGCCCAGTTAGCTAGGACATAGCAGGGGTTATCTAGATAAAAATAGTGCCAGTAGTTGCTAACAGATCTGATTTTTAAAGTAAATTCTTAGCATCAATAACTTCACAACCAAGCAAGGAAAAACAGTAAAAAGACAACAATCAAAAGTGAATGTTTTTTCTTGTAAAGGATGACCCTGTCAGTGTTCAGATCGGCTGCTGCTAGTGAAATCTTTACATTTCATCCACATTTCATATGACAGAGCCACCCCATTCTAAAATATGAATTAAAATAATTATTCTTGACTATTAGAAATGAAATATGATGGAGTAAGCCAACAGATTTGATAAGTATGAGTAAGGCTGCAATTTTGTTAATGCTTACTTGGAAGGAAGCCCCACTGTAAGACTGACTTCTGAGTAGGCTTGTGCTATAAGAGACGTCATCTTCCTAAATAGTAAATAGTAATCTTGAATTCTGGTCTTTTTCTGTATGTTTTTAGATTTGTATGTAACTCTTTATAGTTTTTAACACACACACACACACACACACACACACACACACACACACACACACACACACACACACATCCCGATCCTATCCTTCCCCGGTGTAGGGTGTTCAGTGTGGGCTGCATGGCAGGAATTCTACTTGGGGTAAGCGGGCATTTGGAATGGAATTTTTTGTTTTTAACCTCTGAGTTAGAAATGCGCTCTAGACTTGTGGTCAGGCATTACATCACCTCAGGGTGATTTCTCGTAATAGTACAGGAACAGGCGCTCAGGGACTAGGGTGTCACCTTTTTCCTGGCAGAGCTCCTGGGCTTTTAACAGCTACATGACAGGCAGAAGTTCAATGGGTAAAGCTTTTCCCATCATTATATCTGCCTGTAAGAAAAGTACTTCAGCTCTTGAATTTCTTCTTGTTAAAAACACAGGTCCCCTGTTAGCAAAGAATGGTGGCAGTCTTACAGGTTACATTGCCGGGAAGGAGTGTGCTGGTTGATCAGATGCAACCGAGAACGAGTTTCCTGTGCATGACAAGAAAAACCCCTACTTGAAAAGCAGCACCTGCTGCATTTGTCTCTTCCCCACTGTGTTTAAATGAAGGGTGGTGGGCAAGATACAGCAGTCCTCCATGACAACGCCTCAACGTTTCACACTGGGAATTTTTGCAAACTGCTTTAGAGGATTTGAAACTCAAGTCCTCATGAACAATGCAGGAATTAGAAGTGCAAGTCATTATCTTCCTCCCCCCCCCCCGGAAAAAAAAAACTTACTAAGGAAGAACTGAAACAAGTAATATCAGGGCTGAACAATTATGTAACTCCACATAACACCAAAGATTCAAAAGATAATTCAGAAATTATCAAGAGTTCCTACAAAATAATATAGGTTACTTCCAAAAAATTAGCTTTGCTCAAGAAACCAAGTCATGCTCCTGTAAGGAAAAACATACAGCAGGACTTTAAGAAATGGAACAAGATAAAAATTATCTTGATTAGGATGTGTAGCAACAACTAAAACATCAGCTTTGCCCAAAATTGGATTTTGTTCTCAAACTCTACTAATGCTGTTGCCTCAGGATCTTCTGGCAAAAGGGCAGAAAACGTTGAATAATTTTGTAGACTGTAAAAATATCCAGAGTAATGAAATCAGTCCGATATTACTCCAAGAAATGAGACATGGGTCTACAGGTGGGCCCCCATATCCACTGATTCGCTATCCATGGTTTCAGTTATCCACGGATCGTGGGGACCCCCCCCCCAGGCTTTTACTTTTTTCCCAGTAAGCTTCGTTTCTTCCTTAAAGAAAAAGGAGAAGCAGCCTCTGGCTGCTTATTACAGGCAAGTAGAACGAGACTACTAGAGAGGCTCTGCAAGGTTAACAGAAACCTTGCAGAGCCTCTCTAGGACTTAGTCTCGTTCTACTTGCCTGCAATGGAGGCTGCTTCTCTGTTTTAAGGAAGAAACA
Source organism: Plestiodon gilberti rubricaudatus (assembly GCA_026170595.1). NCBI lineage: Eukaryota > Metazoa > Chordata > Lepidosauria > Squamata > Scincidae > Plestiodon > Plestiodon gilberti. Next base: position 72,878,656 of record JANXHW010000005.1, read on the forward strand.
AAGCTTGCTGAAAGAAAAATAAGAGCTGGGGGGGGGCAAGCATGCCTGCCTGCAGGGGAGGCAGGTGGGGGGGCCCCTCAGGAAACCATGGAGGGGGTGTTCGCTCTTATCCTTGGAGCCTCCGGAGGGCGACGCACGCAGTGGATGTGATGCGCGCGTGGGTGCGCACGTCACCCTCTGCGCGCGTCACCCCATGCGCGCGTCACCCTCTGGCGGTCCGCCCCCCCCGCCACCCTAAAGTGACGTCCTTATGTGAATCAGCTTCAGAGCTCCTTGATTCCCAAGGTTAATGAACTGCCTTAATTCACAGGAGCACATGAATGCCATAACTCATGTTTTAGCAGCACAAGGCCCTCTGCTGCAGCGCAAAAGCCATTGTGCGCTTCTTGGCCACTGCTGCAAATGGACAGAGGTACATTGTGTGCACCAGAGGCTCCACCGCGCTTCGTAAGTTGACAGTGGGGGTGTGTGTCGTGGGTGGAAAAGGGAAGGGCAGGGGGAGTTTCATGGTGGGGCAGGAGGTGAGGAGGGAGGGGTGGTGAGGACGGCAGGAGGTGAGGAGGGAGGGGTGGATCCCAGTGGCACCAGGATCCTATCCCTTCTTTTCAAACCCACCCTGCCTCTTTGCTCAGTTTTATGCCAGCTATATAACTGGCATAGGTCTAAGGAGACTCATCGACCACCAGGAGGCCTATGCAGAGGTAAATAGAAAATATTTTTACTTCCTCTGGCAGGTCTCCTGATGCCCCCCACCCACTTGATGCAGCATGCGCTCCATCAGAGCAGCTGCATCATCCTTAATGGTGTGGGATAGGATTAGGGTCTAAGAAGGTTTTGACAATTTGATACTAACAACATCAAATGTATCTAAAGGTTTAACATCATCAGTCTACAAAATGTCATCACAGCGAAGCCTTGATTTAACAATTTAACAGACCTTGATTTAACAAACTTCAGAAACAACAGATGTTTTCTGCTTCATTAAAAACTAGCCATATGCTTTGTGCATGCAGGCTTTCATTGACTTCCATGCATTCAATTTTAACAGACTCAACATTAATGGACATCCCTTCCCCCCAGGGCAGCCCAATCCTATCGTTACTTCGGCTGGCGGAATGAGTGTTCTGCTGGCTGAAGACGTCGCAAACGTGCCATAAGGCACGTTTGCGATGACTCACGAGCAGGGAAGGCCAGCGCAAGGCTGGCCTCCCCTGTTCCATTGATGGAGCGCCCAAAGGACCGCCGGCAGACCCAGGTAAGGATCCAGTCGGGGGGGGTGTCCGGCGGTAGCGGAAGGGCGGCCATAGGCCCAGCCGGTCGGGGAGGGGCACCACTTTGGATGAATCCTGTCCCCCGCCAATCAGCTGAGCCGTTACACGGCCTCCTCCGACTTCCGCCAGCAAAACAGCTGGCGGAATTCTGAGGAGATCGATCGGCCCCAGCGCCCTTTACACCCGGGGAAGGGGACGAGCGTCCCCTTCCCCGAGTACTCTTTCTGTCGCGGGGTGCCTGCCCACAGCGGAGCTCAGAATACGGCGGGCAGCCTGGGCTGCCCAGCGGATCCTTACGTTAGGATTGCGCTCTTAGTCCGTTAAATCAGGAGTTCACTATAGAAGAATCACTGGATAACAAAGTTTATGTACCCTTGGTGTGGAAAAAATATCTGAACAAAGTAATATCGGAGGCCACATGGAGTACACTATGGAGTAAAACTCTGTGCAAGCCTGTCTCATCGACTTTGAGAGAAAACACGATAAAAGTAGTATACAGATGGTTTTTTGCAGCTTTAAAATTGCATCATATGAACACAGATGACAGTTCAAAATGCTGGCAAAAATGTAATGCTTTAAGCACATTTAAGCACATGTGGTAGGATTGTGGGAAGGTGAATACAGGTGGGCCCCCATATCCACTGATTCGCTATCCACGGTTTCAGTTATCCACGGATAGTGGGGACCCCCCCCCAGGCTTTTATTTTTTCCCAGTAAGCTTCGTTTCTTCCTTAAAGAAACAGGAGAAGCAGCCTCTGGCTGCTTATTATAGGCAAGTAGAACGAGACTAAGTACTAGAGAGGCTCTGCAAGGTTAACAGAAACCTTGCAGAGCCTCTCTAGGACTTAGTCTCGTTCTACTTGCCTGCAATGGAGGCTGCTTCTCTGTTTGTTTTAAGGAAGAAACAAAGCTTGCTGAAAGAAAAATAAGAGCTGGGGGGGCAAGCATGCCTGCCTGCAGGGGAGGCAGGTGGGGGGGCCCTCAGGAAACCATGGAGGGGGTGTTCGCTCTTATCCACGGTTTCAAGTATCCACGGAGGGGCCTGGAACATATCCCCAGCGGATATGAGGGCCCACCTGTACTTTTCGGAGGAATGTATTTGAAGAAGTATCTACAGTTGGAAACCAAAAGATAGAACTCTAGCAAAACTGTCCACCATAGCTGATTTCATGTTTCTTTAATTTATTACTGCTGGTTGGCTACATGTTTTCGTTTCAAGTTAATTTTTATTTGTGACTTTCCCCAATAGGCATAAGTTTAGGTGTTGACTGGCTCCTTAATTGCTTTCGCAAAGTGGTGGTAAGCCTTTTAAGTTTTTTAAATTTTTTAATTGTTTAGCTTAATTTGCTATTTTACTTGACCATAGCTTTTAAATCCATAAATAAATTTTGTTCTAAGTTGATTGTTGCCAGCCATGAGAACCTGAAATCTTAAAAATAAATAAATAAACCCATTTTGAACATAGTGATTTTAAAATGTAGAAATTAAAAAAATATTTTAAAAAATCTACAATTCATTCATTTCTAGAACGACCGGAAGCTAAATGTCTACAACACCCTCATTTCTTCACTGCTTGAAAGTTTAACATGAATGGATGCTCGAAGATTAGCCCAGAAAAGTCCATGCTTGCTCTTCTCCTTTGGCCACTCCAAGTACGTCCTCTTGGCCATGAGAACTTTAAGTTTGTGGTACTTGGTAGGAATGATGTACGCAGGGATTGGCTCCAGCAAGATGAGGATTAAATTGTCAGCATTTTCACTGAATAACTTGTGTTGAGCAAAGTAGAGCTCGTAATGACACCACTCGCTCTGCACAAAATTGGGAGACAACACAAAGATGGACTTGAAACTTTTCTCAATGCAGTCTATGATATTCTCAACAATACTTTTGCCTGCAACAAAGTTCCTCTCGTGCTGGCAGATCCGTATGGACCCATCCTCCTTCTCCAGGTTCGGAATCAGGACATTTTTCACCCAGTCAGAATCACGCTCGCTATATGAGATAAAAGCATGAAATTGTGAAGTGTCTATCAGCTCTTCAGTCTGGTTATTCCTGTTCCTGTGTTTTACTTGCGCCCACTGCCAAATCATCTTCAAGTACCAGGAGATATGGAAATAAACACAGAGAAAAGACACAGTAGCCAGTAAGACCACTGAAATAAAGAGAACTAAGACAACCAAAAGAGTTGTACTGCAAAAAATTTCAGAGACATGAATATCCTTTAACTGGATTACACTTAAGTTTTCTGGGTATTGACACACATAAGAACTGGGCCAGCCAATCAGCTTCAGAGCTCCTTGATTTTCAAGGTTAATGAACTGCCTTAATTCACAGGAGCACATGAACGGGTTGTGCCCTGCTTTTAACACTTTGATGCCCTGACAGGTCTGGTAGAATTTAGAAGATGGTGAGACAATTGAATTCATTTCTATGTTCATTAATCTCAGATTACTAAACTGGCCACATCCAGGTAGATCAGCTAGTTTGTTAGATGCTAAATTTATTTCTTCTAAAGCATCCAGTTTAACAATCCCTTCAGGAATGATTGAGATTTGGTTGTCTTGTAGATCAAGCATTTGGATACTGACAGGCAAACATCTAAAGACTGACTCAGACAATTTGTTGAATGACAAATTCAGTTTAACTAGATTTCCACCCCAGTGGCACTCATTCTCATTGTCTTCATATTGCAATAAATTGTGGCTCATGTCCAGATATTTCAGAGACTGCATATGACTGGTCATTGCACTCACTTTGATAAGTTTTTTAAATTGATTCTTCTGTAAAATAAGCAATTCAAGTAGAGTTAAAGTATTGCAGTTTTCATAAACTTTATCTGTTAAACTATTATATGATAAACATAAGTAAGTAAAATGACTGGATTTAGTAGGGCAATTGAAGTGTATCAGATCTGCATCAGAAACTGTCAAGGCTTCAATGTTGAGGTTTGAAAATGTATCATATGGAGAGTTGTTTCTAACAAATACTTGGCTTCTAAAGTGCTTAATCGTCAAAACTTTGAGTGAGATGCTAACAAGCTCAGCATTCTTTTCTGGAACACCTTTTACTTCAGTGGCATTGCAGATAGTGAAATATTCAATGGCTGATTTCCCTATAGCGTGAAGAATGTTAACAAAGTTTTCATAGGATCCTTGGACATTGCTCAATGTTAGGTTTAATAATGCTGAATTATTGTTAAGTTTCAACAAGAATTCTTTTAAGTCATTGACTTGTTTCCCTTGGATATTTGAGAGTTCTAAACTTTCCGTTACCATGAGTTTTAAGTCCAAAACAACAGGAAATTCTGTATTTGCAGGAAGTACAATTCGAAGACTCTTTGCGTTGAACACTAGTAGATGTCCAGGTCTATATTCAGAGAGTTCTTCTAAGCCCAAGAACAGAGAATCCAGCTGTAAACGTGCAAGAACGTTGACATCCGATTTCTGTATTCTTCTAGCACTCAGGCCAAGATGTTCCAGCTTTAACATCCTGCTATACTCGGGGCATACGGGCATGGTTGTGTAGTTATTGTAAGAGAGATCTAGATGCCTGAGTCTTCTAACGGGACGACAGGAAAGAGTTCTCAAATTGTTGTGGGACAGATCTAGATATTCTAAGTCTTCATTGTATTGGAAAACACTGAAGTCAAGCTGTCTGATGAGGTTGTGAGACAGAATTAATACTTGTAATTTGGAAAGATATCTAAAATCAGAAATATGAAGTTCAGAAACAGTATTATGTGACAAATCTAACACCAATGTTTGTGTTGGAAGTTTCTTAGGAACAGCATCTAGGAAACTCGTTGAATAGTTTGCTGTAAATTCGTTTTCCACAGAAGGTTGGATATTCCAGGAGGCTATTATAAAGATAAAGACAAGAAAACTGCTGGTGACCGAGCTTCTTATATATGCCATGGTTCATGAGGATTCTTTAAATGTTATTACTGTACTGTTCAACATCCTCCCTTTGAATTGGCTGAAGGTCTGCAAAAAAAAAATCATTAGAACATAAATGTAACCTTTTTAAAACTCCAAAGAAACGTTTTTTGCACCTAGTCTCTCCATATTATTCTATAAGTCTTAAGGCTGTGACACACCAAGCACGTCTGCGTGCATTGCGCCCAGTGGCGTCCACATTCGTCTGGTGTGCCTGACCTCCGGCCAGAACGCACAGGAGCATCCATTCATCTTTTGCTGACTTGTGTCGTGTTCAGCCAGTCAGAGCCCATATTTGGAACTGTGGGGGCGGGACACGGAGCAAAGGCGGTAGCCAATCAGAATTGAGTCTGAAGAGTCTCGATTCTGATTGGCTAAAAGATAGAGAGGGACAGAGGGGGTGGGGCAGAACGTCTTCCCTTCTCCATGTGGCTTTCTTTGGTGTTCCTGGGGTTCATAGCGTCGCGTTCCGGCACGTCAGCCGCTCAGGCAATGCACCAGACGAAACGCACGTGGACGTGCTTGATGTGTCACAGTCTTTAGGATAATGCACCACCATAACAGCCCAATCCTGTCTAGCAGGACGCAGCGGCGCAAATAAGGCGCCTGCCGCATCCTACGTTCGTCCCCTTACCCTGAGTACAGTCCCATTTGCCCCAATGAGTCTACTCAAATGTGCGGCAGCTATTTCTTCTGGTGCACATTCGAGCTGGCCATGTAATGCCGGTCAGGCCCGGAAAGGGGGACAGGATTTGGTGGAGCATGCCACCGACAATCCCTCCCCCATTCCAGGGTGGTGGTCCAATCCGGTCCCCCGGAATGCCCCCTACCCACCCTCTCTCCGCGGGGGCTTACCTCCCCGCCGCGGCACTCCACCATTCTGTGGCGCTGGAGGAGCTTTAAAAATGATTAGTTTTAAAATGATTACATTTATGTTCTAATGATTTTTTTTTTTGCAGACCTTCAGCCAATTCAAAGGGAGGATGTTGAACAGTACAGTAATAACATTTAAAGAATCCTCATGAAGGCCGATAGGCTTGCACCTGGGGATCCCGGGTGATCCCGGGCTGTCCTGGGGAAGCCCAGGAACAGGATAGGATGCAGCAGCCAGCCCTTTTGGCCACATCTTACACAGGATTGCACCGCTAGGATGCACACATTCTATGCTAGAGGTTATTAGAAAAAGAGATGGAAAGCAAAACTACTTATAACACCTTTACACAAATTGTGGTGCGGCCACATCTGGAATACTGTGGAATACTTCTAATGGACAGTTCTGGTCACCTTATCTCAAAAAGGATATTGTGGAGCTGGAAATGGTGCATAAGTAGACAACCAAAATGATCACGGGGCTGGAACCTTTTTCATACAAGGAAAGGTAAAAAAAAATTGAGGCTTTGTAGAAACGGGAACTAAAGAGGAACATGATTAAGGCTTATTCAAATTTGCATGGTGTTGACTGAGAGAAGCTTCCTCTCAGAACAGTAGAACCAGGGGTCAATCTAATGAAACTGATTGGTGGGAGCTGTAGTGATGGCCACTAGCTTAGATAGCTTTAAAAGATTAGACAAATTTATGTAGAACAGGTCTATCACTGGCTGTATGCTAACTCCTGAATCAGAAGCAGTGTACCTCTGAAAACCCATTGCAGGGGAGCGACAGGACAGAAGTATATGCCTTCCTCATCTGCTTGTGGGCTTCCCACAGAGAGAGAGAGAGAGAGAGAGAGAGAGAGAGAGAGAGAGAGAGAGAGAGAGAGAGATATGATGATGATGATGATGATGAAGCTGGCAGCTCTGGTCTATAACTTGTAATATACAGTGCTACACAAATTTCTCTATATCAGTTGCATTGCTAGCATCGGCTGGAGGGGGGTGATGATGCGTTTTGCATCATTGCCCCGCCCCCTGCACTCCCGGAAGGCTTCTTTTCAAGTCTCCCAGGACACAAGGCAGCCAGGAGGGTCCACAAAACGCACCAATTTCAGAGCGCTTATGTTCTGCAGCTGCAAACACAGCCCTCCAGCTGCAAAAAAGCAGCCGCGGAGTATGAAAATCCAACTGTGGCTCCCCCTCACGAGGAGACCGTGGTTGTCACTCGGGGCATTGCATCTGCCCCCCCCCCATAGTAACGCCATTGCTCTGCATGTAAAGAAGGACCGTTGAAGGGTATATAGGACTTATTGCCATATCTTTTATTTATTTATTTATTTATTTAAAAATATATATCCCGCCTTTTCCTATGCCAAAGGTAAATGCCCAAGGCGGCTAACAACAGATTAAAATATATAATTTAAAATACATAAAATACATAACGATACTTAAACAAATTTAAAAAACAATAAAAACACTGGGGGCAACAGTATTGAGCAGAGAAGCAGTATGGCAGAGCATCTTGAGATACAGGAGGCTGACTACAACCCATCACCCAAACGCTAGACGAAACAAAAACGTTTTGAGCCCTCGCCGAAAAGTCATGAGGGAGGGGGTGGTTCTCAGATCCCCTGGCAGGGAGTTCCACAGTTGTGGCGCCACAGCAGAGAAGGCTCGTCCACGTGTTGCCACTCCCCTAACTTGCGATAGAGGTGGCACCCGCAAGAGCCCCCTCAGATGACCTAAGAGAGCGGGCCGGAATGTATGGGAGAAGGCGGTCCCTCAGATATCCTGGACCCAAACCGTGAAGGGCTTTAAAGGTCATTACCAGCACCTTGAATTGGGCCCGGAAACAAATGGGCAGCCAGTGCAGCCGCCGAAGCAGAGGCTCAACAGAGTCAAACTGCCTAGCTCCAGTGACCACCCGGGCCGCCACATTCCGAACCGTCTTCAAGGGCAGCCCCACGTACAGCGCATTACAGTAATCCAGTCTTGAAGTCACTAAGGCATGGACCACCGTGGTCAGGTCCGATCGACTCAAGTACGGCCACAGCTGGCGCACCAGCCGAAGCTGGGCAAACGCACCCGTGGCCACAGCCGCCACCTGGCTTTCCAGGGAGAGCTGTGAATCCAAAAGCACTCCCAAGCTGCGCACCCATTCCTGCAGGTTTATTATCATATCATAATAACTTTTAACATTGAATGTGGCAATCTCATTGTTGAGTACTGAAGTGGAGTCCACCACAGACAAGGCAGAGGTGTTGGTATTCTCAGAGGACTCCTTGGGGAATACAGAAAACGATTACTTGTAAATTTAAATATATATATCTGAAAATGACCCTGTCAACTCCCCCTCTTGGGGAGGCGCAGGATAGTCATCTGGAGAGCTCTAGGGTGGAGAGGCCAGCTAGCCTGCCATTGGCTTCAGAGCCGGGGGGGGTAGTTATGGCAGCCTTCCTCGTCCTCAGCCTCTTGGGACATCCTGCCTTGGGCGCTGGGCCTCTGTCGAAAGTCAGGGAGTCTCCCAGCTCTCCATCCATCTTCCCTTATCACTGGCCTGATGGAGGTTTTAAGCTTTGTGCTGCCACTCCTTCCCATCCCTCCTCCCCTCTTCCCATGCTTCTGCTCACTTCCGGCTCCCTTACGCCTTCCTCAGGTGGTGTCCTTGTCTTCTAAAGCCCTGTGGCGACCTGCTGCAGGAGGCGGCTACAGCCTGGGACATCATCTGGCCCTCCGACGCCATTGGCCAAGGCCATTGTGTCAGACCTCAGCCTCAGCCCCCATGGTTGGGTGCAGTGCTGCATGGAGGTTGCCCGGTCAGGTCCTTGCCAGGCTCTTTCTCCTCTCAGCTAGTCTCTCTGGCCGGTCCTGCTGCTCCTCAGGTTGACAGCTCAACGGCCTGAGCCTGGGCCTCCCTCCCCCCACTGGTAAGTTGGACAGACCCATTTCAGAGTCATTTTTATTTATGTTTGGATAAGAGCATTAATATGAAAATAAGCCTTGAATATTATCTCAGAAATGTAACACATGAGATAAAGTTACACACAAAAATGAATTTTGCCCCTCACTTCCTCCTCCCGCCCCATTTCTTTCTGGTGCTGCTGCCATTACTCAGTGGGGCTTCCTCGCAAATAAGCATGCGTAGTAGGACTGCTGCCTGAAATACGGAGAGTTTCCTCCAAAAAGAAGTTCTCCCGAAACCAACTTTGGTTCTCGCCAGACAGAGAGCAAGGCTGTTGAAAGTTTTCAGGAGCTACAATTCTTTCAGAGGAGGGCAAGAAAAAAAGCAGGCAAAGGGACACAGAGAGAGTCACACACACTCCAGATACAACCCAGTATAGCCCGCCAAAGAGCTTGCATAGCTTGCAGCGTCACACAGGTGGCGCGCGCTGACAAGGAGTACCTTTCCTGCTCCTTCAACCTGCTCCGTTCTTCCTGCCGGGAGAAAAGGTCCAAAGGGCTTTTCGCGGCCAGCCTTTTTCCCCCCCTCTCGGCAGTCAATACACAGCCAGAGGCGGGCCAAGCCAATACGCAGGCGGCCTCGCTCAATTTCTGTGGGCGGGAGCCGGGAGGGAGCCTTGCAGTGGAGGGAGGGCCGGTCAGGCAGCCACGACGCCTGGAAGGCCGTCCCTCTCGGCGCTTTCCGCCAGCCCTTCAGCGCCCAGCCTGTGCCGACGTGGCCGGGCGGAGAGAGGAAAGTGCTGCCCGGGGCGCGTCAGGCAGGCAACGGCTCAGCGGTAAGGGGCAAGGGGGGGGGGGGGTCCTTGTTGTCGCTTCTATTTTTTAACCACCTCTGGGGAAAACTTTTTCAAACTCTTTTTTTCTTGCGCCCGAAGAACCAGGGAGAAGCCGTTGTCCTTTTCCACTGTTGTTTGGCTCTTTTCAAAAAACGGACAAGGGAATCCATCCCTCTTTCTCCGACTGGGCGTCGCGTTACAAACCGGGGTTGATGATGATGATGATACCCCTAACAAATCACCTCTTCCCTTCCCCCTCCCCACCCCTGGCCTAAAAAAAAGGGGGGGCTCTCTCTTTGGTGTCGTGAAAGAGGCACGGTGGATTTGCTGGTCCAAGTAGGGATGAAATCTGAAAAGTGCAGGATGGTTGCTTAGATGCTTCTCCCCCCTGCGATACGAAAGAATCGTTTGCTCATTGTTAGATTCGGAAAAGGCGTTGCCGAAATGTGGCTGCCATCCCGAGGACCGCGCTTGACACGGGGTTGCACACGCTAGAGCGGTACGTGTGAGATAAATATAATTTGATAAATTTTGAGGAGCATGTGTACCGGGACTCGGGAGCAAAACATGTGTACCCAAGCACTAACGAGCTAGTGATTGGTCTGCAATCCCTGCCGCTTGCACACCTTTTAAAACACACACACACGGTAGTTTCCAGGGATGTGTGAATGGGGCATAACTTTCGAGGAGTGGGTTGTGTTTGGAAGAGCGCTGCATGAGCTGCGATCTGTCAGCAGATGTCAGTCTAATTCAAAGAATAGGCAGAGGTTTGTATTTGTTCAAAGTATAATTAAGGGCCAGATCAGATGGGGGGGGCATGTTTCTTCATTCACACACAGATCTCAATAATGTATAAATTGGGGAAGGTCCTAATTTTTACAATAAAAAAGCTATATTATATACAGTACTCGTGAAGGAGTTGCACATCCCTCTTTTTTTCTTTTCTTTTTTTGGCTATCTGAACTATTTTGTGAACTTTTTTGGTTGAAAAGCATTACAGTACAGTATATAAATATCATCATCATCATAATCCTGTCCACTTCTCCCACTCTGCTCTATTGCTTCCAACACTTTTTTACCCAGCATAACCAGAGCCGTGCCCTGATGTGGTGCCCTGGGGCGGTGGGCCCCAGGGCGCAAGGGCGGGAGGTGGTGCGGGGGGGCGGGAGGCTCCGGAAAAAAGCGGGAAAAATTTGAATTTTTCCCGCTTTTTTTCGCCGATTTTCGGCGATTTTAAGCCTAGCGCTGGGTTTTTTTCTAAGTATGTATGCTTTACCGGCACTTTTGTGTGTATGTACCGCTCCCACGACGATTTTAAGCCTTCTCCCGGCAGCTTCTCCGTGCATCCCAGAAGCAATCTCCGTAGTTTGCGCATGCGCAAACCCACGGAGTCTCCAGGGACGTTCTGGGCATGCGCAAACTACTCCCTGGAGCGTCCCTGGAGATGCCGTGGGTTTGCGCATGCGCAAACTACGGAGATTGCTTCTGGGGGCGCACCAAGTGCCGCACCAAGTGAACGGCTGAACGGAGACGCTGCGCATAACGGAGTTATGCTGCATAACTCACTTTCAGTATTGGAACCTGCAGTGATGGAGCATGGGCAGGGCCTCTGAGAGGGGGGTTAAGGGGGTAATTTGTACCTGGGCAAAAATGGGTCAAAAAGGGGGCCCTGGAGCAAAAAAAGGGGGGCCCAGGAGCCAAATTCATATGTAGGGAAGGGGCCTAAAAGAAACTTTGTACTCCCTGGTAAAATTCCTCTGAATAGCCCTGAGCATGGGGACCTAGAACAGGGAAGGATTCATTTCTCTCCCATGCTTGCATCTTTGTCGTACAATTTTAAATCACTTTATCTATTTAATCTATTTAAAATCACTCCGCAAAAAAAGGAAGATGCATGGAAAACAAATCTGGCTACCAGCATCATCCCTAGTTTGACCTGTGGAAGGCAAATATATGCAGCTGAATGCCTGTAAAAAATATTTGGGTTCCTATATTTCAATATTTTCTCAAGGGAATGACATAAGATTTGTGACTTACTGCCTAATGTCATTTTTGTTTATTTTTCTTTAAGTCATCCTGAGGGACCTGCCTGGCTATGTTGGTAGCAGAGACGTGTGGTGCAGGGACGATAGTTGAGGCAGAACCGCCCTGCCGTCTTCTGCGGGAAAATAGCTGCAACCTAACTCTGAGATTGCACACGCATGCCACCCACTTTCACCGAAGTAAGCGGGTGGCGCATGTACACAATCTCAGGGTTAGGCTGTGGCTATTTTCTGCAGACTACAACGGGGCGGTTCTGCCTCACCCGCTGCCCCCACACCGCACGTCCCTGGTTGGTAGCATACAAATCCAAAATAAAAATATGTCTGACTTTAGATTATTATGTCAACATAAGAATTCTATATTTGAAACATGATTATCCTTTCACATCTCATTGACCAAGCCAAATTCTGCACACAAATATTCTGTGTTATGTAAATATAGGACAGGACTCTTTTTATACTAGGCTCAATGTGTAGAATCTACCAGTGATGGGGACTCGAGTCAAATGACTCGACTCGCAAGTGTGACTTAGCCACTTTTTCCCTGACTCGTACTCGTACTTGTACTCGTGACCCACTTACTCGCACTTGCACTCGCACTCGTGACCCACGGGACTCGTACTTGACTTGCACTCGTGGGGGTAACGACTTGCCATTTCCAAGTCATTTTCCTTTAATGGCCGGCATCAACAGAGGCAGGCAGGCAGGCAGGCAGGCGCAGTGGAGACCTCGGAGGAGGAGGGCAGCAGGGAGGAAGGGTTTTCAAGGGGGTGGGAAAGTAAGCCTGGCTCTGAGTCCCCCCTTTTGTTGCTGTCTGTTTGCCATTGGCCACAACTCCAAGCGCGAGGGGTGGGGAGGAGTGAGGGAAGGCGAAGCTGCCACAGCAGTCCCTCCTCATTCACCAAAACTCCAAGCCCAAAGGATGCTCGGCTCAGCAAGGGGAAGGTGCAGGGGGGAATAATAAATGGTTTGAATGTAGACACACTTGTTTTTCCCAAACCAGATGGGTAGTGACAAGACTGAGAGGTGAGGGAAAGGGCATAGGGGGAGCCAAGTGGGTGCTTTAAAAGTCTCAGAGGCCATTTTTCCCCATTTTCAGGGGGAAAAGCCATTTTCCCTAAAGTGACTCGACTTGTGACTTCTGGTTTCTGGCCTTATTCCTACTCGACTTGCACTCGTGCAAAAATGACTCGCACTTGACTCGTACTTGCCCAAAAAGTTTGACACTGACTCGCACTTGAACTTGCACTCTTGCAAAAATGACTCGTACTTGCACTCGCACTCGCGACCTAGTTACTTAGATACATCCCTGGAATCTACTTCCGTTTACAGTATATTATTTGTATTAAAACAATTAGAAGCTATGCTATAGTTTCTTTTTTGGTGTTTGATTGAATAATAATAAATGATAAAAATAATAAGATACACATTAGAAGAGCTCTAAAAAGATGTCGTGAATCTGTCTGATAATGTCATGTTCATATTGCTGAACTTTCTCAAACTAGATCTGTGCTAACAATGAGCTGGTTTTCAAATCACATGCTCCACCTTTGTATGGCAGACTAAAGTGATTATTTTAAGCAATAGGCCTTCAGCTACTAACCTTTAACATCCCCTGAATCAATTTATAACCTTGGGATGTGAAGTAGATAAAAGTTTTTGAAACAGCTCTGAGCTGTAGACCTCTTGGACAGAGTAGGGAAGCAATTCCACTCTTTATGACTTGAAATGTTCTGATTTAGCTTGGAATCATAAGGGGTACAATATGTGGTAATATTTCTCATCCATGAAGAAATTGTTATTGAATTTCTTTCTTTTTAAACAATTTTTCAAAAGTTTATTATTGCCTTTTACAGATGTATTGATTTCTTTCTTCTGTTTCTGCAGAATTTAAAAATATGTCTGGTGACACAAGTGCTTTGTTAACTCAAGAAAAAAATGAAGAACTATTGGAACCTGACAGTAATGTTTCAACTTCTGATATGGGGAGACACAATGAAAAAGCAGAGCTTATACCCCCACAAGATGATGAGAGGCAAGTTTCCGAAAGCCCCAGCAATGAACCAGAAGGGGACCTGGCCATCTCAGGATGTCTTTCGAATGATGAGCAGTCCATTGGGGTCATAGCCGCAACTGTTCCTACTGAATGCAGTGAGACTGTGAGCCTTGAACCAGAACCTGGAACTGAACTGCTAAATGAACAGAGTGGCCCAGTAAGACATGTTCTTTCTTCCTAAAACATTTTCATGGCTTTTCTGCAACACACTCACAAGTGGTACCCTAATTAGAATAACTTTGCCCATCCCTTAGAGCCGCAGCCTTGTGTTAAGTTCTTGCTTCCACATTATGGAGAGAGAGGGAGAATTTGATGCAGGGCTACCATTTTTTTCAGTGATTCTATCCCATGTTTATGATAATGTGTAATTCCACACTGAGGGCCCAATCCTAACTAAATGCTGCCTGCAAGGCACAGAAGTGCCAGCACAGGCACCTCTGCGTCCTGCGGGCAGTTGGAGACCATGTGGGGGTGGAGAGGTAAGTAAAAGATGTTTTTACTTACCCTGTTCCACACCTGCATTTCCTTCAATGGGTCTACTCGGTTCTGCACCAGCTATTTTGCTGGTGCAAGTCCAAGCAGGCACAGGGGGGCGTGTCGTGGGCAAAATGGTGGTCAAGATATCAATGGAGAAGACTCTGCCAATACCCAGCCCCATGACATCCCCCCCAAGACCTGATCTTTTTCTCCAATCTGCTCACCCCCACCCCGTTCATAATAATCTTGCATTCTACTAAGAATGGGGTTAGAGAATGGAGGGGGGTACAATCTACTGAGATTGTACAATAGTACACCTTTAGTTTATGTGAAGATACAATATGGAATTCATAATAGTTGCTATTTTTGGTTATCAGCATTCAGTGTTACTTTGGTCATCATTATTCCCTAAGGAAAGATATATAGCATATTACCCTGTTTTCACTTTCATTTTAGTATGGGTACAGAGCTTTAAGAATCTCTGGGAACTATCTAGGAATGCGTTCCTGAAAAACCAGGGATACAGTATCATACATCATAATATGAACAGGACGTATGATGATATAGTAATGGCAGTATGATTTTTGTTGTTAAGAACATGGAATATGTATACATTATAGAAAAAATATTATGTATTAAAATCATTTTATAATTTTATACTCTAACATGGACAAAACTAGGTG
Organism: Plestiodon gilberti rubricaudatus; assembly: GCA_026170595.1. Lineage (NCBI taxonomy): Eukaryota > Metazoa > Chordata > Lepidosauria > Squamata > Scincidae > Plestiodon > Plestiodon gilberti. The sequence continues at coordinate 72,893,729 of JANXHW010000005.1, forward strand.
CAAAGGGACATGGAACTAGTCTCTGGTGGAAAGAGAAAATGGCCTCCTTCCTTTTGTACAATTCAGCTTGTCTATTCACAACTGACCTTTCTAGTGAGACAAAACAGCTGAAAAGGAATATGGAGTTGGCCATTACTTTTGCAGAATTAGTGCATCTCACTGCGCTCCATTCTCAGAGCTGTATTGTCTCTGTATGTCTTGGTCATACTGTGTTTTTGTGGTGTGCACAAGTATACACATATATACAATAAGGAATAGGCATGTATGCTGCCTTGGAAGACAAGAATGGCCAGAAGATGAAAGGTAAAAACTTAACTTTCATGTACATGGTTCAACTGACCTTCATGTCAGAGTTTCATGAAATGTTGAGTTTGGCCCCAGGTGGAAGCACAGAAATAGTAGCGTCATCATTATTAAATGTGCCTATCATAAATAATAAAACCATAGCAGCAATAGCTGCTTTTTTCTGGTCAGCAGAATTTAATCAATTTTCAATCAGACTGCATTCAGCTAATTCTTCACTTTGGAATTTAAGCTTTAAAAAAAAGATACCTGATTGATTTCAGACAAAAGAGATCTACGCCAAAACCTGGAAGAGGAGATTATTCATTCTCTCCATCTGACAGTGGGTAAAGGGAATCATACACATAAATTATTTACTCCCCCCCTCTTTTTTTTTTGTTCAGGTCAAAGCAGACAGTACCTAATAAAGCTAAGTTATATTTAAAAGTGGGTGAAGCTCTGAAAAGGCAACAGGATTTTTACTTTCCTTAATACGCTGTTGCAGTGATCTTCAAACTTCTATCCTTCAGGGAACCCTTTCCACACTGATTTGTCTGCCAAGCAGCCTCTGAGCATTGCAGAGAATTTTAGGGGGCATTTTAAACATCATGCTCAGTTGATAAGGGACATGAGCCAGGCTTCTTCAGCTTTACCATCATCCCATATAAACAGAGTATATGTTCTAGAAATACCCAAAACTTTTGTACAATGTACATTGTAGGGAAATCATTTTGTGGTAGGCAAACTACCCTTCAGGGATCCTGCCATTGGAGATAAGCTGATAAGTTCAGACATTGGCCCTAGGGCATGGTCTGAGGATACATGATAACAGCCAGCTTGTGAAGCTAAGCAATTCTAGGTCTGACCAGTTCCTGGCAGAGGCGTCGCTCCGGTAGGGGCGGGGCTGTAAGTTTTGCTCGGTCGGAGTCCCGTTTACCGAACAAGCAGGAGGCGGCCCCGCCCCCTCACTGTCAGAGCCATTCCCCTGCGGAGAAAGCAGCAGGCAGGGTCTCTTGCCTGCTGCTTTCTCCGCAGGGCAATGGCTCTGACAGTGAGGGGGCGGGGCCGCCTCCTGCTCGTTCGGTAAACGGGACTCCGACCGAGCAAAACTTACAGCCCCGCCCCTACCGGAGCAACGCCTCTGGTTCCTGGACTGGTGGCTGCCTGGCAATCTTATATATACTGGGTTCCATAATGAAAGACAGGTAGGTTGCAAATATAACAAATAAAATAAACAACAGATAAGTTTCAAAGGAACCTCAGAGATCCTAAGAACATAGTATGAAACCCACTGTTCCAGTGTAAGCTTGGAAAACTAGTGAAGCACTTTAGAGAAAAAATAGTACAGGCCAATATATGGAGTTATTCTTTTCCAAGAAGTTGTTGCTTTCAACATATGCTTAAGGTTCCACTGGAAAGTGAACTCTTGCTACACTACAGCATAACGCAACATCATCACAAAAAGCTTGTTGCTTTTTGAAAGAACTAAAAGTGTTCACTGCAATTACAAGAAAATACAGTTCAGAAAATTACAGAAAATAACAGTTCACGTAATACCTCCATCTCTTTACTCTTACATATATTGATTTTTCTCTGCAAGGATCTCATAAACTAGAAGTGCTTCAGCTTTGGACCATGTATGTGGAAGGTGAACAGGATATGGAAAACAGCTTATTATAGTGAGACCTTTTCCATGGTAACTTGTAGCAATAGATGGTACATTTTCACAACATGTGGCCTCACTCTCCATGTCCAGAATTGTCCCATGTATATGATGAAGTCACTTGCCATGTGCTAAAGCCATAAGAAATTGGTTGGTTTGTATAACACTAACGGCCCAATTCTAACGAGGGTGTGTGCCGGTGGAATGAGCGTTCTGCCAGCACGCTGTCACTAAAGTGCCATAAAACTGCAAGTCCTTTTGCTCTATCAGCCCAATCCTACCTAAATCACTGCATGGTGATGTAGTGGCACCGGCATAGGCTATGGTGCATCCTGTGGGGGATTTTTGGCTGCTGGAGGTCTCCTCAGGGTAAGAGGACATGTGTCCCCTTGCTCCTGGGTAAACCCCAGCAGCCTCAGTGTATCAAATCGGACCTGCGCTAGCGATATTGCTGTTGCAAGTCTGTGTTGATCTGTGCAAGTGGATCAGGCCTGGGAAGGGGGTTTGGATATGGCACTGCTGATTCCACCCTCTCTCGGGCCTGATCTACCCATTGCCCACGCCATTGCTGCCCTGTTGTGATCCCCCGCCCGTTCAATGCCCTCTACCACCCTTACCCTGTCCCTGCACTTGACGTATTGCTTCTGCAGGCCTCTGTCACTTCTCTGGCACCAGCGGGAAGGCTCCAACCTTCCCGCCAGCACACCTGGGCCTTGCGCTGTCGCAAAGCACTTTACGGCATTTTGCAACAGTGCATACCAGCGGAACAGGTGTTCCGCTGGCGCAAGCCCCCATTAAGATTGGGCCGTATGTTGTATTATACTTCTAGAACCATAATGATGCTAATTATTCTGTTCTCCAAACATCCATCACTAGATTTTGATAATGCAAATGGCTGATAGTACTCTGAATATATTTTTATGCAGGACACGGATTCATCACCTAAAGGGAGTGGATGGACAGCTTGGGGATCATGGGGCAAGTCCTTGCTGTCAACAGCATCTGCCACAGTAGTTAAGTATCCAAGCCAGTAAAGTCATAATATAATCATACTTAGAAGTAATTGCTTTGATTCCTCCAAGGCATGAATAATCCTTTGGAGCAAAGGATCTTGACATGAACAGGAGCTGTACTTCATTCCATAAGCCCCAACAGGTGCTTCTCTCCTTAGTTTTCATACCACATTAAGGGCCCAGTCCTATGGGCTTGCTGCGCCACCAGAATTTGTGTTCCACACAGCATGCTTTACAGCAGTCGTGAAAAACAACATGCCGTTCCAACCAGCCAGGCTGCCACATGCAGTGGAGATGCCCCGCCACTTGTAAGTTGGCACGGGGGGCAGGCAGAACAGGTTGGGGAGGGGGAAGAACAGGGCAGAAACCAGGGTGGGTCAAGGCCAGGAAGGGGGCAGTATCAGCGGCGGCAGCACCATCGATATCCTATTGCCCTTCCCAGCCTCGGTCCGCCTTTCCTGGTCCACTCAGACTTGTGGCAGCAGAATCGCTGGTGCAAGTCCAAGTAGATCCAGTGGTCTACCAGCTGAAGGCAGAGCTACACTACAGGCAGAGGCTCTGCCTCCGCCTCTGCCTCCGCGCTTGGAGCGGGGGAGTGTCTTCTCGCCTGTTGTCCCTCCTGTTGTCCCGCCTTCTTAAGAAGGTGATTGGAGGTAGTACTGATTGGCATGCAGCCACTCTCCTACGATTGGTAGGCTGCAGTAGCTCCGCGAACCGCCCCCTAGCTCTGCGTGCCCACCCCCTGAAAAATAGGATTCCAGCTTGAGGTACGCGCCGGCCGTGCGGAGGTCGCAGCGGCTCCGCCTGCTTCAAAAATCAGGTCAGAAGCTCCGCGACGCGTGTAATGTAGCTCCGGCTTAAGACTTACCCCTGGGCAAGGAAACAAATGTTCCCTTACCCGGAGGAGACCTCTGGTACTGCCCTTTGCAGAATGCAGCGCCAGCTCCTGTGGCACAGCTGCATTGGCGCGGGGAGGGAGTTAGATAGGATTGGGTTGTCAATGTTATAACTCAGCTGCATGTAGCATTAACTTGACACATGCTTCAGCCTAGAAGTCAGTCAAAAGGCAGTCTAGAAATATTTTAGATAAGTAATAAATAACTGCATAAATCAAAGCAGCAGGATGGCTATTCCAGGGGAAAATGTGTTGGCAGGGAAAGGACTAAAGCACCCTCTCCCATCCCTCTCTGCTATAAATTGCTCCTTCTCAGAGGTACTTTCCAAGAGAGAAGCAGCCTTTTAGACACAACTGCATTGCAGTGTTTAGTTCGGCTCTAAAAGGAAGGGAATCGTAGTAGAGCATACAAATCTCTAATGAATCACATGATGACTGATCACTTGGTGACTCCATTGAAATATGTGAACTGCCCCCACTGAACAGCTTTGCTCTTGAGGTGATGCAGGTGATATGAAGGCTCTTCCTGTATTTAATCTATGCTGGCTTTTTCAGTCAGGTAAGTCATCACTTGATGCAACTGTCCACCCCAAGAGGGAGAAAAAGGTACAGATTTGTTTCCCCCACCAATTATAAGCAGCTCAAAAGCCTCCATGATAAAGTGGAATCACAGATTAATGTTAAGTTATGCTTATTCTGTTGCCGAATTCATCTTCCACAGCCTCTGAAATCTGTGACACTCTGTCAGATAACAGATATGATGCCTCAGCCATCTGCTATGCTAGAATAATACTCGCCCCCTCACAACCCAATCCATAAACCAGTTACAGCTCCAATACTTGGATTTAGGACCAAACTACATGCTATATTAAATACATGCTCAGGCCTGACGTGCTTGTTTTTTCTTTCCTAAATAGCAGATGGGGGTGACTTGGATCAAGAAAATGGGGAACAAAGAGGTGAAACCCCCTCCTCTTATGCATGGTCCCAATCCAGATCAGAGTGACCACTATGACTGCTGTTTGGGAGAGAAAGAAAAAATGGTCAAGGAGTACTTCAGTTTAACTGGTTTAAACTGAACTCTAGTGGCTGTACAATCCAAGCAGCCACTACAACTGTCAGTGGAGCTTCAGTTCTATGCTTTGTCCTATTGCTTAGTAATCACATTATCGCAACATTGCTATTGCGCAGTCAAGTATGACAAATGCTTGCTGTATTTTGCTTTATTTGTTATAAATTGCACGTGGTAAAAGCAGCTGAAAACAATTGCATGTCAGCTATGCCTGATCAGTTAAAATTTAAACAGCCTAGCCCTTTACAAAAAAAGTCTTGATTTCATTGAGGCAAAACTGAAATGCTTTTTCAACCTCTGACTGATCTTGCAGTGCCTGATTTCTCCCTTTCAAACATTTGAACTGAGTACTATTTTTATTTTATTTTTTTACAGCTGGGGAATAATTTCATTAGCAATGTTTTCAAGCTGACGTTTGTATTCTTCTAGTTATCTTTCTCTGCTTAGTCTTTATTATGCACACCAATCAAATTAACCTTTCTCAGCAGGACAGCCAGGTTTCTTAAAATATTGTGTTATGAAGTTAGATATATGCTTCAGATAAATACTGGAGTGTCAGAAAACTGAATTATCCATGTATCACTTCATTATCAACACATTTGGACTTGCTATTTCTTGAGAATTAAATAATGCCTGGAAAGTTATAACCTAGAAACAAGGGAGCTGCAGAAACAGAACAGCCAAACTACACATTATTTTAAACCCATGTCTGGAAGATGAATTGAAGCAGGAAGTGGACTAAAAGTGGTCCTTTTAAGTCTTGAAATAGCCACTGGGAGGGCCACAGAGAGGATGGAGTTGCTGTGCATAATTCCCCAAGGCCCCCTGCATTAAGTTGGCAACCCCAAGCCACCCAGACTTCAACAGTGTCTGGGAGCAGACTTACCCTATGGAAGCTGAGCAAGAACAACATGTGTGGCTCCCAAACACTTCATTTGGGAGTGGTGAGGACGGAGCAGGGTCAGTTGCACAGGCAGCGAAGGAGCCCTATTAAAAATCTTCCCAGGGCTCACCTAACCTCTCTGCAGCCCTGGACACTGGAAATGTTCCACATTTACAGCACAATTCTGTCTAACAATAGACTGGCAGAGCAACTGCTCTTCCGGTCTAGGTTGTTACAAACGTGCCGTAAGGGCATGGGGAGGGTGGAACAGGGCATTCCAGGGGAGATTGGTCTGCAGGGCCCGGAAGGGGGAGGGATTGGCGGCAACCTCCTCCGCCATATCCTATTCCCCTTCCTGGGCCTGGCCACTGTTATGTGGGGCTCTTGGACTTGCACCAGCAAAATAGCTGGCACACATCCGAGTAGCCCCATCAGTGTGGCTGGCACGTTACTTGAGGTAACGTCCCTTTACCCCGAGGAGGCCAGCAGCTGCACCAGGGCAGGCCCAATCCTGGATAGGATGTGGCGGGTGCCTTTGGTGCCTGTGCAACTGACCCTCCTCCATCCTCCCCACTCTCAAATGAAGTGTTTGGGAGTCACACATGTTGTTCCTGCTCAGCTTCCATAGGGTAAGTCTGCTCCCAGACACCATTGAAGTCTAGGTGGCAACCTTATTTGGGGTTGCCAATTTAATGCAGGGGCCTTGGGGAATTATCCACAGCAACTCCATCCTCTCTGTGGCCCTCCCAGTGGCTATTTCAAAACTTATGTGCGCCACCGCATCCTGCTAGGCAGGATTGGGCAGTTAGTGTAGCAGTGTGGCATGCCATGAGAGTTTTATATTATTTCTCCCTTACCATCTTTGTAGTAAAATTTTCCCCCAGCATCAAATTGCTGCTTTAAGGGGGGTTGATTTTTACCATGAAAATAGCAGTGGGTAAAAATATTCTGCTCCCCTCATAGTGCATGATGTTGTCATGCTGAATTGGGCCTCCACAGTTTTAGAAGAGCTTTAAAGCATATCCCTTCCAGTTCATTTCCTGCTTCAAATCGGTCACTTTGACACTGGATGAAGGTAACTGTTAGTTTGTTCCTAAGGAGGGGTGGAAGAGAGTCTTTCTCTGGAATGTTCTGTGGAAGGAGAGTGGCTTTAGTACCTTTTGGATATTTTAATTTATTCTTATTTATTTTTTATAGTTTTGTATAGCCCCAAAGCAGTTAACAACAGCAATTAAAAGCAAACAATACAATAACAATACTAAAAGCAAATACTGTACCAAAAAAAACCCTACTAGCAACAAAAGTCAAAACCAAGAATTTCCCCAATTTGTAAAAATACATGAAGTGTGTGATGTGAAATAAACAGGCCTTTAATTACTGCCTAAAACCCATGAGGGATGGGGCAGCTTGAACTTCCCAGGGGACGAAATTCCAGAACAGAAAAGGTTCTGTTCCATGTGCTGTCCAATTGGACTAGAGAAAGCTCTGGTGCATGGACGAGAACCTCTGCATGTTTTCCTCTTGTATTTGTCATGGCAAGTCTTAACATCTTTCTGGCTGTGAATATACTGTGTAAGAAATCCAAGGTTATACCAGCAATGAGGAAGTAATATATACCAGTCCTACGATCAATTAAGGATTTGCACTTTTTCTAATTACATATTGATTTGCCTCGAATATGTTGTCAGAATTTCAAAAATATATTAAGAAAAGGTAAAGCCCAGAGGAAACAAGTAATTGAGGTTGCAATTAGGTTATCTTTTCAAAGCATACTCAGAAGCAGTAAGGTATATGAAATTATTAGCATGTGAATACAGAATTAACTGTTAGTTAAATGAAGCTCACAAAGTAGGTCAGTGGAAGCAATAAAAATGATTATGAATTTGCTGATGTTAATTTGAAGGAATTAAATCCCCAGGCTGTCACCCCAAAGACCTACAAGAAAAACTGAACGGTGATTGAAGTGGCAACATATTTAAGTGATCCAAAACAATTTAAAGATGATTAACAGCCCAATCCTAACTAACTTTCCAGCACTGATGCAGCCATGCCAATAGGGTGCATACTGTATTCTGGGGGGGGGGGGCAGTCACGGAGGCCTCCTCAAAGTAAGGGAATGCTTGTTCCCTTACCTTGGGGCTGCATTGCAAGGTTATCAGAAGAAAGTATAACAACACAAATATTTAGGATCAGAATATGAGATAATCTTCTTGAACTCTGATGCTAGAAATGGTGAATAGCTTCTGAATTAGTGCCCTGATGTACACTTCGTCTAAAATGCTGATGTTTAATTATTTAATCATAACCTGTTAGAGGGTCACAACCTGACTTACAATCCTCTGTAAGATGCACCAGCCGGCCTAAACAGCTGGCTGCTGCATCCTACGCAGGATGCGGCCCATGCCAGCAGGGCCAGGGCACAACTTGGGGGAAAGGGACATTTGCCCTTTTCTCCCGGTGTCGGCCCCAGCAGCCCAAGTGGTTATTTTGTGCCGCACATCCGGGGAGGCCGTGTAAGGCCGACCAGGCCCAGGAAGGGGGTTAGGATATCCGCGGAGTGCGCCGCCGATATCCCCACCCCCCTCCTTGGCCTGGCCAGCCCTAGATAGAACTGAGCATTAGACAGACAACAAACTGCAAGAACTGCCACCTAGACATGCTGTAACTAAGGTAATTGACCTAAACCTAAGTATTCTCCTGATAATTATACCCTGATAATTATACCTTGAGAGCAGGATAAAATAATTTGTCTCTTTTAGATATTTTATCAAAACAAACAAAAAATATTTTACAATGGTACAAAATCAAAACTAGGCTGGCATTACACACGTGTAACATATTGCAATCCTTTGTACTCCCACCAGCAAAAGTAACAGTGAAACAGTATAAATCAATTTTTAAAAACAATACCACTAGAAACAAGAGGTAGCATAGCAAAACCAGCAACTACTGTACATAGCTTGGTCCCTGACAACTGCCAACAGCAAACATGACATTGTTATATAGTCATGATATTGTACATCAATGACACACCCACAGTACCCATACAGGGAAGGTACCTACCTGTGCTATGATTATCTTAAAGAACACAATCCACACCTCACAATCCACACAAGTATGAAGATGTCCCCAGGAGGATCTCACAGTGTCTCCCTGTCAGAGTCCAGTAGCGGCCCTACACCCCCCGTGGGAGGGGGCCGCCGTCGCGACACCCCCCCAAGGGATGCCACCCGCCCCGCCCCTGGGGGTGTGACATCATCTTCATGCTCCATGGCGGCACGGAAACACACCCCAGTGCTTTTCGGCTCCTTTTTTGAGCCAAACGGCACCAGGGAGGGTGGGAGGGCCAAACTTGTAGCCAGAACAGCTGTGAAGAGGAGCCAGTGGCGGGGGGGCAATGGATCTGGCGGTAGGTACACCCCCACGACCCGCCGCTTGGGGCCCACCGCCCCCACTGTCACGACGCCTCTGTCAGAGTCTTCTATGGTCTACTGCTTAGAGAGACAGTAACTGATACCTGCAGGTTCATGTGTCATGGTTCACCTCAGTCAAGGGTTCAAATACTGTGGCAGCCAAAACACAGCCAACAGCAACCTACAGACAACCCTTTTTGGCAGCAGCCAGATAGGGAAGATAGTGCCACCAAATCACAGCAACTGGCAAACTCCACAGTCATGTACGTAGGAGGTCTGTAGAAGCCATAGGCTACAGGTCTCCCAGGAGGAGGAACAGAAGATAGACACATCAGGAGGTCTTCCCAATCTGTCTAGTGCCAAGCCCATGACCTGTTCCTTGTCCTAGCCCTGTGCATGAAATGTAGAGCTCCCAGCCATATATACCAACACTGAAGGGCCTCTCTATGAGATATACTTCAGTGTAACAGCACAGATTTCACATATAAGAGAACCCAGCCTTAAGTACAGTATCTTGCAATAGTATCTGAACCCCATTCCTCTCCATTCCCAACCCCAAATCTTCCTGGAATGTCTCCTTGTGCTGGCTATAACCCACTAGCAAAGAGGTTACATACTGTAACTGTCAGCACAATTGTGGCATAATGCCAGTATAGTTTTTCATTTCTCTAGTGCAGCAGAATGTGGTAGCACACACTTATCCCTGCCCAGCATGCAATAAGTCAAGAATAGTTTCAAGCTGTCAGTATAATAGTAACACATGTATTTCAAGCAGCCTGTAGGATAAAAGTCTGTTTCTTAAGAAATTTCTCACCATGGGTTTCTGTGCATTCTTCCCCCATGTATATTTTTGTCCTCCTTGTATGTAATTTTTCACCAGTGCTGTTTCATTGCACTGTGATAATATGTGGTTTTATGGCCTCTGGTGGAGAGTTATTATCAAATTCATAGAGTACCTCAAGAGTACGTCAGCTCGTGATCACGGAACCTTGAAACATCAGTGGAACCTTCCTTCTCATCCATGTTCCTAGTTCTTTGTTTGCATTTGTTTCTAATTGGATAGCACTGAAGCGTAAAAAAAATAAATACTTCTATTTTACCACAGTGGCAGTAATTCATATACTGCTTGTTTATATTCTGATTTTTAAACTTCATTCAATTATCTACATCTTGCTGATAACAATAAAGCATGAGCAAACCATCCAAAGGCAGTCTTAACTTTTTCATATTGCAGCTATGAGATATGCAACACAATCATAAGCATGTTTTCATAGAATTGCAGGAAATCTTGACTGGATTGTGCCCTTCAAATATTACCTGATTTTTGCTTTTTTAATGAACATATAACTGATTGGATAGAAATAATTCTATTTCAAGTATCAACCTTTCCTGAAAATGAAATGTGTACTTTAAATTTCGGCCTGAAAATTACAATGTGTAATGCATAGGACAGTGGGATGAATATTACATTATTATATTACAGTGTATCTCCTGATATGCTGTCATAAAAGGCCCAGCACTTTTGGGAGCCTCTGGAGGCCGCTTCCGGGTTGTGCTGGGCCCGCAACCCACTCCGTTGGTCACGGGCCTCGGAAAAAAACCCAGAAGCATCTGGAAGTGACTTCTGGTTTACTTACGGTTTGCATCCGTGACTTCCAGTTGCTTCTGGGAGGCGTTCTGAAGCCCACTGAGGCCAATAGAGTGGGTTGCAGGCCTGGCACGACCCGGAAGTGCCCTCCAGAGGCTCTCCGAAGTGCTTTGCGGACAAAGCATTGAGCATTGGGCCATAACCCACTGTGGAAGATGAGATGGGCCACGGCACTCAAAGGTTTGGGGACCACTGTTCTAGTCCCTTGAACAAACAGTTGTGGGCAACTATTTCATCAATAAAACTAGTCCAGTAATAGATACCACCTCATTTGTCACAGATTTTCAGTATCAATTATACACAGAACCTCTTAATATGAATTACAAGTAGTTACCCTGATCATATTTTAGAAGATAAAAGAGCAAGTTTAAAAAAAAACTTAGAAATGAAATAAATAAATATATTTGTTCCACTGCAGGGCAAGGATTAACAGCAGTTAAGGAAAAGGCAGCCACTCTCAGAATTCATGGGCCCTCTTCTGGATCTTCAGAAGATGCACATCCTGAGACAGCTGAAAGTCCCATCACAGGTAAGGTACTAAATGATGCATTGCCTGTTGCAACCTGTTGTCCTGGGAATGTGAGGTTACTGTTTCACATCACTGCAAGTAAGACACTTGCAATCAATTCTGACATGCAATTTGAAGTATATTTTTAATCATGCTTTGTTTGTCTGTTTCCTATAAGACACAGAAGAGACCACACAGCAAAGCTCTCCAGAAATCACACCTTTGCCTTCATCATCTTCTGGATCACGTGGAATGTTTTCAACCATCACTAGTGCCGTTCAGAATACCGTAAGCAATTCTAGTGACAAAAAGAGGGAGAGGGAAGGTACCCAAAAAGAACAGGAAAAATATGCAAAAAAAAGGCAACAACAATGCACTGGTGTAAAGCATGAATGAAGTGTTTGTGTACGTGTGTGTGTGTGTGTGTGTGTGTGTGTGTGTGTGTGTGTGTGGCTTAAAGAGCAAAAAATGTTCTAATAATTATTTTAAAATCCCTTCCAAAAGAATGATCTTCAAAAATCATATTGGGAAAAATATGTAAGTATAATATGTCCAGAAAAAAAGATGCTCCATATTTCTGCCTCAAATGTATCCCTATAGGATATTAGCACAGTATTACACCAGACTGTGATCTGCATTGTGTTTGGCCTATATACATTGGGATCCAAAAGGCCACTGTTAGATGTATACTGTATACAGCAAACCTTTCCTGGGTCACCTTTCCTCCTACAATCCTTATGTCCTCCTGAAAAGCAGCTCTTGAAGGTTAGGGGACTCTCTGGAGTAGTGCTTGAAGCAACGTGAAAGAAAATTAGTACACATACATTTTGCCCACATAGATGCTCTTACATGAGGCTCTTTCAAAGACTCATACTTCAATTAATTTTATATTATAGCAATCCTTTGTACTAAGTTTAAATGACCAATAATTGCGCTGAAATGTTTTAACTTGTTGATAATCCCTTTTTAATCCAGTTAAGGATAGAGGCTCCATGAACAAGTCACATATCAAAATGTGGTATTGATTGGTAGAGTGCTTCAGAATACATTTCTGAAGTGAATCACATTTTATTTGGGCATATGGAAATGAATTTTACAATAGGAGTTTAGGAGGTCATTCTTTTGAATTGTATTATTATGATTTTATTGGTATGTTGTTACGCTTTGGCAGATATGCAAATTTCATGAGGTGTAAATATGCACATACACACACGTTTTGTATGTTTTTCAGTGGAATACTGTTGATTTACTTTGTGTGTGTGTGTGGGAGAGAGAGAGAGAGAGAGAGAGAGAGAGAGAGAGAGAGAGAGAGATGTTTGCAGAGCTCAGATACCTTGGGGATTTTTTTTAAAAATCTAGTGTAGAGAGGTGCCCTGAGTATTTAATGTGAGAAGGAAAATACAAACTTCTGCTTAATATGTCTTGGTTTATCCTACTCCTATTTGGGTCATCCAGTCTTACTCTTTAAAATATACACCTTGGTGGACAAGGGATAGTAGACAAGGTCTGAAAAATAAATTTTTAACAACTTACCACTAACAACTAACAACATTATTTATAAAATGAAAACTTTTATTCTAAATTAGCTGATATAATTTTAAGCTAAAATAGCTTTAAGTTTCTGTAGCACAAGCTTGCTAAATATTATAGGCATGTGTGGAAAAAGTGCTGTACGTTTCAGAAAGAATCTGCATTTCTGTCTTTTATTTTTGTGGTAGTGGACACTGGGGCTTATGGGCAGGAGATCCTAATGTAGCTTTCAGCTTGAAAGCAAACAGTGTCTTCCTGCTAAACGTTCCTTTTTTGCTTTGCGGGACATATCAAAAAGACTAATCTTGCCCTGTGGGCAGCTTTGGAGTTTCACATCTGAAACAAAAAACAGCTGGACTCACATTGATTTGGTCTCTTATCCAAAGTGCCAGATGCTCTATTGTGACTGACATGTGTTATAATGCTCCAGGCTCACTCAGAGATTCATGAACTCCCTGTTCCTATTGAAAGCAATACATGCTGTCAAATTTGTGAGTACCGTAATTCAAATGATTGTGTAATATCGTCTCACGGCCATCGTCTCACATTAGGGGATTGGCCATCTCAGTCTCAAAAAGAGACAGCCTAAGGGCAATGCAAGCAGTTTATTTCTCAAGTTCTTTGCCTGTCCTCAGAAACCCACATAGCAATGGTACAATGCTTGTGATTAAACAATCCATTTAGAGCTATTCCAATCAGCCAAATTCAACAAAGGCACCGAGTTCCTCCCACTCAAATTCTGTAGTTTTTTGCACATATCAGTTTATAACACCCTGAATATGAAATCTACTGTTATCTACTAAAAGTCATTTAAACACACAAGTTCCCCTAACACAATGGTTTTTTGAACAATCTGCCTTCAGATAACCTTTCCACAACAGTTTGGAAGCTTAGGGTTAAATTACAGATTAATTTTAATGTGTGGTTTCACCCTGCATGTCTCAGCGGAATAGCATGCATTGGAATTGGAAATGTGGGGGGTGGGTGGGTAGGGGGCTTTAACATTTTGCCCTGGCAGTGGTCTTGATCTGAATCCTCCCCCCTCCATGTGTACCATTTTATCTTTACCCCCCAAGTTAAGTAGCATACTCAGGGGGTGATGTGCATTAAAAGTAGCCTTACCAGATCCCCCCCGACGCAGGGGGGCAGAAGCGATAATGACTGGGACACGGGATTAATTTAAAAGTAATGTGTAGTTTAGCCTTGAGGATCTCCACAACTGCCATGTAACTCCTACACATTGCAGAGAATTCTTACTATTGTTGTAATGTTGTAGAGTGCAGACTCTATTCACATGGAGCACTGACCAGATCAGAGGGGCTTCACTGTTGCCTCCCCTTAGCTGAGAACTAGGCACTCATTTACAATGCTATGTTGAAGTTATACCATTCAGGACATGGTCAATAACTGTGAACAAACTATTGTAGTTAAAATTAATGGGCTTAATGGTCACAGTCTCTTGTGAGTTTTCCTTCCTAATGTTTCGCCCATATCTGTGGCGGGCATTGTCAAAGGCACACCACCCAGTCTCTTCAGATGAGTGCTCCAGTTAACAAACTTTCTATCATAGAAGTTTATTCTTCATTACTGATCTGCTTATAGGGACACTCTTAATAAATAAATAAATAAATAAATAAATAAATCTTTATTGCAGTCACAGACCAGCGCAAAAGTTACCACTACAGAGCCAAAGGAAACATCATGAACATCAATTAAGACAAGAAATTAAAATAAAATAGACACCCCCCCGATAGCATCTGAGAAACTCCTAAGAACCCCAGCTTGAAAGCCATTGCCCTTATGTATAAATAATATTAAAATTAGTTTATATCTGTGTTGGCATTGACATGTTCCATTTTATTCAGTAGATGTCTTATAATTCATTTGATAGGTTTAACAATATAACTTTTTCATGTGGAATACATATTCAGCATGAGAGATGACTAATGCCAAGAGCATCCTTCGGCTTAACTTGATATGCCCTTTGATTATGTCACTGTTCATGCTGTTGGTCAACCAGGCCTTGGTTAGGTGGACAGGGGTGCCCAATCTGGGCACCTGCCGGCTCTAGTAGGGAGAGCACTCTAAATTTGATGCCTTCTGGGATGAAAGAGCTTAATCTCTCTAGATAATAAACCTTGTGCTGGCTGACTGTGATCCTTAAGTGGTCATTAGCCCATTTGGGGACAGAGGAGGAGAAAATCCAGGGATTTGCACCATACAAGTAAATGTGTTAAGTGTTGTGATCCCAGTCAGTAAAAATATTGTTCTCTGTTTTAAGCAGGGTAAGAGTGTGTTAACTGGAGGCCTGGATGCTTTGGAGTTCATTGGCAAGAAAACCATGAATGTCCTTGCAGAAAGTGATCCTGGATTTAAGAAAACCAAAATACTGATGGAACGAACAGTGTCCTTGTCACAGGTGAAATAAGGCGACTTTGATAATGCAGTCATAGAAAGTGGCTAACGCAGTTAGAGCAAAGTCTGTGTACATGACTATGGCTGCAATCCTATACACGCTTTCCTGGGAGCAAGTCCCATTGAATTCAATGAAACTTACTTCTGAGTAGACATGCATAGGATTGCACCATTCAATGATAATTTTGTGTAATTGATACATCTTATAATGTTTTCCTTGATGATTCATGTCTTCCTTTTCATACATTTTATCACATTTTCCTTGATGATTCATAATATGTTTTATTGAACAACCTACAGTATAGAAATATTTGCATTTTATATCTTTAAATTAATCTGATGTAAGAACATGTTGTATCAACCATAAGGTGGGGCAAGGGGCAAGACTACCTATAGGTCATTGCTCCCCCATGCAAACCTCATTTCCTCATTACAAGGAAAGGCTACAGCATTTGGGGCTCTTCAGTCTAGAAAAAAGGTGCCTGAGGAGGGACATGATTGAGACGTATAAAATTATGCATGGGATGGAGAGAGTGGATAGAGAGAAGTTCTTCTCCCTCTCGCACAACACCATAACTAGGGGACATCCACTAAAATTGAGTGGTGGGAGAATTGTTGTTGTTGTTCAGTCGTTAAGTCGTGTCCGACCCTTCGTGATCCCATGAACCATATCCCGCCAGGCCTTCCTGTCCTCCACTATCTTCCTGAGTTCGCTCATTTTCATGTTCGTTGCATTGGTGATGCTGTCTAACCATCTCATCCTTGGCCTTCCCCTTCTCCTTTTGCCTTCAATCTTTCCCAGCATCAGAGTCTTCTCCAGAGAGTCCTCTCTTCGCATTAGGTGGCCAAAATATTTGAGTTTCAGCCTTAGTACCTGTCCTTCCAGGGAACAGTCAGGCTTGATTTCATTTAGAATTGACTGATTTGATCTCCTAGCAGTCCAAGGGACTCTCAGGAGTCTTCTCCAGCACCACAGTTCAAAAGCATCTATTCTTCGGCGCTCAGCCTTCTTTATGGTCCAACTCTCGCAACCATACATTGCTACTGGGAACACCATCGCCCTGACTATACGAACTTTTGTTGGCATGGTGATATCTCTGCTTTTTATTATGCTGTCTAAGTTTGCCATAGCTTTCCTTCCAAGGAGTAAGCGTCTTTTAATTTCATGGCTGCTGTCTCCGTCTGCAGTGATCTTGGAACCCAAAAAAGTAAAATCTGTTACTGCTTCCATTTCTGCCCCTTCTATTTGCCAGGAATTGATGGGACCAGATGCCATGATCTTAGTTTTATTAATGTTGAGTTTCAAGCCAACTTTTGCACTCTCCTCTTTCACTCTCATCAAGAGGCTCTTTAGTTCTTCTTCACTTTCTGCCATTAGGGTGGTATCGTCTGCATATCTGAGGTTGTTGATATTTCTCCCGGCAATCTTGATTCCGGCTTGTGATTCATTTAGCCCTGCATTTCTCATAATGTACTCTGCATATAAGTTAAATAAGCAGGGTGACAATATACAGCCTTGTCGTACTCCCTTCCCAATTTTGAACCAATCAGTTGTTCCATGGCCGGTTCGAACTGTTGCTTCTTGACCCGCATACAGGTTTCTCAGGAGACAGGTAAGGTGGTCTGGTACCCCCATCTCTTTAAGAATTTGCCACAGTTTGTTGTGATCCACACAATCAAAGGCTTTTGCGTAGTCAATGAAGCAGAAGTAGGTGTTTTTTTGGAACTCTCGTGCTTTCTCCATGATCCACCGCATGTTGGCAATTTGATCTCTAGTTCCTCTGCCTCTTCGAAACCCAGCTTGTACTTCCGGTAGTTCTCGGTCCACGTACTGCTGAAGCCTAGCTTGTAGGATTTTGAGCATAACCTTGCTAGCATGTGAAATGAGTGCAATTGTACGGTAGTTTGAACACTCTTTGGCACTGCCCTTCTTTGGAATTGGAACGTAAACTGACCTTTTCCAATCCTTTGGCCACTGCTGAGTTTTCCAAATTTGTTGGCATATTGAGTGCAGCACTTTCACAGCATCATCATTTAGGATTTTAAGTAGCTCAGCTGGGATATCATCATCTCCACTAGCTTTGTTGTTAGTAATGCTACCTAAGGCCCACTTGACTTCACTCTCTAGGATGTCCGGCTCTGGGTCAGTGACCACACCAGCGTGGTCATCAGGAACATTAAGATCTTTCTTGTATAGTTCTTCTGTGTATTCTTGCCATCTCTTCTTAATCTCTTCTGCTTCTGTTAGGTCTCTGCCTTTTTTGTCCTTTATCATGCCCATCTTTGCACAAAACGTTCCCTTGATATCTCCAATTTTCTTGAAGAGATCTCTAGTCCTCCCCATTCTGTTGTTTTCCTCGATTTCCTTGCATTGTTCATTTAAGAAGGCCTTCTTATCTCTCCTTGCTATTCTCTGGAACTCTGCATTCAGTTGTTTATATCTTTCCCTTTCACCCTTGCTTTTTGCATTCCTTCTTTCCATAGCTATTTGTAAAGCCTCATCTGACAGCCACTTTGCTTTCTTGCATTTCTTTTTCTTTGGGATGGTTTTCGTTGCTGCCTCCTGTACAATGTGGGTGGGAGAATTAGAACAGACAAAATAAAATATGTCTTTACCCAGCATGTAATCACTGGGTAAAGGAGCTCCTTGCCACAGGATGTGGTGATGGCACCTGGCCCAGATGCCTTTAAAAGGGGATTAGACAGATTGATGAAGAGTCCATCACACAAAGGCGTCGCTGAAGGGGGGGGCAGTACTGTGTTCCACACCATTCCACTCCCCGTTTACTTCCCAGTACGAGGTGGCCCCGTCCCCTTGCGATTGAAGCCATTCCGTACGGCGAAGGCAATGTGTGCAGGAGACTCCCTACCCGTTGCCTTCGTCGCACGGAATGGCACCGATGGCAAGGGGGTGGGGCCACCTCGTACTGGAGAGTAAATGGGAAGTGGAACGGTGTGGAACTTACAATAACCCCCCCCCAGCGACGCCTCTGCCATCACAGGTTATAACCAGTAACCGCAGTGACACCCCCTAAGCCCCCCACAGGATGCTACACGCCCCGCTCCTGGGGAGCATGGCATCATCTTCATGCGCCGCGGCGGTGCGGAAACACCCCCCCTCCACGCTTTTTTGGCTCCTTTTTGGAGCCAAATGGCACCAGCTGGACTAGATGGGCCTTTGGCAGCAGGGCTCTTATATCCAGCAGGGCTCTTATGTTCTTATGTTCATTTAAGTGAATGGGTGAAATGCGAGAGAACATACATATAATGCATTTCAAATGCTCGTTTTACCTGATGAACTATTATTCACATCTGATGTTGTGCTTGAAGATGCAGGTAACTTTTAAAAAAAACAACAAAATCAACTGTAATCATTTCTAATTTGAAAACCGATACAAGATAACTTTTCTTGAGATATTTTACTAGAAATTTTTGAACGAAAACTATTATAACCGGCAACGATGTTTGAGGAATTAGATATCACGGGTAACCCGGTCATGTTTGTAGCTAAAAATAGCGATCCAGCTGATTTAAAAATAATGACGAAAATACCCAGTATGGACTTTGACAGCCCAGAAACCCGGATACAGAGAAATTATTTAAAATCTGGAACTCAAAGGACCCGACGTTTCGTGCCTTGGTACAGGCACATCTTCTGGGGTATCTCCAAAAGAATGCCAAATGCCCTTCTGAACAGGCAACAGGATTTAAGCTTTGCAAATCGCATATGGTTCCCCATAATTCGTGGGCAAATAAATCATGGACAATTGAACAACAGTGCAACCATGCAAAATAGTATCTAATACAATGTTGCCAGTATCATATGTTGCCAGTATCACAGTAATACAATGTTGCCAGTATCACAGTAGAAGAGTAAAGGTTGTCTTAAGGCAGTGCTTCTCAAATAGTGGGGCGCGCCCCCCAGGGGGGGTGCGAGGCTCCGTAAAGGGGGGCTCGTTTGACCTCGGCAAATACTGGCAAAAACTTTCGGGGGTTTTCGGGTTTTTTTATTATTATTATTATTTCGGCTTTTAAAAGTTTTTTTAGCACTAGCGCGGGGCTTACAATAGTTAGTGTATGCTTTGCGCCACTTAACTAGATTGTAGGAGCCTCCAGCGACGATCTACTTCACCGACGATCTCTTCCGGGGAGCAGATCGTTCCTCTGCTCCCCGGCGCGAACTCTGTAACGCGCCTAGGAGCGCTCTGCAGAGTTCACGCTGTGAATCACGCATGCGCAAGACGACGATTGGCAACATCGTCGTCTTGCGCATGCGTGAACTCTGCAAAGCGCTCCTAGGCGCGTTACAGAGTTCGCGCCGGGGAGCAGAGGAACGATCTGCTCCCCGGAAGAGATCGTCGGTGAAGTAGATCGTCGCTGGAGGCTCCTACAATCTAGTTAAGTGGCGCAAAGCATACACTAACTATTGCAAGCCCCGCGCTAGTGCTAAAAAACCTTTTAAAAAACTTCTTTTTTGAAGTTTAAAAAAAGGCAATAAAACTGTCAAAAATAGGTTTCGATTTTTGACAGTTTTATTGCAGGGCTCCGCGGGGCCGGCCCCCCATGCGGGAGATATTTACAGTCGCGCGGGGGGCGCGAAATTTTTTCTTCTTCCTGGGGGGGCATGACAGAAAATAATTGAGAAGCACTCTCTTAAGGGATTCCTCGATTACATACTTTACTGAGTCCTTGCAGGATCACCTGCTTATGTTAAAGGTTTGAACTGAAGCAGCTTCCGTCTGGCAAGCAGGAGTTCCCGCGCTTTTTTAAAAAAAGAATAAAAATGATGAAGCAGGACGCTGTTCTTTAACACCTAACAATTTACTTTGGAGATACCCCAGAAGATGTGCCTGTACCAAACGTCGGGTCCTTTGAGTTCCAGATTTTAAATAATTTCTCTGTATCCGGGTTTCTGGGCTGTCAAAGTCCATACCGGGTATTTTCGTCATTATTTTTAAATCAGCTGGATCGCTATTTTTAGCTACAAACATGACCGGGTTACCCGTGATATCTAATTACTCAAATTTACTAGAAATGTTTTATTAAAATGATGAAACATTTTCAACTCTGCTGGTACAATCTACCCTTCCAGTTTTATTATTATTGCCTAGAGTAGCCGAGTTGGAAGGTGATGAAATCTGTCAAATCTGCCATGCAACCAATAAACCAGCAACCATAATCTATATTTCTGCAGCTGTTGCGAGAAGCAAAAGAGAAAGAGAAGCAAAGGCTGGCCCAGCAAGTCACATTTGAAAGGACGGCACATTATGAGCTGCTTTTTGATGAGTTCCAGGGTCTGTCTCATCTGGAAGCTTTGGAAATTCTGTCTAATGAAAGTGAAGCCAAGGTACAGTATATGGACTGCATAAATCAAGATAACAAGAATGCTTACTGGAACATATTTCTCAAGAATAGCTCCCAATAAGATTGAAAACCTGTCTCTAGGAAACTACCATCTACCATAGTGAGACCAACAATTTCTGCTTTTTTACTTAGCCATTGGGATTTATTATCTGACCTAACTCCATGGCTTTATAACGTTTTGAAGTGTTTCCAACATCCTTGAGTCGTAGTACCCCATTCAGCCACCACTGTAGGAGGACTAATACTCATTTACCACCTCTTTCTAACAATCTCTTCCCTCGGCTCTCCCCTGGCCCTGAGCCCACCGGGGGGCAGGAGGCCATTGGCCGCCCTGGGGCCTAGAGAAGACAGGGATATCGGCAGCAAGATACACCGTATCCTAGGCCCTCTCCAGGCCCCGCGCAGCCTTACATGGCTGGTGTGAATGTACGCGAGCTCCAGAGCTCGCGTACATTGGAGGAGGCCCATTAGGCCTGCCGCCGCTTACACCAGAAGAAGGGGATAATCGTCCCCTTCTCCCAAGTTGTTCCTGGGCTCCCCCGGGGCAGCCCAGGAACTCGATGGACTCCCTAAAGGGTCGGACGCCGTATCTTACACAGGATTGGGCTGCCCAAGTACTAATGGCCCTCCGTGGATAGCCGAGAACAGACGCGAATACAGAGAGGTTGGTGGCAATTCTGCCACTTGCGGATACCGAATTCACGAGTAGCGAATTCGCATATAAAGAGAACTGACTGTATATCTTGAATTCATTAAATTTTTTTAAATTTCAGATACAGTCGTATTTAGCAGCACTTGAAGGAGAGGAATTGGAAATAACAAAAAACACTTTAATTGCTATTAAGGATATCTTCCTTTCACAAGAATTGGATAATGAAGACAATGAAGCAAAGAAAGGTATATGCAGAATTATTTGTGATAATAATAATGTATTATGTAGTATAGTGTGCTATATAGGGAGATCTATAGGGTTTCTGTTTAGTAATAAATGACCTAATCCCCAAACTGATATCACTGAAGTCCTTCTCACTAAGATACTATTGTCCAAGCCAACAGTAAATATATCGTAAAAACGTTGCAACTCACTCTGCTTTATAGAACATATATAGTGTGACAAAAAATTAAAGGGATTTTTCCAAGCATATCTTTATACAAGATTGTACTTAATGTACAGAATCACAGTTAAAATAAGGAAATTGGGTATGGCACTAGAGTTAGAGCTAGGCAATGCTTCTTACCTGGGTAGTGAGAAGTCACTCCAGAGGCTTCCTCATCATCATAGGTTCTTCTGGTGCAATGACTTATTTCCCAGTCTGAGGGGCACCTGCCAGGTGCTGCCTCATGCACTGCTCATGCACTGCTCATGCACTGCTTTTAACCTAGTCAGTGCCCTTACCTGTGTCAAGAATCAGCTTTTTCTGCAGGAAACTCTGAACAGGAATCAGCACGCAACAGACTTGCTCACGACTTTTCAAACTGGCAGGCACTCCTTCTGTCTGGAAAATGAAAGGTTGATCTAGGTTTAGTAAGTAGCGTGGCCGGGGGTGGGGGGGTTGCTGTGCCCCAGGTGACATCTGTGCTCTTCTCACGAGGAGGAGCCGCCACGGCTGCTTTCTACTCCACCTCTGCTTTTTTGCAGCTGAAGTGGCTGCAGCCGTGGAGGGTTTTCGTGCTGTTTTTGGTGCTTTGGATGGCCCCACTTGCCCTCCCCGGCTCCTAGAAAGCTTCAAATGAAACCTTCCGGGAGTGCAGGGGGCGTGGCTATGATGCGAAATGTGTCATCGCCCTGCCCCCCAGGGCAGGCTAACAATGCCACTGGGTTTAGTACCCCCAAATAGCGGTGTTGCGTATAGGATGTATCAAGACAGGGACAACATCAGGCATCACTACATGGTTTATTTTAACCATGCAAAAGAAATGTGAATCCATTATGAAACTACTTGATTGCAGAAACAACTCAAAATAAAACAACTTCTTAAAAAAATCATGAATCACCTCCCACAAATGTAGGAGGTGGTGACAAGACAGTGATGATTCTCATATTTGATGAAATTGTCCATAAATTATTTTAGAAAAATGTTTTAGTTGCAACTAAGGAGATAGTATAGCTAGATCAAATATACTGTGGGCGCAATCCAAACCTACATAGGCCGCCGTTGTAACCAACGGCCTAGCGAAAACGGGAAGCCCCAGAACGGAAAGGGGATTCAAATCCCCTTTGAATTCCCCTTTTAGAGGGGATTTGAATCCCCTTTCCGTTCTGGGGCCTCCCGTTTTCGCTGGGCTGCTGGTTACAACAGTGGCCTAAGTAGGTTTGGATTGCGCCCTGTATTGGATAACTTGTTAAGGGTGCAATCCTGACTAAATAGCCAGCGCCGGAGCATACGCTCCGGCGATGGAAGCAGTCGCAAACGTGCCAGAAAGCACGTTTGTGACTATTCGGGAGCAAGGGAGGCCAGCACAGAGGCCAGCCTCCCTCGCTCCGTTGCCAGAACGCCCAGGCGGCCAGGAAGGTAAGGATCCAGTGGGGGCGATTCGGCGAGCGAGGGAGGGAGGCATTGGTGTAGCCGGCCTGGGAGGGGGTGGGGGATGGCATCAGCCATATCCCCGTCCCTGCCAGGCCAGCTAGGTCGTTACATGGCCTCCTCTACTTCCTCTACTATTTAGCTGGCGGAAATCTGAGGAAGCCGATAGGGCTGTCCCCGGTTTACACTCGGGGAAGGGGATGAGCGTCTCCTTCCACAAGTAGACCTCAGGCCCACCGTTTGATGGGCAGCCTAGGCTCAGGATTCAGTGGGCGGCCCTGGGCCGCTGGCCAGATCCTTAGTCAGGATTGCACTGTAAGCCATATAAAAAATGTAAGAAGGGAAAACAGAGAACCGGTGACCAATATATTAATTATGGCAAGAATTTAAATCACTTCCAAATGGATAACAGAAACAATCTGTTAAAGAACTTCCAGAGGGGAAACCATGTTAGTCTGTAGTAGGAAAAACAACATAGAGTCTTGTAACACCCTAAAAATGAACAAATACATTGCAGCAAAAGCTTGCGTAGGTTGCAAAATGCTTGTGCTACAGTAAATTTGTAGTCTGTGAAAGTTGATGAGAGAGAGAGAGAGAGAGAGAGAGAGAGAGAGAGAGAGAGAGAGAGAGAGAGAGAGAGACAAAAGGGAAAGAAAGAAGGAATGTCTTTACAAATAACTGGAATGTATGTTTTGGGGGGATAGGAGATATGATTGAAATATTTCAAGGAATATTTTTCTCTTTTTCTCCTCTTGTGTTTTGAAAGTATCTTGTAATTATAGGAAAGAAGACGTGTTATGTATGTATTGCTTATTTTTTTGTTTTTACTGCGTGTTTCATCAGCTACTTATATTTCTAATTACTAATAATTAGCTCTAATTTTGTTCAGTTTGTTTTAATGGTATCTAATAATTTAAAAAAAATCATGATCCATCCCACACTGGAAGTTTTAGGAAGCTTCATAAATATCTAGAAAACGGGGTAGTTTAAAACGGGGTATGTTGATTCATACTTCTATACTGTGGGTGAGATTAGATGAGTTTGGAGTTCTTTCCAACTGGGTTTAGTTGTGCATTGTACTGTATTGCTAATATCATTATGAAACTATTTTCCCTCTTTCTTCCTCTTCCGGCAGATATGGGAGATGAGTTTGTCACCATATTTACAGAACTGCTATTTGAACTACATGTTGGAGCCACTCCTGACAAACTTAACAAGGTGGGTTAAGGGGGATCCACTTCGTTGCTAGGCTCATCTAGAATCCTACCTGTATTTTTCAGCTCAGTGCTAATATTGAGGGCATATTGATTAAGAAGAGCTAGAATAGGCAGAGCCAGCAACGTCGCCAGAAGGGGTTTGGAGCAGTAAGTCATGAGAGACACTGCAACACGCCGTGTAAGCAGCCCCTCCCACTCACCATTGGAGGTATTTGGGGCAGACAACAACAATGCACAGGAGCTCAAGGAGTCTCCTGCGTGTTACTGTCGTCTGCCCCAATGTCTCTGACGGCGGGTGGGAGGGGCCGCTTACACAGCGCGTTGCAGCGTCTGTCGCAACTTACTGCTCCACACCCCCTCTGGCGATACCGCTGGGCAGAGCAGTGCTGCAAGTGCAGCTTTGGTAAAAGAACAGCGAAAAGTTAAGAGAGCTGTGAGGAAGATTAATGAAGGAAACAAAACCAGAGATGATAAAAGAGTCTGGCTTTGATCACTCTCCTTGGCCAGCTCTAATGTACTGCATCTCTTAAAAGCATATTATTCTTTAGGCCAGAACTGTCAGGTTCCCTTTTCTGGTGGTTGTCTTGCAGGCTAGAATGAAAGCTTATGATTCCTTGGATGAAGCTCATCTCCTCACATCTGTAGAAACAGAAGAGAATCCAGAAGAGAACATTAAAGAAGAAGAAAAAGAAGGTGAAGAAAATACTCAAATAGGAGAATCTGGAAATGGAGAAGGAAAAAAGAACAAAACTGTTGAGGTGAGAGAGAAGCAGATTTCTGTTGAACTGCCTATCAACATTTTGTAATACGTGTAAATAATCACATTACTTACTTGAGCTCATTAAATTATATCTCTGTATGTTGTCATATACCAATTATTTCTGAGCAAGAAATAGAACTGCCTCCCTTCCAACCTTCGTATGATTTCAAATTGGTCTTCATATGTATAATATTTTTCTAAGTTGGAAATACTGTCTCTGTTACAGAGTCAAACTGAAAGAATTTAAAGACGTTTACCCTAAAGTGCCATGGAAGAGCCATGCACGTAGCAAGCTTTCTACATGCACAGATCAGACTGACAGCTCAATCCTAAGGGGCATTTACGTTGCCAGAACGAACATTCCAGCAGCGTAAACCCCTTTATGGCTGTTGCAAATGCGACAGTGCCAGCGTGCGCTGCCTGGCCACTGCCGTAAGTGGACAGTTCTGCGTAATGGCGGGCAGCAGGTGCCCACCAGAGCAGGTAACCCCACGCAGGGGTCAAGAGGGAGGCAGGAAGGGATGCAACAGGGCAGGGGGTGGGCAGAACAGGGAGGCGATGGAGGCAGGGGGAGGGCGGATTGGGCCTGGGAAGGGGGCTGGTTTGGCAGCAATGGCGCCCACCAACCCCCTTCTCGAGCTTGATCCATCTTCCTAGGTGGAAGTTGGCACAGGTCCAAGTTGACCCATGGCAGCTGCTGGGGCTTATCCCTGGACAAGGGAACAAATGTTCCCTTACCCCAAGGAGGCCTCCAGAGGCCAAAACTCCCTGTGGGATACTGCGGATGCTGCATTGACGCCGCTACATCACCACGCGGGGAGTTAGGATTGGGCTGCCTGGTGTGCATCCAGTGTACATCCACATTGCAGGGAATATTCCAATCCAGAGCTGCATACTTTTGTGTGGATATCTACTCCTGTGCTTTGCAGATTAAAAATGTGCATCCCCATGTTAGTCACACGACTAACATGCAAAACCTTCTTGCAGTCTTACTGTAACTGGACTGGGCCCAATCATCCTAAACTGATATCCCAAATGTTCATTATGCAATAAATATGGATTGTCTAAGATGCCAACAAATTTGTGAGCCGATAAGGAAACTCACATAGGAGCTGGCTTTGCTTGTATTTCCCTATGTCTCTCACGGCCCAATCCTATCTGGGCCGGGCGATGTTGGTGCACCTCTTCCATTAAAGGCGCTGTTTCCTTACCCAGAGGAGACCTCTGCAACTGCCCCCTCCCTGCTGGATGCAGCGGTAGCCATTTTGGTGGTGCTGCATCAGCGGGGGGGAAATAATAGGATTGGGCCCTCAGTGCCACTTCCCCCCATCTTTGACCTACCTCTCTGCTCCTGCTTTTACCAGAAATGCTGACTGCTGATTTTCCCCTTTGGGATCAGTGACTGGGGCACATCAATCCAAGGGAGAAAGCACTTCATATTTCCATGAGTACGGCTGGAAGAGTTCAGAAATCTGAATAAAATTTTCTCCTTTGCTGAAAAGATTTTGAAAAGAGGGCGGGGCATGTTTTTTTGGCTTGCTGTGCCATCGGTTAAAGCTACCAAATGAAGTGAAACAGTGCGCTTATTGTTTAAGGTCAAGTCAAAAGAAGCAATTTTACTTCTGAAAAATGTTCCTGACAGGTAATTTGCCACATCTGCCAAAATGGATTAGGTTCTCTTAATTTTGTTCAGTTATAACAGCATGTTCTTAGCTGAAGGTGCATAGCCAATTATATTTGCTGTTATCATGAGAGTGCATTGATTACCATAGAATTCAAGGCATCTTTGTTAATCTCTTGCCCTGAGCCTTTTGTATTTCATTCCAGGAAATCTACATGTTGTCTATTGAAAGCCTTGCTGAGGTAACAGCCCGTTGCATAGAGCAGCTCCATAAATTAGCGGAATTAATTCTCCATGGCCAAGAAGTGGAAAAACCTGCCTTGGATCAAGCAAAAGTTCTAACAAAGTGAATATATTTTTGTTCTTATTCTTTTGTGTGCAAGAGTTTATTTTCTGGGTAGCTCCATTGGAGAAGGCACTTGGTGAGTCTCTCCTAAACATCACCTGCACCATCCTATCTGCCTACAGTATTGCCAGAATGTCTTCGGAACATCAGTCTAGTAGGTGGGCAGTGCAATCCAGCACAAGAATCCGGCTGGCGGCCCATGGCCGCCCATCAGATCATGAGCCCCAGCGGCCGTTCTGCCGCCAGGCCAGAGGTCTACTCAAGGAAGGGAACACTCGTCCCCTTCCCCAGGTGTAAATCCAGGCCGGCCCGATCGACCTCCTCGAATTTCCGCCAGCTAAATAGTTGGCGGAAGTAGAGGAGGCCGTGTAATGGCCTAGCCAGCCCAGCGGGGACGGGGATATGGCCGAGGCCATTCCCCGTTTCCTCCCCGGCCGGCTAGGCCAATGGCCCCCCTCCCTTGCCCGCTAAACCGCCCCGCCGGATCCCGACTCACCCTGTCCAGCGGACACACGAGTGCTCCGTCGATGGAGCAAGGGAGGCTGGCCTCCCTTGCTCCAGAGTAGTCGCAAATGTGCTTTCTGGCACGTTTGCGACGGCTGCCGGCGAGGGACCGAGCGTTCTGTCGCCGTCGCAATCCTCAGGATTGCGCTCTTAGTGACATTACACTGCTGTAGCTGTGCAACAAACCTTTGAAACTGGCACAAGTTTTCAACTCGACCTACATTAAGAACTTACTTCAGTTCTGTGCCCTGAAGAATCCTAGGAATTGTAGTTTGTTGACATGCCAAAAATTCTGCTAGAGAAGGAAATCCCTCGCCAGAATGTTGCTCTGTCCACACGCATGTGTAGGCGGGGCTCATTTGCAATGCTTCCCCCCGCACACGTGGGTGACTTTCTCAACCAGGATTGGTTGAGTGCAGGCTGACGGGTATTCCTGAACTGCTTACTGTCTGCTTACTGTGAGGGGTAAAGACGCAGCTGCATTTTCCTGGGCTCCTTAGGGCCAAACTACAACTTATGTTAAAATGTGTAGTTGCCACTGCCTTTTTATTTGTTTATTTATTGTTCAGTTAAATAGCAGCTACTGAGATGCATGATCAAGATTGTGGCTGGGCAGCATAGGGAAGGGGTACCAGGCCCTTTCCTACCACAGTATAGTCTTAACAAAAATGACCCTGCAGAAGCTCCTATTACTTATGTATGTATTAATTATTTGCATTTATATCCTGCCATTCACCATACAGTTCCAGGGTGGATCACAAATGTATAAAAGACAATAAAACAAAAACAACCCCATAATAAATTATAGAGCAAGTCAATTTGCACCTAGCTGCCAGGGCCACCTATGGCTACTATATATTTTTTTTAAACATGCAAGGCCAAACTACACACTTAACATAATGTAGTTTGGTCCTTATGGAGAAGGAACAGCTTCTTCAAGTTGACAGATGTTAAACTAATTTATGTCAAGACTGTGAATACACCCCTGGAGTTAAACATGTTCTCTTCACATACTACTATTCATTTTGGTGAGACTTGTGCAGTTTGGTGAGTCTTGTGCAGTTGTGCAAATTCTCAGAAAGATTGCACCAGACCCAGTGTAGCATTTCTTCTGCTGCAAAGATTATTTTGATGTTTCCTTACCAATATAATTTCCATACCAATAAAACAGATTGCTTATGATTTCTTGGCATGTTCTTGATTGTATAAAAAAGCATCATATTTTACAAGCTGATTAAAATAATAGCAGTTAATTGCTATTTAACTTCAATTTAGTTAAATGGCACTAAAATATTCAGAAGTATGCTATTAAGGAAGGGCAAAACTGTATTTTAGTGATGTTCTCATTGTTTCTTTAACAGCTTGACAAGCACAATGTGCAATGAGGTGTCATCCCTATCAAAAAAATGCTCTAATGTTTTAACTGCAGCTGGGGTAAGTTGTTATATAATTTCTTTCTTTCATTCACAATTCACTTCTTCATGTCAAAGTCTCGGCCTTTGGCCGAGTGAAAAAAACCAGCAAGTAGGAAAATTACTGCAGTTCTATGCACGCCTACCCAGAAGTAAGCCTCATTAATTTAGAGCGCAATCCTCCAGAGACTTCGGGCTGTGAAACGAGCGCTCCGCTGCCTGAAGCCGTTGCGAATGTGCCGTAAAGCACGTTCGCAACCACTCGCGAGTAAGGGCCGCCGGCACTAGGTTGGCAGCCCTTACTCCAGCACCGGATCACCCATGCAGCCGCCAGAGGAAGGTAAGGGATCCCCCAGCGGCCGCATGGGCGGTCCAGGCGGCAAGGGAGTGGGGCCATTGGCCGACCCGGCCCATCAGGGGGCAGGGATGGCGTCCGCCATATCCCCAGCACAGCCGTTACACGGCCTCCTCATACTTCCGCCAGCTAAATAGTTGGCAGAAATCGAGCTATTTACACCTGGGGAAGCCCCCGAGTAGACCCCCGGGACGCTCCAGAGCGGCCCGGAACAGGGATAGGATCCAGCCGGTGACCCTGGGCCGCCCGCCGGATAGTTAGTTAGGATTGGGCTGTCAATGGAACTTACTCACAGGTAAGTGTGTATAGGATTGCAGCCTTAGAACCCTGTTTCCGGTAAAGATCTCTACCACAGAGCCATAAAAATAGCAGTGGTCAAGAATCTATTTTAGCAGCCGCAGCCCAGTGTTCTGTACCTGCTTTGAGTGCAGATAGCAGTAAATGCAATTTCTAGGGCTCATCCTTCAGTTTCTCCAGCTTAAAACTTCCCTTTCATCCTAAATGCCCAAACAACCAAGATCTGCAGCCATCTGCTATATTTCAGACTCATAATTCCTCTGTCTTACAAAGCAGTTGGATTCACAGGATTGTACTGAGATGTAATTGTTATCACTTTTAGTCATCAGTGGAATATACTTTTACATGTGAAGGAACTAGAACAGTGCTTGTCAGTTAATTGATCTTAATTCAATTACATATCTCTACCCTTCAATGGATATTTTCCCCCATTGAAATTGCTCCATATAATGGAATGCTGTCTCTAGTGTAAGGAATCCTGTGTTAGCTCCCTTCATTTCTGTACAGTGCAAGCACTGCAACCCCTAAGGGACCCTTAGCAGAAATGTATATCTCCTCCAGAGCTATAAACATTCACACTTTAATAAACAGCCCAATCTTAATGGGCAGCCCAATCCTGCGTAACAATACCTAACACCCTTCCCGGGCTAACACCCGGGCTGTGTCGGGTGCCAGGTGGGTGCCAGGTCCGGAGGGAGGCGGAGTAAGGGCTGCCAGCCTCCACGTTGGCGGCCCTTACTCTCCAGGTGTTGAAAATGCGCTTTATGACGCATTTACAACACCTGGTGCCTGCGGAGCATGTGATTATGTCCTTATGTTCTTCGCAGACGCAAAGTTACGTTCATCTATGGCCTGTCCCTGGAAAACACGCAAAGTGAACCAGTAAAAATTATCAAAAAGAATACTTCTAATGTAACATTTCGACTTGCTTCATTTCTGTTTGATGATGGCATTTTAAAGGGGCTCTTGTGAGTCATTTCCATCTCCTTTGCCACAGTGGGAGGTACTTTTAAAAGAACGTAGTTTAATCATATTGCTTTCACTTTGAATAATTTATGTTGGTGGCAAGTTATAGGAATGTGTCTATTTCTGCATTTTCTTAGCATATCATATTTCTCTGAGGCAATTGTGATAAATATTTATATCAAACAAAAATTTCACCATGAAATATTCATCTGATCCAACATCAAAACTAGACATCTTACATGAGTTTCAGTTTTGACCTTGGTGCGCCTCCACCTCAGCAGTTTTGCCTGATATAATCAAACAGAATTTAAAAGTGATTCAGCGTGGACTGGCAGTATGTTTGTAGTGAAACACTCTATACACGACTGTGCTAAGGGGTGGAGCCTGGCGGTTAACAACGTGAGATCCTTGGAAGTTGTGTCATTTCTTTGTATTGTCAATGTGAAAGGTAGAATTCCAAGGTGAACTTGTTTGTTGTCCAGCAATGCAAGCAGAGTGGAAATTTTACTACTTCTCTGAAACACACCTGGTAATCCACATTTACCGTATTTTTCGCTCCATAAGACGCACTTTTCCCCCCCAAACAATAGGGGGAAAAAAGCCTGCGTCTTATGGAGCGAATAATAAAAAAGTAAAGAAAAAATACTTACCGGGGCTTCAGGGAGGCCTGCAGAGGCTCGTGCAGGCCTCCCTGATCTTCATTTCGTCAAAAAACGGCCATTTTCAGCCACTTCCTGTTTTGACTAAATGAGGAGCCTCTGCAGGCCTCCCTGAAGCCCCGGTAAGTGTACTTTGCTTACATTTTTTATTATTTTTATTTAAAAAAACCTTTTCCCCCCATTTTTTCCTCCATAGGATGCATGCGTCCTATGGTCCGATGCGTCCTATGGAGCGAAAAATACGGTAACTGATGTACCAGTGTTTCATACTGTCAGGTATCTGCAGCTGAGTACAAAATGCAAAGTGAGGATAGACCCTCAGTCTTATTGAAATAAATGACTATGTCCTATTCATAATTGCACATATGACTAGGCCCAAAATGGATACGTTTTACAGATGTTGGTGGCCCTAACAAACTTATTTTAATGCTAATAGCAAAGCTAAGGAATAGCTGTAAGAGGACCATCTAAACCAGTCATTATATAGATTTAGAGCAGATGAGGTTCCAGAGTTTAATCACATCTGCACAGAAGTGCTATACGATTCAAACATTTAATAACTACTTTGTAACTCTGGCCTTGTCACTACAAGTCAGCAGCTATTCAGAAATAGCAAACATCACTTCTCTTTCTCACTATAGATTTTCTTCACATTGTTTGCACTGGCCATTGATTCTATCAATCAATACGGTTTAATAGGCAATCATTTCTTTATGTTTCAGAGGTTTATTTATACTGAAATAAACAAAGAGATGGTATTGAGGTTGTTGTTTTTAAACACTAACTTTGAAGCAGTTTTGTAGCATTTATTGTCGGGTCTATCTTTCCCCCTTCCCTCATATTCACTGCGCAGTCTCTCATCCTCGGGGCTGGATTAATAATTAGAGTTATTTTTTAGAGAGAGAGAGAGAGAGCCATCAGTGTGCATCACATTTATAGAATAACAATAAGACTTCTCCCTGCCCCTAGGAACTTACAATCTAAAATTCAACATAGAACAGGTAACAGAAGGAATGGAAGAGAGGGCAAAAGTGAAGGACTTCATTACAATTCCTCACTTCCATGAGCACTGAACACTTGGTTTGATTTTAAATAGAGAACACTGGAGAGGTGGCATTTTTGTAGTGTTTCCTTTATGTACACATAAATAATTATCATTTTATTTATAGATATACAAACAAAGCTTAATTGGAAGCCAAACAAAGCTTAATTGGAAGCCCTGAAGCTAAAGCTGCTTCTTGGGCAAATAGCCATTGGGGGAAGGTACTTTTGGTGGGAAAACAGTGTGGGGGACACACACACATGTCTTGGGCACAAGCCAGATCACACACACAAAGCTGCTTTTTTATATCAAAGAGGCACTTCCGACTTCCCTCAGGTGTTAAGTCTATCAGCTTTCTCCGAAGGCCAAACAACACTTTTTTTAACATAACATACGTTAAACATAATAAATTAACATAACATGTAGTTTGGCCCTTGGAGAAAGTATGTTGGGCCTGAGCCATGTTGAAATAAATGGAACTTAAGTCAGTTGCAACAGGCAGCCCCAGGAAGAGGCTTGGGATATCGGCGCAGTCCGGCGCCAATATCCCCGCCCCCTCCCAGGCTGGGCTGAGCAGTGGCCCCCTCCCCCACTACCCCGGCCCTCCCTCCCCACGCCCTCTCGCCACCTGGTGCAGCACCTACCTGCGTCCGGCGGCATAAGAAGAGGAGGTTGGCAGAGAGTGGCACTGGCCTCTGCGCCGGCGCCACTTACTCTAGAGGTGCAGCGAAAGTGCCTTACGGCACTTTTGTGACACCTTAGACCAGCGGAGTCCACATTCTGCCGGCCTAACATTAGTCAGGATCGCGCCATAACTTGGTGCATTCATTTCAGTAGAATTTAAGTCAAATTAAACTGTTTGGTCTGGGCCCAGTGGGTTGGATTCAAATTGTTGGCAAGGCAGCTCTCTGCCATGGCCCATCAGAAGTTCTTTCTGTGAATGAAAGGAGAATTGCAGTAATGCAATGACCTCTTTTACTTGCAAGAAGATACTTTAGCATGGGCACAACACACTACCTGTTTACAGAAGAACCTTCCAACAACAAACTCCACCAAACCTTAGGATCCAACTTCAGGAAGTCTTTTGCTTATTTTTGCCTAAACTTAGGAAAACATCCTTTCTGCAAGACTCTAGCATTGCCATATTTTGTTTTCTTCAATATTAATAAAAGTGCATTTTATGTTTGGTCTTAAAAATATGTGTATAGTATTAGTGTAGTAAGCCAGTGCTTTCAAAATGTCAGCATTGCAAACTAGTATATACGAAATATGGAAATATTTATGTCATTATGTTGCCTTGGTGTCAACCCAGCATTCAATCTTGTCCATGTTTTCATTTGAGCAGAGTGACAAAAAAGCTGAAGTCCTTAACCCGATGGTCAATAGTGTAATATTAGAGGTAAGCTCACAACAAGCTTTGCAGTCATTTTCAAATGAAGCTACACATGCATTTATGTCCACATAAAGAGTCATAAAGTGTAATGGTGGTATCATTGTACATTTTCAAGCCATTTCATAAGCAGAGTCATTTTGTGTTTTTATTCATCATCTCCAAGAGCAGCAGTCTTGCTTTATTTTCGAAGAGTCTTTAAGATCATTTTTAAGACAGAAGTGAAACGTAACTCATCATGTCTTACACACAGTATATTGAAAAGAGCAGAGCACTCAAGCAGTTTGCAGTTCAGTAAATTTACCCTGCTTTCTTTAAAAAAAAATGACAAACACATGATGTTGGTTAGTATTTCCCCTATTCATAAATTATAAAAACTTGTGTCTGAACAATTATTTTCAGCTTACATTCACAGTGTCTTTTCTGGTGGCTGTTTGCTGGTAGTGTTCTGCATCTTTTTTTAGATTGTGAGCCCTTTTGGGACAGAGAGCCATTTCATCATTTGATTTTGTCTGTAAACCGCTTTGTGAACTTTTTGTTGAAAAGCAGTATATAAATAATAATAATAATAATAATAATAATAATAATAAATTGTTAACTATAACTATATGATACTAGACACCTTGGGAGTCACTCAATAAAAGGTGGGATAGACATTTTAAAAAATAATATAGTTAAAATAAATAACATTTCCTTTCACAATTAAATATTAGTATGAACTCCTGAGTAAATCCCATTCATTTAAATAGAATTTGCACAGGAAAGGTTCCTAATGGCTTGCAGGGACGTGCAGTGTGGGTGCGGCCGATTGTGGCAACCCTGCTCCCCCGAAGTTCACGGAATAGCAGCGCAGACTTAACTGGTAATTGCATGTGCGCACTACCCACTTACACCCAAGTAAGCAGGTAGCACAAGGCAATCACAAGGTAAGTCTGCACTGCTATTCCACGGACTGGGGGTGGGTTGCCTCACCAGCCACACCTGTTGCCACCACGCTAACTGGATGCAGTCGCTACCCCCTTAAGGGGGGTGGCAACATGTGGTGATATCAGCAACGTCCCCCCGCCACCAGGAAAAAGGGTCTTTTTTTAACTTACTGGGTGTCATGCCAGCCCTCCGGAGGGTGAGGTTACAATTTCTCCAACTCATGGGGAGAACTTCGAGAGGGGGCGGCAAGGCCTGCATTGCTCTGTCTTCTCCAGTCCAAGGCCTGCGTCTGCCGGGGAAGATAAGTTCCCCCGTTCCAGGGGGGTGAATTGTCCCGCCGAGCATGGGAGGGATCCTCAGCGGTGTGCTCCGTCAGATCCCATCCTCTGTCCCAGGCCTGGCCAGCATTATAAATCCGAGGCTCCTTGGATTTGCACTGGCCATTTTGCCGGTGCACATCCGAAGAAACCCATGGGGCAGCTGGGGCATTACAAACATCCCTTTCCCCCCAGGTGGCTCCCACTGCGCTAGTGCTGGCCTGATCCTGCCCAGGATTCGGCACAGCGTGCTTTTGCATGCTGTGGTCGGCCCTGGACAGGATTGGGCTGCCCGGCTGTAATCATCTCGTATTCAACAAAAAACAAACACCTCTACTCATAACATGTGGCTGTCCTATGGACACGTACACACACATTTGAAGACCTGTGTACATGTATCTGGGAAGCTTATCTCAACCAAATGCTCCAGTCACATGAGCACAGTTCCTTGTATTATGTGTTTGCTTCCTGCAGCAATCGTAATGCATGAAGCCGCTCTCACTTGGAAACAGGGTCCATTGATCTTAAGATAAATGCGGATTAAGATTAATGAGAGACACTATTATATGTTACTAACAACGTTTTCTTTCCTCATTAGGGCTGTAACAGCACCACTTACATTGAAAATGCTTTCCAGTTATTGCTTCCAGTTCTTCAGATCTCCCATATCCAGATTAATGGTTTGAAGACACAACAATGACCATCCCCTATTTAAAAGAACAATCGGCCTCATCTCATGGTTGTACAGTATCTGTAGCTTTAAAACATGCCTAAGCTTCTAAGGAGCCTTGTTAGGACACTAAATTGCAATTTTGCACATGCAGTACTGAATAACACTTTCATATTTAGTGAGAATCCCTTAAAACACTGTTACTATAACCAGGGGGATGGGACATTTCTTTTACATCCCTTGCATTAATTCAATGTAAAACCACATTTATTGTTGAAATGTGGAGTGATATATTCACTTTAGACATGACTGTATTAAATAAATGACAATCCAGTTTGAACTTTTGCCTACAGCACCAGAATGAAGTTCTTTGCTGCAGAATCAGTGCAATGCAGAGCACAATTTGGTGCTCTGCAGACAAAGTATTTTGTTGCTGCAGGCAGAGCCTGAGAGGTGAGCAGTCAGGATGAGACAAATGGGCAATCTAGTCTGTCCCTGCACACAGGTGACAGAAGGAAGGATACAACCGGGGACTGGATTGTCTCCTTGTTCTTTTTAAATTAATTTCAAAAGTACTTTTTCGTATTGCTTCCAGATATTTTCACTTTTATCTTAACTGAAGCAGACAAATTTCCTTGCATTAACACTGTCACAAATTAAAATGTTTCTTCCACAGACATTAAACCTTGGCAAAAGCTGTATTTATTTAAGTTGCTCATCCACCTCAGAGACTAGTACAAATAATGATATCTGCTCATGTGCTTGTCCCTGAGGGGCACCATTTGAGAGTCAGGACTTCCTGGCCTGATCCAGACTCGCTGCTGCTGCTGCTGCTGCTGCTGCTGCTGCTGCTGCTGCTACCACCACCTAGTGGCAATTGCCACAGTGTGATTGCCAAGAATCTCACTCCATCCATCCACCACAACTGCTACTGTCTACTTTATATTTTTGGCATGACACCAGTGTAGACCAGCGAAAAAAACATTTGCTGTCTAAAGTGTGGTGCTGATGTTGCCTGGCAGTTTCCAGTTTCATTTCTATTTAGCCAAAAACCTTGAAAAGTAGTTTGAAAACAGTATAAAACAATAGAATTCTTTAGACGTCCAAAAATCTGTGACACACAACCAATTGCATTTGATTCAGGAAATTCCACTTGTGCCTTGGCTAAAGTCATTAGAAAAGTAGCTTTTCATTATCCTAAAATACTGGTTGAAGAGCAACTAATCTTTAAAGTCTTTAAAAAGTCAGTGGAAATTTTTCATGTCATATGCCTTTAAATGAGTATTTTGCTAAACCAATACATTATCTATAGAGAAATCCATGTGATATTTGTGGTAAAAATCTTTTCAAAAAGAGATAACCAAGAAAACAAACTTAGGGCTAGTTACACATACATGGGCAGCCCAATCCTGTGTAAAGATACGCGGCCGGCCTAAAGGGCCGGCTGCTGTATCCTAAGCCCATTGCGGATTGCCCCGGGGCTGCTAGGCCGCACCTCAGGAGAAGGGGACATTCGTCCCTTTCCCCGGGTACAAGCGAGCCCAGGGCCTATGGGTTTCCTCATATGCACACCAGTCCTGACCTGGCGTACATTTGGGGAGGCGGTGTAATGCCAGCGCGGGCTGGGAAGGGGCTTAGGATATCGCCGCCGATATCCCAGTCTGGGCCAGCCAATGACCCCCCTCCCTCGCCACCCCGTCTCGCCCTCCCACCAACCAGCGCGGGACTTACCTGCGGCGGCCGGAGTCAAGTATTTTCTGTGGCGGAGTGAGCATTGCCAGTCTCTGCGCCAGCGCTGCTTACTCCCAAGTCGTCAGAAAAGTGCCTTATGGCACTTTTGCGATGCATGTTTACTCAGAAGTGTCACTGAGTTGCATGGGACTTATTCCCAGGTAAGTGTGTATAGCAGGCGTTCCTAACCTGTGGTACACATACCCCTATGGGTACGTGTGCCGCAGGCCGGGGGTATGTGAGACACTGTCCCTTATCAGCTGCTGCGATCAGCAGCTGATAAAGAAAAGCTGATTTTTTTCCAAGTTGCGGTGTGCCTCCCACCTGTGCTGCAACCCGGAAAAGAAGACTATAGCCCAGCCCTGCCAATTTGCAGGGCTGTAGCCTTTCCCTCCGGGTTCCGGCATGAGCGGAAGGACCCGCCCAGCCGTGCCGCAACCCGAAAAAGAAGGCTACAGGCCAACACTGTCCACTGCAGTACAGTCCTACGTCCTACTTTTTCTTGGCGGTGCCGAGAAAAGGTAGGATTCAGGCCTGTACTGCAGGGGACAGTAAAGGCCTGTAGTCTTCTTTTTCGGGTTTCGGCACATCCAGACGGGTTCTCCCGCTCGTGCCGTAACCCGGAGGGGGTACGTGGGGGTGAGCCACTCAGGGGGTATGCGGAGCTTTGGAGGCCCACATAGGGGGTACGTGGGCCTCCGAACATTGGGAACCCCTGGTATATAGGATGACAGCTGAAAGCTTACTTCTGAGTAGACATGCATAGAATTAGGCTTTAAGTCATGGAAACCATATACTGGGAAATAATTTTCTTAAGTTTTTAAGATCTCTTCTAGTGCAGGACACACAGAGTTAATCCTGTGACAGAAGTACCAGAAGGAGTTATGAAAATGGATTGCCTTAATAGAGGTGATCTTTTAACTAAAGGTTGTGCAGGAATATGTTGTAAGCCTTAGGGGATATTTTAAAGAGATGGTAGGAGAATCATTTAAAAGTTATTAGAAGCAATCCATAGTAGAGGTTTTTCCAAAAAGAAAATGTTACTTGTAGTGGACTAGAGCAGGGGTGTCAAGCTCATTTCATGCAGCAGGCTGAATAGCATTCATGATGCCTGCTAAGGGCCGGAAGTGATGTTAACTTAAGCAGGAAGTGACATCATTAAGCAGGTGACAACCAGAAATAAGCACTGCTTTCTCACTTAGGAACTCGTTAGCTGCAAATGTCAGCAGAGAAAATACACAAACCTTGATCATATTTTCAAGATATGGGAGAACCCAAAATTATCACACAGGCCACCCTTTTAGCAGCATCGCTTCTGCTGAGGCGTCACATCACAGCTCAGCAGCTGAGATGTTGACCCAGAACTCCCTGCGTGTTGCCTGTCGCTGCTTGGAATGGCTCCGACGACAAGTGGGCGAGGTCAATGTGTAAAGCTGAGTAGACCTTGTGCAACTACTCTACCGCCCCCCCCCCCAGGGAAACCACTGGTTACTAAGTTTGTATGATGTGTGGCCTAAAGTCCAAAAGGGCAGGAAAATACCCAAAAGGAGAGCAGGTGGGAGGTTTTCTGATGAGCAACAGGAACAATGGGACCAGTCATATGACCCCTAAGAGTGTTGGGCTGTAGCTCCCTTTTCCTATCCCCTCTGTGAGAAGAAGGTGGTGCTGCGTGGTCTGAAGCCAACGCTAGGGCAAGTAGGAAGCAAGGATGACCGAAACGTTGTAATTTTAAAGTATTGTTTTTAATGTTTTAAACGGGTTTTTAAGTTGTTTTTAACTTAAAGATTTTAACTTGGTCATGGCTTTTAAACCTGTCGTTTTTATCTTCAACAATTATCGCTGGCCATGAAAATCCTAACTCATACTTGACATTCTCCCTCATTAAACCCAGCAAGTACAATCACAGGAGGGGATAGGTTTTTGCTGCCAGAGTAGGTGGAAATGACTTTCCAAATACTACGTAAGTATAGCTTGCTTCTACAACTCAAGAATCGATGCAAAAATTAAGGATTAAGTGCTTAACACTATAGGAAGGCAAGGAATATTGAGGAAATAAAGAAGTGATCCCAACAATGGTGGGAAGGGCAAT
This sequence comes from Plestiodon gilberti rubricaudatus, assembly GCA_026170595.1. Classification (NCBI taxonomy): domain Eukaryota; kingdom Metazoa; phylum Chordata; class Lepidosauria; order Squamata; family Scincidae; genus Plestiodon; species Plestiodon gilberti. The sequence goes on from JANXHW010000005.1 coordinate 72,933,243, forward strand.
CCCATAGAGGGATTCATGTTAGGTCTGAAGAAGTGAGCAAGAGCAGCCTTTGGACTCAGGGATTGGGGCTCACTGAGAAGTGTGAAGAGGAAAGGCATGGATGGATCAAGATGAGTATACCAGCAATGGAAATGAAGATAAGAGGCTCCCTCAAACTTGCATGATGGACACAGGGTAAACCAGACCCAGGCACTCTAGTATCCCACAGAGGTGGGGGGATGAGTATTTTAATATCTCTCCTAGGGTGTCAGAAATCTTGCTGTTCATCCTAAATACCCCATCAATTTCAGGAAGCTATTTGATAAGTTATGCCTAGGTTTAATATATGCATATCATATACCTTGTAAAGAAGATTTAACTTCAATGTAGAATGGATATTTTCATGACCAGACATGATAGCAAGAAAGAAACTACAAGAAACAACAAGAAAGAGGGATTGTTGTTTTGAGCACAAGTGTAGTTCTGGTGCTAATTAAGGGCTTGTGACTTCCTGTGCTTTTCAGTGCTGTGTTGTATTTAAGTCAGCAGTTTTACTCCAATAGTTAGCTACATCTCACACATAGACTCTTGTGTGTTTCCTTGAGAATGTTCAGAGATATGAACGAAACGTGGGACCTATATTTTTAATGTGTGGACTTTTGGTGATTTTACTTTGTTTTAAAATACATTGGAATTCCTCATATTTAATTATATTTTTACATGACTTTTAAACCTATAAAGTTTCTTTCTTGCTAAGATTTAACTTATTTGCTTTTCTTTAGTATTTACATTGTTCATATATACAAAAGCTTTCCTTTGCAGGATTCACCCATCACACTGCACTAGAAGCAGATCACTTGCTAAAACTAGTAAACAGTTTTTACTAAATTGTAAAACCAAACGTATCCTGTTTTAATTGTAATAAATGATTGGAAATACGATCTGTTATATTTTTTTTAATCATATACCAGGTGTCCCCCGCTTAACGATGGAGATACGTTCTGAAATCCCCGTTGTGAAGTGAAACCGTTGTTAAGCAACTCTTCAGCACCATCTACTGGTGCTGATGGTGGCTTGCTGTGCTTTGAAGTTTAGCACTGCGCTTAAAGATCCAGTGCTAAATATCCAAACTCTTATCTAAAGCGAAACAGCTGAAGAGCTGGGAATTTAAAAAGATGCGTCTTTTAAAATCCTTTGTTCTTTTTTACTGGGAACCTTTGTCGTATAAGCAAAATTACGTTATGCGATCCGTCTTTCTGTGGGGGGGGGGACACCTGTATTTCCAAATGAAGTTTCAGTACCAACTTATGTGAATCTGATTGGAATCAAAGATTTTAGCACCTTATAAGCCTGACTGCAGGTTTGGGAGTACAGTATAGAGGAGTTCATTATAGAGTATATAGTATAGAGGTAGTGAGAGTGGGCATTTGCCAGACCCCAAGACAGACAATGGGGCCCATTACCACAACAGCACTGCCAGTCTCACTTTGCATGGAGTAGCTAAGAAGGTGAGGCAGTGTGAGTGAACTCACTTTGCACACCTCGCCTCTCCCAGGTAAATGGGCCTCACTGAGAGTGCCTTGCCTCCAAAATCCTGGAGCTGGCATTGATATGTAATATTTGTTGCAAAGAAAAAAAATTCAAAAATTCTGATGTGTCCCTTAGGAACACATAAATCACTTTTGAGGTTCTGTCCTTTACCAAAACATATGCATGAGGACCAAATACAAAAACATACAGGTAATTAGTGATTCTCCCACTGTTCTTGTCAGAAAATGTCAAACTAATCTACCCAATCTCTTTACGAATACTGTACATTAATTCAGAGTAAAACATTTGAAAAAAGAAATGAGAGTATGCTACTCTTCGTATTAAATCTGAACTGGGCACGGCATATAGCAAAGAGAGAAGCAATTTCCAAAGCTTCTGGAGGAAAAGCCATATAAACGGAAGGGGTCGACGTTATGAAGTATTAACAGGATGCTAAATTGCTGCATATCATATTTGCAATGGGCAGTTTACAATCTGTTCATCCTGATGGATTTAGCACAAGGGAGTCTGAAGCCCGGGCTCGGCAATTTCTGTCTGCTGTTGGTAATTTATGGTGAAATTGTACCCACAAATAATGTGTCAGCACAGAATGAATTTGGGACCCAGCTCTGCCCAAACAGCTCCATTACGTTCTCAGAAGCAGTAATGAATGGGAAGTAAGGAAAAGTTGCAGGAGAGATAATGAGTCTGCATGCTAATGGCTTGTGCTAGTGCAAAAATAGGATTGCAATTTATCAGGTATTACCAAATCCATTTGGTGCCTCTAATGAGTTTTTTGTGGTGTTTTTTTTTTCTTTTCTTTTTTCTTTTTGCAGTGGGGGACCAAATCAAGGATAGCTCCATGCTTTACTGTAACCCTTTAAGACCTGCATGCCAAAAGATGAATGGAAATACCATCCAGCTACCCAGTAGCTTGGGGGGGGGGGTTGCTCATCTCTATCTGCCTACATGTCTCCACCGCTTCTCCTTCTCTTTCCACTCCCTGGATTGGAAAAGAAAGAGGGGGATGAAGAGGAAAGGAGGAGAATGCTGATCTAGAAAATTGGAGAGTGGAGACAGCAGAGGCTGACGCATAATCAGGAAGGGGGAACTGCATTTGGCATGCCACATCAAGCATTAGGAGAGCTTGGGCCAGCCCTGACATCACCTAACGGAGCAGAAGTGGATGCATTTGCATTGTTAACTTTTCTTAACTATTACAGTACTTGACACCAGCTATTATTATTATTAATCATCATCATACCTATCCTGCCTTTCCAGATATATACTGTTTCATACTTTCTACTAGCCCCAAGTAGTAAGACGTTCCAAGGGTAGTGCTTACTTGTGCTTTGTTTCCTCTAGAGCAGAGAGCACTGGAGACTTAAGATATTTTAGTAATATTTTATTTACAAATATGGAAGCTAAGCAGGAGCAGCCCATTTTGTGCTAGATGGTAGACAGACCGGCACTGGCGTCGACAGGGGGAAGCGGGGGGGCGGGCCGCCGGGGGGCATCGCGCGTATAGGGGTGACGCGCGATCCCCCCCACTTACAGTTTTATTTGGAGGCGGGCCCGCCCGCCCTCCCCTGTGTCCGTTCGGCTCCAAAATGAGCCGAAAACGGAGTGGGGAGGGTGCTCTGCTCCTGCGCGTGACGTCACGCGCGGGGGCGGAGCCTCCCCCTTAAGGGCGACGCGCAACCCCGCTCTAGGGTGTCGCGCGTCGTAGCGACGCGACTGCAGACCGGAAGTCACTGATAAGCTGTCATGACCCTTGTGAGAGAGAGGAGTCACTGTTGCATGCCGTGGTGAACGGACTCTAATGCTGAGTATGTCAGTGACAGAGCGATAACTGGAAGACACACACACACACACACACTCGGCATGATTTGTGGCTCCCTGCAGAAAGCTCAAGACTTGTGTTCTGCAGCTAGTGAAGTTGACTACACTGTGGAAGGAAACCATCTGGAGTTGAAGGGTTCTATATAGAACAATGCTGTAAAGATCTTTATCAGATATGCCTATGTAAACCACCTTGAGTATGTAAACCACCTTGAGTAACATCTGAAGAGCAATCTGAGGATGGCGGTATATAAATATGGAAATAAATATACATGTCGAGTAGAAGTAGAGAGCAGCATGGATGCTCCACTACCACCCGAGCCCAAGAGAGGCACCCTGCAGCCCTTACAATGCCTTTTCCTCTGAGATTGGGGCAATATAGGAGCAATCTCTCTCTCTCTCTCTCTCTCTCTCTCTCTCTCTCTCTCTCTCTCTCTCTCTCTCTCTCTCTCTCACGCACACGCACACGCACACGCACGGCATGATTTGTGGCTCCCTGCAGAAAGCTCAAGACTTGTGTTCTGCAGCTAGTGAAGTTGACTACACTGTGGAAGGAAACTATCTGGAGTTGAAGGGTTCTGTATAGAACAATGCTGTAAAGATCTTTATCAGATATGCCTATGTAAACCACCTTGAGTAAACCACCTTGAGTAACATCTGAAGAGCAATCTGAGGATGGCGGTATATAAATATGGAAATAAATATACATGTTGAGTAGAAGTAGAGACAAGCAGCATGGATGCTCCACTAGCACCCATCAGAGCCCAAGAGAGGCACCCTGCAGCCCTTACGATGCCTTTCCCTCTGCTCCTGTATTGCCCCAATCTCTCTCTCTCTCACGCACGCACGCACACACACACACACACACACACACACACACACACACCCCTCTCTTAAGCTAAAGAGGTCACCCCCTCCAAGCTGTTGATGACTAACAAGAAAGATCTTCAGATATTTCCCAGCCATTAGCTCCCATTAAGGAAACATCCTGGACCATTAACCAGCCTAATAAAAAGAATGGCCCACCAACAGCCATCACTATACACTTTTCTCATTAAAATGCCACATTTAACACCAATGCATCAAAACACGGCATTTTCCTTCAAAGCCTTAAAAAAGAAATTATAGCAAGGATAATTATCCCTGAGATTTAAAAGATGCCAGTGCTGAATGACTTCAGTTGAAATATAATTTTTTCCCAGCTAAAACATACACTAATACATTGGCCTGGCCATCATTCAAAAGCTGATAGCGTTGTGTGGTTTCTATCTTCAGACTGTGATAGCAGTGGCTCTTGCCTTTCCCAGAGCTAAGAACTTGATAGTGAATATTTGAAGAATATTGCTGAAATAAAGAGGATTTCTTTTCCTCTAATATGTTTCAAAGATACTTAAAACAGAAGGAAAGAGATTGTGATCACACATTAAATACTGGGGAACAAAAAACAACAACATGATTTCCTAGTACCTTGTGTGGCTCACCTACTATATTTTTTCACAGTTTTGGTTTCTGTAATTCTGGATATGCCAACAATCCTTTTTATTCCCAAAATGAAGAGCAGTTTGTTTATATTGTAAAGTGGGTATCTGAAGCAGAGCCTCTATTCCCCTCTGCCTTCAGGGTGACGAGACGACACGTATAGAAAATTAAATTGAGATCATTCTTCATTGCGACAGTTCCCAAATCAATCATCAGGAATGGAGGAAGGAAAAAGCCAAGACCTTCTACTTAAAGGAGCGTGCTGTTCTTTAATTCCAAACTGCTGCTTCTTAACATCAATAGCCTTCCTACATCCCCAAAAGGAAATGTTACTGGCTCTGCTCAGCTGTGTTTAATTATTTTTCCTTGATGTATTGGCACAGGCAGAATGCAGCTGATTCTGGGAAAAAATTAATAGGTTTCCTCTGGGTTCTGCTTCCAGATGAGGTGTTTACTGTGGAATTGCCATGCTTTGTTCACTCACCTTTTACAGGGTAGTTACAAGGCACTGTCAGCAAACAGTTGTGCGCCAGTGGCACAGTGGGTTAAACCGCTGAACCATGAGCTGTCGATTGAAAGGTCGGCAGTTCGAATCCGCGACGGGGTGAGCTCTCGTTGCTTGGCCAGCTCCTGCCAACCTAGCAGTTCCAAAGCATGTTAATGTGAGTAGATAAATAGCTACCGCTTGCGGGAAGGTAAACAGCGCTCCGTGTTCCAGCTGCATGCTACGCGCTGTGGCAAGGAGAGTCATGCCGGCCACATGACCACGGAGGCATCTTCGGACAACGCTGGCTCTTTGGCTTTGAAATGGGGATGAGCACTACACCCTAGAGTCGGACATGACTGGATTTAATTGTCAGGGGTCACCTTTACCTTTACCTTATGTTCCTTGTAGTGTTTCCATTTCTTTTGGAAGCTCAGAAAAATCTGACTTGGGGGAAAGAATAGAACAGTATTACAATTACCTCAGGTTGCCTTCCATCTTTTTGAAGAGGTGTAGTTTTGACTCATTTCAGGAAGTTGAGCCCTGTCACCCTATACCTCTTTATTTTCATGTCTGGCTGCACCTTCATCTTTAATCTTTCCAATTCCCATCGGGTGCCATTTTGTAATTAGCACTAAAATGCTCTTTCACCAGCCTAGTCGGGGAATAAGCAAGCAACAGACTCCTGTGTGGAAGAAGCCCTGCTGGCAGATATGGATCCAGGAACAAGCAGTGTTTGGGCCATCTGAGTGGGTTACCCATGCCCTTACATTGAGCCACCTCACAAATGCCCAAGAAAGACCCCTCATTCATCCACTCTGCTTCACTTGAGATGCCAATAAACCAGGAGAATACAGAACAATAAGTGCTAGGTCCAGGCCAGAGTGCCTTTAAGAAGTCCTCACTGAGGGGTGAGGTTTGAGGCAGCCAAGTTTAGAGCCTGCTCTGCTACATGGGGCTCAGCAACCCTACTATTATTATTATTATTTTTCACATTTTTATACCACCCTTCCTCCAAGGAGCTCAGAGTGGTGTACATATTTCCTCCCCTCCTTTTTGTCCTCACGACAACCCTGTGAGGTAGGTGGGGCTGAGAGATAGTGACTGGCCCAAGGTCACCCAGGAAGCTTTGTGGCTGAGTGGGGATTTGAACCTGGATCTTCCAGGTCTAAGTCCGACTCCCAAACCACTACATCATCCTGGCTCTGGAAACACATTGTTTGGTAGTTAGTCCTGGGTCTGGAGACCCTGGTTGATTTCCTGTCAGTAGTTTTCTCATCGCAATCATGCAGTATCCTTCTCAGCAAACAGTGTCGTAGGAAGAGGAATGGCGGGGGGCGGTACGCCCTGGGGCAGCATGCTGGAGGGGGCAGCTTATCGGAGGTGGGGCAAAAAGATGGCGGCGGGGGCAAGAAAATGGCAGCGGGTACGGCGGAGAACGCCGCAATGGTGGTGGAACAGGTCAGAGGGAGCAGCTGAATGTGTCCGCCACCTCCGCACGCTGTTTGTTTTGGCCCTCTCCTGCCCGCCCGAGCCCCAGGTAATGTTTTGGTCTGGCTTGCATCACTCGGGGCGGGGCGAGTGACGTCAACCATCACGTGGGGGGCGGCTGTTTGTTTTGGCCCTCTCGTGCCCGCCCGAGCCCCAGGTAACGTTTTGGTCTGGCTTCCATCACTCGGGGCGGGGCAAGTGACGTCAACCATCACGTGGGGGGTGGCTGGCGTGAAGCCAGCTACACCACTGTCAGCAAACTGCCACTGGCTATAACTATGGACCCCTGGCTTGGGGTTGTCACCACCTGCCACTCCTAGTGGGCTTATGTGGCTTGTCAGTCTGGTCTTTGCCCTACTCCTTCCCATGAGTTTTGACCAGTTAAAACAAGACACCAAATTCATCAGAAGCAGCATACAAGAAATAGGCTGGTCTTCCTAGGTAGGCTTGTTTTTATTGGTTTTCAACAAATTTGTTACTATTGATGTTCAGATATTTTGGAGCTTGAGAGTGTGAAAAGGCGGTATTTGATAGATGTTGCTATATAAATTATGCAGGTGATGACAGCAAAGAAAGCTCACTTCTCTGTCACCATCGTGCCTGCGGAAAGCCATCCTGCGGACGTGTTCCATGTTTCCTTTTGGGTTTTTTTGGAGGGGCAATCTTGTTTTGTTATGTTTTACTGCTGTTTTCATGCTGGTGCCAAATGTTATTTTAATTATTTTAATGGTGAATTTGATTCTGCTGCCTGTGACGTGATGTATTGATGCTCCCTTTGCATGTTGGTTTTATTTGCACTTGGTAACTTTTTTGTTTTGCACTGTTATTAATTTGTTGTTTTATGATATTTATAGTATTTATATTGTTATTTATTATTTTATAGCTAGCTGCCTTGGGTACCCCATCGTGGGGGGGAAAGGTGGGGTATAAATGCCTTAAATAAATAAATGGTCCAACCCTTCTTCTGGTCAAAATATGTTCCTCTGTAATTCTGAGATTTTTGCACGGCTATAACAATGATGTCTGCCTATTTGTGTATCACAGTTATTAGCTCGGATATCCCACTTCAACCCATATATAGTATGTTCACCTTTAAAAACTCATGTGGAAAACTGCTTTTGCACACAGACTGCCTTTGTTGGAGCTGGGTGCCTATTTCAACTTGCCCAAAGAAAAGGTCACTGTAAATTATTCGGCCTCTTTTAAACAGAAGCTGACAGTGGTTATCAAACATTCAGGAGGACACGGCAGTCTATGACTTTAAAAGCCACATGGCAACATTAGACATAATTTATTTATGGCCTACATTTATAATTATATCCAAGATCAGGCTGACAAGGCACAAACTAACTTTTCTCAGCTGACATTAAGAAAATGGCTATGCATCTGGTTTCTTTGCAATATCTTCATTACAGTATATGGGCCCATATGCAAAATTGAATTGGGGCCATGTATGTTACAGATGGGAACTTAAGAGCAATGTCGAAGGTTGGGGCTGGAGGGGGTAATGTTGCAAATCCAACTGACTGACACATCCAATTTTCCGTGGCTTGTAAAATAAATGCTTCACTGCATACAGCTATAGCTTTAGACAACATTACAAACGTGGAGCAAGCACATTACCCATCTCCCCAGAGCCTGGCATTTTATATTTCCACATCAAAAATCATTTCTGCTTCAAAAGCATACTTCTCTCTGTGTTTATTCCTCCCTATCATTTGTACCTATTAAATTTAATTTCACTATAATACAGGTCACAGCAGGGACCACTCTGTACTCCAGCTTTTCTGAACTGTGACATGGTGTTGATTTGCAGAGAATATTCTGGCAAGCCAGGGCAGGGTGGGTGATTTCCATGGAGCACGGTGGCAGTCCAATCTTATGTATGATGATCACTCCGATTCCGAAGCAAGTCCCAGAAAGCTCAATGGGATTTATTCCCAAATAAGTATAAGTATTTATTCCCAAATAAGGTTGAGGGAAAGCTTGAACGTTCATGCGATACCCTAAAAGGCAACATACCATAAGGAGGAGGGGGGGGGAAAGAATTACCCTATGTGTTCTGGGGCTGCAATTCTAAGTATACTGACTTGGAAACAAATAACTTTGCATGCCCTGGCTGGCCCTACTGTTAGACAACAGCTAGTAGACATGGCAGGACTCCGTGCTGTAACTCAGGTCTTTCTTTGTGTGAAAAATGTGAATTTTAAAAAAGTTTTATTAAACAATGAAAAATTTGCCCTCCCAGCAAGGCCATTGGCACAAGTCAGGAACACGTCTAGGGCCCAAACCACTGCCAGGACCCACACCTGGGGCCTACACCTCACCTGGCCATTGTGTCCAGTACTCACCCACCCACCCCACATTGCCCAGTAAGTGTTCCATGGTTTACCAGGCCATGAGTAAAGAAGAAGCAGCCACAGCCATCCTCCTCCTTCTTAGTGCCAGCTATTTTAAAATTCCTAGATGCTCCAGTCTCTGTCACTGTGTGTGGGACAGCTGGGAATTTTAAAATGGCCAGCTCCCAAGAAAGAAAATGGACTGCTGTGGAGTCCCCTCTCTGTGTTCCCCTTTCCATTGCCCAGGATGCCACAGGATGCCTAATGGGTGATTGGTGGGAGGAAAGTCGGAGCTGCCACAGCAGAGGATAGTTCTCCTTTTTGCTGTGACTGTGAGCTGCAGTGCATAAGGAGAGCTCGCCATCCTCCGTCTCAGGCCTTGGCCATCCAGGAGTCAGTCAGTCAACCAAGGCTCAAGGCAGAAGTGTTCTACTTTGCATCATCACTGTAACTGCAGAGCAAAAGAGAACTTTCCTATGGTTGTCTATCTGACTGCCTGAGCAGATAATGGAGGAGGAAGGGTGTTGGACTGGTACATGCACATATAAAGGGGGGGCCCCAACAGGACTTATGTCCAAGGACCCCCACCAAGCCAGCAACAACCTTGCCTTCCAGTGCAAATGAAGTCCATTATCCCTACACTGCAGGTTGTGGAAGGGGGGGACTGTGGCTGAGAGAGATTGACCTATGACAGCCTATGACCTGCAATGTAGTCCATTGTTCTCTTTCTAAAGCTTTCATGGCCTGCGATTATCCAACAATTTTGTACTGATACGGGTAAAGATGCCATGAATTAAAAATCTGTTCTTTATTGTTCTTACAACCGCAGCGGGTCTCCTGAAAGGCAGACGCTGCGGAGCATAAACATAAAAAACCAAGAAAATTCCCAACGTTTCGGTCCTAAACTAGGACCCTCTTCCTGGGGAAAAAATCCACAAAAGATTTGATGAAAATCCCCAGGAAGAGGGTCCTAGTTTAGGACCGAAACGTTGGGAATTTTCTTGGTTTTTTATGTTTATGCTCCGCAGCGTCTGCCTTTCAGGAGACCCGCTGCGGTTGTAAGAACAATAAAGAACAGATTTTTAATTCATGGCATCTTTACCCGTATCAGTACAAAATTGTTGGATAGTCCATTGTTAATAGAATAGAGGTGGGGCTGGTTTACATTTCCAGCCCCAAATTCCTGAACATCCTTCAGCTTGCAGAAAAGGTCAGTCTAGTTCAACTGCCAGTTTGTTCCCAGTCCAAATGCAGTGCTCAACGACATGCAGAGGCCTTGCTTTCAATTGACTTACATGCAAATTTGTTGAACTTTTGAATGTTTAAAAACCTCACAAAAGCTATATTGCATCTTTTGCATAAAATAAGAATTATATTTGCATTCTTCACAATTTGTTTAATATGCAAACTAGACTGCCCAGATTTGGGGAAGTGGAATATGGTAACCCTGGCCTAAATAGTCCTCCTGGCAAAGAACTCTGGGTAATTTGAGGGCAGATCGGACCCGGGAAGGGGGTGGGTTTGGCTGCAGCAGTGCCCACCAAATCCTAACCCCCTTCCCGGGCCTGACCCGCCTTCACCAGTCAACGTGGACTTGCTCCAGAGATATCGCTGGCACAGGTCCGAGTTGACCCATGGCGGCAGCAGGGGCTTACCTCGGGGGAAGGGAACAAATGTTCTCTTCCCCCGAGGAGGCCTCAATATGCCAAAACTCCCCATGGGATACATGCCAAAAACTGGTCGTAGGAGTAGGTTTTCTCTATGCCAGGTTCAAGGGAGTGGCGACAGGACACAGGTATCTTGTTGTCTTGTGTGCTCCCTGAGGCATCTGGTTGGGCCACTGTGTGATACAGGAAGCTGGACTAGTTGGGCCTTTGGCCTGATCCAGCAGGGCTCTTCTTATGTTCTTATGTAACTCCCCACGTGAGACACCACGCTGGTGCCACTATATCGCCATGTGGGGAGCTGCGGAGGATTGGACTGCCCTTAAAAGTAGTATCATTCATGCAACAGAACCATCAGCTGAACACATTCCAACAGGTTATTATTTGCATTTCAAAACAAGTCCTATTAGTGGGATCATTAGCAAATCCTACCTAGCCTTGGGCCTCTTGGGAGCTCACCTCCTGTCAAAAATAGTTGTCAGCAAGATACTGATATGCCAGCCAGACTACTCTATTCCAGGGAAAAAAGAGTGCTAGGATTTCCACTCAACTGCTTCAGGGGCACAAAAGGTTTAACAGACTCAAATATTAGATTATTGATCAGTCCTACTGACCTGGAACAATACTGATGACTGTATTTTCTTCCCATTTAACTGTCCTGAAACATATTTTCAAGTTAATTATCCTCACTATCTTGGTCCAAAAACAGACACAATAAGCTTTGTTGGATACATGATGCACACAGGTTTAATCTGTCCATTTTAATGATAAATGATCAAAGCAGAGTCATTGGAGAGGTTAGCCTACCTGCTTGGGCTGATTAGTTGCTTTGAAAAGACTCCTATCCTGAGATAGAAGAGTGATTCTGATTCTTGTCTGAAAACTAAGAATGGCCTGTAGTTGAGCTTCCCAGTTTAAAAACATATACTGTCCTGTATACTTTCAATCAATATTGTAATCCTTGTTGTAAGTAACTAAAGTTTATTAAATCACTACAAAGATCTGTCATGACTATTTCATGTTGGAAGGGAGAGGGGAAAAAGCAGAGTGATCAGCAAAAATACCCCCTTCCTATAGTAAGATATCCCACCACCCAGGATAGTTGCTATCAATAAAACATACACAGGAGTGGAGGCCTGATTAAGGTTTCACAGGGATGTGGATCAAGTCTCTGACTCCAAGTGTCGAGTCAAGTCCCAAGTCTTTGCCCCCAAGTCCCGAGTCTTTGGTTGCGGGTTATGAGTCCCTATCTATTTAATGGGGGAAACGGGTTTAAACCTGAATAAAATTTAACTTGTCGTAAAAGGTTCCAAGTCTCAAGACTTTTGAGTCTTTTACAATTGCCGAATCAAGTTCGCATCAAGTCATTGACACGACTTGAGTCCGACTCGAGTCCAAGTCAATAGACTCATCTACATCACTGAGGTTTCATAAGAAATACTTTACTCACAGTTTATAGTTGATTACATATATCTTCTGATTGTGATCAGAGGCCCCAATACTTTAAATAAGGGAACCCTAAAGCTGTCCCCTTTGTGTAGAAGTCTGATGAGGATGGCCTAGCCGGGCAATGAGACCTAGCAGAGGCTGCACATCCTTCTCCTGAGATGTCTGGGGAGGAAGAGAGAGTGTTAAAGGACCGCACCTCTTGTAAGAACCACGGAGAGGAACAGGCAGATGGTCTCAGGTGACTGGACAGTACACTGCCCTCCAGATCCTGCAGGCGGCGTTAAATCCAAATTCCAACGAAGCAATAATCACTTGATGTTGCAAAGACAATAATGGGAGTGCCATGTGTGGATTCTCCCACAAGGTAACTCACTGCGCAATCCCATTCTAAATTCGGCCAGCGGAACGTCGCAAATGTGCCAGCCGATCGGGGAGGGGTACCACAGGCGCTTTCTAGCAAGCCTATTAAAGACCAATGGTATTGTATCCCAGTAGATTGTCATCTAACAGCAAACTACTGCTGTGCCTTGCCTTGACAAAGTCCTGAGAACATAGGAGGAAACGTTGGCAACAAGACTTTCACTTTCTGCCTGTTACTTTGAAGCTCCGTGTATGTGTCTGAAGGGGTACGTGCTTTAAAGAAAGAAACGCTGCAACATCTGGTACGTTTGAAAGTTTTTATTTTTCAAAAAGAATACATGGCTGAAAATCCCATATTTCCTGTCTCTTTGAGTATTGTGTCCAGCCATGAAACCTTCCATGCTGCTTACCCTTTGTCCAGTTGCAGGTAATTCTTACTCCTCACAACAGGCAACCAGGTAAATGGCTGGTAGGAAGTCTGTACTGGCTCCACCAATTAGCTACAGATGTGGACTGGAAGCTATGATGCATGCACACACAGAAATCCCACCCACCACTCACACATGTGCTTCAGTTGAATGGACAAATGTGGTACTTGTGTGGATCTGTTGCCTTCATTGAAGAAAACTGGGAAGCCCTAGCAAGAGGTCTAGTAGCATGTTACATAGCACACCCAGTTCTGAGACTGGTTGGTTACAGTATTGAATATGTTATTGGGGTCTATGGAAGGGGAAATCATCTATCAGTGGTTTATCTACCAATATTATTCTACCAATAAAGCACCATTTTAAAATGTATTATATATAAAAACAATCAGGCCTCAGTGACTCAATTCCTCATTCAGGGGGATATTGATTTCCCCATGACTTCAAGGCCTCAAATTTGATACATGAATAGTGGTGTAAGACTCTCCAATTACTATTTTAAAATATGGATAACTGCTTTTTGTTTGTTTGTTTGTTTGTTTCCCCAAAACAAGAAACTCAAAATGTTCCCATGAAGTGTTAAGCTATTCTCAATCTATAAAAAGCCATAAAACATACACATGTAGTCCAAGGCACCTGAATTGCTACAAAAGTCTCAACATTGACACCTGACAATCCAAGCCGGGGACAATGAATTTTACCTCATAATAAAGGCTGCATTTCTGCACAGAGCAAACCAGGCAGCATGGAGGTGAGAAAGGCAGATGATTGGATTATAGCAGTCCCATTGCCTCCTCACACACTCAAATTGGCCTTGCACTGAGGTGAGCGGTGCTTCCAGTAGCAGCCTGGAACATCTTTTTCTGCTTGCAGTATGCAAACTTCACTTGTTTTATATAGGTATCATGACCATGAACAACCCAAAAGCTGTTGCTTAAGCAAGACTCGTGTTCATTCTAGTCTCGTGCCTCAAGACTCGTGCCTCCGTTCTAGTCTCATTTATTCTCCTGCTAAAACAAGCACAGCACTGTTTGAATCAATAGCTCTGGGATGCTGTCAGAGTCGGACTAGTGTGAACTAGCCCAAGTTGTCTGAACCTGCTGCAGTTTCGATAAATAAGGAGCTTATTAGTCAAATGAATAACCCAGAACAGGAGGCCTATAAATGTATAATGAACAGACTAGTAACAATAGTCCTCTTTCCTTTCCTAGTGCTTTGCTGTGATTTTCATAAATCTTTAACATCAAAGGAGCCTTTAGACACACAATAGCAACCAATGCTGTTATGAGCCCAGTGATAAAAGAAGGGCATTATTAGTTGGCGCTACGAAAGACAAAGGATTGCAGGGAGAGACAGCTTCCTTCCTGAGGGGATGAAAATAATGGTCTCATAAATACATCTTCTGATGCTAGCCACCACTTTAAAACTTGCAAGTATAAATTGTGTTCCCAGGAGTGCTCAGTCAGACAAGAAGCTATCGACTCTTTTCTCAGCTAAGATTGAAATGCCACAAGTTACTGGGTTGTAGAGAGGAATTATTGAGAAGCTTGCAACTCCTGAAGAAATTGACAGGACAGGGCTATCGGTAATATACCAAATGGATGGCGAGCTGCCCAAGCCTGGACAGGTTAAAAAGTATTTTCCTATTTGCTGACTTTGTAATTGGTTTCTCCCATTTTAAGCTATTCCTCAGACTTTCTGGCTCATGGTAATCTATAAAAAAGATAAGGATTCTTCAGTGGGACCGCATTACGCAGAATTTATGAAAGGGTTTGCCTCTTGCAGTAATATCGATACTGTGTTGTAGAGAGATGTGGGGGTCTACTTTCCATTAGCACAGGGAAGGTTATTGACTGTTGTGGAAAACCTTCTTGCTTTGATCCCCTTTGACAATGCACTGAGTTAAGCCCAGGAGCAAGGTCAATGCTAATGTGGTCTTTTTGGAAGGTCATATCCTGATCCCATGTTTTTAAAACATTGATTTTATGTCATCATAAAGGAACCTTCTTACACAGGCTCCAAGACTGTTAGGCTAACAGTCTTGGAGCCTAGGTACCAAATGAGGCCTACACAACTAATGGCCCCTAAATTAATGTGAATGTAGCCATTTATGGTGGTCCTCAATAGGTTCAATACATTTTCTGTCATTGTTGCCTGCCTAGAACTGCAAAAAACGGGAGTTATCAAGCGACCCAGCAAGCCACAACATACAGCTGGTGGTCCTTATTGTGCTTGGTGAGTCACAAGTTGGATAGGGCTACGCTAGACAGAATCCCTCCTTCATGGATCATTGCCTTGTCGTGGCGAAGGGGCTTGCGTAACTCAATGAAGCCATGAGCTATGCCGTGCAGGGACACCCAAGACGGACAGGTCGTAGCAGAGAGTTCTGACTAAAAGTGATCCACTGGAGAAGGAAATGGCAACCCACTCCAGTAACCTTGCCAAGAAAATCCCATGAACAGTTCCAAAAGGCTAAAAGATATGACGCCGGAAGATGAGCCCCTCAGGTCGGAAGGTGTCCAATATGCTACTGAGGAAGAGCGGAGGACTATTCCAAGTAGACCCAGAAAGAGTGAAGCGGTTGGGCCAAAGCCGAAAGGACGTCCAGCTGTGGATGTGTCTGAGGTTGAAAGGAAAATCCAATGCTGCAAGGAGCAATACTGCTTAGGAACATGGAATGTGAGGTCTATGAATCAAGGCAAGCTGGATGTGGTCAAAAATGAGATGATAAGATTGAACATTGACATCTTGGGAATCAGCGAACTAAAATGGACGGGCATGGGCGAATTTAAGTCAGGTGACCATCATATCTACTACTGTGGGCATGAATCCCTTAGAAGAAATGGAGTAGCCCTCATAGTCAACAAAAGAGTGGGAAAGGCAGTACTGGGGTGCAACCTCAAAAACGACAGAATGATTTCAGTTCGAATCCAAGGCAAACCATTCAACATTACAGTAATCCAAGTGTATGCCCCAACCACTGATGCCAAAGAAGATGAAGTTGACCGGTTCTATGAAGACCTACAACACCTTCTAGAACTAGCACCCAAAAAAGATGTCCTTTACATCATAGGAGACTGGAATGCTAAAGTAGGAAATCAAGAAATAAACGGAACAACAGGCAAGTTTGGCCTCGGAGCGCAAAATGAAGCAGGGCAAAGGCTAACGGAGTTCTGTCAAGAGAACACGCTGGTCATAGCAAACACTCTTTTCCAACAACACAAGAGGCGACTCTACACATGGACATCACCAGATGGTCAATACCGAAACCAGATAGATTATGTGCTTTGCAGCCAAAGATGGAGAAGCTCTATACAGTCAGTAAAAACAAGACCTGGAGCTGACTGTGGCTCAGATCATGAGCTTCTTATTGCAAAATTCAGGCTTAAACTGAAGAATGTAGGGAACACCACTAGACCAGTCAGATATGACCTAAACCATATCCCTTATGAGTATACAGTGGAGGTGAAGAATAGATTTAGGGCATTAGACCTGGTAGACAGAGTGCCTGAAGAACTATGGACGGAAGTTCGTAACATTGTACAGGAGGCAGCAACGAAAACCATCCCAAAGAAAAAGAAATGCAAGAAAGCAAAGTGGCTGTCAGATGAGGCTTTACAAATAGCTGTGGAAAGAAGGAATGCAAAAAGCAAAGGTGAAAGGGAAAGATATAAACAACTGAATGCAGATTTCCAGAGAATAGCAAGGAGAGATAAGAAGGCCTTCTTAAATGAACAATGCAAGGAAATCGAGGAAAACAACAGAATGGGGAGGACTAGAGATCTCTTCAAGAAAATTGGAGATATCAAGGGAACGTTTTGTGCAAAGATGGGCATGATAAAGGACAAAAAAGGCAAGGACCTAACAGAAGCAGAAGAGATTAAGAAGAGATGGCAAGAATACACAGAAGAACTATACAAGAAAGATCTTAATGTTCCTGATGACCATGCTGGTGTGGTCACTGACCCAGAGCCGGACATCCTAGAGAGTGAAGTCAAGTGGGCCTTAGGTAGCATTACTAACAACAAAGCTAGTGGAGCTGATAATATCCCAGCTGAGCTACTTAAAATCCTAAATGATGATGCTGTGAAAGTGCTGCACTCAATATGCCAACAAATTTGGAAAACTCAGCAGTGGCCAAAGGATTGGAAAAGGTCAGTTTACGTTCCAATTCCAAAGAAGGGCAGTGCCAAAGAGTGTTCAAACTACCGTACAATTGCACTCATTTCACATGCTAGCAAGGTTATGCTCAAAATCCTACAAGCTAGGCTTCAGCAGTACGTGGACCGAGAACTACCGGACGTACAAGCTGGGTTTCGAAGAGGCAGAGGAACTAGAGATCAAATTGCCAACATGCGCTGGATCATGGAGAAAGCACGAGAGTTCCAAAAAAACACCTACTTCTGCTTCATTGACTACACAAAAGCCTTTGATTGTGTGGATCACAACAAACTGTGGCAAATTCTTAAAGAGATGGGGGTACCAGACCACCTTACCTGTCTCCTGAGAAACCTGTATGCGGGTCAAGAAGCAACAGTTCGAACCGGCCATGGAACAACCGATTGGTTCAAAATTGGGAAGGGAGTACGGCAAGGCTGTATATTGTCACCCTGCTTATTTAACTTATATGCAGAGTACATTATGAGAAATGCAGGGCTGAATGAATCACAAGCCGGAAACAAGATTGCCGGGAGAAATATCAACAACCTCAGATACGCAGACGATACCACCCTAATGGCAGAAAGTGAAGAAGAACTAAAGAGCCTCTTGATGAGAGTGAAAGAGGAGAGTGCAAAAGTTGGCTTGAAACTCAACATTAATAAAACTAAGATCATGGCATCGGGTCCCATCAATTCCTGGCAAATAGAAGGGGCAGAAATGGAAGCAGTAACAGATTTTACTTTTCTGGACTCCAAGATCACTGCAGACGGAAACAGCAGCCATGAAATTAAAAGACGCTTACTCCTTGGAAGGAAAGCTATGGCAAACTTAGACAGCATAATAAAAAGCAGAGATATCACCATGCCAACAAAAGTTCGTATAGTCAGGGCGATGGTGTTCCCAGTAGCAATGTATGGTTGCGAGAGTTGGACCATAAGGAAGGCTGAGCGCCGAAGAATAGATGCTTTTGAACTGTGGTGCTGGAGAAGACTCCTGAGAGTCCCTTGGACTGCTAGGAGATCAAATCAGTCAATTCTAAATGAAATCAAGCCTGACTGTTCCCTGGAAGGACAGGTACTAAGGCTGAAACTCAAATATTTTGGCCACCTAATGCGAAGAGAGGACTCTCTGGAGAAGACTCTGATGCTGGGAAAGATTGAAGGCAAAAGGAGAAGGGGAAGGCCAAGGATGAGATGGTTAGACAGCATCACCGATGTAACAAACATGAAAATGAGCGAACTCAGGAAGATAGTGGAGGACAGGAAGGCCTGGCGGGATATGGTTCATGGGATCACGAAGGGTCGGACACGACTTAACGACTGAACAACAACAACAAGACAGAATCCAGGGTCACTGAATGTACATCAAGCATGAATGAACAGGAAATTCATTGCGATCATGTTTATTGTAGTGGGGATGAATCAGAATCCAGTGGAATCAGGGGCTCACATAACAAACAAAGGTGCATACAAGTGTACTTACCTCCAGAAGCTAGTAAAGGTATTTTTTTATGCTGCAAGGTGAACTTTGCTTCTCCATGCCTTGGCTCTTCAATCACATACAGTATGTACCTGGCACTAAATCTAGCACTGATATTCATTTTTCTCTTCTGCTTCATGAAGATTTTTTTTAGTTTAAAGGTACTAGATATGATGATGTAGTTAAGCATTTGTTTGGCATCTTTTTTAAAGTAATGGACCAAGTTTTTTAATATTGAAATATTTGAAATTTTGAAATGAATGGGTAGAAGTGGCCAGAAGCGTAGCTGGTCTCCCCTCTGCCCAGAGTGATGATGCCCTGATGACACGTGCTGTCATGACGTCACTTCCACCGCTGCCTCCTCTGCAAGTTTCCTCACAAGGAAACCCAAAGAGGAGGAGGAGGCTTTGCAATTGGGCTGGTGCCCCCTTCCTTTTCCTTTGGTGTCTCCAAAGGAGAAGGGAAGGGGGCACCAGCCCAATCGCAAAGCCTCCACCTCTTCGGGTTTCCTTGCAAGTAGTGTAGCAACCGAGGAGCACCCCCTCAGACTGTGGAGCCCGGAGCAGCCCTCACCAGTCGCTTTGCGGTTGCTATGATACTGGAAATGGTTTTCGTATTGCCACAAGGGCAAAGAATAAGCATTTGGCACAACTAGGTGGGGAGGGAGGTGGTTTTGTGATTTTTCACAAGAGGCTGCCAATCAGTAGTCTGCCCAGCTGGCTTCTAGTAGAAAGACGAAGAACCAGTTGCTCTGGAGTTCAACTCTCTGTAGAAGGTTGCATGTCTGACCAAAAAGGTCAGGTCCAAGGAGCAGAGCGGGAAGCTTATGGAGGGGTAAATCACCTTTCCCTTCTGAAGCCTCCCGATCCCCCCCTTGCTGGATACAGTATGCACCTTTTCGATGTGCTGCACTAGCAGGGGGGGGGAAGGAGGATATGGTTCAGCTGTTAATGGCTGAAGTCATATATGGAACAGGTTTAGCTCGCTATTCAACGGTGTCCCCCAAGTGACCCCCTTTTACTGTCTCCTATATATGTAAATGGCTGTCATTCATTTCTTTGACAGAAATTAAAGTGTTGCCTTTAGGGACAACAGCATGAGGGGCAACACTGCATTGGGGGCTAAATCTGCCTTCCACTGGTTGACTTGGCCTTCACCAGTGCTGGTGTCAAGTTGCTGGTGGTACTTAAACAAAGCTCTGCACTGGCACCTCATGTTGCCCTCCTGACTGAACATTGGGCACTACCACTACCATTGGTCCAAGGGCTCAGGGGTTGGTCCAGCCAGGTGGGTTCTCTGTGGACCCTCAGTCAATGTCTGACCTAGCCAATCCCTCATGCCCCCCCACAGGTCTCACTGACATGAATTCAGTAGGGGGGGGGAGATGACTGTATGCCCCTGGGGGCCATGCAGTATGCAATGACTTGGCCACATAAAGCCCATGCATCATAATGACAGGCATTTCTATTTCCAAAGCATATAAAACTGCAGAGACAATGCAATTCAAAGCCTAATGGCTACACACCAAAATGGCTGAGAGCCAGACCCAGTTACTGCTTCCTCGCTAACATCAGAGTTCAATTAAGGGGAGTTATACTCTCTTCTGTTAGCATTCTTTCTCCTGGGAGCTGCTGAGTTAAGCGCACTTTAAATTAATTCCCATTTCAGACCTAGTGCTAGTGTGCACAACTCAATTGATTACCTGGGCATTGATCGAATTTGGATAATTCATTGCCTCCTGAAACAGGTTTAGCAGTTAATTCTTCCATACTGTCTCATTTTATCTCTCCCCAAGTTTGATGTGGAAGGAATACTTTTCAAACTTTTTGTGGAAGAAATAATCTCCGAGACCCAAAGGCTAGAGATGTGCACATTTTGTCTCTGGCTTTTCCACTGAGATTCCCAATTAAGGGCTTTACATATTACATTTTTGTACCTGCATACCTGGGGAAAATGTAATACTATAACAGTATGGAAAATGTCCATGGTGTGCTCCACAGTTCATCCTGGGATTCCCTTGGTTAGTTAGCTCCAAGTTACATGTTTCCTACAATTACATGTTTCCTGGATATGTAGAAGTGCTTGTAGCATTTGAATCAAGCCTCACGTCATTATTTCCTCTCGTGTGTGTGTGTGTGTGTGTGTGTGTGTGTGTGTGTGTGTGTGTGTGTGTGTGTGTGTGTGTGTGTGTGTGTGTGTGTGTGTCCCTTTAAAACAGAAAATATATGAGGGGGGTCTAGAATCACTAGTCATGGCAGTGGAAAAAATCCCTCAGAGAAAATCCCTCCAATCATATCCATCAGTCTCTGATGGACTGTCCTATTAGGTTCTCAACTCCTATTGAGGCTCCCATGTCTAAATCCTCCTAAGTCCCATTGATTTAAATTAGTTAAGCATGTGCTTAAGTTGAAACATGAGATATTTAAGTCAAGTGCATGCTCAACTTTAAATCAAAAGGAAGCAAAAAATATTTTGTAGAGAACATCTATTACTTCCAGCACAAAAATGAGTGCAGGTCAAGCGATCCTCAGTGTGGATAGTAGATCTGTTATAAAATACAGCACAGATGTGATAACGCAGGAAATGAATTTTTCCTCTTTCATCTGTTTGTCTAGCAATGCCATTCTCATCTCCTGTGATATCTGAATGCCTTACACATTTTGAAGAACGAATCTTCAAAAGACCCAAATGCTTTGCTGATTTTTTTTCTGCTTCCTCCCTCAGCCTTTCAGATAGAGAGGCTTGCTGGCAATTTAGCTTCATTGTGATCAAAATGCTTGACATTGCAAAAAGTACAGCCTTAGCTGGAAAGATGACAGGACCGCTTTTGTGATTATTTTCACTTCCAGTCAGAACTGCTTAATGCATTCTATAAATGCCTTACAAGTTATAAACATTCTGGGAAATATTTTCACTTAAGCAGGGCTTAAGAGAAGGAGACCTGTTCATGCTTAAAGATTTCAGCCATTCTCCTTCCATTCCTGAGACACCAAGAAGTTGCTTTAATGCCGACAGAGATTTATTTTATTTTTCACAGAAAGATTTTTTGCAAAACCTTGAAGAGCTGGCCATTGTGAAATATGCACAGTGCCTAAGCTGGCAGTCATGCCCTGCCAGCTCTTTCATGTATGAAGGAAGAAGAATATATGTGTAGCATCAGCAAGGCAAAATGGGGAGGAGAAGCTGCTCCATGGAGCAGTACTGTTGCTCGGCTGGCTGGTTCCCAGGCCGCCCGATCCCACGCTTCCAGAATGGCTCCGATTTGGAGCCAAACAGAGGCTGAGGGGGAGGTGGGAGGGCCGAATTTGCTCTGTTCACCGCTCCGATTGCTTGGACACACACACACACCCGGCAGAGAGCAGCCCAGAACAGCAAAAAGATACTGAAGCCTGCCCATTAGGCCGCCCGGGTATCCTTACACAGGATTGGGCTGCCACTCATTCTGCGGTTTTGTCTTTTAAAGAGTGTTTATGTTTTACTGAAATATTTTTTTTATGTTTTACTGACAGATGTACAGGAGTTCCTTGATCATAGAAAACTGTCTTATACAGACTCAGACTAGTGGCCCATCTAAATCAGTATTGTCAATGTCAACATTGATGACTAGCAGTACTTCTGCAGTTTTCAGACAGGAATTGTTCTCTGCTTTACCTAGAGATACCAGGGATTGAACCTTGGACCTTCTGTGTGCAAATCAGGTGCTCTTCCACCAAATGGCAATTTCTCTGCTTTGGAAATGGTTTCCTTAATATTTTTAAGATGATAATGATGATGACGATGATGACCTGGCCTAAAGAAATACAAGAAAAGAAAGTAATGTTGAACAGAAACCGGTAACCAACAGCTAGAAATCTACAATCAGCTATGAGCACATAATGGACAGAGCAGAGTGAATGCCTTTTTATTTATTTTATTTTATTTTCATTTGTCCCCATAAAACATACAGGGAAACTGACTATAAATGATTATCCAAAGAACCAGCAAGCATCAATTGCCTGGCAGCAGGAGTATTTCTCTGCAACTTGATTGAAATTTTACCGTATCCCTAGGGGGTTCTTTGAAATGGTTGCTTAAGGCAGCAAATTCCTTAGTACAACTTTCACATTATTTCTAAGTTTGATTTCCCATATGATTTCTCCCCTTTCATAACTTGCTGCAAGCATGAACCTCTTGTTGCCATGGAATATTGATACAATTACTTTGGTCTTCCATCATTACTGCTATAAACATGTGATTCATGTTTTCTTCTGCAAAGTTTTCTCTGCTGGCTACAGAATGTCCAGTGTAGCTAAGCTTTCCACATTGTTCCTTCAATTTTCCTTGTGTGCTTCATTCAGATTAGCTGCAGCGATATTGAAATGTTTATGGAACACAATGAAATCTCTCCACCGCCTTTCTTCTAATGAACCTTTCACTTTCTGAACTGAAAGTGAATAAGAAACATTAAACACAGTCTCATCCATCTTTAGGAAGAAACAGGCTATAATAATTCACTGTTTATGCTTCCATTCATCCAAACAAACAACAGGGAATGTCATAAAAAAGGAAGAAATTCAGGTCATGAATACTGAAAGGATCTGTGGTGTATAACTGTTGATGTATGCTATGTATTTTGTTTTTTTTTATAAATTGTACAGTATATTGAATTATTATAGTCAGAATCCAAAGAGCTACTTAGGCTATCTCAAGGGGCTTGTGCTAGTCTAGGGTTTCCTTTTTTTCTTTTTTAACAGGTGACTCTCATGTCTTATCACTTCAAAAGCAGTTTATGTAGCATGGGGGGAGGGGTCACCTGTTCAAGAGAAACAAGGTAAACTTTATTTGGACTCATGCAAATATTGGTCCTGCTGGCTGCTGGATCAAACCAAAGGCCCATTTAGTCTAACATCCTGTTCCCAACAGTGGCCAACCAGATGCCTTCAGAAAACACACAAACAAGGCCTGAAGGTAAGCAATCCTAGAACATAAGAACATAAGAAGGCCCATCTAGTCCAGCTTCCTGTATTTCACAGTGGCCCCACCAGATGCCTCAGGGAGCACACGAGACAACAAGATACGTGTATCCTGTTGCCACTCCCTTGCACCTGGCACAGAGAAAACCTACTTCTAAAACCAGGAGGTTGCTTATGGCTTGTAACCTGTGATGGTCTTTTCCTCCATGAATCTATCCAAACCCCTTTTAAAGGCATCTAGGCCAGGTGCCATCACCACATCCTGTGGCAAGGAGTTCCACAGATGAATTACACGCTGGGTGAAGAAATGTCCTCCCCCACTGTTTTTCTCCAGCATTTGGTATTCTCCTGAACATTCATTCGCTCCTGAACCTCTCTCGCTCATAGTCGGAGCAAGTCCAGCAGCCAGTCCGGCAGCAAACATTCATTCATGAATGTTCGCTGCCGGACTGGCTGCTGGACTTGCTCCAACTGTGAGCGAGAGAGGCCACTTTGCACCTCCGTGTAACGCGGTGCAGCACTTACCGCCCCCACCCCACCCGCCTACACTACTGGGTTACAAAGACTTCTGGACCTGGTTTCTTCTTCCATACTGAATTACGTTTTTGAAAGTCTTGTTAAACACATACACCCTGATCTAGCCATACCACCTATAATAATTTGTGAATAATTTGTGATCCAGCTAGTTCAGTTAGAGCTCTGACTGCCATCATCATGTGGATGAAGGTATGCATCCATGTCACAAGCCACAGGTCTCAACTACGGGATCAGCACATTCGAGTGGGAAAGTGAAACTACATACTGTAACTATAGTAATTCCTGTAAGATACAATTTTGTGTTTATTTTTGTTGAAAGAATGAAAGAGGGTAAATATAGCAAGGTAAATGAGAGAGAGAGAGAGAGAGAGAGAGAGAGAGAGAGAGAGATGCCCTCTAATCACTGACATAATGAAAGAAGCTGGGTTTCTCTTGAAATTTGTGCAGAATATAGAGCTTTTGTTCACTGCCAAGACACTGTGGCATCTAGCATTCCCCCAACCAACACATCACATGTTTTGGATTTTTAGTGGTCAGTCATAAATAAGTCTCTTCTTACTGTACTGTGTAATTCCCTATCCAGACATGGAACGATTATTCCCTTTGGGTTTGCTCACAACTCTGTATTGGCTCCAACAATCAGTCAATGTGACATTTTGGAGAACAGCTGCTACCAAATATAAACCTGTCTCCAGTAATAATGCTGCTATAAAGTGAAAAAATTATGTGTAATCTGAACTCTCTTCACACTGCAGCAGCTTTTATATGTTCACAGACACATAAATATTATTTAGCAAATTTTACATTCCCTTTGCCTTATCTACATTTTTCTGGCACTGCTTCAAAGGGTGCTTTTTTAACCATTTGCTTGCACTTAAATGGCATTGCTCTAGTACAGTTGAGGGCCAAGGTCAGTGTGATGCAGGACAACTCCTCTGTTTTGTTTTTTAATTAACAACAGCCTTGTGACCTCAAACTGGGCCTCAAACAACCTACTGGTTGTAGGAGTAGGTTTTCTTTGTGCCAGGTGCAAGGGAGTGGCGACAGAATACAAGTATCTTGTTGTCTTGTGCTCCCTGAGGCATGTGGTGGGGCCACTGTGTGATACAGGAAGCTGGACTAGATGGGCCTTTGGCCTGATCCAGCAGGGCACTTCTTATGTTCTTATGGATTGGGACCATGGCACGGGAGGGGTTGATAAACCTTTTATCTCAGTGTCATTGTTCTAATTAAAATCGCACACACTCCTTGCTGCTATTTTCCCCATGGGAGAAAACTTACAGGTATCATACATAGGCTTAACATACATCCTGGAATGGCCAGGACCCCCCCCCCCCGGATTTCAGGTTCCTATCCCTGCATCCCGGGACATTAGCCATCCCGGGAAATCCAGGGGTGCGGCCGCCATTTTTCCTCCAGCCACTCTTGCACAATGCGGCCTGGAATGCGAACAACACGTTCTGAATGAAGGACTTCCAGGCCGCATTGTGTGCATGCGTGCAGCTTGTGAAAAATGGCCACATTGTCCTGTAGCGACCCTACATCCCCCCCGTGGGGGGCCACCGCTGCAACACCCCCACGGGATGCTTCATGCCCCCCACGGCATGCCACATGCACCCCACAGGACGCCATGTGCCCGCCCCTGCACCGACGTTGCTAGCACGAGGTCTCGGACCGTCCTCCCGGGCTAGCGCTCCAGGGCCTTCTGACGGCCCACTGCGTCGAACGTTATTTATAACGTTTTTCGTGCATGCGCAGACCGTTCCTGAGAGAAAAGGGCTGCCCTTTTCCCTCAGGAACGGTCTGCGCATGCGCGAAAAACGTTATAAATAACGTTCGACGCAGTGGGCCTCGTCAGAAGGCCCAGGACAGCCGGCTGGGAAAGACGTCCCCGAGCTGGCTGCAACGATTAAAGGTGCGGGGGGGCAGGTGCGGGGCAGCGCCCGGGGCAGCGGCCCGTCGGGTCTCCCCCCAATCGCGAAGGTTTATAGAAGGGGGCGTGTCTGGGGGGTCACTTGGGTGACGCGCGAGCCCCGCCCTGGGGCCCCTGGAGGCGTCAGGTCATCCTTGCGCACCACCGCAGCGCGGAAACACCCTCTGTGCTTTTCGGCCCCTTTTTGGAGCCGAATGGCACCCGGGAGGGCGGGAGGGCTAAACTTGCAGCTGGGAACTGCTGCACAAAGAGGAGCCAGCGCCGGAATGCGCCATGGATCCTGCGCCAGGTACACCCCCGTGACCTGACGCTTGGGGTCCATCGCCCCCACCATCATGACGCCTCTGGCGTTGTCCGCGTTCCAGGCCACATTGTACAAGAGCAGCTAGAGGAAAAATGGCAGATGGATGGTGCCAAATGGTGGCGGCCACAGTCACAGTAAAGGTGCGGCAGTTTTTTTAACAAAAAGGGAGAATAAATAAATAAATAAATAATCTGGGCAGCCCAGCAAAAAAAAATAAATGCACTTATGCCAGTGTAATTGCACTTACACCGGTGCACCTGCTGTTACACCGGTGCAACTACTGTTACACTGGTTCAAGGTTACACAGGATTGTGCTGTAACTTGGGAGTAAGCTCCATGGATTGCAATTGTACTTACTTTTGAAATAAACATGAAGCTGTTTATTCAGTGGCGATTCCACGACCGCTGCCCCCCCCCGCGCCGGAAGTGACATAACGGCTGCTGCTGTTATGCACCATACCGAGGCGCAGGGCAGATGGGAGGGCCAAACACGCCGCCGATGCTCCTTGCTCACCCCGATGAATGGGACAATTCGTGCCTCTGCCGGCCACCATCATGACACCTCTCTGCCCGCCTGCCACCTGGAACCCAATCCTGCCGCCCAGGGGCCCACCGCCCCATCGCCCCCTCCCTGACAAGGGCGTTGATAACGCCTCTGTGTTTATTATGACGACACCTCTGTGTTTATTATGTTTAGAGTAAACATAAAGCTCTAAAAACAAAACATATTTTTAAAATTTGTATAACCTGGATGCAGAAAATAACACTGTTTCACACCTTTTCTAGCAGCATACTATCGTCCTCATGAATATGCATGCAATTCCCATTAGCACTAATGAGAAGTATATGGTCATAAATTCTCATAAAAAGACATGGAAATATATCCCTTAACAGCTTTACCACTTCGACTTTCGTCCTTACAGTTGCAATAGGCCATCTGTGTTCGCATCCAGTGGGATGAGCTTCAGGAATCAGTTCATGAAGAGCTTCACATAGAGGAAAGACATTTCTTTTTATTGCAAATGCCAAAGTAAATCCCCAGCCTAGTTGCGGTAGATTAAAAAGTAATAAATATCCCATAAAATACAGCAAATGGAGAACTTCTTTACTACCATAAATGCGCCAAAGAGATAAACTCATTCTGACTGTTAATGGAAAAAAAAACTTTTTTAAAAGCAAATGACCACCAAAACTAGTCTTCTTGTATGTTCATGATGTTACCACGTATTAAGAAAGAAAATTAAGATACATTGGGCACAATCCTTATTGGTTTTTATAAATACATATGCAGAGGTGGTCTCAGAGGTTGGCCAGGTCGGGCACTGCCTGAGGGCCCACAGACACTGACTCTTAATTGGTTGACAGTTCTAATAATAGCTATTTAAAATATACGTGTACACAATAATTCCATCCACTTATAATACCTTAGGAATCATTTACATATACTGTGCAATTTTGTTGTCAGACATGGTATTCTAAATGGGCAGCCCAAAACACAGTAACTTCCCACGCAGCAATGCAGTGGTGCCGGCACAGGCTCTGCTGCATCTCATGGAATAGTTTCGGCCTCAGGAGACCTCCTCAGGGTACGGGAAAATTTGCTCCCTGCCCCAGGGTAAGCTCCTGTGGGTCCGGTGGGTCAACTCAGACCTGCACCAGCTCTATAGCTGGCACAAGTCCGCATTGACCCAAGGTTAATGCCTTCAGGTTTGGTTTATTTTTGGGCTTGTTTATTGTGTTATGTATTATTACTATTACTCTTTATGTTTTATGTCTGTTTTTGTTATGTTATGCCAATAAAGGTTTATTGATTGATTGATTGATTGATTGATTGATTGATTGATTGATTGATTGATTGATTGACCCAAGTAGGCAGATCAGGTTCAGGAAGGGGGTTAGGATTCGGTGTTCGACAGCACTGCTGAATCTGTCCCCTTCCTGGGCGTGATCTGCCCTCCTCCCTGCCCCATCCTCACCCTGTTCTGCCCACCCCCTTATACATACAGTATAAAACGTGTGTGCCTGGAGTTCTTTGTATTTTATATTTTAATTACATGGCTACTTCACCCATAAAACTTGTGTCTTGTAATCATGTAGTGCCGTGTTATCTAACACAGTGCTATTTATACAAGAACACCACTGGAAACAGTAAAGGAGATTGCACCTCTCACAAATGTCAATGCCTGGATACTCTTTGGAAAAACATTGTTGTTTACTCTTCAGTTCTCTCTTTGATTCCGATTTTGTCAGTACTGAAATGTGCAGATGAGAAGAAGCAATACCAACCTGTTGGCATTATGTACACTATTTACTACTTAAAAAAAAAAACACCCTTTGGTTTAAGGGGAAATATATTTTTAAATTCACATGCACCAAAAAGTATAGATACTGTAAATTAAGGCATGTGCCTTAACTTTCACATTACCAAAGCAGACACATTCTGCAGTCCCTAACCTAACCCCACTGTGCTCATTTACAATTTAGCGTTCATTCACTAAACACTTTCTTTTGGTTTCTTAGCACCAATCCTCTTCCTCTGAAGGTTGGGGATAACAATGAAGTTGGGGGCAGTGATATGCCAAACTTTAATCAGATACATGCTTTTCAATTCTAAAGTCTTGATTCTGACAACCAACCTCTTACACAGCTTATTTTAAGCTGCAGAGTGCAATCTTGTGCACGTATAACCAAAAGTAAAATCAGCAAAGTGTTTGTGGGGCACAAGTTCTTTTATGGTGGCACAAAAACCAGGCCACTATCGTGCACCGCTGGGCTGTTACCGCAAACAGCAAGAGGTTCAGCAAGTGCAGCAGTGGCTCCAGAGGCTCTACAGGCACCAATACGTTGGTGGCAGGGCAGAGAGGGGGACGTTCAGGGACGTTCTAGCAGGGGGGGGAGGGCAGGGGGGGCCAGAGGGGGAGAATCTTGGCAGCAAACGCACACACAAGATCCTATCCCCCATTTTTCAGGCCACACTGCCCCCTTTCTCTCCTCACACTTGACCCAACTATATCACTAGTGTGGGTCCGAGGAGACCCACAGACCTGCATAGGCCCCCTGATCACCTCCCTACCATTGGATGCACACTCCACTATCACGGCTGCATCAGCACCAATGGCTAGGATTAGGCAGTAAGTTTATCAGAACATTCGTCTTGGTCTGCTCTGCTTGTAAATTTCAATGATATAATTCGTTTATTTTAAACAGAGCCAGCCCTTTGCAAAAGCCAGTCCTATGCATGTTTACTATAAACACAAAACTCACTTCCTCCATTTGTGTATTGCTTTATGATGCTATGAACACTAGCCCTCATACCTGTCTGCCCCCATTCTCTGTGTATACTACACGTATCAACTTTCACATGCACACACACACACACAATCACTACAAACATATACCATTTTTGAGGTGCAACACTTTTGTACCAGGGCAACTAACACAGCATCCAATTCTTAGTGAGCTGACCCCTTGTATCACTGATCCAGTTGTGCGGGCAAAGGCCAGTCCAATCATGAAGTGGGATGACACCTCTGCCTTAGGAGGTTATACCAATGACATACAATTGAAGAGAGACAAAACATGGACAAATTTAATCATGGCATGATGTTTGTGGATCTAAATATGCAATATGCAGGCACATATCTCTCTGTATTCATATCTGTATTCATCTCTCTCTCTCTCTCTCTCTCTCTCTCTCTCTCTCTCTCTCTCTCTCTGTTACAGAAGTAGGAAAGTTACAGCCCAATCCTATCCCAGATTGAGCTGTCAGGGGCAGGGTTTGTAAAATGGCTGCCAACTTCGCTGCACCTGTTGGAGAAGGTAAGGCAGTGGCGGATGAAACTGGGTAGGGAGGAAACTGGGTGGGAAGGCTGTGGGAGGTGTGGATACAGCAGCAATGGTGCACACTGGATCCTATCCCCTCTCTTTGCAGCCTCCTCACCCCTTCTCCTCAGACTTGTGCCAGCTACAGAGCTGGCACAGGTCTAAGGAGACCCATTGCAGAGCAGGAAGCTTACCGATCCCCCTCCCCCCGCTGGATACAACATGTTCCTTTTTGGCGCAGCTGCACCAGTGGGGGACGGGAGGATAGGATTGGGCTCTAAATGACTGATATGAAAACTTTGAATTAAATGCAGAACATGCGATCTAAAAATGACATGTGTGTGGAAACATCAAAACAGAGTCTCAGCTGATGGTATCTTTACATCAGTTCCCATTTCCAAAGAGAAAAGCCTGTGTTCAGGTTACATAGAGACTTGCCTCTCCAAGCAGAGGAAACTCGTCTGCAGTGGCGTCAGTAGGTCGTGCGTCACCCCAAGGCGGGGGGCGCGCGTCACCCTAGCGAGGCTCGGCCGCACCGCGATTTTGGGGGGGGACCCGGCTGCACCCTGCCCCGGGTGCCCGCGTCGCCATCCGGACGCTCCAAGGCCGGCCCAGGAGCCGGACGCTCCAAGGCCGGCCCAGGAGCCGGCCTCGGAGCGTCCGACCCCGCCGGCGCTCCAGGGCCTTCTGAAAGAAGGCCCCATGCAGCGCGTTAATACGGGTATTTTTACAATTTTCGCGCATGCGCAGAGGCCGTAAAAAATACCTATGTTAACGCACTGCATGGGGCCTTCTTTTAGAAGGCCCTGGAGCGCTGGCGGGGTCGGACGCTCCGAGGCTGGCTCCCGAGCCGACCTCGGAGCGTCCGGAGGGTGACGCGCGTCACAGAGGTGACGCGCATCACGGAGGTGACACGCATCACGGAGGCGCGTGGCGCGCGTCACCCCCTGGCGGCCCGCCCCCCCGCCACGCTCCAGTGACACCAGTGCTCGTCTGGTAAAACTAAGTGAAAAGACTGTATAAGAGATTCTGGCTATGTGTGCAGTTCTCCCACTGACATTCTTATAATGTCATCTGATTGCAGTTTATGGCCCTGATCAATATATTAATATGTGTATTACATGCATATAGTCATATAGTCCAAGAGAGTGGTTGCTCATGTAGTGCAAGTGTGGCTGGCATCAGATGCCTCACATACAAAAACAGTCTGCATTCGGTCTGTACGAAAACAGTCTGCATTCAGTCCTGATTCAGCAAAAGAAATAGTAGGGATAAGCAGCCTCCACATGTCCAAAGTCACTTTTGAATTGGAGTGATATTTAATTCAGAAGTTTTATATTAGGCAATGCTTATAAGTGGAAGACAGAGTGGTGAACATATCACTCTGTATTTATTGTTTAACTATTTATGCATTGGAAGAATAAAATAAACTGCCATTATTTTGTAATAATGTAATGTACAATAATCTTACCTCCTAGATTTTCAGTTTTAGTTAGGAAAAAAATAGAGGCCCCTCATTCTGAAAACCACAGTGAAATTCAATATTTTACTTTGGAAACACTCACAGTAAAATTGCTCTAAAATCATGAATATTTAAGTTTGACTTCACCTATGTACTCTACATAGCCCTTAATTAACTCAGAAAGCTCTCTTCCAATGTGGTTGTTCTTCCAAAACCAATTAAATATTGAACATACACTGTCAAAGTGAAGCAATGTTATTGAGCTTGGAACCTCATAGAAATGTAGCGTTTTTCTTTCACATCTGAAGTAAAAGCAACATTAAAACTATCGTAGATCTACCTAATATGCTTGTTAAATAAAATGATTTAGTAACAGGAGGTTATCAAATTTTCACATTTAACTTCAGAGCATAATATAAAAATTATGACAATTCAGAGCAAACCAAAACCAGAAGTTAGGAGACAATATTCAATTTATGTCAACACAACAACTCCAGTGCTCAAACACAGGTAGCCCTTGGTTTACGATGGGGTTCCATTCCTGAAGGAACTCCCCCCCCCCAAAAAAAGTGTAAAATGAACCTAATTATATAAAAGACAATGGGAAGTCAATGAGTTACGTTCCAGGCCCGTCAAAATTGACATAAGTAAAACATAATATTATTATATTTAAAGCTCTGAAATGAATGCTTTTTTGACAGTGGCATAATGCAGAGATTTTACTTCTCATTATGGTATTCACAGTCAATGGAGGCAATTTCATACTTCTACACACATTAGGACATGTCTGACCATCATCCATTCTATGTATTACCTCCATCTTCTTTCCCAACATGATAGATCTAGATCTATTTTATAGATCTGCACTTCTCTTACTAGACATGGCGGTTCTTATTTTATTAATTTAATCAATAATTTTTAATTAAAACTCACAAATTGACACTGTAGAATAGTGGCCCAACAGTACACCAACAAGCAAACTTAGTGTTCCTCTTCTTTTATCTCTGGCCATCCCTGATTGGCTTAGATGGTAGATGGGGCTAGCTCTCATCTCTGATTAACTGTGCTGTTTCTTTACATCATATATGGTATTTATAGTTGTGCATTTTTGAAATTGTTTATAGTTTTGGCCTTCTGTTTTTAAAACTGTTGTTATTGTGAATCGTCACAAAACAAACCATCGCAAAATGAGGGTTACCTGTACTTAATACAAGGGCAGTCCAATCCTATCCAGCACCAGTACAGCATGGGTTCCAGGTCCATGCTGTATCTTGTGCTGGAGAGGAGAGGGCTGGGGGTCTCCTCAGAGTAAGGGGACATTTGTCCTCCTACCCCAAGTAATGCCGCAGCCTCCGCTATGGGGCTACTCAGGTCAGCGCCACCTAATTCGGCGGCACTGAACCGAGAAGCCCCATGTTGGGCCTGGAAGCCTGGGAGGGTAGATAGGACAAGAACACAGATCCCACCCCTCCCAAACCCAAATCTGCCCCCTCTCCACCCTCACCACACCCCATTACGCCTCCTCTCCGCCCTCCCCCAACCCCAGCACCACTTGGAGTGGAACTTACCCACTCTAAGGCGCTGTCCTCTGGCCTCTTTAGCGGGCGGGTGGCACAGGCCTCTGAGCCACCTACTCACTAGGTGCCACGCCCACAAATGTATTTTACGGCACATTTGCAACACCCTAGCCCAGTGCTGAGGTCACAGTGCTGGTGCCAGTGAAGACTTGAACTATGTCATTAGTGTAGCTTTACTACTTAATGTGTTAGAATATATGAAGTTAAAGGGAAGATGATTCATTAATACTGTATATGCTTTAGATGGATTGGATCCAAAGATTTCATTTCTCCAAGTAAAGGGAGTCCAGAGGAAGATCTTTCTGTCAGAGGAAGGGAATCATTGGAACCAACCCGCTTTTTTATCCATAGCAGCAACATAGAGCACTAGAACAGAATGGTGTGTTCTTTTCACAGAGATATGAGCAGCAATTGGATGGTGCATCTGAAGCATCTGCCTTTAGAAGTTACAAAGGCTCATAAAGATCTGTGCCTCAGATCTGTGTTTTTGTGCCACAAAGCACTGCATTTCTGTTGTATGACAGATGCAAATGTGAGTCATGACTCGACAATGATATTTTGGAGAGTTCTTATAAAAATCACAAGAGTTCATGCATAAGATCTACATTTCTGCACCACACACGGGCACCAAAAAACACTGTGTTATTTTATAGAAGACATGGACATGTGGGCTGTGATCAGACAGTGGGTTTCTTTCTACAGTGTCTGTCTGTAAAAATAAGGAAGATCCACATTTACATGTTTGTGTCATGGAGTTTGATGTCATGTGGGCACAGATGTAAAGGTGGAACTACGCCAAATCCGTTCGGGTTCAGAGGGTCGCAAGCATAGGGGTCTGACTTCACCAGATATTTTCCCCTCATAGTGTCCCTGTGTGTCCCTCCTGATTGGTCGCACATGTGTACTCCAATTGGCTGAAAGCCCCCCCTCTCCTCCCATTGGTGAACGTGTAGTGCTACGTCCCGCCCACACGGCCAGACATCAGCATGCCTGATGTCTGAACGCACAGGAACTCCATTGCGATCAGATGGGATCTGGGACGCGCCGGAATTCGTGCAGTGTAGATCAGCCTTAAGCTGTAATAGACAGTAGATAAATCATGACAATTTGGTAGGATCAATATAGATCCACCTAAGCCAATGGCGCCCTGTGATGAATCGTATCTGTACATCAAGTGAATGGAGATGCAAAGTAAAATAATTACTGGATAGCAAACTGCTCCATTTCTAAAAGAAAAGTCCCAGGGCTTAAGCCTTCTTGGAAAATAATATGGTACATCATGTGGATGGGAAACTCTGACCCCAAATGCCAAGTGTGCATGACTGACTGTGATTGGTCAATATGACAAAAACACATTCTGCACTTGCTCAAGACAAGAGTACCCTGCCTTATTATTAATCTGCATTATAACAGAGGGATGAGGAGGTGCTTTTCAAAATAGTGGAGTCTTTGTGAATCTGGCTCACATCAAGCCCTTATAACATCTAGGAAAAACAGATGCTATGGCTATCATAAAGGCAACTTTCATTTAAAATATTTATATTGTGCAACCTTCCACCCCATTTAAGGGACCATCAGGGTGGTTAACAACTAAAAGCTGCATCAGACTGCATGCGTCTTGCTTCGTCACGTCCCGGAGTCGATTCTGATTGGCCAGAGGCATTGCTCCGTGTCCCGCCCCCACAACACCGAATGTGGCCTCTCATTGGCCGAAGGTCATTCTGGTGTGTTCCAAGTTGAATAAATCGAGCTTCAGCCAATGAGAGGCCGTGTTTGGCATTGTGGGGGGCAGGATGCAGAGCAATGCCTCGGGCCAATCAGAATCTACTCCAGGATGTGACGAAGTAAGACGCCTGCGGTGTGAGTCATGCTGGACTCGACTTTTGCTGCATCCACGCTACGTCCGGCCAATCAGAGCCGTTATTTGACCTGGGGGCAGGACACCAGACACACACACAACGCGAACGCAACGCGAACGCGGACAGTGTAGCTGCGGCTTTAAAGTGACAATATCATCTCTGTGTGTGTGTGTGTGTGTGTGTGTGTGCGTGCGCACGTCAAAGAATACAACTGATTACAACAAAGTAAAAAAAGCAAAGCCCCTTCATGGATCATTGCCTTGTCGTGGCGAAGGGGCTTGCGTAACTCAATGAAGCCATGAGCTATGCCGTGCAGGGACACCCAAGACGGACAGGTCGTAGCAGAGAGTTCTGACTAAAAGTGATCCACTGAAGAAGGAAATGGCAACCCACTCCAGTAACCTTGCCAAGAAAATCCCATGAACAGTTCCAAAAGGCTACAAGATATGACGCCGGAAGATGAGCCCCTCAGGTCGGAAGGTGTCCAATATGCTACTGAGGAAGAGCGGAGGACTATTCCAAGTAGACCCAGAAAGAGTGAAGCGGCTGGGCCAAAGCCAATAGGACGTCCAGCTGTGGATGTGTCTAAGGTTGAAAGGAAAATCCAATGCTGCAAGGAGCAATATTGCTTAGGAACATGGAATGTGAGGTCTATGAATCAAGGCAAGCTGGATGTGGTCAAAGATGAGATGATAAGATTGAACATTGACATCTTGGGAATCAGCGAACTAAAATGGACGGGCATGGGCGAATTTAATTCAGGTGACCATCATATCTACTACTGTGGGCATGAATCCCTTAGAAGAAATGGAGTAGCCCTCATAGTCAATAAAAGAGTGGGAAAGGCAGTACTGGGGTGCAACCTCAAAAACGACAGAATGATTTCAGTTCGAATCCAAGGCAAACCATTCAACATTACAGTAATCCAAGTGTATGCCCCAACCACTGATGCCGAAGAAGATGAAGTTGACCGGTTCTATGAAGACCTACAACACCTTCTAGAACTAGCACCCAAAAAAGATGTCCTTTACATCATAGGAGACTGGAATGCTAAAGTAGGAAATGAAGAAATAAACGGAACAACAGGCAAGTTTGGCCTTGGAGCGCAAAATGAAGCAGGGCGAAGGCTAACGGAGTTCTGTCAAGAGAACACGCTGGTCATAGCAAACACTCTTTTCCAACAACACAAGAGGCGACTCTACACATGGACATCACCAGATGGTCAATACCGAAACCAGATAGATTATGTGCTTTGCAGCCAAAGATGGAGAAGCTCTATACAATCAGTAAAAACAAGACCTGGAGCTGACTGTGGTTCAGATCATGAGCTTCTTCTTGCAAAATTCAGGCTTAAATTGAAGAATGTAGGGAACACCACTAGACCAGTCAGATATGACCTAAACCATATCCCTTATGAGTATACAGTGGAGGTGAAGAATAGGTTTAGGGCATTAGACCTGGTAGACAGAGTGCCTGAAGAACTATGGACGGAAGTTCGTAACATTGTACAGGAGGCAGCAACTAAAACCATCCCAAAGAAAAAGAAATGCAAGAAAGCAAAGTGGCTGTCAGATGAGGCTTTACAAATAGCTGTGGAAAGAAGGAATGCGAAAAGCAAAGGTGAAAGGGAAAGATATAAACAACTGAATGCAGATTTCCAGAGAATAGCAAGGAGAGATAAGAAGGCCTTCTTAAATGAACAATGCAAGGAAATCGAGGAAAACAACAGAATGGGGAGGACTAGAGATCTCTTCAAGAAAATTGGAGATATCAAGGGAACATTTTGTGCAAAGATGGGCATGATAAAGGATAAAAAAGGCAGAGACCTGACAGAAGCAGAAGAGATTAAGAAGAGATGGCAAGAATACACAGAAGAACTATACAAGAAAGATCTTAATGTTCCTGATGACCACGCTGGTGTGGTCACTGACCCAGAGCCGGACATCCTAGAGAGCGAAGTCAAGTGGGCCTTAGATAGCATTACTAACAACAAAGCTAGCGGAGATGATAATATCCCAGCTGAGCTACTTAAAATCCTAAATGATGATGCTGTGAAACTGCTGCACTCAATATGCCAACAAATTTGGAAAACTCAGCAGTGGCCAAAGGATTGGAAAAGGTCAGTTTACGTTTCAATTCCAAAGAAGGGCAGTGCCAAAGAGTGTTCAAACTATCGCACAATTGCACTCATTTCACATGCTAGCAAGGTTATGCTCAAAATTCTACAAGCTAGGCTTCAGCAGTACGTGGACCGAGAACTACCGGATGTACAAGCTGGGTTTCGAAGAGGCAGAGGAACTAGAGATCAAATTGCCAACATGCGCTGGATCATGGAGAAAGCACGAGAGTTCCAAAAAAACACCTACTTCTGCTTCATTGACTACGCAAAAGCCTTTGATTGTGTGGATCACAACAAACTGTGGCAAGTTCTTAAAGAGATGGGGATACCAGACCACCTTACCTGTCTCCTGAGAAACCTGTATGCGGGTCAAGAAGCAACAGTTCGAACCGGCCATGGAACAACTGATTGGTTCAAAATTGGGAAGGGAGTACGGCAAGGCTGTATATTGTCACCCTGCCTATTTAACTTATATGCAGAGTACATTATGAGAAATGCAGGGCTGAATGAATCGCAAGCCGGAATCAAGATTGCCGGGAGAAACATCAACAACCTCAGATATGCAGACGATACCACTCTAATGGCAGAAAGTGAAGAAGAACTAAAGAGCCTCTTGATGAGAGTGAAAGAGGAGAGTGCAAAAGTTGGCTTGAAACTCAACATTAATAAAACTAAGATCATGGCATCTGGTCCCATCAATTCCTGGCAAATAGAAGGGGCAGAAATGGAAGCAGTAACAGATTTTACTTTTTTGGGTTCCAAGATCACTGCAGACGGAGACAGCAGCCATGAAATTAAAAGACGCTTACTCCTTGGAAGGAAAGCTATGGCAAATTTAGATAGCATAATAAAAAGCAAAGATATCACCATACCAACAAAAGTTCGTATAGTCAGGGCGATGGTGTTCCCAGTAGCAATGTATGGTTGCGAGAGCTGGACCATAAGGAAGGCTGATCGCCGAAGAATAGATGCTTTTGAACTGTGGTGCTGGAGAAGACTCCTGAGAGTCCCTTGGACTGCTAGGAGATCAAATCAGTCAATCCTAAATGAAGTCAACCCTGACTGTTCCCTGGAAGGACAGGTACTAAGGCTGAAACTCAAATATTTTGGCCACCTAATGCGAAGAGAGGACTCTCTGGAGAAGACTCTGATGCTGGGAAAGACTGAAGGCAAAAGGAGAAGGGGAAGGCCAAGGATGAGATGGTTAGACAGCATCACCGATGCAACGAACATGAAAATGAGCGAACTCAGGAAGATAGTGGAGGACAGGAAGGCCTGGCGGGATATGGTTCATGGGATCACGAAGGGTCGGACACGACTTAACGACTGAACAACAACAACAACAAAAAAAGCAAAGATGTGGCAAACAAGCAAAAATCAAAGAATTCAAGAAGATTTTATGGGAGTGTAAAGAAAAATTGAAGTCGACAGAGCAGAATCAAAGAAAATCTGGACTAAACATATGTATTTTCCAAAAGCATGATTATATTTTGTAATATACATCTCAGTTGAAGAGCTACCCCTCAGGCGATAAACTCCTGTCAGAAACGGTAAACAAATTACCCTGCCTGTCAACACGCTTCTCTTCTTTCTAACGCGTCGCGGCATAATTTGCATAACCCCG
Source organism: Plestiodon gilberti rubricaudatus (assembly GCA_026170595.1). Lineage (NCBI taxonomy): Eukaryota > Metazoa > Chordata > Lepidosauria > Squamata > Scincidae > Plestiodon > Plestiodon gilberti. Next base: position 72,972,114 of record JANXHW010000005.1, read on the forward strand.
CCCCTGACGCTACCCATTCTCGAGCCAATCGCCGCTTCCATTGAGCTCGCGGAAGTAAACGCTCGGCTTTTTTCGCTCTTCTCCCCTCCCCCCTTTTTGGTCGCGAGCGCCTCCGGTCAGTTAGAAGCGCGAGACGGCAACAACCGTCCCTCCCCATTCTACTTTCCGGATTGGAAGGGGGGGAAACTAGTCCCTGCTTCGCGCGTTCGATGTGGCAGCGAAAAGGAGGAGGTGGTGCAGTCGGAAAGAGCGCGAGCCTGTGGTTGGTCGGTCGAGGCTCGGAGGGGGCGTAGTCAAAGTTCTTTCTTCCCAGTCTTCCCCGAGTTGCCACCACGGTGGCAGTGGCACTGGGGAGGTATCGCCCCGCCCAGGTGGGCGTGGCTCAGCTTCCCGAGGAAGGGGGGCAACTGGCAAGGAGGTTCCTTAGCAGTTGGACCGGGGAGGGGCGCCCGCCCGAATCTTTTTCTCCCCGGGTTCCGCTGTTGGTGGGACTGCACCAGGGCCTCTCCATCCCTCCCCTGGGGCCAGCAGTGAGGTGAGAAATGGGGTCGGGGTGCGGGGGCCAACATTTACAAAGAACTGTCTGTCCTCGCCGCCACTTCTTCTTCCTCCTCCTCCTCCTCCGCTCTGGCACTCGCGTGTTGTGCTAAGGGGCGACTCGTATTTTCTGCCTTTCTGCGGATTCCCATGGGTGGTAGAAGGGAAGGCGGTGGGAAGATGCATCAGGCTTTTATTTGAGCCCCGGAAGCATCCTTTCTTCCTTTCCGAGGTGCTGGGGGGAGGAATGGGTGAACTCCAGGAGTTTATGTGAAAAGTAACCATAAAGAAGCGGAAAATCGTAAGTAGCCCTATTGTTGGTCCGTTAGGAAAAATAAACAAACCCCAAACCACGATCTAGTTATACCTTTATTAGGACCAACCGAAATGAAAGTCTTGAGCAGTAAGCTTTCCAGGACTCTTCACTAGGCTGGATGTTAAGCAACAAAGCAAAAAGGAATAAAGAAGAGAAAGCTCTTGAACATGTGCAAAGTGCTTTTCTCACCATATGTGTAACTACAACCACTCCCGGTTCCAGAGGGTCCTGGGGTGCATACTTAAATTATTGCTGGTTAGCCAGTCCTTACAATGTGGGTGATAACCACTGGTTTTTAGACCCACCTTTGTAGTGCATGCTTGTGGTTGGAGAAAGTGTTCTACATACACATAGGGATTTATGGATTTAGTTTGATCACCTGCTGTATCTAAAAGCTGTCCAACCTCAATCAAAATAGAATGAAATTTCATCAGATTCACTGATATTTACATGCCCTTTCTCAGTTGCAATTATAGGCTCAATGAGAAGTACAGTAGTTATTCTGGGTTAACTAATGTAGAGTAAGAGATTTACAGTTATGTTCATGTAGTATGAACTCGTATATTAAAATCCTGTACACTGGATCCCCCTGTGTGTCTGTAAAAGGAAGGGGGCGAGGGGAGCATGTCCTGCTCTAGACTATTGCATGCATAATTTTGTCTCTTGTTCTTGCCTTAGTAGGCAGATGTTCACAATTTTCCTCTATATGAAGGGATAGGAAGCCTTGTACCACCTCATTTTTATGCCACAAGGAAGATGTAGATATGAGGAATCATTCAAGAGCTGTTCAATTCAATGAGATCTGTATCTTTAAAATTCAAGCCCAGTTATATGCTCAGTGTGATTTATTCTGCTCCTCTGTGAGTACGTATAATATTTTGTAACCCTGAGCAGCTTCAGGTGACTGATTTATCTGATCTAAGGAAGCTAATGTAATGCAGCATTAAAGTAATTAAAATTAATTACCATAGGCTATGGTTCATGACCTGTGCAAAGAGATTAGACGGGCCTACTGTTTCATTTTACTCTGTCAAGCACAACTGATTCAGACTCTGTGAGAGCTTGGATGGCAAGGAGAAGGGCATGCATGAGTAAGAAGGGCATGCATGAGTATGCTGTTGTGTCCAGCTGCCTTTTCCAAACAATGGGTTCCGTTATTGACAGAATTGTAGGAAGTAGGGAATATCCATTAAAAAACATCGAAGTGATTTTACACTCATTTTGAAAAGATTTCCACATTTGAAATCCTCTACCTATACAAAGAAAGAAACTGCTGGTTAAATTTTCTGATACTCTAGATTTAAAACGATGCATATTTCCACATGATTTCTTTTATATACAGTATGTGTGTGAGATACATGGATAGTTACTTTGTTGTACAGGAACTAAATATCTTTTCACAGGGCTGTGCTTTTCTTATATGAAGATTGCATTTCCCCAAAAGTTAGACAGTACTTTCTGTCTCTTTTATGGCAACAAGTATGCCACTAAATCCTGAAAGTTTGGGTGTCCTCTCCCCTTTTTCTGCTCTCTTCTGGCTTTGTAGACTAAAATTATCTTCAGCCACGCCTGTCTGAAACTTGGTCTGCAATTCTATACACACTTACTAAGGAGTAAACCCCATTGAACAAAACAACTTATTTCTGAGGATGAATTTTCATACCTGCAATACTCCCTAAAAAAAGAAATTCAGGTTATAGGAACATAGGACACTGCTTTATGCCAACTGTTGGTCTATCTAGCTCAGGGTGGTCCAACATTTCGTACCTCGAGGGCCGCATGCGAACTTCGACATGAAACCCGGGGGCCGCACAATAAATTAAAATATTAATTAATTAATAATAATGACCGATGCATGCCCCACCCCGCTGTCTAGCATGCCCCTCCCACGCTCCCCTGAAGATCGAAAAGGCGGTCGGCTCCTGACCGCCTTTCCGATCATCAGGGGAGCGTGGGTGACTGCGGGGGAGGGGAGCTCCAAGAGCAGCCGGGGGCCGCAGCAGAGCCCTTCAGGGGCTGCATGCGGCCCGCGGGCCACGCGTTGGACCACAATGATCTAGCTCAATATTGTCGATACTGACTGGCATTAGTTCTCCACTACCGTTGGTCTCTGCTTTACGATGGGCTCACAACGCAATCAAATTGTTTTATGATGGACTCTCCATGGCAAAATACAGCTCACTATACATTAGGTTATTTGATATACGATGGGCTTATGATTGCCTCTAACACAGTGGTTCGCAAAGTGGTGGGTCGCAACCCACCATTGGAACCAAAAGCTATCCCCTCCCCCCCCGCGGCGATCCATGGGATTGCCGCCAGCATTGAGAAAAAAGTTTCAAAAGGTGATTTGTGCACTTACCAGGGGTCCTGGAACCCTCTGGAGGGTTTGAGGTAGGCTTACCAGATCGTCGACTGGGACGGAGCGATCTACCCTTAAGGGGCAGGGCGCGGGGGGGCCAAATTCATCCTTGCAAATAAGACCACACAGGTTACTAACTAGCCCACAGCATTTTTACTAGACTAAGGGCCCAATCCTTTCCAACTTCGAGTGCTGATGCAGCTGTACCAATGGGGCATGTGCTGCATCCTGTGTTGGTGGGGCAGTTACGTGGCGGAATGTTTGTTCCTTATTTTGTGTCTGCATTGCAGTTGCATTGGCCCTGGAAAGTTGGATAGGATTGGGCCCTAACTGTGGCATACAAAATAACTGCTAGTTTTGTGTAAAGCTACCTTTCCTATTCACCTTAAAGCAATTGTTACTCACCAGAGGTTACCATGCACGTGACTATGACCCTCTGAGAGTTGCTTGGTTGTTACATGTTAAAATAATGTAATGCATGCATTTGCCAGAATACGAATCTCATGTGCAGTCAGATCCATGAAGTGCCATTCAGGGACCTGAATCTGACCGTGGATGAGATACATGTGTCAGCAATTTGCATGCTTCTTTTTTTAAAATAAATATGCCAAGTATCTCTGTAATCATTGCATACATGATAAATAAGAACATATGAATTGTAATGGATCTGGAAGAAGCACCAAATGCCACAGGTAGAAACTTCACATAAAACAGTGGAGGAATCAATGACTTGCAGTGTAGGTTATGAATATGAAAGTGCATGATAAATTAAATATTTTAAAATGAAGAAAGAGGCCAACAGCGCAATCCTATGCATGTCTACCGAGACGTAAGCCGCACTAAATTCAGTGGGATTTGCTCCCATGTAAGTGTATTGGGTTGCAGCCTAACTCTCATATGTTAACTGTCAAATTGACTTCTTAAATATACAAAATATCATGTGTGAAAATGAAATTCACCAAATAAGAACAAAAATAGCTTCTGCTATGTTTTACCTGTAAGATAATAGACCTTGCACGATAAAAAAAAAAGTTATCTGGTAAGCTTTATTTAGGGTTGTTTGCAATGCCTCAGATGTATCTCCTTTCCATTCTATTCTATTCTAACATTATTTGCTGTTTTTCTTTCTTGAGATTCACCCTGTGGCCTAGGATGTCTTGAAGGAGATGAAAATGGAACTATATATCATCTAGACAAGCAATTCAGGTAATTCTCTTTTTAAAATCATATCTGCAAATTATGAACCCAGCCCAGCCAAAGTTAAGATTTTGAAGTTTCATTGGTTTCAGCGGTAGAGTTAAGCAGCATTTAAGGCTACAGTTCTATACACATTTACACAGAAGTATGTCCTGTTGAAATCTGAGATTCACGACAGAGTAAATATGAAGTAAGATATGGCTGCATACCTTTCATTGAAATAAAGAAGGTTCCAGTATTCTTAACTCTGTCTTGATCATGCTCTGTGACTTTTTTGTAATCCCAAGCATAAATTCTAGCTAGTCAGTACACAGAAATACAAATGCAGGCTGATATTCTTTTGTGCTGTGAATATGTTGTGTGGCTGTTTTGGTAAACAAGGGGCTTGGATATACGGTATTTGTCTTGAATTAATTTTGAATAAGCTCTGGAACCTCAGAGTTTTGTAGAATTGTTTTATTATTCTCATTGATCAGGGAAAATATTTCCTATACGTTGTGTTTTAAGGCACATTTTTCAAAGTGTGCAGTTTGAAAGAAAAGCACTATATCTGCATCTGTTGTTCAGTCTGAGAAAAAACTTCAATAATGCCAAATTTATAAGCTCAATGTTACTTACAACCCAGCCCTATCCGGGATAAGGCCAGCATGCACAGGGTTTTACAGCAGTGTTCCACTGTTGTTAAATGGTTTTTGGCAGTGCGCATAGCATGCCACCGGCGGCTATTTTAAGTGCACTGCTGCAGCTGGCGGTGCAGGAGACCTGCTGTCAGACCAGCACAGGTAATTGCAATGGTGACTGGGGTGGGGAGGGGGAGGAATGGGGGTCGTTGTAGGCAGGGTGGAGGGTGGGGAGGGAGACGGACCAGGGCCGGTATCGGCAGCACTCATGTACACCAATATCCTAACCCCGTCCATCTCCCTTACAGCTGCCATTTCACGCCTCAGACTTGTGCCTGCTAAATAGCAGGTGTAGATCTGAGGAGACTCATGGTGGCGGTGGAGGCTTTACCTGGGGTAAGTGAACAAAAGTTCACAAAAGTTCACTTACCCTGAGTGGGCCTTTCTAACCCCCCACCACCACACACACACACAAATACAGCGTGTACTTCGTTGGCATGGCTGCATGGGGGAGTTTGGGTAGGATTGGGATGTGAGTACTGTAGTTAGAGGCTTGATCAGTCTCATTTGGTTAGTAACTGGGTGGTTATGTAGAAATTCTTATTGTAAATATTTTGAAATAGAAAGTTGTTTTTAAGAGATAATGACTACCATGTAACACAGACTAAGTGAAGGAACGTTGAAAGCAGAACATGTTGCCCAGAACTCATAGAATGCAACAGTGCTCTGAATGCTCGGTGAATTTAAAGACGTTGCTACATTTTAAATATTAGAGCCATCTTTACGTTGCCTTATAAAGAATGTAATGGTATATAGACTACTGCACAGACCTGTCTTGCAAAACCCTGTTGCTTGATGATTAGGATATTTATTTATTTATTTTTCACATTTTTATACCGCCCTTCCTCCAAGGAGCTCAGAGTGGTGTACATATTTCCTCCCCTCCTTTTTGTCCTCACAACAACCCTGTGAGGTAGGTGAGGCTGAGAGATAGTGACTGGCCCAAGGTCACCTAGGGAGCTTCGTGGCTGAGCGGGGATTTGAACCTGGATCTTCCAGGTCTGACTCCCAAACCACTACACCATCCTGGATACTTGTGGAAATATAAAAGGTCACCTTTTTATGTGAATTGTAGAGAAAAAATGTCTGTTTCCAGGCTTGTCACATGATTTTGAATAGTTCCAAACATTGAAGGGTCAGTAATTTTTCTGGGTTAGTCTCATGGCATATAGGCTTTTTTTAGCTTGGTTTAAGAAAAACCATAATCTTAACAAGAATGTTAGAATCTGGAGCAAAGGTTCCATAGCTTGGAAGGCCATACAAGGCTAATGAAACGAGTAGAATAACTTCATGTGCATTTAGTAGTTGTTGGAAAACCAGTTGTAGTTACAGTACTTCTGTTTAACATATCTACCAGAGTATTGGGCCTGTTTTTCAACTACAGTATATGGAAGAACGAGGATCTGCCAGTTTAACAAGAAGACAGGCATTTCTTCTTACATTTTTTTTAAGCTAGAGGGCATATTTGTGTTTTGAATTATAGCATGTTCTTAACGTTACATTACAATTCTCTCTCCTGACGCCTGACTTGACAGTTTATTCCAAACGAACCTCTAGCTCTCTGGCTAACTTCAAACAAATTACCATAACACTTTATTCCAACTAGATGTTACAGGAAAAACATTATACATTTCAATGCATTCAGATATCAAAGAGCAAAGTAATTCCCACTTCAAAGCCCCGCCCAATTCAAAGCAACTTCCCAGCGGATCGCAAAAGAAAAAGGAGGAGGGAAAGCCCATCACTGTGACAGGTTTGTTTTTCCACCTCCCGATTCTTGCGAAGCATAATTTGCTATGACATACAAATTGGCAAACTGTGATTTGTGGCTGATTTGCAAACCCATTTCAAACAGTGGTTTGGAGACAAGGCGCTAACCATAGTTTGCCAATTCTGATGTCATGCCAGACTATGTTTAGCGAAGAACAGAAAGTAGAAGATGAGGGAATCCAACCTCGAGAAAAAAAGGGAGCATGTGAGTCTGCTGGGCACTCCTGATCATCAAACTATGGTTTGATTTTATTCCTGATTTGATTCAGAACTGCAAATGACTGGACCCTAATGTACCTTGGCATATCTTTTTTTTCCAGTTGGCAAATGGAACTAAATAAAATTTGAAAATAAAAATAGTCAGCATTGTCGTAAGCAAAAAAGAAAGCTATGTTATTTGGGTTCAGAGATAGCACTCTGACCTCAACATTAATCAAGCAAAAATAGAAGAAAAGCTAAGAGACAATTAACATATTTCATTCTGAAAGAAAATATTTCATGTCTGTAAAAAAAACAAAAACCCTCAAATATACTATCTTTTATGCTTCTGTTATGTTTTATGCTTCTACTGTATTATGTCTTCAATGTTCTGTACTTGCATCTCTTGTTCTTATAGAAATCAGATCCATGTCAGTCACATATGTTATATGGCAGATGTTTGAGATTATCAAAATGTAATCCTATGCATACTTATCTGAGTAAGCCCCACTGAACACAGTGGGAGTTAATTTTGAGTAGTCATTCTTAGTTGCAGTGTTGGTCTTTAAAACAATTGCTCACATTAATTGGGTTGTTGGTGGGCCTCTCAGTTCTGATGTTAATGCAAAACTTTCTCAAATTTATATTGAGCTAATAATAACAATAGGCCAGCGGGTGGCACAGCGGGTTAAACCGCTGAACCATAAGCTATCGATCGAAAGGTCGGCAGTTCGATTCCCGCGACGGGGTGAGCGCTCGTTGCTTGGCCAGCTCCTGCCAACCTTGCAGTTCCAAAGCATGTCAATGCGAGTAGATAAATAGGTACCGCTTGCGGGAAGGTAAACAGCGCTCCGTGTTCCAGCTGCATGCTACGTGCTGCGGCAAGGAGAGTCATGCCGGCCACATGACCACGGAGGCGTCTTCGGACAACGCTGGCTCTTCGGCTTTGAAATGGAGATGAGCACCACACCCTAGAGTCGGACACGACTGGACTTAATTGTCAGGGGATACCTTTACCTTTAATAATAACAATAATCAGGGAAACCCTGCATTGCAGCCAAATTACAATAGGGCAAACTCATTAAGGCTGCAATCTGATACACACTTACCTGGGAGTATGTTGGATTGAAATAAATGGAACTTCTAAGTAGACATGAATAGGGTTGCACTTTAAGAGTATATCTCAAGGGCATATGTCAAAATGTGGTCTACAAAACTAACAGCCTGATTCTGCCTAAGATGCGGCAACTGGCCAAAATGGCCAGCCGCTGCATCCTAGCCGGATTGCGGCGGTGCGGTTGGGGCTCACCTTGGGGTGGGGAGGTATCGTTTGTCCCCTTCCCCCGGTGTAAATGTTGGAGGCCCCAATGGGTCTCCTCAGATGTGCGCCAGCTCTGGAGCTGGTGCGCGTCTGGGGAGGCCGTGTAAAGCCGGCCGGCCCAGGAAGGGGCTCAGGATATCGGCACAGCCCAGCACCGATATCCCTGCACCTTCCCAGGCCGGGCCAGCCAATTGACCCCTCCCAGCCCATCCTCCCGCCACCCGACGCAGACCTTACCTGCGTCCAGCAGCGCAGGTTGTGGAGGCCGTCAGAGTAAGTGGTGCTGGCCTCTGCACTGGCACTGCTTACTTGCTGGGTGCCACGAAAGTGCTTTACGGCACTTTCGCAACACCCAACGCTGGTGGAGCACGCGCTCCGTCAGCGCAACATTATGCAGGATTGCGCGGTAAGCTAATAAGAATTAGGATAGAAACCAGTTTATGAAACACTGTACTTGTACTTTTTATTACAGATTACATTGTAAAATATTTTGTTAAATTAAATGCAATATGATTCAATATGTACCATAGACAAAAACATGTGAGGATAACTGTAGCTGTAAGATTGACGCAATAACAAAAAACATTGTGATCACTCACGTAATACAAATATCGGGCTATAGAAGTCAATGGACTGGAGATCTTTTGTTTTACTGCCTATGAATTTCTTTCAGTGCAAACAAAGAAGCTTTTCAAATTAATTATCTCCTCTTAATCACAGTATTCCAAACGTTTGACTAAGCAAAGTGGGTTGTAGCCCAAACCTATGTATGAATGTTCAGAAGTAAGCTCCATTGAGTTAAAAAGGGCTCACTACCAGATAAGGCTGCAATCTATGCGTTCTTAATTTGCTGCTGTTCATCATAATAATATTGTGGACAAGGTTAATTTTTCCATTTTGCAGATGCATATTTGAGGTTCAGAGACGGTAGCACCCAAGCCCATCCAGCAATGTTATTCTCATGGCTAAACAGGGAACCAAGCCTGTTTTAGCTACTTGTCCCTTTTTAAAATACATTTGAGTGGGGGATCATGTCTTTCCTGCTTGCTGTTTGCTTGTGTCTTAGACCCTGACCAAACAGACAGAAACTTATGTGGCAATTGGTATTTTCCATGGAATAAGCGCACATTAGGAAGCACTGCTCACATGGGTTTCCTTATCCATACATATTTCATTCCTACTCGTTCCCCTCTTAATCCATAATTTTGGAGCCTTCCACACAGGTTTGCAAATGTATGGTCACAAGTATGGTATCGTGATATCCATCAGTTTGATAGGTGAGATGGCATCATAGACTATCCTCCTGGGGAGCCCTTCTTTGCCACAGCTCCTACTCTCACTGGCTTCAGCTTTAAAAGGCAGCCATCCCCACTCCCTCATTCGTGGTGAGTTGGAGAGAAAAGCACAAAAGCGGACCTAGTTTGAAATTCGGATCTGAAAACTTTGGTCTTTGTCGTTGCCCTTCACCTTTGGTTTGGATGGAGAGGGAGGGAAGCGATATCCCCATGTCTGAAACACCTTTCAGCAGTGGAGCACTTCCACACTGTCGAAGGAGCCCTTAATGAACCAAGGTGGAGCTGAGAGCCTTTATCAACATTTGGCAGAATGTGGGGAGTGAGGCAGAAGTGCACAAATGAATTGCACTAGTGATTGATTGGGCTTTCAAGGGATACCCAAAAGCTCTCTTCTGTGATTCCCTGGGAAACCTCCCAATCAGTCCCTCCCCCCCCCCCAGACCTTTGATTAATTCTGGGGGATCCTTCCTTCTTGGGAGCAGGGAGGGGAGACCATTTTTTCAAAATGAGTTTCCCTTCAGGGGAACCTTGGATGAAGAACAGAACTGCAGGAAACATGAGGGGAAAATGTGCAAGAAAAAAGTCCCCTGTAAAGTTGGGATGGGGAATCCTAGTACAGTAGCCCAAACCAGGAAGTATCCTGCTCTGAGAAGGGCAAAGCCTCAGGGGGAAACCCCCACCCATTTTGGCAGGCAAGTACTGCTGGGATACATGCAGTCTGCCAAGGGATGATTGGCAGTGTGAGGGAAGAACTTCTACAGCTTGTGCTATGAAGAAAGCCCTGGATTGCAATGAATGTGCAGTCACAAATCCCAAATGAGTTGAAACCCACAGAAACAACTCATGGATGTATTTTCCCTCTGAATAGCTGCACGTTTGGTCTGGCCCTTAGAGACAAAAGACTCAATATCTACACTTTGAGAATGATTAATGATGTGTCTAGTTTTTGTACTCTGGTTGGATCCTCAAGCACAAAACTCTTGTTTGAACTGGCCCTTAGTATGAAGAGCTATGCCATGCTATAACAGAAGTTAACTGCCACTGTCACCTGAAGCATAGGTCTTCAGCAGGTGGGTGAGGACCTACAGTAGAAGTGGGTCACAGCGCAACTTCAGGTGAGTCACAGCAGTGTTGCTGTTACCATTTTATTTTAAGACTCGGGCCTGTACCATTTGAACAGTAAGTCAAACTAAGGGTCCTACATGAGGTAAATCCCACTAGAGGCTTGGTTGAAAGGTGTTACTTTGGCCATGCTGCCCCCCCCCCCCATGGACCTTCAGTGAGCAGCACATACTAATTGATGGCCACAGGGAGTCAAAAAGAAGAGGAATCGTGACAGCTCACTCACTCACCCACCTTCTTGTCCCCTGGGCTCTTGAAGGGGAGTCCTATGTTTCGGGTTGTGGTTTGAGGTGGGTTCCAGCTCTTCACAAGTCGAAGACCACTGGTCTTAATCATCAGGTTTTGGTTGGTCAGGGGTACATGCTCTGAAAATTATTGCTCTGAAGATGTCTGTAACTGTGTCTTTAGTGTAACCTCTCTGCAACTTTGCGAAGCTAGATATGCAAATAAACAGATCAAGCAGCTAAGTGATATAAAAGCATGGAACACAGATAGAGGTTGTTCAAAAGGATTTGTTTTTAAATGGGTGAGCAGTTTTCAATTTGCATTTCAATTATTGGTGTAGATCAGTTGAATATAATTTGCATAAGTGTAATTCTAAGGATTGTGGATTCTATATTTCAAGTGTGTAATGCATGCTATACCATTGCATCTGAGTAGTAATAAGCTTTAGTACCTTTAAGTTTTACTGTTGCAGCATAGAAGCAGCTTTCTGTGTCTTCATCTCACAACATAGACCCGCACCATCTGTGAGGGATGAATCACAAGGGTTCTCCCTACCAGTTAGTCTTCCCCAATCCTAGCCAAGTAATCAATGTGTGGGATGCTTACCAATGTAGTGCTAGGCATTTAAACTTTGTAGCAGGGGATGGGGAAAGAACTGTAACTCAGTGGTAGAACACAGACTTTGCATGTGGGAGGTCCAGGTTCGATTCCTGTTACAGGTGGGCCCCCATATCCGCTGGGGATATGTTCCAGGCCCCTCCGTGGATACTTGAAACCGTGGATAAGAGCAAACACCCCCTCCATGGTTTCCTGAGGGGGCCCCCCACCCTGCCTCCCCTGCAGGCAGGCATGCTTGCCCCCCCCCCAGCTCTTATTTTTCTTTCAGCAAGCTTTGTTTCTTCCTTAAAACAAACAGAGAAGCAGCCTCCATTGCAGGCAAGTAGAACGAGACTAAGTCCTAGAGAGGCTCTGCAAGATTTCTGTTAACCTTGCAGAGCCTCTCTAGGACTTAGTCTCGTTCTACTTGCCTGTAATAAGCAACCAGAGGCTGCTTCTCCTGTTTCTTTAAGGAAGAAACGAAGCTTACTGGGAAAAAAACTAAAAACCTGGGGGTCCCCACGATCCGTGGATAACTGAAACCGTGGATAGCGAATCAGTGGATATTGGGGCCCACCTGTATTTCCAGATAGGGCAAAGATGGATTTCTGCCTGAAACAGCCCAATCCAAACTAAATTCCCCCGCACTCATACAGCAGTGCCAGCATGGGCTACACTGTATCCTGCAGGGGAATTTAGCAAACAGGAGGTCTCCTCGAGGTAAGGGGACATTTGTCCCTTTGCCCCAGAGAAAGCCCCAGCCGCCACTATGAGTCAACTGTGGTGCAATTCTGCGTTGATTCGTGTAAGGAGATGGTATGTGCAGGTTGTCGCAGTATATGGCTCATGAGCGTGTGTGTGTGTGTGTGTGTGTGTGTGTGTGTGTGTGTGTGTGTGTGTGTGTGTGTGTGTGTATGGCAGCATTGGGTCATGGTGATAGCATGCAGGCAATCTTCATGTAATGTTAAAATTGGTGTACAGATGGAGCGTTGGCTCCTTAAAATACATTGTGTTGCCCACATGAATTTTATCATTAGACTCCATACCTCCTATAAAATTCAGGATGCTGTTCTGACACAAAGCCTTTTTTCAGTCTGCTTATTATTCAGGAGTTGCATATGTTGAAAAATGATGATTAATTGCATTGCAAGTTGTTCTGCTGTCTTATCTCTTAAAACAGCATGTGCTGAGCAAAAGTAGAGCACTCCGTTGGCAGCTCTAATTTAATCAATTTAGCCCGCTGTCTTTAGAATCCCAGTGTAACATG